>CM035409.1:49497171-49839671 GCA_020310875.1 Ceratopteris richardii
TCTCAGGCTATGTCAGATGCAAAGCTTTGGCACGCATGCTTTGTTCATCTGTATTTTGCTAGTTTGCAACACCTCTAGAAATTTGAAATGGTGTCCTTTCTACCCAAACTTGAGGCACCTGGTAAACATGTTTGTCAAGGTTGTATTTTGGGCGAAATGCAACGTTCCTCCTTTTCAAAAGATGGTTCACTATGAGCTACTTAGAAATTGCAGCTTGTTCACAGTGATGTTTGTGGTCCTATGCAAACACCTTCTTTTGGGAACTATCTTTACTTTGTGAATCTCATTGACAATTTTTCACACATATGCGCATAGAGATGCATAGAGGTCTCGTGACATGTACGACCATGTGTGGATGGATATGGATGCATTGACTAGCTCCACTAGCCGATTACATATTGTGGATTCTAAATATGAGTCAGCTAGTGGTTTCAAGAGTGTCTATGGAAGTTGATTATGCTAGTGATGGTGATATCACTTTGTCCTATGATTCATCTCAGGATTCCTCTTGTTCATTAGATAGCACACATATGGCTTCGTTGCTTGATGCATTAGCCACTTTTTATGTTACTCCACATCATGAGTTTTCTTTTAAATTCTTAGATGAGAGTCGTGGATATGTGCACATGCTTGATGGTATGACATATGACATTGAGGGTGTAGGAGATGTATGTCTTATGCTACATAGTGGAGCATCACTTATACTCAGACATGTATGTTATGTGCCTTAATTCTCTATGAGCTTGATCTCAATTAGCCAATTACAAGAGAGTAGATGTTATGCATTCCTTGGTGAGTATCATTTTTATTTGCAGTTGGGACAGCTTATGCTTGTTAGTGGTGCTAGGATTGGGCACAAGTATCCACTGAAGATACTCCATGTGAGAGATAGTCTCGTCTCAATGGGAATTTAGTCTTATGTGTGATATGAGACTCATGATGTCTCATTTTGTCTAGCTACACATAGGTTTATTAATATTCATGATGCATATGTATGACATGATTCAGATGCTCAAATGGATACAGATGTAGAGCATGTTTTAGATGCACTTGATGCTTAAGTAGAGCACGATTTTGTTGAACATATGGATGATCTTGTGAAACACACTTTGGATGATTGTTTGGATGCTTTGGAGCATGATATGGATGCTCATGTAAAGCATTATGATGATACTCACTTAGAGTTAGATCATCAAATGGATTTTGGTATTGATGTTGTGTAGTTAGCTCATGTGGAGCATGATGATACACTTGGTGTGGTAGAGCAGGGTAGCTCTTGTGATACACAATGTATGGTAGGGCATATTAGCTCTCATGATGCACAACTAGATACATCCTTGGTTGATAGGATGGCTGATGTGGATGCTGAGGAGTCAACACTTATGCACTCATTCTTAGATTGACTCATGCCAGATGTTGACACAATTATGTAAGTACATGTTGGTCTTGATGATGTTGCTTTCGATGCCTTGGATACAAGCATGGCTGATATTCTTAGGTTAGCTAGGATAACATAGGTTTCATTAGCATTCGAGAGTCTGATGTATGAGTTATTATGCTCGACACCAGAGATTGCAATTTCTATTGGAGCATTTGCACTTGAAGTTGTCAATCATTGGATGATTGGCATGGACATACAGTGAGTGGGAGCTTTGCAGGAACTTCATCAATTGTTGCGTCAGTCGGATGTCAGCTTGACTCTTCATCAATTGTTGCGTCAGTCGGATGTCAGCTTGACTCTTGTCGATACGAGTCTAGAGTAGTTTGAGGTGCACAAATACACCTTGTTTGAGGCAGTTGTTGTTGGCGGATTGTATGGGTTGAGATCCAAACTCTTCCTGTACATTATTATATAGTCCTCCATCATTCTTTGTATATGTTACCACTTATGGTCACATCAATCCTTAAATGGAAGATTTTTGGGGATGTAAGGGTCATGTGATCTTACCTCTATATTCACACAAACACACACACACACACAGACACACATATATATATATATATATATATATATATATATATATATATATATATATATATATATATATATATATATATATATATATATATATATATATATATATATATATATATATATATGTATGTATATATATATATATATATATATATATATATATATATATATATATATATATATATATATATATATATATATATATATATATATATATATATATATATATATATATATATATATATATATATATGTGTGTATATGTGTGTGTTATAGAACATTGCCTCACAAAGATCATTATGTGGGTTTTGAAGCTCCCATGTATGTGTATGCATCTCTCGTCCCTCTCTCTCTCTCTCTCTCCCTCCCTCCATCTCCTCCTTGCTCCTCTTCTTCAGCCGACCAAAGCCCTTCACGAATATCTACAGTTAACAACTATCTCTTCAAGCCATCAAGAAGATTCAACCTTCACCTATTTGACTTGTAAGACTCTACCACATGAAAAATTGTTTTGTAATGTTAAGTAGAAAATTCAAGATGGGAAAGTTCAAGAAGTAAACAAGTTCCAAGGAAATGATGACTTACTATTCTATAAGAACTGAAGGGCTGTAGTAGGATGAACAAGAGGAGCAATGAGAAGATGGTGGGAGAGAGAGAGAGGAGAGGAGAGATGTGCACACATACATGGGAGCCTCCAAACCCACATAATGATCTCTTTGAGGTAACAATCTAATGATATATGTATATGAATATAGGGGTAAGTGTTGTGGAAGGAACTCCATAGCTTCCACACAAACTAAGAATACTAACTAACTAGACCACTCTAGGAAGAGAGATGTGTTTCCACCCAACCAACCCCTCCAATATATAGCTCCAAGTCCAAGGGGGTAAGTCCCTCTCAAGGGGACATGTGTACCTTCCATCACATGGGTTCCTAATGTGTTCAGATGGTTTCCAAGCTTAGGAAATCACATGAAATCACATGGCTTCTAAAAGAAGACTCTCCAAGCTCTCACATACAAACCAAGTGGCTAGGAGAAGCTTCCAATCAAGCCTAAGGTACTCAACCTTAGAGAATTAGTCCTAAGGTTCAAGACCCATCTAAAAAGGGATAAATAAACCATAAATCCAAAGGGTTTCACACCTAGAACCCCAAGGGTTATACTCCTTAGACCCATGTAATTATACAACATTCTCCCCCCCCCCTTAAAAGCATTTCCGTCCTCGGAAATGAGTGGAGATATATACCTTGGGGTATTCCCCCATGCTCCGTGATCAATCTCAAGCATCATGGCCTTCATCTCTCTAAGTTCGCCTCTTAATTCGAAAGGGGAGTGCTACCCCGACTGAATCTTAAAAGAGGAGAATCCATGTGTAGTCTAATTCCTTGCCTCAATCATTCAAAGTTCCATCTAGTTTGCATACAAAAAAGAACTGAGTCAAATGCAAAGTATGGAAAGAATGAAAATGGTGAAAGAGAACATCCTTGCCTATTTCCTTGTTTAAGCCATGTGCCACCTGGCTCTCCATAGCTCAAACATGTGGATTAGGTGGATACAAAGTGACTTCAGCTAAATTACTACCTTGGTCCATTGCTTTGCACCACTTGTGCATGGACCTAGCAAAATAGATGAATGCTACTTAAGGTTTCCTTATCAGATTCATCTCTCAAGTTAGAATCCAACTTGTTCAAAAAGGAAGATGAATCTTACATAATCCTTGCCCAAATCACTCTTCTTTTAGTGAAATGGGTGGATTTTCTTGTTTGGAATTCGCCTCCAATAAATCTAAATAGAGGGGAATTTCATTATATAATTGTTACCTAACCAATAGAATGGTAAAGGTGGATTATCTAGTTTTTACAAGGATATAACATCCTTTTTATCTTTAGAGAGAATTTGAATAGCTTACCAAAAGTGGATGCAATGTTCTTTCAAAACTTTACGTAGTTTTGAGAATCCACTTTAAGGGACTATAATCCATAGGGATTAATCCAACTATTGTAGACTCCAATTGATTGAAACCTATTTTACTTGTTCTTCCAAAAAGATTAAGGTCTTTATAACTACGTCCCAAGATGGGAACTCATAGTGTAAAAGATCGTGTTATCTTTAAGGTCATAAGTAGAAATAGATTATTCCAATCATTTCTTCATAAGATCATTTTTGTGGTCCTTGAATTTCAAGTCATTCTTTGGGATGAAGCTTTTAGAGCTTCATTCTTTGGAGTTTACCTTCAAACTCAAAAAAGTTGATCCTCTCCTTATTTCTAACTCTCTACGAGAGATAGATCCTTTCATGTTTTGTTGGAATAATTCTTCTTCCCTTTGAGAGGATAATTGAAGAAGATATTCCTAGACATTATCTTCTTGATGTATTCCAATGGATCATGAGTCGCTTTTTCTTCAGGCCATCAAGAAAAAGTACTCAATGGGATTCAGTACCCACTATCCCATACCAGTGGGTTCCTCATCCAATCCACATAACTTTGTCTCTATACTTTCTCACCTTTTCTGTCCTTTTTAAATGCCCTTCATATTACGGTACCAAATTATGAGATCAAGGACTAAGGTGTTTAGATACACCACTACTAATCATACTCAAAATATTTGGTTAACCATTTAATGTGGTGTGACTTTTCTTATCAAACTTTAAGTTTGACTTGGTCTTTACCCTACTTGGGTCTTTTGGCTCTTCTTTTCTTCTTTTGCCAAAATAATAGATAAGACTAGGTCTTTCTCCAGTAGATCCCTTCATGTTCAATGCTTTGCCCATGGGTTTTACTTGGGGATCTAGCTATTATGCTTCATACAAGAAGTCATTTTCCTTAGGTCTATATTAATGGAATTCATAACGTATGTTATGTTATCCCCATGAAGCATCAAGATAGATTATGCTTTATAGCTCATCCAACTTCTTTTCCTAACCCACTTATGATTTATACAATCCTTATGGTGTATGCAAGCCTTCTCTTGCATTGGGGTTCTTTGAGAATTCCCAATCTTTGAGAACTTCATTTAGTTGGAAGATGTAATCAAAGATATATGAAGTACTAGAATACGAGGAAGTACTTTAACTTTATCTATTTCTTGCATATCTTTTACCTTGCAATACCCTATTCGGTCTTTTCAAGGCATAAGATACAAGTTCTTGGGGACTTTCTCCCCTCCTTAAGAGTTTTCGTCCTCGAAAACTATCTGAGAGTAAAATGAAAATTGTGTTCTTTCAGAAGTATTTGGAAGAGTTTATTTTCAATCTTTAATTGTTTCCCCTGGTTAAAAGAACTATTCAGTGCTTTTTTGCTTTCTCTTCTCCAAGCATATAGAACAAATGTCCAAGGTTCAAGTTTTGAATTACCTCTAAATTCGATGTCCCATACCACCAAATCAACTTCAGTGGTAATGTAAGCCTAGATGTCCCATACCATTCGACTTAAACTTCCACTTAAGTAAAGGTAACTTTAGCTTGAATTTGGGATCAAACCTTCTTCTAATCAAGTAAGATTTATTACTTCTTGGACTTGTAAGTGTTATTTCCACTGCAGAGCAAATGTATTGCCTATGCTACAATGGAGTTTGAACTTACCAAGTCTCAGTTGCAACTTGATAAGACTAGTCTCAAAAAATTGGCCTTTTCAATTATTCCTTGATTCAGATATACTCTAGAAGATCCCTTTATGTCACTTGATGATATAGCTAGTTTATATCTCAACTAGATATCATCTCTTATGACATAATGAGTAATCTGAGAAAGAATAATTGACTTGCCAATCAAATCTCTATGTTGAAGTAGATGGTAGTTCCATTTACTATATAGCCCTTTATTTGTAGGACATTAGAAAATGGTACTTAGGGTTTATTACAACCCTTGAGTTTTACCTTCTCTTCAGGCCTTGTATTTGCTTGGAAGAACAATGAAAAGCTTCGAATAGTTCTTTAGTTCTCTAAACAAAGAAAAAGCACTAATACTTTCATCTTTTGAAACTAAGATTCTGTTATACCATATTTTCTCTTTCTTAAAGCTTGAGAGTAGGTGCTCTAAGTTACCACAATTGTATCGTGGTTTTAAAAGAGAAAATTTTGTATTACTACCTTAAGTATATGACCTTGTTGATGAGGCATGCCATGGGTTTTTATGGAATTTAAAATTCCATAAGAGGGAGATTTTAAACTTCAGGTATTTCAAGAAGATAGGATTATTTGGCTTTTAAATACTAAGCCAAACATAAGGGAATTAAATGGTTTATAGTGGCCATTTGGCCTCATCACCATTCTTCCTAGAAAGTAATAAAATCAAATCCTACTTAAGCTTAACTTCAAGAACTTAATCTCCCTCTCAACTCAAAAACCCATGTAATATGTTCCATGTGCATACTGCTTGCCAAACATTTACACCTTTATTGGAAAAGGTGTAGCATGCATAAGGTTTAGAAGTTGAGCCCCTCCTTAAAGCATGCAAAAGTTCCAAATTGGAACTTTGTTCATTCAAAGGATGGTGCAAGATTTCCATGCAACTTTGGATATGCAAGTTGCAACAATGCATTTGATGCATTCTTCCTAATCATGACCATTTTTATGCATCTCTGATCTTTCTTTTCAAAGCAAGGAACTTGATGCATAGTGCAACTTACTTTTGTGATTGATCATCTATGTGACCACATAAACTGGCCACCTGAATCTATGCATCCACTTCCAAGTCATGTCTATTATGACATGCACTTGCATATTCTTGAATTTGCAAGGAAAAGAAGAAAGTGAAAATACTTACCTGGAAATTAAGCTTTGTCCATCCCTTGGCTTTATTTTAGTGGTCTCAAGGTGATGAAGTAGACTTGGGCCATCCCACCCCGTCCATTGATGAAATCCTTTTTGGGCATTTCATATTTACTTGTATGCCCATATGTGTGCATCTTAAAATCATGCATGGGATATCATAAAAAATTGAGAAGAAACTTTAATAAAAGACACAGTCAAAACTCATTGTTTCTTTCGATCCTAGTGAGGAGCTTTTCAAAACTTCTGGTTGCCCCATATTGCATTGGTTTCTAGCAGTCATGCATTGATGTATGCATTCTATTGGTACAATCTCTATACGTAGCTAACGGATGTCACACTCCTGCACCCCTTACTATTGGAAAAGCAAATTTCCAAAAAGAACCATGCTTCTAATATAAGCAAGTATTATCTTTTTGGATAGAGTTTGTCCTTCCCAGATGCAAAACAATGCACATGATGCATACGTGTCATTACTTTTTATATAACTCATCACATATGCAAGAGTATGAATATACTTCGTTAAAGAGTTGCCACGAAAAATAGTAGGCTAAAAGTAATCGTCCATGCATTGGATGTGCAACAAATGGAAATAAATATCACATATGGAAAAAAGATCCATTCTTACTTCATTGGTACATCATGAGCTCCTTGAAGGAAGTCACATGTATTCCCATGGAGGAGTCTTACATGTCTATGTGAGATATGGACATTATTTTAGCCTAGACAAGATTTTACATCTCCATGTGTGTGCTTATTCGTGGTTAAAACATTCCACATGCTATGTAATCAAATTGAGGAGAATGTATAGCTTGTCTTCATAAGTGAACTTCAATAATTGAAGTATTATATTTTACTTCAACTATGAATGTATGCATAGATACTTAAGGCAAACAAATATTAAAACAAAACAAGAAAATACTTGGCTATGATTCGAGCATTGTCGTTCCTTTGCCTTTCGGAAGGATCTATCTTTCTACATTGAAACCCCATTCTCAATGGGCATAAAAATTGCACTCGAATGGGTGTCTGCCCGGGAAGTCCTGGTGCTGTTCTGGCCCAAGCATGCTTAACTGGAGAGTTCTGATGGGATCCGCTGTATTAGTGTGTGTATTAATGCTGGTATGACCGCACCACACATCTAAATCTGCTCGTCAACTGGAGGAGCTTCCGACCTCAAAGAATGTCGCGCGAGGTTTATCCCACGTAGGGCGATTTTGACGTCAGTAGACGTCTTCATATATCGAGCCTGGAGCTATTTGTATACATCCAATCGAGAAGAGAACGAGCTCAGTATATTCATTCTCCTCACGCAGACACGTCGTTGATTGTTTCTGGCTGATTAGGCACGTGCGTCTGTGTCGCTGAATGCTAAATGGTTTGGCAGCTCAAGTAGACCACAGAGAGGTTGGCTGTACCGTCCATGCACAGGGATAGCATGCTTCCCAAGCGGGGGTCACACATGACTATTTTGCCTCTTTAAAATAAGGACTCCAACTTCCGTCGGCGACAGCTACATTTGAGAGTTTGATGTAGGAGTTATTATGTTCAAGACCAGATATTGCAGTTGTTATTGGATCATTTGCACTTGGATTTGCCATTTGTTGATGATTGAAACAGGTATAGAGTGAGTGGGAGCTTTGCAAGAACTTCATCAGTTCTTGCTTTGGTCATATGTGAGCTCGGCTCTTGTCAATATGATTCTAGAGTAGTTTGAGGTGCATGGATACACCTTGTTTGAGATAGTTGGTGTAGGATGATTTGTATGGGTTGAGATTGGGGCTCTTCTTTTGCATTATTGTATAGTCCTACATCATTCTTTGTATGTGTTGCTGCTTATGGTGACATTGACCCTTAAGTGGGAGATTGTTGGGGATGTAAGGATCATGTAACCTTACTATTGTATAATTACATGGGTCTAAGGGGTATAACCCTTGGGGTTCTAGGTGTGAAACCCTTTGGATTTATGGTTTATTTACCCCTTTTAGATGGTTCTTGAACCTTAGGACTAATTCTCTAAGGTTGAGTACCTTAGGCTTGATTGGAAGCTTCTCCTAGCCACTTGGTTTGTACGTGAGAGCTTGGAGAGCCTTCTTTTAGAAGCCATGTGATTTCATGTGATTTCCTAAGCTTGGAAACCATGTGAACACATTGGGGACCCATGTGATGGAAGGTACACATGTCCCCTTGAGAGGGACTTACCCCCTTGGACTTGGAGCTATATATTGGAGGGGTTGGTTGCGTGGAAACACATCTCTCTTCCTAGAGTGGTCTAGTTAGTTAGTATTCTTAGTTTGTGTGGAAGCTATGGAGTTCCTTCCACAACAGTGGCATCAGAGCCAGATTGAGGATTTACTTGAGCTACATTTTACTCCCTTTTACTCTCTCGGATTGCTGACAAAACTTGTGCTATCTTGGCTAACCTAAGCATGTCAGCCATGCCTATAACTAAGGCATCCAAAGCACCATCATTAAGACTAGTGTGTCTTGATATATCTATGTCAACATTTGGCATGAGTGAATCCAAGAATGATTGTATAATTGCTAACTCCTCAACATCCAAATCAACCATACTCTCAACCAAGGATGTGTCTGCCCAT
Source organism: Ceratopteris richardii (assembly GCA_020310875.1). Classification (NCBI taxonomy): domain Eukaryota; kingdom Viridiplantae; phylum Streptophyta; class Polypodiopsida; order Polypodiales; family Pteridaceae; genus Ceratopteris; species Ceratopteris richardii. The sequence goes on from CM035409.1 coordinate 49,506,518, forward strand.
GCAATCTAAGAGTTAGTATGCTCTACCCCACACTGTGTATCATAAGATCTAACCTACTCTACCACACCAAGTATATCAACATGATTCACATGAGCTTAATTGCACAACATCAACACCAAGGTCCATTTGATGACTAATCTCTAATCGAGTTTCATCACAATGCTCCACATGAGCATTCACATCATGCCATAAAGCATACAAAGGATCATCCAAAGTGTGCTTCGCATGACTAACAAAATCATGCTCTACATAAGCATTATGAGCATCTAAAGCATGCTCTACATGCACATCCATATGAGCATTTGAATTCTACCATACATGTGCATCATGAATGTCAATAGAGCTATCTGTAGGTAGACAAAATGAGACATGGTGAGTCTCACACCGTACATAAGGCTAAACTTCCATTGAGACAAGACTACCTCTCACATGGAGTACCTATAATGGATACCTGTGCCTAGTCCTAGCACCTTTGACAAGCGTAAGCTGCCCCAATCACAAGTGAAAATGATCCTCACTAAGGAATGCATAATATCTGCTCTCCTACAATTGGCTAATTGAATTCAAACTCATAGGGAATGAAGGCACATAACGTACATGTCTGAGTATAAGTGATGCTCCACTAGGTAGCATAAGGCATACATCTCCTGCACCCTCTATGTTATATGTTAAACCATCAAGCATGTGCACACGTCTATGACCCTCACCTAAGAATTGGTAAAACCACTAACAATGTGGTGTAACATGAAAAGTGGATAATGTATCAAGCAACCAAGCCATATATGTGCCATTCAATGAACAAGAGGAATCCTAAGATGAACCATAGGAGAGTTCTATCACAATCACTAGCATAATCAACTATCAAAGCCTCTTTTGAAACCACTATGTGACTTGCATGATGTGTATGTCTCTGACATCATTGTCGCATCCATTTGAAGCAACATCATTGAGTATGGCCCTAACGACCATAGTGCCAACATCAAAGGTGTTGATGTGATCTACATCTCACATGAGTCAATGGAATCATATACATATTATGTAGTCTTTACCATAATGCACTACTCGTCTCCTCATACATAACAAAATCATAAATAGAATCCACAAGCTAGAACCAAATAGTGGAGCTTGGCAATGCATCCATATCCATCCATACATGATCGAGTATTGTTGGTGAAATTACTCCAAGCTTGAATGCTTGATCACTTATCCTAACATTCATGTAGTAGCACATGAATGATTTCTTGTAAAAGATTGATTTTTACTCCTTGTAAAACTACATATGTGGAATCACTTCCAATCACGAGTTCATAGGAGAATCCTTCCACAAATTCTTTAGTGAGGATTTTTGGCAAATCAAGTCCTCAAACTTTGGAACAATTTTAAAGATTCAAATTCAAACTTGAATCTTGGCTGCAACAAAAGGCTATAAAAGCTTCTCATGTCTCATCTCTTCTATTCTGTCATATACTACTTAGACCAGTGAGCTTCTTTGATTCATTTCTCAGTGTGTGCTTGCTCATGTAGTGCTTTAAGTTAGTATAGATTCATTAGACGGTCTATTTTCTTGCTACAAAGTTTCATGTTGATTGCCTCATCCATCCTAGAGATATCTTCAAAACATTTCTCTCTGGTCTGCATACTATGAACTCCCTAAAAAGTTGGGATACACCCCAAACTTTCTAAGCATCATTCTTTGAGCATAGTTTATCATTTTAAGTGAAATAACTCGTAAAAGTTAGCTATCTTAGTAAATTAGATATCCCCAAAAGGATTTTTCCCATTGTTACTAGGGAAGGAGTACTATTTATTTATCTAAGCATGTGTAGTGACCAAAATAACAAGTTTTTGGTTCACAATGAATCTCCAAGTTATCTGTTTTGATCCAATTATTTGAGGATCATCTTGCAAAGTAGTTGGGTGATTATTTGTGGTTCTTGGAAAGCTCAAGAAGTCTACTTTGCAATCCTCAACTTAGTTTTGGCTAGTGTGAAGGAGGAATTTGCAGGACCATCTCATCTCTGGAAGGTGTCCGCCATCTCCTCCAATAGTGGTATCAGAGCAACATCAAGGTAAAATGGGAGATGGATTTCCATCATTCATTGCCAAATTGGACAAGGGAAATTATCTAGCTTGGTCCCTAAGGATGAAGGATTACCTCCAAGGAAGAAGCTTGTATGGATACATATCTAGAGATGAAGAAATGCCAACCTTTAGAAGAAAAAACCAACCTACAAGAGAGGAGCAAGAGAGACTAGTTGCTTGGTGTGCAAAGGATGCTCTAGCCAGGTCTTACATACTCAATTCAATCTCTGATTTTTTGTTACCTCATATTAGGAATTGTAAGACTTCCCAAGAGACTTGGGAAGTACTATCTTCATACTTCTCATCAAATACAAGGGCCATAAAGAACCAACTTTGGATGGAGTTCACAACCTTGAAGAAGCAATGAAAGCAAAGTGTAGCTGACTATGTGACCAAGATGAAGGATGTAGCTGATGACAAATGGGAGTCTTTTAGCATAGCAATGGACCTATATATGGACATGTAGAACCTGACCTGCATACATTGATGGGGCAACTCTTCACACATGAGACAAAGCAATGGACCTATATATGGACCTGTAAATGGCATCAAGGCTAATGACAAATGGGAGTCTTTTACCACAACAATGGACCTATATATAGACATGCAGATACCTGAGCTCAATACATTGATGGGGAAACTCTTCACACATGAGACAAAGCTCAGAAAGAATGGAGATACCTCTGGATGTAATCAATCTTCTTCCCTTTACATAGATCAAAATAAGAATAAAGATAAAGGCAGAGGTGAGAAGAATGAAGAAGATGAGAGTACCTCTCAAGTGAATTTCACAGGTAGAGGAAGAGGTACTAGAGGAAGGGACAGAGGAGGAAAGCAAGGCAGGGGAAGACCATACAATTCTTCACCTTGCAACATTTGTGGCTTGACCAATCATATCACAGATGAATGCTTCAAGAACACAAAGAATTAGAAAGGAAGAGGCTTCCATAGAGGAGGCTATGGACAATGAAGAGGCAAGTTCAATAATGGAGGAAACAACTACCATCACAATTACAACCAAGGCTACAACAACAACAACTATCAAGGAGGCTTGAGAGCAAGAAGAGACTACAATAACTATAAAAATGATCAAGATGATTCCTTGCTACTCATGAATATGACAACCAAGCAAGGTAAAGATGATGAGTACCTATTGTATATTGATTTTGGTTGCTCCAATCATGTAGCAGGCAATGTAGCATTATTATCTGACCTTGAAGAACCCAAAGGAAATCATGAAGTTGAGACATGTGATGACACTAGGCACTCAATAAAGAAGATTGGAAATGTTAAAGCATGTGATGGTAACATGAATCTTCTAAGTAGGGTATTGTATGTGCTAACAATAACCAAGAACCTAATCAGTATTGGACAAATTGTTGAGAAGGGTTTATAGGTTAGATTCACAAGGCATTGCTCTCTTCAATTATAAGGACCAAACCCTATCTAAATTAGAGATATGGCATAAGAGACTGGCACATATAGGTGAAAGGACATTGAAGTAAATATGGAGGTATCAGAGTGTGCTTGGCATCCCAAATGTGTCCAAGCAACACATGATTTACAAATGTGGAGCATGCCAATTTGGTAAGTCACATAGGCAACCATTCAACAAAAGAGGATACATGTATGAAGTATACCTGGAGCTTGTACACATATGGGTCCTAACAGAGAGCCATCAATTTCAGGGTCAAGATATAATGTTTCATTCATAGATGACTATAATAGGTGGACAATACTTTATTTTATGAAGCATAAAGATGAAATTTTCACTTGTTTCAAGATGTATTTGGCATTGGTTGAGAATCAAACAGGTAAAAGTTTGAAGAGGCTCAGATCTGATGGAGGTGGTGAGTATTTCTCATATGAGTTTGACTCCTTTGTATAGGACAGAGGCATAAATAGAGAAATTACAACAATGTACACTCCGAAACAGAATGGAGTGGCAGAGAGAAGAAATAGATTAATAGTAGAGGCTACAAGATCAATGTTGAATTAGAAAAAACTTCCTAACTATCTATGGGTAGAGGCTGTTTCCATATCCACTTACTTAATCAATAGGCTTCCATCGAAGTCTCTGGATGGGATGACACATTATGAGGCATGGAATGGTAGTATACCTTCTCTAGATCATTGTAAGATCTTTGGGTGCATTGCGTATGCACACATACCCTCACAAATTAGGGAAAAACTTGATCCAAAAACTGAAAGATGCATATTTGTTGGCTATGACCAGAATAAAAAATGATATAGATTATATAATGTTAAAAATAAAGAAGTAAGGTCGTATATATTTTTGCAAAAAGGATTTTCTTCAAATAGAAGGAAAATACAAAAATGAAAAATGGAAGCATTTGCTTCAGCAAGTAGTGGAGGTCAAAAGAGAATCAATCAAAAGAGAATCAAATCCAAAAAGTGAACTCTAAGAGAAGAACAGAGCAAGAAGGCGTGGAAGTCCCCTTGTAGCTAGTTCATTTGATTTGAGTCATTTCGTTCTCTTCACTCTCATAGAGTATGTCCAGCCACATACCAATTTTTGGGTAGTCTACTTGTGAGAGTCATATGTCTCAATGTATGTATCCAATTTTAGAGTTTAAACATTCATTGGAAATCTTATCTGGAGTACTTCCTCTATCTAGAATAGTTCTATCAAATTCTTTATGCTCTGTGAGTTATTCAGTTTTTAGTGAAGTCCAATTTTCAACTTAACTGAGTGGATAGGTAGCCTGTTTTGAGATAAAGAGTTTCCAACCCAAAACCACTTAAAATTGAGTGTTTAATAGCTCATTTAAAGTCTCTAAGTGTCTAGTTTGAGTGACCAAAGTTTCAAGTTCATTTCATTTTTCAGGTTGTACCAGTTTTCATTTGAAGGTTCAGCTGTTGGCAAAAGTCTTGATCCTGAGAAGGTCTTCTACACTTTCCGTTGCAAATAGGAGAGGAATTCCCTAACAAATGATATCAGAGCATTGCATTTTGAAGAGGCAAAACATTGAAACTAAAGTGAAGCAAAGGAAAAGCTACAAATCAAGGGGGAGCTACATAAAGTCAAGGAAGAGCGCCACAACATATCTGAGGTAAACTTCAATCTTGGAAGTTTTCAATGGCTGATTTAGGACAACAAGTTGAGAAGTTAGACAAAGATAATTTTTAGTCTTGGAGTTATAGAATGACAAATTACCTTAAAGTTAAAGGTTTATGGGGTCTAGTTAGTGGAGATGATCCACAACCGGTGGACCTTCAAGATCCCAACATTACTCCAGCACAAAGGAGACAATTTGCTGATTGGGAAGAAAGGAATCGAAGGGTGATGTTCCTCATTTCACAAGTTATTTCTAACACTATGATTGGTCATGCGCAAAGCTTAAAAACAACCAAGGAAGTTTGGGAAGCATTGGAGAAGGTGTATGCTACCCTCTACCAACATTCGACGAGATTATACCAAATCTTGTGACTAAAGAGGTTGCTCAACAAGGAGAAGGCAACAAAGGTAAGGACAACCATAGTCAAATGTTATATGCAGGACGAGGTAGAGGAAGGAACTCAAGAGGAGGCTTGAGAGGAAGAGGAAGAAGCTACAACAACACAAATTCCAGCCAACACAACTCGGAGGACAACAAGGACAACTCAAATGAAAACACATATGGAAGAAGTCGAGGAAGAAATAGAGGAAGAGGTCAAGGTTCATACAATCCTCATAAAGGTATAACATGTTATCATTGTGGTAAACTAGGACATTATGCAAATGATTGTTGGCAAAAGAATGGAAGGGTGAATGGAGGCAACCAAAGGAGCCAAAATAACTATGCGAGTACATCAAGTGAAGGAGACAAGCAAACCATGCTTGCCATGAAGCATGACTACAAAAACTCAAGAAGTGATGATAAAAAATGGTTCATAGATTCAGGTTGCAGCAACCATATGACATGCCAAAGAGATTTATTCACAAAGCTATAGGCTCCAAGTGGAAAAGGATGTGTGGAGACCGGTGACGAAACTCAACATGCAATTGAGCATGTTGGAGATATCAAGCTTGGAGATAAGAAGGTATTGGCTGATGTTCTTCATGTTCCTACTATTGCAAAGAATTTGATTTCAGTAGGACAAATGGTAGAGAAAGGATATCATGTTATCTTCAATGAAAAAGGCTGCTTTATAAAGAATCCAAAAGAAGGATTCAAGGTCATTGCTCAAGGAAGGAAAGAAGGTAGGATGTTCACTTTGGACATTCAACAACCACATGGAAAGGTGATGTATATTCAGTTTGGAAACACGAGGATTGCTGAAATTGATTTGTGGCACAAAAGGTTTGGACATATCAACATTCCCAAGCTCAAGGACATGAGCAATCATGAAGTGGTAAGAGGTCTTCCAAGATTCAATGATGCTGGACTACATGCGTTTTGTGAAGCATGCCAACTAGGAAAGCAAACTCGACAACCATTCAAGAAGAGAAACTATGTGGCAAGCAATGTCCTCGACTTGATACACACGAATGTATGGGGACCATCACAACAACCATCAGTGGCTGGTAATAGATATTTTGTCACTTTTATTGATGATCATTCAAGAAAAGTATGGATGTTTTGCATAAAACAAAAATCAGATGTGTTCTCCATGTTCAAGAGATTTAAAGCACAGGTAGAAAAGGAAACAGGATGCTACATAAAGACCTTGAGGTCCGATGCAGGAGGAGAATATTTCTCCAAAGATTTTTCAGATTTTCTTTACGAAAATGGCATCAAGCGACAACTTACATGTAGGTACACACCTCAACAAAATGGAATAGCTGAAAGGAAAAATAGACATATCACAGAAGTTGCAAGATGCATGCTCAACGAGATGAAGGTGCCACTAAACTATTGGGCTGAAGCAGCTAGTATGACTATTTATTTGATGAACAAGTGCACAATGGCGGGAGTGCATAATCTAACTCCCAAGGAGGTTTATTCCGGTAAGAAACCTGTCCTTACACATCTCATAGTTTTTGGATGTGTGTGTTATGTTCACATCCCTCAAGAACTAAGGACAAAGATGGAGGCAAAGTAAAAAAAATGTATTTTCATTGGATATTCATTGGAACATAAGGGATACAGGTGCTACAATCCGGTGACAAAGGAGCTACAAGTCTCACGAGATGTGGTATTTGATGAGCTAAGACCATGGTTTGGAGACAAGGGGAAAGAGAAGATTCTTGAAGAAGATTGCGAAGATGATGGAGGTGCTGTCCAAGAAGAATTTCAGCAATGAAGCACTCAAATGTCAAATCCAGAAGCTTCTACATCACTTGGAGAAAGCTCAACATGGAAGGGGAGACTAAGGAGTCATTCCTGATCACCAAGATCATGTTATGAAAGATTTGAAGCTGAAAGTGCTGCCCAAAATAGTGATTCAAATGCAAGTGAAGAAGAGTATGAAGAGGTGATCACACCAAAGGTAAAGTTGAACTAGTTGAAGAAGCAATATTCAAAAGGAAATGAAAGGAGGTCTTCGAGAGCAAGGTATCCAATTCAAAGGCTGAGCTATGATAGTTTTATTGCAAAGCATTTTGCATATATGACATAGGTGGTCAAAGACAAAGAACCAGATGCATATGAAGAAGCATGTACACAAAAAGAATGGCAAAAAGCTATGCAAGAAGAGATAACAACTCTCAAGGCAATCACACATGGGAGCTAGTTCCTGCTTGGAATCAAAGATTGGTTGAGTACCTCACAAGGTGTGGGTATAGTCCAAGTAATGTAGATCCCTCTCTCTACATAAAGAACGAAGAAGGCAAGCAGGTATATATTTGCATATACATTGATGATCTCATCATAACAGGAAGTAATGTTGCAGGAATAGAAGAGATAAAAAGAAAACTCGGTAAGGAGTTTAAAATTTCAGATCTTAGTGAGCTGAAATACTTTTTAGGCATTGAGATAGTCTATGGGAAAGATGGAATTTACTTGATGCAAAGAAAGCACTTGTTGGATGTTCTTTTTAGATTTGGAATGAGTGAATGCAAACCACTCACTCAACCTATGGACACAAATGTGAAGCTATGCTCAAATGATATAGAGAGTTTACATGATGTAACTTCATACAGGAGTATTATAGGTTCATTGATCTATGCTACGATCACAAGACCAGATTTGTGTTATATTGTTGGAGTTATTTCTCAATTTATGCAAGCTCCAACAAGTGAACATTTAAATTAAGCCAAATGAGTGCTAAGATATGTGAAGCACACAGTCAATCATGCCTTGTTTTATAGATATGATGAAGAATTGCAGGTAAAGGGCTTCAGTGATGCTGATTGGGCTGGTTCGAAGGAAGATAGAAGATCCACTTCAGGTTATGTGTTCATGATAAGTAGCAAACCTATCACATGGAGCTCGAAGAAGCAACCTACTGTTGCACTATTATTTACAGAAGCTGAATATAGAGGATTAGCCTTTGCAACTTGTGAAGCTATGTGGATTAAGAAGCTCTTGGCTGATCTTGATGTGCAGGTGGAGACCATTCCAATTTATGGTGACAACATGTCAAGCATTCACTTGACAAATAATCCAATGTTTCATGCCCAAAGTAAGCACATAGAAGTGCATTATCATTATGTTCGAGAAAAAGTTTTGAGCAAGGATGTGGATACAAAGTTCATTAGAACTAATGACCAGGTTGTAGACATGTTTACAAAGTCCTTAGATGCTTCTAAGCTAAAGAGGTTCAAGGATGAAATCAACTTGCAAGATGTGCAAGCTCACATGTGAGCTTGAGGGGGAGTGTTAAAAATAAAGAAGTAAGGTCATATATATTTTTGCAAAAAGGATTTTCTTCAAATAGAAGGAAAATAAAAAAATGAAAAATGGAAGCATTTACTTCAACAAGTAGTGGAGGCCAAAAGAGAATCAATCAAAAGAGAATCAAATCCAAAAACTGAATTGCAATAGGAGTGGCTGTCCAAAGTAGTTGAAGAGTTATGGAGAAGAGCTCTCAAACTCATCATGAGAGTTTTTTGTCACTTGGCTATAAAAGAGGCAAGGGAAGACACTCAAGAATAGAGGAAGAAGGCATGAAAGTCCCCTTGTAGCTAGTTCATTTGGTTTTAGTCATTTCGTTCTCTTCACTCTCATAGAGTATGTCCAGTCGCATACCAATTTTTGGGTAGTCTACTTGTGAGAGTCATATCTCTCAATATATGTATCCAATTTTAGAGTTTAGACATTCGTTGGAAAGCTTATCTCAAGTACTTCCTTTTTTATAGAATAGTATCAAATTCTTTACAATCTGTGAGTTATTCAATTTTTAATGAAGTCTAGTTTTCAGCTTAATTGAGTGGATAGGTAGCCTATTTTGAGATAAAGAGTTGCCAACCCAAAACTACTCCAAATTGAGTGTTTGATAGCTCATTTGAAAGCTCTAAGTGTCGTTTGAGTGACCACAGTTTCAAGTTCATTGCATTTTTTAGTTGGTACCAGTTTTCATTTGAAGGTTCAGCTATTGGAAAAAGTCTTGATCCTGAGAAGGTCTTCTACACTTTCCGTTGCGAATAGGAGAGGAATTCTCCAACATATAATACCGATAACAAAGGATTTAGAGTTAGCAGAGATGTGGTATTTGATAAAAATAACTCTTGGTTTGAGGATGATTGGAGGAAAATTAAGCTACCCTATGATTTGGAGAATGATTTTCCAAATCTGACCAAAGAAGAATCACATACATTAGAGGATGTCAACTCAGAAGACGAGGTACAAATTGATTTTGAAGCTTGGAGGTCCAAGGGCAAAGAAAAGTTCAAGAAATTGGAAGACATTCCAGAGTTATCCAATCAAGCACTTAGAAGATCTCAAAGGGAAAGCAAGAAACCTATAAGGTATGGCTATGACACATCACTAGTCACCAAGCATTCTATATAGCTAAAGACTTTATGTCAAAGTCATTTGAAGAATCCAACAAGAAGGAAGAATGGAGAGAAGCTATGCAGGAAGAAATTGAAGCACTTCAAGAAAATATGACTTGGGATTCAGTTCCCAAAAAACCATTCATGAAGGTAATAGGATCTAGGTGGATTTACAAAGTGAAAAAGAATTCAGATGGCACAATAAATAGGCATAAAGCAAGGCTATTAGCAAAGGGGTTTGCTCAAAGCCATGGAGTGGTTTATGAGGAGACCTTCTCACCTGTAGACAAAATGCCAACCATTAGAGTTTTAGTAAGTATTGCTGCTTCAAAGAATTGGAACTTATACCAATTAGATGTTAAAAATGCATTCCTTAATGGGTGGATCTCTGAAGGGGTCTACATGGCTCAACCACTAGGATATGAAGACAAAGAAAAACCTGATTATATATGTAAATTAAGGAAGTTACTATATGGTTGAAAGCAAGCTCCTAGAGCTTGGAACCATAGGCTATTCACATACTTGCAGGATAGAGGTTTTGTTGCAAGCAAGGCATATTCTTCATTGTTCATTAAAAAGACTAATTCAGAGGTTATTTATCTATATGTATATGTGGATGACATTATCATTACAAGAAATGATGCCAAGGGCATCAAGAAGATTAAAGTTCAGATGAAGGAGGAGTTCAAGATCAATGATCTTGGGTTGCTTACATATTATGTTGGTTTAGAGATTGTTTATATAGATTTTGATGTGTTCATTACTTAGAGAAAGTACATTCATGATATGCTACTTAACTTCAAGATGGAGAATGCAAAAATTGTAGGTACACCATGGAATTGAATCACAAACTTAGTGCTCATGAAGGAGAGCTGCTTGAAGACATTAAAGGTTATCAAAGTCTTGTTGGGAGTCTCAGTTATGAAACCCTAACAAGAGTGGATATATGCTATGGGGTGAGTACATTAAGTCAATTCATGCATACACCAAGAAAACCTCACATGGAAGCTGCCAAAAGGATCTTAAAGTACTTGAAGGGCACCATAAATGAAGGACTATTTTATCCGTTTACATCTGACTTGAATATCAAGCTATACTCTGATGCAGATTGGGTTGGCTCAAAAGATGATAAGAGGATCACCTTTGGCTACTTATCTTTTGCACGACCTAAGTTTATTTCATGGTCTTCAAAAAAAACAACCATTGTGGCATTGCCATCAATTGAAGCTGAATATAGGGGTCTTGCAAATGCAACACAAGAGGCAATGTGGTTAAAGCTATTCTACTCAGACTTGGGGCTACATAATTACACTCCAATGATCTTTGGAAATAATACTAGCTCACTACATTTGGCTGCTAATCTTGTATATCATGCAAGGACTAAGCACATTGAAGTGTATTATCATTATGTGAGAGAGAAGCTACTTAGCAAGGGCATAAAATTGTCCTATGTATCAACAAATTTGCAATGTGTAGATATTCTAACTAAATCTTTGGATGGAACTAAATTGAACAGGTTCAAGATGATGATTGGATTGCAGGAGATTAAAGAGAGATGAAGCCCAAGCATGTTATGCTTGAGGGGGAGATGTTGGTGCAATTAGTCCAAGCCTAAATGCTTGATCACTTATTCTAAATTTCATATGTTCATTCATATATTAGCACATGAATGATCTCTTGTAAAAGATTGATTTTTACTCCTTGTAAAAGTACATAGGTGGAATCACATCCAATCAGAGGAGTTCATAGGATAATCCTTCCACAAATTATTTGGTGAGGATTTTTGGCAAATCAAGTCCTAAAACTTTGGAACACTTTTAGGTGAAGATTCAAATTCAAACTTGAATCTTGGCTCAGACAAAAGGCTATAAAAGAGAACTATCTAGTCGCATGAAATAGAGCATGGGATAATAGAGATTTCAGAGGAATTTGTGTGGCATATTGAGCTCACATTATATGTCTTCTATTGCCCTCATATTGTGAAATCATTCATTGCCAATGTCAGTGTAATTTATGTGCATTAATACATATAATCATCTCATGTCTCATCTCTTCTACTCTGTCATATACTACTCATAACATTGAGCTTCTTTGATCCATTTGTCAACGTGTGCTTGATCATTTGTAGTGATTTAAGTTATTATAGATTCATTTATACTTTCTACTTTCTTGCTACAAAGTTTCATGTTGATTGCCTCAGCCATTCTCAAGATATGTTCAAAACATTGCTCTCTAGTCTGCATACTGCTAACTCCCTAAAAGTCGGGATACACCCTAGACTTGCTAAGCATCATTCTCTGAGAATAGTTTAACATTGTAAGTGAAATAAATTGTAAACGTTAGCTATCTTAGAAATTTAGATATCCCCAAAAGGATTTTGTCCAATTGTTACCAGGGAAGGAGTACTATTCATTTATCTGAGCAGGTGTAGTGACCAAAATCGCAAGTTTTTGGTTCACAATGAAAATCCAAGTTATCTGTTTTGATCCAATGATTTGAGGATCATCTTCCAAAGTACTTGGATGATTATTTGTGCTTCATGGAAAGCTCAAGAGGTCTTCTTTGCATTCCTCAACTTATTTTCGGTTAGTGTGACACAAGAATTTGTAGCACCATATCATCTCTGGAAGGTGTCCACCATCTCCTTCAACAAGTATGTCATGAGGCCTCTGTGCATCTCTATGCATATACATGTGTAATCCTGCATGAAACAATGTATTCCACATATGAGCTTTCCATCTTTGAAAGTTAGTGCCATGAAACCAAGAAGACACCATGCTCAAGACAAGAGACTAACAATGTATCAAGAGAATAGAGACAATACTCTATCAGCAATAGGATCACACCTGCATATCCATATGCATGACTCATATCATAAATGTGTCATTGGAGAAGAAAAAAACATGAAGATTCTATCACATAACCATGCATCTAACATGCACATTAAATCATGAGCATAAACTTGCTCACAAAGTCTCCAGAATGACTAAGTAGATGTGAAAGAATCCTAGGAAAAATTTGACAGACTATCCCTTATAAATTGAGCAATCAAAACAAGGTAACTAGTAGCAAAAGAAAAATGAGTAAAATGTCATCACCTATCATTGATCCAACCAAAGATAATGGTAAATACACATGCCAAAACTTGATGACAATACACACCAATACAATGGAGATATACCTCCCACTCAAGAATGTATCATGCAAGATGGTCCAATCTATCATGAAAAACGTATGACCAAGTCCAAGTGAATGGTGATGAGAAATAATCCAAAGCTATCACATAAGCTTCAAGGATCCAATAAAGTACTCTTCTAGCATAAAAGCTACTGAAATTTCAACAAAACCTCCTTTGTAAAATGGACTCTGAACCAAAATAACAATGTGGGAATATACCATCCACTAATGCCAAACCATAGTGGTAATCGTATGTAATGATCAATGATAATCTGGCTCAATATAAATCTAGCATAGATGATAAAATGATGTATAACTGAGGCTCCAACTCGATCATGTACATGCATAAAAACAAGAATACAAGTACTAACCAAGATCCAAAATCAACTCTCATAGATTATGCGCAACTGAAAAGTAAATCTGTATCCAAGTGGCATAAATGAGATAGAAAAAAATACCACTATACATCCATTGACAATTCTATGATCAAACTTGTGATCCCATAAAGGTGCAAGGTATATCACAATGTCATCTCACATGTCAAACACTTGAGATCATGCTCTACTGTCATAAGAAGGAGCTACCACAATGATCATACATGGTCAAATGCAAATTAAGAACAAAGCATAAGTGCTCATACACACTTCTCCAACCTATCATTACACCAATGAAACTCTAAATTGAGAGCTCAAAAGAGATTTGAAGATTTTTTCAATCTTCAACTATCTTTGGGGTTGCATAGGGAAAATATGAGAGTCTCTATATTGCATTTTGATGCCCCAAAATTCATGATTTCGTTGTTCTCTTCAAAAATTTGAGGTTCTCTTTTTTAGATATGCAACGGCACTTAGAACACCTCAATCTGAGGTGTGTAGCTCAAGATATATATAAAACAAGCATCTACTATCAATTTCATCTTTCCCTATAGTACTGTTGCTTTGTATTTTGCATTTTCAATGACCTAGCACTCAAAATTTGAGTGTCTCCTTCCATAAATTTGTAAATGCTATTTCAACCTACACACAACACTTTGAATCACCTTAATCCGATATCTGAGACTCAAGTTACAACCACAAAACAGACATGCCGTCCAAGTGATTATAGATTCAACTTTTATATCACCTAGAGTTTTTTTGAATTCTTGATGTACTAAAACTCCAAATCAAATTACGCTTCCTTATGTGAATTTGTAGCTCTCTACATTAGCTAGACATAAAACTTTGAGTTGCATGAATCCAAGTTTTGTAGCTCAAGTTATGGCCAAAATATCAAGTGGTTATCAAGAGGGTGCCAACTTGCACATTCACCTCTTCTGCCCTAAACTTCCATTGAAACTTCTTGCAAACTAGGCTTTAATAAGATTTGATACCAATGAAGGGCTTTGGTGGTCTGAACGAGAGGATAAAGGAGGAGATGGAGGGAGGGAGAGGACAAGGGAGATGCGCACACATGCATGGGAGCCTCAAAATTCACATAATGATCTCTTTGAGGCAACACTTTATAAATGATATATGTACATGAATCTAAGGGTAAGGTTACATGACCATTACATCCCCGACAAGAAGATGTTTTTATCGATGTGTGGCATGACGCGACATGCGACACTCACATCGAGTGTCACTAAAGCGATGATAAAAAAAGCATCGCATAACCGACTCTAATAATCGTCGCATATGTGACACTATCTACACAGACATTTACGATGCATGAGCATCGCTTACACGGTGGGTGTTGATGAAAAAGATTAAAACATTGGAGGCTCTTCGATCGACATCTACATGCATTTGATCGAAGAGCTCTCCACCATTCACAATTGAGCTACACTTACAAGCTGAAACAATCGCTTGTAGAATTGTTGTTTTGTCTAATCTCTATATTATTGTCCCTCTCTGTCTCTATTTCTCTCTTTCTACCTCTTTCTCTCTTTGAATTATCTCTCTCTCTCTCTCTCTCTCTCTTTATTACAGGTTATTCAAGAAGCTAACCAAGCAAAAAATATGGCTAACTATTGTAAGTACAATTTCCATTCTTTGTATATCATTTGAATTGTGTTATTTTCATTAGTTAGCATACTCACACTTATGGATATGCACATATACACTTATAGATGCACGTTCACACATATACACATATACACATGCACATACACACACATATATCACACAAATACATGTGCACATACACTTACACATACACACACATACACATGCATATGTACAAACATTTCTACAACCACATAAAAAGACTTGCATGCATGCATTATTGCATATATACATACATATACACACATAAACATATACTTAAATACATGTATATGCACATCCACATGCATGCACATTCACATGTATGCACATGGATGCAAATGGAAATGCATCCACATGCACATGCATGTTTCATACATATACACATGCATATACATACACTTGTATATGTTTATACACATACACATACACATACATATGCACATACATATATATATACACACACATACACATATATACACATATATGTGCACATACGTACATACACATATGCACACACACACATGCACATACATACATATACACATATACATGCACATACACACATATACACATACACTTACACATATACATGCACATACATATACACACACATACACATGCACATGCACATGCACATACACATATATACACATATACACTTACACATGCACATGCACATGCATACATATACACACACATACACATGCACATGAATATACACATATACACTTACACATGCACATGCACATACATGCATATACACATATACATATGTATATACATACATATACACACACATTTTACACACATATACATGCACATACATAAATACACATATTACACACATATACATGCACATACATACATACATACATACATATACATACATACACATGCACATGCACATACACATACACATGCACATGCACATACACATACATACACATATATACTTACACATACACATGTAGATACATGCATATACACATATACATATGTACATACATACATGCACATATATACATAGATACATACATATACATGCATATGGCACACTTACACATATAGATAATACCTACATGTGCATATATATATATATATATATATATATATATATATATATATATATATATATATATATGTGTGTGTGTGTGTGTGTGTGTGTGTGTAAATACATATCCCATGTCATAATCAAGAATCCTAATCATCATCATCATCATCATCATCATCATCATCGTCATCATCATCATCATCCTCATCCTCATGATCATCCGCATGATTTGATGGATGTGTGTGAGCACCCTGTGGTGATTGAGATCATCCCTCCTGTGTTTGTCTCTCCACCTCATCCATATCTACCTTTCCATAATACTCTTGTATTACATATAACAAACATAAATAAGTAAAACAATTAAAACATATAATTATATAAAATTTAATAATACTCAGAAATGCATCCAAATGATCTCGCATATACTCACTCAAACGCCGATATCCAAA
Organism: Ceratopteris richardii; assembly: GCA_020310875.1. Classification (NCBI taxonomy): domain Eukaryota; kingdom Viridiplantae; phylum Streptophyta; class Polypodiopsida; order Polypodiales; family Pteridaceae; genus Ceratopteris; species Ceratopteris richardii. The sequence goes on from CM035409.1 coordinate 49,523,180, forward strand.
ATGTGTAGCATACTCGATCTCATGTTTTGTAGGATATCAACCATAATCCTTTCGCTGCATTGAAACAAATTAAAAAGATTAGTTTCTTGCGTTTTAACTAAAATAAAAAATATACTTACAATAACACATATACTTAATCAGATTATGATCAATCAGAGGGCGCTCCACCACCTCCTACCCATGCAACGACTTCACATGTGTCCTCCGATAGGAATTATGATGAATTTTACTATCAAGAGCATATTACATGTTGGTCTAACTCTTGCTATGGCACATATTGAAGACCACGATTGGAATGTATTGAACATGAGGTAGAGTATGGTACTTTTGAGCGTGCACACCACCTGGTCAAGGTGATAATGCTTGGGTATGTATTTTTCTATAAATTAATGTCATTATTTTATTTAAAAAGCATATACAAAATCAGATTATAGTTGACATACATGAATACTTGCTCAATGATGATGATGATGATAATAATTCTCATACTCATAATGTTAATATACCTCGTACACATCATGGACTTGTTGTTCATCAATTACAAGCAAAGGTTTCTAAAAATCCTCTACCTCCTGGTTTAAAGACTGAAATGGCTAGAGATTATCCATTGCCAGCTCATGATTGTTCTCTAGTACAAACATATGATAGAAGAAGATATGGAGGATGGAATAGAGGACCACTTCCTTTAGATGGAGAGGTTTTTAGCTTTTGGGGTGATCGCTATATTGTTGCTCCATCCACTATTACTAATGCTAGTTGTGGTCTCTTTATTGTAGAGGATTTGTATGTGCCTCCGGACTCTGAAGTCACTCTTATGTCATTTTGTGGTCCAATATATGGATGAAGGGATTGGCATTGACTTGCACGTTATGTTCAAAGCATGAGTACTTATGGAATATGCTTGAATGCAACATCCCTCACTAATAGAAGGATTTCACATGTAGAAAATGAAAGATTATATATTGATGGAAGACCTTACATGCATGGAAATATAGCAGGTTTAATAAATAGTAGTCAAGGGTTACATAAGAGTTCAAGGACTAATTGCACATTTGAGGAGTGTGAAAATAGTCATGAATCACCATACATGAGTAGAGATGTATCAAGATACATAGTTGTCAATGCTATTACTACATTACATGCTGGTGATGAATTATTTGTGAATTATGGATGGCATAAACCTCCAAGAGCACCTTTTAGCTAGAGAGAGAATGAGAAATTTCTATCCATATTTAATAACTTATATATTTAATTTTATGTTTAAAGTTTACTTTTTAGTTATTTATGGAATAATAATGATTTTTATTCATGTATGTAGATTCCAGAGTATGATGTTGATGATATTCCTCCACACCATTCACAATTGCCAGTAAGACCTCATTTATCAGAAGCTTCTATGAGGAGGCTATACAAAAGTGATCTTGTGGAATATGCAAGGTTGAAAGAACTATATTCAAAAGAAGATAAAGTACAAGATTTGTGCGACAATGATGAAGATGATGGCATGGCAGATTTACTGAGGATTGGTATCAAAATGATAGTGAGAGCATTGATATTTCTAAAAATGAGAAATATCTTCGAGAGGAATGTCTAAAGCATGTTTATGAAGGAAGTTGTTTGACACGACTAAGTGCGAGCTTACTTATTCTCAATCTTCAAAATTGTTTTGGATGGAGTAATGTATTTGTTCGAAACTATTAAGGTATAATTTTTAATTTTCTATCTATTTGTATATATACATGCATAAATATTATACATATAAATACATGCATACATAGACATGTTAGTATATGATCAATGTCTACCCTTCATGATTGTATGCACATTTTGTAAGGCCCTCGTTATGAGGAGAAGCCAAGCGTGCATTACCCAATTGATGGGAATCCCAACTTGCATGTTGGATGAAGGTCATATTTTACCATGTAAGGTATTGTAAGGAAAGGGAGTTACTAGGGTCCCCAATTGGGGGGTCTGGGGCAGTGGGGAGCAGCCCCGGCTGGGGGGTCCAAGGGGGCCAGCGGGCCCCCTGGTGGGGGTCCGAGGGCAGCGCCCCTGGCGCGACGGTAAAGGGAATATTCCATAGAATATTCCCTATCGGAGTCAGAAATCATTTATATTTGTTAGGTCGGTTCAACCGGTCTAAGCCGTGTATGACAATTACGCGGACGGTGGCTGCCGATGCTCTACCGCCCATGTATAGCCGTCCACGGAAGGCCACCCATGATCCTATATATACATGAGTTCTGCACTACCTGAGACATCAAGTTGAGCCAGCATACCTCTACCTTGTATCTCCCTATCTAGAGTTGTCTAGATCACCATTTAAGCTCTACCTTGAGAGCGCATGGGTGGACAACGCCATCATCTTTGTACTTGCTGTTAGTAGAAAATTGTTGAGATTCTCCTATATCTGTTATCTTCTCTGCTACTGCTCCTGTGTTATATTGCGTAACTATTGTCTTACATGGTATCAGAGCCGTAAGGTTCGAATAGATTGAGAAGTATCACTATTTTAGCCTACTAGCAGACTAGAATATCAATAGATTATTCAAGTGATTACATGATGGCTTCATCGTCGAACACTGGTCTTGGTGCTTCAGCTAATGTTAATGCTGCACCTATTCGAATTCATCCACCTGCATTCACTGAAGGGAAGCTGGATGGATCCAACTATACACTCTGGAAGTTCAAAATTTCTGCAATTTTGGACTCCTATGAATTACTTGACACTGTCATGGGACCGATGGGATTGGATCCAGAGCCTATACCAGTTGAAGATCCAGCAAATTCAAGATTGATGATTCAGCCAGATCCAGATCTTCTACGAGCTTGGAAGAGGCGGAATGCTGATGCATTATGTGTGATTGTCACTAGTGTAAGTGATTTTGTGCTTACTTTAGTTCAACATACTACTAAAGCACATGAGGCTTGGGGCATATTGGCTCGTCAATATGAGACCAAGAACCACACTAGGATACAAAATTTAGAAAATCAGTTGGCAAATGAAAAGCATTCTGATTCTGAAAAGGCTGAAGATTTTATCAAACGGATAAAGCATCTTCAAGATCAATTGGTTGCAGTTGGTGTTGTTATAACACCAGAAGAGCTGGCTCGAAGATGTGTACGTGTTCTTCCAGCAAATTATGATGGATTAGTAACAACCCTTAACACTCAGATAAGACCAACTCCTCTCACATTTGAAGAGTTTTGTGCAATGCTTTTAGAAGAAGGGATGCGGCTGAAGAATCGGCAAAGTAAAGTGATGTTGCATTCTCAGCAAATGCAAAAGGTAAAGGCTCTTCTGAAGGATCAAAGAAGAAGCCAAAGAAGAAAAAGTTCACAGGAAGTTGCTTCTATTGTGAAAAGAAAGGCCATGCCATCAAGGATTGCAGAAAGAGCTGATGAATGGAATGGGACTGTAAAATCATCATGGAAGAACAAAGAGTCTGCAAACAACATAGAGCTGGAACTTTGGGTAGCTATTGAAGAGGTATGTTCATCTTCTCAAGCTCGTGTTGATGAACCATGGATTTTAGATAGTGGAGCTTCTCGCCATATGACTAGTAAAAAGGATTGGTATAGTTCCCTAGTGCCTCTGCAGGAATCCATCAATGTAGTGGTGGGAAATGAATCCAAGTGTCCAGCCGAAGGAACTGGAACCATCTCTTTTATCACTTCTCCAGGTGTTGAGAAAAAGTTATCCGATGTTCTCTATGTACCTACACTCAAAAGAAATTTGTTGTCAGTTTCTGCAATAACAGATCGTGGACTCGAAGTTCACTTCAATAAGAGTGGTGCAGAAATCATGGATTCATCAGGTAATGCTGTAGGTAAAGGCATACGACGGGATAACTTGTATGAGTTAAGTGCTTTAACTGCTATAGAAGATAAAGATGTAAGCAGGTTATGGCACCAACAATTTGGGCATCTCGAATTTGCAATTTTGAAGGAGATGCAAAGAACATGGATGGTTGCTCATTTGCCTGCATTTTCAGAGTTGCAGGAACCTTGTGAAGCTTGTATGATGGGCAAGCAACAACGAAAGGCGTTTCCAAGAGAGACCAGCAATCGATCTGAAGCTCCTCTAGAGTTGGTACATGCTGATCTCTGCGGTAAAATGTCTACACCTGCTTTAGGAGGATCTTTCTACTTCTTGCTGTTAGTCGACGATTATAGTAGAAAGATGTGGGTTTATTTCATTCGAGAGAAGGCTGATGCTTTTGAAAAATTTAAAGCGTGGCATAAGTATGTAGAAAATGAATCAGGAAGGAAACTAAAGAAATTTAGAACGGATAGAGGAGGTGAATTCTTGTCAACAGAATTCAACAATTACTGTAAGGAGCATGGTGTGAAAAGGCAACTTACCACAGCTCATACACCTCAACAAAATGGCGTTGAGCGCAGGAACAGGACAGTAGTTGAAATGGCTCGTTGTATGTTAAAGGCTCAAGACATGCCTGATTCATTCTGGGCAGAAGCAGTCAATACAACAGTCTACATCCTCAATCGAAGCTACACAAAAGCTCTGAAGGGGATGACTCCTCAAGAAGCATATTCTGGTAAAAAGCCTTCAGTTTTGCATTTCAGAATTTTTGGTTGTTTCTGTTATGCACATATTCCTGATTCAACAAGATCAAAGTTGGATTCAAAAAGCAAAAAGTGTGTCTTCCTAGGATATAGTGAAGAGTCTAAAGCATATAGGTTGTGGGATCCTGAGGCAAGGAAGATTTTTGTCAGCCGAGATGTGGTGTTTGATGAACGACCACACTTAGTAGAAGATAAAGGTAAATCTACTATCTCATCAAACAGAGAAATATCTCACCTTGTGCCTATCAAAAGACAGGTTAAAGTTGAGGAGGAGGAAACATCTGATGGAGAAATTTCCTCAATAAAAAGCCAACCAGTTGTAGCTACACAGCGTAAGCCACTACCAAAGTGGGCACAACAGCTCTTTGATGATCACAATCCACATGTAGATGTACCAGAGTCATCATCGGATGGATTACGAAGATCAAAGGGAATAGAGGAGCAAAGAAGAGCCTCAGAACACATTGTTAACATGGCTCTAATGGCAGACATCATGGGCTCGATAAAGGAACCTACCACCATTGAAGAAGCCCTTGATGATCCAGGTTGGAGAGCGGCAATGCAGTCGGAGTATGATAGTATACTCAAAAATGATACATGGGATCTAGTCGACTTGCCGCCAAAGAAGAAGGTAATAGGTACTAAATGGATTTGGAAAGCTAAGTATAAAGCAGATGGAACATTAGAAAAGTATAAGGCAAGATTAGTTGCACAGGGTTTTTCACAGATTGAAGGATTTGATGTTCAAGAAACTTTTGCATCAATAGCACGCATGACAACTATTCGGACGGTACTTGCAGTAGCTGCACAAAAGGCCTGGCCTATTTTCCAAATGGATGAACTGGATTTTTGAATGGTCACCTCAAGGAGGAGGTATATGTATCTCAACCACCAGGTTTTGAGGTGCCCAATTCAGAAACTAAAGTTTGCAAGTTGAAGAAAGCTTTGTATGGACTTAAGCAAGCTCCACGGGCTTGGTACCAACGGATAGATAATTTCGTAAAAGGGATAGCAAGCTAGTTGTTGTCATTGTATATGTGGATGATTTGATCATTACAGGAGATCATCAGATACTCACCAATCAAACTCGGATCAGCTTGGGAACTGAGTTTGAAATGACAGACTTAGGTCTACTCCATTTTTGTCTGGGAATTGAAGTATGGCAAAGGAAGGATGGCATTTTCATCTCACAACAAAAATATGCCAAAGAAATTCTTAAGGCATTCGGAATGATGGACGGCAAACCAACTAGCACACCTATGGAGGTAAATCGTAAGCTATCTATGGATGATAACATGCCTGATGTAGATGCTAAGAAGTATAGGAAGCTCGTTGGAAGTCTTATTTTTCTGTGCAACACTAGACCAGACATTTGCTATGCTGTTGGAGTATTAAGCAGGTTTTCCAACAAACCTAAGGAGAGTCACTGGAATGCTGGAATGCGAATTCTAAGGTACATTGCAGGAACCTTGGATTTTGGTATTTTTTATACCACAGGTGATACACTCCAAGGATATTGTGATTCAGATTGGGCTAGAGATTGTGATTCTAGAAAATCAGTTTCTGGATATTGTTTCTCACTTGGATCAGGAATATTTTCTTGGGTAAGTAGAAAGCAACCAACTCTCGCACTCTCCTCCACTGAAGCAGAGTACAAAGCAGCTTGTTTTGCTTCTTGTGAGGCAGTCTGGTTAAGGAGAATTTTTGCAGATCTAGGCTTTCCATCAAATATGGTGACTGTACTCAAGTGTGATAATCAAAGTTGTATGGCTATTGCAAAGAACCCAGTATTTCATGCTCGCACCAAGCACATAGAAGTACAGTACCATTACATTCGTGAGCTAATTGAAGATGAAATTTTGGAGCTAGAATATTGCCCAGCAGAGGCAAATTGTGCTGCCATATTCACTAAAGCACTTGGAAGAGAGCAGCTCAACAGACATCTTCAACAGATGGGCATAGGACCGAAACCTACTTGATTTTTCATCGGTAAACATTGAGGGGGGGTGTTAGTATATGATCAATGTCTACCCCTCATGATTGTATGCACATTTTGTAAGGCCTCCGTTATGAGGAGAAGCCAAGCGTGCATTACCCAATTGATGGGAATCCCAACTTGCATGTTGGATGAAGGTCATATTGGACCATGTAAGGTATTGTAAGGAATGGGAGTTACCAGGGTCCCCAATTGGGGGGTCCGGGGCAGCGGGGAGTAGCCCCGGCTAGGGGGTGCAAGGGGGCCAACGGGCCCCCTGGCTGGGGGGGTCCCAGGGGGCCAGTGGGCCCCCTAGTGGGGGTCTGAGGGCAGCACCTCCGGCGTGACGGTAAAGGGAATATTCCATAGAATATTCCCTATCAGAGTTAGAAATCATTTATGTTTGTTACGTCGGTTCAACCGGTCTAAGCCGTGTATGATAATTACGCGGGCGGTGGCTGCCCATGCTCTACCGCCCATGTGTAGCTGTCCACGGAAGGCCACCCATGATCCTATATATACATGAGTTCTGCACTACCTGAGACATCAAGTTGAGCCAGCATACCTCTACCTTGTATCTCCCTATCTAGAGTTGTCTAGATCACCATTTAAGCTCTACCTTGAGAGCGCACGGGTGGACAACGCCATCATCTTTGTACTTGCTGTTAGTAGAAAATTGTTGAGATTCTCCTATATCTGTTATCTTCTCTGCTACTGCTCCTGTGTTATATTGCGTAACTATTGTCTTACAAGACATACACATACATATACATGAATGTATACACACACATAAACATACACACACATATACGCACATACACATGTTATGAGAGTAAAGTCAAATTATACATACCTGTATTGAATGAAGATATTTTGTCCATATAGCCTTTGGAATTGTTCGCCCAACCTTTAGAATCTTCCTGACACATGTGCTTCTCCTATTCTAGTCGACCTAATACCTACGTTGCCAACTCTTTTATGAACTTTGCATACAAATATTAAGTATGAGTTAGCTATGGAGGTATTAAGTCATTTAAAAACTAAGAGAAGTAAATCTTTCTCAAAGATTTTGAAGGATGGAAGAATAATTTTAAAGGATGGGCAGACACAAAGTGTTCAATTACTGCAGGTTTTTGTTTTTGCCTTAGCTAAGGTGAGAACAAGAACTTGCATTGAATGAACACTTTCTGTCCGCCCATACTTTAAAACTATTCATCCATCTTCCAAAATCTTCGAGAGAAATTTGCTTGTCTTATTTTCCAAACGACCTAATACCTCCATAGTTAACGGATACTTAGTCCTTGTAAACAAATATGTAAGTCTTACTTAGCAAGGCAGGTAATAGATTGAAATATAAAATGGGAGATGGCCAAATGATTCAGTAGTCTAGATATCTATATGAAAGTCTGCAAACCACAATAAACAAAAAAAAAGCAAAATCAAATATACACAGCTACACATGCATACATACATATACATACGTACATACACATTCATACATACACATACATACATACATACATACATACATACATACATACATACATACATACATACATACATACATACATACATACATACGTACATACGTACATACGTACATACATACATACATACATACATACATACATACATACATACATACATACATACATACATACATACATACACATATATACACACATACACATACATATATTCATACACATACACATACATATATATATATATATATATATATATATATATATATATATATATATATATATATATATATATATATATATATATATATATATATATATATATATATATATATATATATATATATATGCATACATATACACATGTAAAACACATATACACACATACATACATATACACATGCATATGTATATGCATGCACATGCATATACACATCCATATACACATACACATAAGCATACACATATATAAAATTATATGCATATATTTATTTATTTTTATTAATATATCTTTTTTTCATGAACTTACAGGTTATTATCTAAAAAGCTTTTACCAAGTCAAAATATTCTTCCTACCTCACATGATAAAATGAAGAAGATAATCAACAATCTTGGTATATATTATCAATGTATACATGCATGTCCTAACAATTCTATTTTATATCGAGGTGAATATGCAGACTCTTTGACATGTCCAAAATGTCAATCTCGTCGATATAAGGACGAAGAAGGCAAAATCCCAAAAAAGGTATTGAGACATTTTCCATTGGCTCCACGGATTAGACATATGTTTCAAAGCCCCGAATTATCAAAGCTTTTGACATGGGCACATGAACATAAAAGTATTGATGGAATAATCAGAATTCCTCATGATAGTGTTGCTTTTCAGTATATTGATTCTACATGGCCTGATTTTGCACAAAATCCACAGAATCTAAAGTTACGAGTTGCTTAGATAAATCCATTCTCCATGAAATCCAGTAAATGGTCAACATGGCCAGTGGTAGTCATAAACTACAATCTTCCACAATATCTTAGCATTAAAAAGGAACATTTAATGCTTTCACTTTTAATCCTAAGAAAAAGACAAGTTAAAGATATGAATATATATCTTGCTCCTCTCATTGATGATCTCCAAGAGTTATGGAGAGGTATTAATGTCATTGATGTATCGAAAAGCATTAATGAAAGATATATTACGATTCGTGGTATTGTGGCTTGGACTATTCACGATTTTCTAGGATATGGTATTTATTCAGGTATTGATGTAATTTTTTTATTCAATATGCATACAAATAAATGTGAGTTAATCTAATTATATTTTTATCGTTTTCATGATGAAAGAATATCTACTAAGGGTTATAAAGCTTGTCCATATTGTGTTGATTGGTTGAGATCAATCTATAGTAAGAATCTCAACAAAAATATTTATCTTTGACATCGACGATTCTTGCCTGATGATCATCCATTAAGATCTAAAAGAGAAGCGATACATTTTAATAGAAAGATTGAAACAGGTGAGTGTCCAAAACCTATGATGCCTATGGACTAGTAAAAAAAATGGACAGATGGATCTTTGATAGATCCAGAATCAGAAATCTTCAGTGATGATGAAGATAATGAGAATGTGAAGAGAGATAAAGGAAAATTGGCACCTGCATAGAATATATTGGAAAGAGTTAAAAGTATGTCACCTTCTTGATCCTATGCATATATTCAAGAATATTGGTTATTCATTATGGCAACATCTTCTTGGACTAAAAATACCATAGCATCAAGGAATGATTTGAAGGATCAAAACTCAAAACCACGTTATGGCCAGTTTTTGATAGACATCATCAGGAAATGACTTATCCACCTGCTCCATGGGTACTTACGACAAAAGAGATACAGACTATCAACAATAGGATTCAGTTGATTTGGACTCCTACAGGATATGGAGCATCTTTCTAGAACATGTTTACTATGGATGATAAGAGCTTATATGGGTTAAAGACCCATGATTGGCATAAATTTTTGAAACATATTTTACCTTTGGTTATCGATGGATGTACAATGAAAGGAGTACAAGATGTGATCTATTGTCTTGGATTTCTTATAAGGTAATTATGATACTTTTATATTTAATATATATGAATTTTGAATTAACTTCTTTATACTTTTTTTTATGATATGTATAGGTGGATTACATCAAAAGAGATTGACAAAAACTCGATCCCATAAAAGAAACGTGAATGCAAAGAGCTACTATGTTTGATGGAGAAAGAGCTTCTCCTACTTCATTTTTTGATATTCAGGTTCATTTATTAATCCATCTTGTAAATGAAGTAGAGATCGCAAGTGTTGTCAACAATCGATGGATGTTTTGGTTCGAGCAATTTATGGAAATATTAAAAGGTTATGTGCGGCAAAGAGCGAAACCAGAAGGATCCATGGCAAAGGGTTGGATGCTTGAAGAGTGCATGTACTATGTTAGTGAGTACCTTGAAGAGTTCATGAAGAAGCTCCACGTGCATGGAACAATGAGTCTTCTTAAAAATAACAGACGAGGTATTATCAGGTAAGGAAGTTCCGTTTTTATTTACATTTCAAGAAAAAACGATGTTTCTACTTTTGTAGCATATAATAGCGAATGCATGTAAGCATTCCTCAGCGAGTACGAATATGAACTTCAAAACATCCGAAGTAAAAGATGGAGAAACAAAAGATATTGACGTAATCTCGATAATAATGCGGTTACAAATATATCTTCTTTCATGGATTGGTTATACACTCATTTGCAACATGCCAACGCAAATAATGAAGAAATCTCAGGTGCGCAGAGAGAGTTAATGATAGGTTGTGAACGAAAGGTAATTTAATTTTTCATATATGTATATTAGTTTCTCTTTACTAATTTAATTTCTTTTGTAGGCTCGAATGTTCACTAATATGTGGGCTTTTGGATAGCATATTAGAATCAAAGCTATTGATTCTTTATGTAAAACAGAGGATTCTAGTAATGTTGCTTCTTTCAAGCAACTATCACATGCTAGCTCAAAAGACACAAACCTTATAGATGGAAAACTTGGTTATGTGGGAAGTATTGTTGGTATCTACGAAATATCATTTTGTACATTCAAACAGGTAGAAAAAAGTTTATATTTTTTATGATAGAGTTTATTATTTTTTAAAGCACCTAATGATGGTTTTTTGTTTTTATATATTTTGATAAGTCATTTTGAAGGTTGATTAGTTTTGAACCGAGTATAAAGGTAGTAATTCCACATTGAGAAAGGAATTATCTGGGTTTTGGGCAATTGATTCTTCCAAGGTAATGCGATCTACTAGAGAACCATATATTTTTCCTAGGCATATTGAACAAGCATTTTTTTATAAAAACCCTGATGCTCATCCTTGGTGGCAAGTCATCACATGATAATGATACTAATCTTTTTGATGAAGATGATAATACTCTACATGCTGATTCTATTGATGATGAAGAGGAATTACCAGAAATCGATATTAATCTATCAATAGATGATGTCATTCATGAGAACACAAATTTAACAATAGAAGAAATAAATGAAATCAATAAGGATAATGAAGATGAGAGTATATTGATGTCTTACCAAAATGATGGCAATAGTGAAAACATATGAGCAGATTAGATAGTAAATCTTACTCTAGTTATCGATCAATAACTTGAACCATTTGAATGGATATCAGATAATAGATTCTTCTTTATTAAACTAGAATATTGATGAATCCTGGAGAAAATTTTTATCATGTATGTATGCATATGTGTGTATTCATGTGTATTATATGTATACATGTGTTAGTATGCACATATATGTGTTTCATGTATATGTATGTGTGTGCATGTGTGTGATATATGTATACATGTGTTAGTATGCACACATGTATATATGCATATGCATTTGTGTTATATATGCAAGTGTGTTTATAATTGTGTATGCATGTATAAGTATACATGTGTGCATGTAGGCATGTATATGTGATGTGTACATGCATATATGTATATGTGTCTATGCGTAAATGTGTACATGTAAACATGTATGCATGTATATGTATACATGTGTGCATATAGGCATGTATGAGTGATGCATAATGTATCTACACCATTTTATATTTATGTATGTGTATGTACATGTAAACATGTATGTGTCTATGTGTCTATGTGTAAATGTGTACATGTAAACATGTGTGCATATATATATGTATACATGTGTGCATATAGGCATGTATGTGCGATGCATAATGTATCTACACCATTTTATATTCATGTATGTGTATGTATCCTTATATATATATTATGATCCTCGTTGATTTGAGTAGCTATATATAGAGGCATAAGGTTGGGAGGAGAGACATCTCTCTAGTAGGTGGTCGGAGGAATAGATGCAATGTGTACGTATACTTCAATCATATGGTTAAAAGGCTGAATTAGAGTTTCTAAATTAGGCTTTGTAAAATGCTAATATCAAAATTAGTGTTTTCAAATTAGGGTTTTTGAAATAGGGTTTCTGAATTAGAATATTTATAATAGGGTTTTTGAATTAGGACACACACACACACACACACATATATATATATATATATATATATATATCCTAATTCATATATATATAATTCATATCATATCTCACACATATATATATATATATATATATATATATATATATAGTTATAGTTATGGTTATAGTTATAAAATGAGATATATATAGTGTAATTTATATATTTAATATATATATATATATATATATATATATATATATATATATATATATATATGGGTCGGGAGACTTTTTCCATAAATGTAAGACAACTTCTGTTTCGTACCATATATATATATATATATATATATATATATATATATATGTGAACCAAGAAAAAAAGATAAAAACTATATAAGTTCATACTTAAAAAAAAAAAATAGGTTTTTATAGTTATTATTTGCAATGAAATAAAATTTGTAAATTAATTCAGATTGACAATCTAAGAGAACATGTATTTAGAAGATTAAAATATCTTTTTGTTGGGTCGGATTCATTGATGTGTTAAAATGTTTAACAAACTTTTAGAAGAAAAGGGGGGATTAACCCACTTCTCAAAAAAAAATATATGACGTAACAAAAGCGAGCGTACCAGAAACAAGCAAGATTAATCATAAATACCGCACGGAAGAAAAAAATTTGTTAGGTCAAATACGAGGTAGAGAAAAAAAATAATTAAAAAATTCCTACTTATATATATATATATATATATATATATATATATATATATATATATATATATATATATATATATATATAGAGAGAGAGAGAGAGAGAGAGAGAGAGAGAGAGAGAGAGAGAGAGAGAGAGAGAGAGAGAGAGAGAGAGAGAGAGAGAGAGAGAGAGAGAGAGAGAGAGAGAGAGAGAGAGAGAGAGAGAGAGAGAGAGAGAGAGAGAGAGAGAGAGAGAGAGAGAGAGAGAGAGAGAGAGAGAGAGAGAGAGAGAGAGAGAGAGAGAGAGAGAGAGACACTATATGTATGTATGTCTATATGTGCGTATGCATGTGTGTGTAGTATGTGTATCTATATGTGCATATGCATGTGTTGTGTGTGTGTGTATGCATGTGTATGTGTATATATGTATGTAAATATGATTATGTGAGTCTATGTGTGTGTACATAGGATTATGTATGTGTATGTGTATATGAGTATGTGTATGTGTATGTGAGTATGTGTATATGTCTATGTGTGTATTCATTATATGTGTGTAACTGCATGCATGTGGATGTGTGTGTGTAAATGTGCATGTATGTGTGTGTATGTATAAAAGTGCATGTATGTGTATGTGTGTGTAAATGTGCATGTATGATGTATATGTGTGTGTATGCATGTATTTGTACCTCTAGTTGCACTCTTTTCTCTCTCTCTCTCATATACATACATACATACATACATACATACATACATACATACATACATACATAAACACGCTACTCATATCCACATAAATATACATAAAAGCAATGCGTACTGTGCATTATCACGACGATGAGCCATAACTATTCGCATCTCTTTTAGACACCACTTATGCGACCATCTTGTCCCAAACTCTGTCTCAAGTGAACTAAGTACGTCTTTTTTATCCCTCTCATCATGCTCACTACAAAAATAAAAAAAAATTCATGTAAATAAAACATAAGATATTTATTTCAATTTATATGTAAAACTTATACTTACTTCCACTACAAGTGGAGAAGGCGCAGGTGAGAGTCACATAATGCTCGCATTCTTCTCTTGAACTCCAATCCATTCCCTATATACACTATATTCCCCTCTAGTTCTATATTTCACTCCAGCCCTAAGGTGCCTATGCATGTCCTCATAGGCACTTGTGCTCTGCTCTCATGATCTGGACGTGGTATAGGTGTCCTGAAAATTGATAGATTAAAATAAATAAAAAATGTGTTATAATATCATTAAAACATATTTGTGAAAAAAAACATACCTATAGATAGCTATCTTCCTGCATGTGGAGCCGCAAAAGAGCCCTCCTCTGATCACTGGGTAAGCATCTAGATCGTAAAATCCAGCTCATCATCAGACATCTCTAAGTACTCGTGCATGATGATCCCTAAAGTATCAGGCGGAACTCTTGCTCTCATAAGATGTGTATGTGTATATATGTCTGTGTATGCATATGTATGTGTGTGTGTGTGAATCTGTGTGTATGTGTGTGTATGTGTGTGTATGTGTTATGTGTGTATAGTGTATATATGTGTGTGTATGGATGTGTATGTGTGTGTCTATGTGTGTGTGTCTATGTATGTATGTGTGTGTCTATGTGTGTGTGTGTCTATGTATGTATGTGTGTGTCTATGTGTGTATATATGTGTGTGTGTATGCACATGTATGTGTGTGTGTAAATCTGTGTGTATGTGTGTGTGCTAAGTCGATATGTTGTCCAGAGGAATCCCTCACTTTTGGGGAAGCTTTGCATAGTTTACGAGGAAGGTCTACCGGCTACAAATACGGAGCAGAGACACAGAGTTCAAAAGCATATATGATCCCTCCAGCCACGCACATATCTTCCTCATGACTCTCTCTCTTTCCATAAATAAGAGTGACCCTTGGATCTACACATGGGTGCCACATGACATTCATGTGTGAGCCCATTTCAATGACTTAAAAGGTGGTTCACACCTTTCTCAAGGTTTACTCAATAGAACATTTCCTTCCCCTTAACTCCATTTTTTTCCTCAAAAATGGTACTGGAAGGTCTAAGGAAAGAGGTAATCAAGGGAATAGTGCTCCCACTAAATCCCCATGTATAAAAATACATGGTCATGACTCCGTGTTGTTTCCCCATATCCTTCCCATTAAGAAGACTTTTGGGAAGCTAGTCTAAAATTGGGAAACCGTCTCTGAAGGGTGCTAACCCGCTCCCATGTGGCACTGTCTTTTGAACTATCTTTCCACTTTACTAGACACTCTTTATATAAGTGACTTCTCGTCTGTTTCTCTTTGTTGAGAGTTCCATGCTCCACCCTTTTGTCCAAAGCTAGTTTCATTCTCATGCACGTTCACTTATCCCACATGCAAGGAAATTCTCTCAAACTCCATATAAGCAAGGCCTCCCTTCACTCCACATAAGTCATTCCACTCTAGCTCATTGCTAAGAGTGTGCTTCCTCTCCTCATGGAGTCTCCATGCTCATAGAGCATACTTTGTAAGCTCATTTCTATTTATTTCATTAATCATGTTTTGTTATCTTTTGTTCCTTCCTCCTTAGCTTGTTAGATGTGTGCATGTGAGTAGAGTAAGAGTAGTCCTTTTTCATTTCATCATGGTATCAGAGCATAGGTTAACTGTTTTTCTCTTTTGAGTTACGTGTTGTGTTCTCTTCATCATTAGCATGTTTTTTTTCTTAATCCCTCCCTCCCTCCCATAATTTTCTTCAATAAGAGTGCTTCTAAGCACTTATCTATTTTTTTCTTGTCACAATTTCTTTTTGTTATCTCAAACTTGATAATTATTCTCACTCATGTTGTTGTTCATCATTGCACTATTATTTCATTAATCGTAATAGCAAGTGCTTATGAGCACTATTAATCAGTAATAATCACTATTTTAGTGCTGTTTTAAGTAATATAATCAGTCACAAAAGTGTTTAGCCCATGGAGTATGAACTCATTCATGCATAATGAGCCATGCTGGGTGCTGCTGGGTTCGTAATCCTTGAGGCCTTCCACAAGTATGGGGCATCGTGTGGGCCAGAGGCTGTTTGATTCAAACCTGGTGCTCTTCGATCAAGCTTGCAGTCGCAGTCATTGTAGAAGCTGAAGGTACACATGGAGAGTCAAGACGGAGACTCTGCCTCAGTTTTGACCGTTCTTCAGCAGGTCAGCCAAGATAGCAAGATTCTTTCGAAGACAGGTCCACACTAACTTGGTCAATATCGGGATCGAGAGTCTTTTTTGCAGTTTAGGGAAGAGATTGGTGCAGAGAGACAGAGAGATGCCGTCAGGAACGCTGGAGATCTTCTTGTTAGCGCAAGCAGTGTTAAAAAAGTGGATTTGTTCTCTAAAACTGATCCTTCTGTGGTTATCCACTACGGAGCTCAGAATCAGAAAAGCAACGTAGCTTAAAATCAGGGTAGTAACCCTTCCTGGAACCAGAGATTTCTTTTCTATGTAGATGATGATGTGCAGGAAATTACCCTTCCTGGAACCAGAGGTTTGGAGAGAAACTTGCACCAGCTTTCAAAGGGCAAGCAAAGATGCAAACGTGGCATCAGGAGTCAGTAGTGTGCAAGTATGGCTTGATGAGCAAGTTCAAAGCATGTGAAATGACATCATCGATTATGTCATTTGCATATACTACTTTTTGAGGAAAACCAATTCGAACGGTTTAATCCAGCTTGTTCGTGCTACATTCAAAGAATCTGGTCGTGAATCCATGCCTTCAATATTTTGCTTTAGAGATGATTTGGATATTTTTTTATTACATTTGAGAATTATGACCACGCTCTCAAATTGTTCACATAGAGTAGTAGTCTCATCCCAAAGAAGGAATAGAATAAAAGCTTCTTGGTGCATAATATCAAAGGTACTTTGTAAGGGATTAGACACCACCTTTGAGTAGTACTCAAGGTAGGACCTTCCCCATGCCATGAAAAATTTTCCAAGGTTATGTTCATGCTCTCACACATCAAATATGTACTCTCTCATAAAGCAAAACCCAAGGACATGCTCAAAATCAACACCAAAGAGTCCACAACAAAGAAGCTGATGCTACCAAAGATCCCATTGATGGATCCAAAAGAAATCAACAAAGAACACAAAGAAAAAGGAGATGGAAAAAGGTTCCATAAGCACCACCTACCCCATGATGTAAACCCTTTATATGTCTAGGGATCCCATATGTCCCTAGATCCCATTAAAAATCACTTGGATCCCATATGTCCAAGTTATGTCCAAGGATCCCATATGTCTTTGGATCCTAAAAACCCATGGACTAAGTAATCCCATATGTCACTAGTCCCCCATATTAAAAACAAAAGGGTCATCACATGGAGGGGGGGTGTTGAGAGTTCCATGCTCCACCCTTTTGTCCAAAGCTAATTTCATTCTCATGCAAGTTCACTTATCCCACATGCAAGGAAATTCTCCCAAACTCCATATAAGCAAGGCCTCCCTTCACTCCACATAAGTCATTCCACTCTAGCTCATTGCCAAGAGTGTGCTTTCTCTCCTCATGGAGTCTCCATGCTCATAGAGCATACTTTGTAAGTTCATTTCTATTTATTTCATTAATCATGTTTTGTTATCTTTTGTTCCTTCCTCCTTAGCTTGTTAGATGTGTGCATGTGAGTAGAGTAGGAGTAGTCCTTTCTCTCGAGTGCGTAGTATGCTCTTTGACTCCTGTGGAATAGATTGAATAGAAATAGGCTCTACTACCTCACTGTTTGGAATGAGGTTGTCAGATTCACCTAGCCTTTTCTTAAGCTGGCTAACATGAAAAACTGGATGGATTTGACTATTCTCTGGAAGTTGGAGCTGGTAAGCCATCTTTCCTATTCTCTTAAGTATTTGGAAAGGTCCACAATACCTAGGAGATAATTTTGGACAAGGTCCCGTCTTCATGGTTTCAGATCTAGATGGAACTCTAAGACCTGCTCTCCTACCCCAAAGTTGATGTCTCTCCTTTGAGGGTCAGCATAGGCTCTAGCTCTATCCCGAGCTCTCCTAATGCTGTCCTTAGCAAGCCTAAGCATATCGTTCATCTCTTCCAAGAAGTCCTTTGCAGCTTGAACCTTTTCATTCTGCAAGCCTACTGCATACGGAGCTCTTGGCTGAAACCCATACATAAGCATAAATGGACTATGTCCGGTGGAAGAGTGCTTGGTACTATTATATGCAAACTCTACTATAGGTAAGTACTCTTCCCAATTAGTTTGCCTTTCATTTACATATGCTCAAAGCATATCCTCTAGGATCTGGTTAACCCTCTCTGTTTGCCCATCCAACTGTGGATGCTCGGCCGTACTCATGCTAAGTTTTGTATCCAACCTTTTGAAGACTGCTCTCCAAAAGTGGCTAGTAAACTTCCTATCTCGATCAGAAACTATGTCTAAAGGAAGACCATATAACCGGTATAGGTTCTCCACAAAGAGTCTAGCCAACTCTGGTGTCTTCACTGTAGTACGTGTTGGAATAAACCTAGCTATTTTGGTTAACCTATCCACAATTACCCAGACCAAGTTGTGGCCTCTCTGTGTCTTAGGTAATCCGACTATAAAGTCCATGGAGATACTCTCCCACTTACCATTAGGAATGTCCAATGGGTGGAGTGGTCCTCCAATCTTTAACCTCTCAGCTTTGTTGACCTGGCATTTAGTGCACTTAAGCACATACTCTAGGATGTCCTATGAAGTCCATGCCAATAAAACTTCCTCTTAACAAGATCATAAGTCTTGTTAACTCCTGGGTGTCGTGCACTAGGTGTGTCATGACACTCATATAAAATATGCCGTCTCATCTCAAGATCTCTAGGGACACACACCTTACCTTTGTATAACAGATATCCATCACGGACACTATAATTCTTCCACCTGAATCCTTCTTGAGTACCCGTCGATACTCCATCCGCACTGGAAACCCATATATCATGATCCCCATTCTCTATGGCTCCTCAAATCTCAGAATATGCAGGATCCAAGCTACATTTTCATCTAATGGACTCAAGTAGCTCACTAGTGATCTGAGTAAAACTCAATCCATTGAGCATAGGCATGCAGCTAAGTGAATCAACCACTACATTAAAGTACTTTCCCTTCCTATACCTAAGCTCATATCAAACTCTTGAAGGGTCTCTACCCATCAAGCCTTACGACCTTTAAGGTCTGTTTGATTAGAGAGCCATTTAATGCTCTCTTGATCAAACACTATCGTGACTTTGGCACCATATAAATAATGATGCCACTTCTTCAAAGCATGGACAATTGCATACAACCCCTTCTCATAGACGGAGTAATTCTTCTGAGCCGGTTCTAGTTTCTTTCTCTCAAAGGCTACTGTTCGACCATCCTATACTAAAATTGCTCCTATGGAAAAATCACTCGCGTCAGTCTCAACCACAAATGGTTTGTTGGGATCTGCTATATGTAAAAGTAGAGCTGTAGCAATTGCTAGTTTCAATTTCTCCATACTTTGCTTCTGTTCATCTCCCCAATGAAAGGATTTCCCTTTCCCTTTAAGTTGTTCTGTTATCGGAACAACAATCTTGGCATAATTCTCGATGAATCTTCGATAGAATCCTGATAAACCTAGGAAGATCTGCAACTCTTCTAGGTTCCTTGGGTGTGGCCATTCCATAATAGCCCTTACTTTTTCAGGTTCCATCTCGATTCCATCCTGGGAGACTATATACCCAAGGTATCTAACCTCTATCTTGAAAAATTCACACTTTGACTCCTTAGCAAAGAGTGAATTTTCCCTTAGCACTTGAAATACCTTCCTCAAGTGTTCCAAGTGCTCCTCTTCTGATGCACTATAGATCAGAATGTCATCCAAAAAGTCTATGACAAAATGTCCTAGATAAGGCCGGAAAACAATATTCATGAGTTTCATGAAAGTGGTAGGAGCATTGGTGAGACCAAAAGGCATCACCAAAAACTCATAGTGCCCATATCTAGTCCTAAATGCAGTCTTAGGGACATCCTCTGCCCTAATCCTGATCTGATGATATCCTGATCTGAGGCCAAGCTTGGTAAAATACCTAGCTTGATGTAACTGATCAAATATGTCTTCCAATCTAGGCATTGGAAACCTATTTTTGATAGTTACCTTATTGAGTGCTCTATAAGCTATACATAATCTCATAGAGCCATCTTTCTTTTTAACTAGGAGCATTGGCGATGCCCAAGGTGAGTTACTAGGTTTAATGAAGCCCTTATGTAAATAATCCTGCAATTGCCTCTCAACCTCCTCATGCTGAGAAACACTAAGCCTATAAGGTGGCCTGCAAATAGGGTTAGTGTTAGTAACAACCTCAATGGCATGGTCAATGTCCCCTCTCTTAGGTGGTAGCCCTCTAGGTAAGTCAGTGGGAAAAACATCTCTACTTAAACATAAGATCCTTAAAACTTTTAACTACGCACTCTTGCAAAAAAGAATAGTAGAAAGTCCTGTTCATATTTACATTCCTAGCATGAAAATATACATCAGATGAGCTGTCTGTACAATGCTCCATATCATGACTATACAATAAAAACATGTCCTGTACATGCTGAGAACAACAAAGACTATACAACTCTAATGATGAAATGAGAGGTGCACTAGGTACATCTCTCTCTCTCTCTCCTTGAATACAAACTTTACTTCCATTCTTTTCAAATTCAAGTGTGTTGTTTGTTGGAACATCAAGCTTACACTATCCTTGAGGTGGATTTGATCTACATCAAAGGCTATCGCGTTGAAAGGATATCCGTTGGAGAGTTCTTTTTCATATGCTCATTTATTGTTATTTTTTGAGAAATTTTTGATGGTTCATTTACCGTTCTAAAAGCCTTGAGCTTTACACATGTAAAGGTAGAAAGATAGAGCAAAAATCCCACGAATTTGTGGTGGTTGAAGTTGCATTCAATCAAGCAAATCAAATCACCTAAAAGTAGATCAAACTAGATCTTCACTTTTCCTAGATTGTAGGAAAGTGAATTGATTCCCTTCAACAACCATTCCCACCTTCATTTGAATTCAAATTCAACTTGTAAAAGTCGTGGAACACTCCTAGAGTCTATATAAAGACTTGGAATCACTTGTACATTACATGGAAGCAATATACATACGCTTGTGACCATCATTGTCTTGCTCCTTCAATTTTCTGCATCATCTTCTTCGCCAACAATAATCTTGCAGAGGCTGCTGCTCTCTCTCCAGAGCTTCAAATTGAGTGCAAGATGACTCATTGAAAAGATATAAGTGTCTAGTTTATGCCTATAAATTTTCATAGCATTTGGTTCAGTAGATTGGGAGAAATATTAGTTTTTCTGTCTCAGGGTCAATCTCTACGTATTCCTGAAAAATAGGAAGTACCACCGGTGAATGTCGCATTCATTCCTATAGCATATTTTGCTTATTCCTTATACTTTTGTGCATTCCATACACTCAACCCTATGTGTAATCCCATAAAAGGATTTTTTCTAATTGTAATCACGCTGGTCGTTATGGGCATTTGAAGTTCATTGTCTCTTCCATAGATAGTAAGTTTTTTGAGCTAGTTGACCCGTGAACCTATCTGTCTTGTATCGACTCATTCTCCTTGATGCTCCAAAGTACATAGTGTATTTCTTTGCACTTATAGCATGCCTATAAGGTCTATTTGAGTCTCCATAAGCTCAAGGTCTGGTCTTGTGCCGGTTGGCTTGACCAAACTTCGTCGCTTCGAAACGCACTTTTCTACCTTCAACAAGCTTCTCCAAGTTTCTTTCAGTGGTATCAGAGCTAGATCAAGATGGGTGACGGCTTTCCCTCAATGATCGAGAAGTTTGATCAACACAACTACGCGGCTTGGCAAATCAGGATAGAGGCCTATTTGCAAGGTAGAAATCTTTATGGAATTGTAGCAGGTGATGAAGTTATGCCTATTCCAAGATCCAAAGGAGGACCTACACAAGAGGAGACAGATAAGCTCACACTTTGGTGCGCAAGGGATGCTCAAGCAAGGTCGTACATACTAAAATCTATCTCTGACTTTCTATTACCACATATTAGAGGATGCAAGACATCTCAAGAGACTTGGGATGCCCTCGAGACTTTCTTTTCTGCTAGTACCAAAGCAAGAAATGTTGGAGCAAGTCTATGACAAGCCTAAGTATTGGCTTGAGTCCCACAAAGTCATAGAAGAAGCCTTAAAATGAAGACAATGTAAAGTTCACTTGTGAACTACCTCTTGTAACTTTTGAAGAGTTTACTTAATGTAAAAGTGAGAGAATCTTAAGTGGTTGAGTCCACTTGATCAAAAAGGGAAAGAGGAGCCACGAATTCGTGATTTGTGGTAGGTAGAGAATCAAATCAATCACAAATTGATTGGAGAGTGATTGAGGGAAGTTAGCCTCCCAAACTCAACTATAAATAGATGGCAGTTTTAGTCGTGGTTAGAGAGACCTATGTGAAGACCTCCAAGAGCTGAGCTTTATGCCATATCAAGGTGCGATTACAAGGCACACATATGTATCAGTAAGTCCATTGTATTTTACAAGCAATATACTTTCATTTTCATGATCATTTGAGTTCATATTTCCATGTCCTTGTGAAGTGTACTACTCATTGCCATATCTCTCAGTTTTCTCAGTCAGATTGTTGAGATGGTTTCTCTCAGCTTGGTGCATCATTTTCAGCGATCTAACTTGGTAATGTTAGCTCTATAAGTCTACTATATGCTCATAAATTTTCATTTCATTTGGGTATTGCAATCTTCAGTTATGTTCAGTTGAAGTCAACCCTGTCTGTCATTTTCACTTCTCTGTCAGGTACCTGACTTTTTGACTCATCTTGTCAGAGATGTTTCTCAGTGTGTACTCATACAAATTCAATGATTTAAAGCTTTTTGGATTCAGCTTATTGTCTAGTATAAGCATACAAATTTTCATAATCATTAGATTCTTCAATCTTGAGTTATGTTCATTTTTGTGCTCACTGGTTTCAAACTATAGAAGCCCGTGAAAATCGGGATGATATCATCAGTTGTTAAACATCATTCTCAGTGTGTGGTTCATTATTTTTGATGAGATTACTCTTGAAAGTTAGCTCTTTAAGTTAACTAGACTTACCCAAGAGGAATTAAGCTAATTGCTGCTGTGCTCAGAGAATTATGCAAAACACTGGACAAGTGTATGAACCAAATTAGCAAGTTTTTCACCTCTGAGCTAACTCCAACTTATCAGTTTTGATCTATCTTTTTGAGAGTGATCTTCCAAGGTGCATAGGGTGTCTAATACATCCATTTGCAAGCTAAAAGAGCCCACCACATACTCCTGGAGTTCATTTGGCTCGTGTAGATCAAGGATTTTGCAACATCTCTTCATCTTCAAGCACACATCTATCCATCTCTTCACAAGAAAGAATCATCTTTGGAACGAGTTCAACCAAATGAAGAAGACACCCAAACAAACTATCACAGAGTTTGTTACCAAGGTCAAAGAGGTTGTGGATCAGTTAGCATCCATTGGAGAGCTGATTGAAGAAGAGGTCATCATGAGGCAAATTCTCAATGGCATTCAAAGTGATAAGCAATGGCAATCCTTCACGACGGCTTATGATCTCATCATGGATGTGCAAACTATAGACTTCAATATCTTTCTTGGACAACTCTTCAATCAAGAAGCCAACAATAGCATAAAGGAACGTAACTCTTATCATGGTAATTCAACTAGTGCTCTATATGCAGATAAGAAGGATAAGAAGCAGAAAGGCAAGAAGAAGGAAGAAGACGAAGAAGAGACTTCCCAAGCCAACTTTGCAAGCAAAAGCAAGTGGAAAGGGAAGAAGAAAGGACCAAAGCAAGACAAAGCCAAAGGTCAGAATGTTCAACCTTGTGCCATATGCGATAAGACCAACCACACCACTCAGAATTGCTGGTTCAATGGGAAGACCCAGAAAGGAAGTGGAAGAAGTGGATATGGCAGCAATAGAGGCAGAGGTGGACACAACTTCAACAATAACAATAGAAGCTATAATAGAAGGGACTACAACAATTATTCAGAAGATCAACCACATGAAGACTCATTACTTCTCATGAATCTAAGACACAAAGAAGGTAAAGAAGATGATCATTTGTTCTACATAGATTCAGGATGTTCGAATCATGTTGCAGGCGACATTGCTCTTCTATCTGACTTGGAAAGTCCAAAACATAGACATGAAGTGCAAACAGGGGATGACACAAAGCACAATGTGGAGAAGATTGGTAATGTCAAAGCTTCCAATGGCAGGACAAACATTCTAAGTAAGGTTCTCTATGTACCCACTATCACTAGAAACCTAATAAGTGTAGGCCAAATAGTTGAAAAAGGCTTGCAAGTTAGGTTCACCCAACATGGATCTTTTGTGGAAGATCCATGTCAAGGCTTCAAGAAGATAGCCCGAGGTGAGAAGCATGGTAGGATCTTTACTTTTGAAGTAGGAGAAACCAAGAACATAGCTCTATTCAACTTTGGGTCTCAAACCCTAAGTGAGCTTGAAGTGTGGCATAAGAGACTTGCTCATGTGAATGAAAGAACCTTGAAGGATATATGCAGGGATCAAAGTGTTCTAGGACTACCGAACATATCAAAGCAACACATGATCAATAGGTGTGATGCATGTCAGATTAGCTAGGCACAAAGACAACCATTCAACCACAAAGGCTACATCCACAACAACTTATTGGACTTAGTACATACAGATGTATGGGGACCAAGTCAAGAACCTTCATTGGCAGGATCAAGGTATTATGTCTCATTTATTGATGACCATAGTAGATGGACTGCTCTATACTTTATCAAGAGTAAGAATGAAGTGTTTGATTGCTTCAAGAAGTATCTTGCACATGTGGAGAATCATACAGGTAGATCACTAAAGAAGCTCAGATCTAATGGAGGGGGAGAATACTTCTCCAAAGAGTTTGATGAGTTCTTGCGGGACAAAGGTATCAAAAGGGAAGTGACTACCAGGTACTCTCCTCAACTAAATGGAATTGCAGAGAGGAGAAACAAGACATTGGTTGGATCAGCCCGAACAATGCTTGAAGAGAAGAAGTTGCCACATTATCTATGGGCAGAAGCTATTTCAACTGCTGTGTACCTTGTCAATCGACTACCATCCAAATCACTTCAAGGTATGACTCCTTATGAAGCATGGCATGGAAGAAAACCTAGTCTTGGACATTGCAAGGTTTTTGGTTGTTTAGCTTATGTTCATGTACCATCATAAATAAGAGGTAAGCTAGATGAAAGGGCAACAAAGGTAGTGTTTATTGGATATGATTCAACTCAGATGGGTTACAGGTTCTTCAATCCTTTAACCAAGCAATTCACTACAAGTAGAGATGTTGTGTTTGAAGAACACAGGTCTTGGTATGATGAAGACAAACAAAAGGTAACACTACCATATGATCTTGATTCTGACGCTCATCAATTAGGAAGCAAGCATGATACACAGGTCCACGATCCAAGAAGTGATACAGACGATGACCAAGATGAAAGGGAAAAGGATTACAAGCTATGGAAGTCAAGAGGCAAAGCAAAGATGCAAGAGGTTGGAGAATGCTCCAAACAAGCACCTAGAAGATCAACAAGAGAGAAGAAACAACCAGAAAGGTATAGATATGATTCCACATTTGTTACGAAGCATTCAATATACTTGGCAAAAGACTCTATTTCAGAGGAACCCTCAACCTATGAAGAGGCAAAGGGAAACCCTAATTAGGAAAAGGCCATGAACGAAGTGATAGATGCATTGAAGGAGATGGACACTTGGGATTTAGTTCCAATGTCGACGAATCAAAAGGTAATTGGTTGCAGATGGGTATATAAAGTTAAAAGAAATTCAGATGGATCAGTTTGTAGGTACAAGGCAAGATTAGTTGCCAAAGGATGCTCACAAACTCATGGTATAGACTATGAGGAAACATTCTCACCAGTTGCAAAGATGACTACAATCAGGACATTGATAAGTGTAGCTGCTGCAAGGAATTGGAGACTCCTCCAACTTGATGTGAAAAATGCATTCTTAAATGGTTGGATAAGTGAAGAGGTATACATGTCATAACCACCAGGTTTTGAAAACCCTAATCATCCATCTTATGTTTGCAGACTTAAGAAAGCATTGTATGGATTGAAACAAGCTCCAAGAGCTTGGAATTACAGGTTGGTTACATATCTTCAAGATCAAGGGTTCAAAGCTAGCAGCTCAGATCCTTCTCTATTCATCAAAAGGGATCACAATGAGGTTATCTATCTATGTGTATATGTAGATGATATTATTGTGACAGGTGATGATCTAAATGGCATTCAAAGGATCAAGAGACACATGCAAGAGGAGTTCAAAATCAGTGACCTAGGTGAGCTCACATATTTCCTAGGTATGCAGGTGATATATACAGATGAAGGAATGTATTTGACTCAAAGAAGATACATTCAGGATCTTCTTCTCAAGTTCAAAATGGAGAACACTAAACTTGCAGGTACACCTTTGGAGATGAATCATAAACTAAGAGTTTATGAAGGTGAGAAAATTGAGGACCTAAAAGAGTATCAAAGCTTGGTAGGTAGCTTGATATATGCTACTCATACAAGGGCAGACATCTCATATAGTGTGGGAGTGCTTAGTCAGTTCATGCACTCAC
Source organism: Ceratopteris richardii (assembly GCA_020310875.1). Lineage (NCBI taxonomy): Eukaryota > Viridiplantae > Streptophyta > Polypodiopsida > Polypodiales > Pteridaceae > Ceratopteris > Ceratopteris richardii. The sequence continues at coordinate 49,550,103 of CM035409.1, forward strand.
TAAGAAGACCACACATGGATGCGGCTAAGAGAGTACTTAAGTATCTCAAAGGTACAATCAACGAAGGTATATTCTATCCTTACTCTTCAGATTTGGATATCAAAATCTATTCAGATGCAAATTGGGCAGGAGCTAAGGATGATAGAAAAAGTACATCTGGTTACTTAGCATTTGCAGGTTCAAAGATAGTGTCATGGAGTTCCAAGAAGCAACCAACAATTGCTTTATCTTCAACTGAAGCAGAGTACAGAGGCTTGACCATAGCAACTCAAGAGGCAATATGGTTAAAAGCATTGTATACAGATTTGGGACTTGTGAGTTCCAAACCTCACATATTTGGAGATAATGTAAGTTCCATGCATCTAGCGGCAAATCCTATTTTCCATGCGAGAACCAAGCACATAGAAGTCCATTACCACTTCATCAGGGAGAAGCTCATGGCAAAGGAGATTGACATTTCTTTTGTTCCGACTGAAAAGAAAGTAGCAGATATCACTTGATGGAATAAAGCTTTGTAGATTCAAAGCTATGGCAGGTATTCAATCTATTAGAGAATGAAGACTCAAGCATACTTTAGCTTGAGGGGGAGCTGTTGGAACATCAAGCTTACACTATGCTTGAGGTGGATTTGATGTACATCAAAGGCTATCACGTCGAAAGGATATCCGTTGGATAGTTCTTTTTCATATGCTCATTTATTGTATTTTTTTGAGAAATTTTTGATGGTTCATTTACCATTGTAAAAGCCTTGAGCTTTACACATGTAAAGGAAGAAAGATAGAGCACAAATCCCACGAATTTGTGGTGGTTGAAGTTGCATTCAATCAAGCAAATCAAATCACCTAAAAGTAGATCAAACTAGATCTTCACTTTTCCTAGATTGTAGGAAAGTGAATTAATTCCCTCCAACAACCATTCCCACCTTCATTTGAATTCAAATTCAACTTGTAAAAGTCGTGGAACACTCCTAGAGTCTATATAAGACTTGGAATCACTTGTACATTACATGGAAGCCATATATGTGACCATCATTGTCTTGCTCCTTCAATTTTCTGCATCATCTTCTTCACCAACAGTAATCTTGCAGAGGTTGCTTCTCTCTCTTCAGAGATTCAAATTGAGTGCAAGATGATTCATTGGAAAGGTATAAGTGTCTAGTTTATGCCTATAAATTTTCATAGCATTTGGTTCAGTAGATTGGGAGAAATATCAGTTTTTCTGTCTCAGGGTCAATCTCTGTATATTCCTGAAAAATAGGAAGTACCACCGGTGAATGTCGCATTAATTCCTATAGCATATTTTGCTTATTCCTTATACTTTTGTGCATTCCATACACTCAAACCTATGTGTATCACTCCTAAAAGGATTTTTTCTAATTGTAATCACGCTGGTCGCTATGGGCATTTAAAGTTCATTGTCTCTTCCATAGATAGTAAGTTTTTTGAGCTAGTTGACCCGTGAACCTATCTGTTTTGTATCGACTCATTCTCTTTGATGCTCCAAAGTACATAGTGTGTTTCTTTGCACTTATAGCATGCCTATAAGGTCTATTTGAGTCTCCATAAGATCAAGGGCTGGTCTTGTGCCGGTTGGCTTGACCAAACTTTGTCGCTTCGAAACGCACTTTTCTACCTTCGACAAGCTTCTCCAAGTTTCTTTCATTGTTTTGATAGCTGCGTTTAAGTGTGTCTCCCGACTAGGTTTGTCCTCTCCATATTCATAATTTGGAAGTCCATATAATTTGTATAGTCCTGCATCTTGACTTCCAAATTGGATACCATAGTATCCCATATCCTCTTATCTTGCCCTTACATCATAGATACAATGTATTTATGTGCACTAGGCTACTGTGGAATCTTTAATTTCTTGACCAAAGCGTAGTTTATGAAGTTGTGAGTGGCAGATTCATCTATCATGACTCGCACCTTGGTCCCGTATACACTACCATGCAGTTTAACTAGGTCATGTGGTCCAAACTACTGTGACCACAATGACTGAGTCAAACAACACGTGTGCTCTATATCCTCGTGCATCACCTCCACTCCCTTGCAACTAGAGCTGCCATGAATAGGAAGGGTCTGCACTAGCTGGCCTGCCTTTTTGCCCTTTTCAGGGGCGGTACTAGACTCTGGTCCCTTCTTCTTTTCTTCCCCCTTCTTGAGGGACAGTTCCACTATGAATGGCTAGGAGACAAACACCTAAAACACAGGTTCTCTCTTTTGGCCCTCTCAAACTGATCTGTGGATAACCTAGGCCCTTATGATCTTTGTTTTTTAATAAAAACTTTGTTTTTTAATAAAAACTTTGTTTTTCCCAAAAGGCAACTTCTTTTTGAATTTAGTCGTACTAAGAGGCTTGAGGGACTGATCCGTCTCCATAGGAGTATATTGAGGATGGTTATGGTCCTCATAGGTCTGTGCATACTTGATCGCCTCCTCAAACATCTTAGGCGCATTCCTTTTGGCTTCCCTCTTTATGGCTTTATCTAAGCCCCTAACAAACCCTCTGGTCTTCTGGAAATCATCTAAGCCCTTAAGTTTCAAAACGATCTCTCTATAGTGGGATAGGTAGACCATAAGAGGCCTACCTCTCTATGTAATCCTGCCCCACTCATCCCAATTCCTCTCCTCCTCGTTCTCAGGAAGAAACTCTTTTAGAAAAAGAGTTTCAAATTACATCCAGTCAGTAGGGATAGAGTTTGCCTCCTTAAGACTCATCCACCACTTGTAAGCACGCGGGCCGAGGGAGAGACTCGCCTCTAGCACACGGTACTCTAGTGGGGTGCCCTTCAATTGATGCAAATCATGCCACTTTTGTAAAAAAGTATAGATTGCATCCTTATTCCTATCTCGGTCATCCCCCGTAAAAGTAGATGGCTTCAAGTCTTTCAAGAGGGGAGGTTCTCTAGAGCTCTCTCCTTTATGCTTACTAGGAAGAGAAGTATCCTTCCTAGTAATCTCCAGAGGAATAGGAGGGGTTTCTCTTTCCTTCCTAGCTAGGAAAGAGATGACACTAGTTTCAAGTGAGATCATTTGAGACTTAAGCTGCTGTATGAGAGATGTGATGCTACCAAGATCTCTCTCTAACTTAAGGGTTTGCTCTTTTAAGTCTATGAATTGGTCACGAGTGACAAACTCATCTAAAAGTTCCTCATATGTATATTCCTCTTGCTGAGGCTCTTTCTCTTCTAAGTTTTCTTCTACTTTTTGCCCTAATTCTACTTCCTCCATTCTAGAATCAGGATCCTCTAGTTGCTCTTTAGATGGAGAAGTATGTTCAACTACTTGTTTACCTTTAGGTTCCATGTTTTACTTCCCTTCCCCCATTTGCTAACTAGAGAATATGAAAATGAATGGAAGTAAAGCTTAAATATGCAAGAAGAAGAGAAATATATCACAAGAGCACTTCCCTGTTACAAAATAAAACTGCGGAAGCAAAATCCAAGTAATCATTGAAGCTTTAGGTTGCTGATTTTGAATCCTCACCAGGCCCAAATAAAAATTGGAAATGTCCGGTTGGTCCCGGGAGGTTCTAAACACCAAAAACCATCCAAAACAACGCCAAAACCACGTAGCAATAGCCCCAATCGGGCAAACTGAGTAAAATCGAGCAACTTCTGAGATTTGACAGTCCTTGCCAGTCCAAGAAATGTAGCCCATCACTTGTACTTCAAAGATTTAAGACTATCCCAAGTGAAAAAAGTGAATTTGGACACCGGATGATGAAAAACTAGGCCCGGGAGTGGCTGCATAGTTCCTGCTGAAGCACTGCAGAGAGATTTTGGTGGGGCAAATCTCGTCCAAATCCAACATTGATGGTCTTTCAGCAAAGCTTAAGAGTTTAGCTTCATAATCTGACCAAGATTTTAGAAATCGGATATCGTATGAAGAAGCTATGGTGCGGAGAATCCATATATGTCATGAGTAGGAAGTGGAAAAACTAATCTTCATGGAAGGGTGACTTTGAGAAGCTCCAAACTGAGAAACTGAAGCCTTTTGAATCAACCCAAAACCCATAGCCCATCTCCACAGCCCATATTACATGTGTGCACCATTATCTTCCCAAAACCTTGATCCAATGCATCCTTTTTTCCTCCCCAAATTCTAAAAAAAAAACTTATTTTTTTTAATGGAGTACTATACCTTCTGCTTTCCGCAGATGCGGTAGAGCATGTCCAATTATCCCACATAGGGAGTTTCGAGCGCAGAGTGCAAGTATAAATGGAGAAGTGTGATCTTCATGTCCTCATCCAAGAGGAGGGGAGGAGGGACATGGGCCTGTCGGCTGCTGCGCTTTGTCGTTTGTCTTGTTCTGGGCTTCGTGGGCTTTCCCATTGACTGACTCCATCGCATTGTCAGTTGGGCCCGTCATGTTATCAGTTGGCTCTGATACCAATGCTAAGTCGATATGTTGTCCTAAGGAATCCCCTCACTTTTGGGGAAGCTTTGCATAGTTTACGAGGAAAGTCTACCGGCTACAAATATGGAGCAGAGACACGGAGTTCAAAAGCATATATGATCCCCCCATCCACACACGTATCTTCCTCATGACTCTCTCTCTTTCCATAAATAAGAGTGACCCTTGGCTCTACACATGGGTGCCACATGGCATTCATGTGTGAACCCATTTCAATGACTTAAAAGGTGGTTCACAGCTTTCTCAAGGTTTACTCAATATAACAGTGTGCATGTGTGTGTATGTGTGTATGTGTGTGTGTCTATGTGTGTCTATGTGTGTATATATATGTGTGTGTATGCATGTGTATGTGTGTGTGTATGTGTGTGTGTATGCATGTGTGTATGTGTGTGTGTGTATGTGTGTATGTGTGTGTGTCTATGTTTGTGTCTATGTGTGTGTGTGTGTCTGTGTGTATGTGTGTGTCTATGTGTGTGTGTGTCAATGTGTGTGTGTAAATGTGTGTGTATGTGTGTGTATGTGTCTGTGTATATGTCTATGTGCATATGTGTGTGTGTGTATGCATGTGTATGTGTGTGTGTGTGGGTCTATGTGTGTATGTGTGTGTGTGTGTACATGTGTATGTGTCTATGTGTGTGTGTTTATGTGTGTGTGTATGTCTGTGTGTCTATGTGTATATGTGTATGTGTCTATGTGTGTGTGTTTATGTGTGTGTGTATGTCTGTGTGTCTATGTGTATATGTGTATGTGTCTATGTGTGTGTGTATGGATGTGTACGTGCGTGTGTATGTGTGTGTGTGTCTATGTGTGTATATGTGTGTGTCTATGTGTGTATGTGTGTGTCTATGTGTGTGTGTGTCTATGTGTCTATATGTGTATGTGTGTGTGTGTGAATGTGTGTGTATGTGTGTGTGTATGTGTCTATGTGTGTGTGTATGCATGTGTATGTGTGTGTAAATCTGTGTATGTGTGTGTAAATATGTGTATGTGTGTGTATGTTTCTATGTGTATGTGTTTGTATGTGTGTGTGTGTGTCTATGTGTGTGTATGTGTGTGTGTCTATGTGTATATGTGTGTGTGTCTATGTGTGTATATGTGTGTGTGTACGCATGTGTACATGTGTCTGTAAATCTGTGTGTGTATGTGAGTGTGTGAGTGTACCTTTGTGGTTCGTTGAGGTTGTGTGCACATGTAGCTCTCTCTCTCTCTCAACTTAATCCTGACACAAATGTGTTAGGAGAAATTGATTTTTTTTAAAACATTCCAGAAGCGACGCTCTGAAAATCAGGGCGTCGCTTATGCGACGCTCCAGCATCGCAGGCAGTTTGCCAACGTTGGTAGGAGCATCACTAGATAGCGATGTTGTTTGCGATGGGCATTTTGAGCATCGTATAAGCGATGCTTTGCATCGCTTATGCGATGGGTCATCTTTTTTTTTAATAAAAAAACGTTTCATCGCTTATGCGATGTTTTCATCGCATAAGCGGCGAAACCCGATTTTTTTTCAATGGGGGGCATCGCTACGCCCCCTATTTCTAGTATTGATGGATTTCCTGATGATATTGTCAGTGATCGATTCCATAGTTCATATCTAGCTTTTGGAATAGTCTTTGCAATCTCCTTGGTATTCAAGTTAATCTGTCTTCAACCAATTGACATGAGCTTTTACCCTTTGTAGAGTTTGCCTATAACAACAGTGTTCACACATCTACCAAGAAAACTCCCTTCTTTGCAAATTATGGACAACACCAAAGGATGGATATACAACTCTCTAATCATGTCAAGAACCAAGCGTCCTAAGGCCCAATACCTGATGGACATTCACAAAGAACTCAAGAAAGGTATCCATAGAGCTCAAGAACAAGATAACTATTTGCTGATCAACATCATGTTCAAAATCCATGCTATCACATTGAGGATATAGTGAGATTAATCAAAAGGCCATGTGCTATGTTAGACCATCAAATGTTTGTACCTTTCACCAACTTAGCCAAGATTAGTCTAGTCACTTTCAAGCTCTAATTATAAAGTACCACAAGAATACATCTAATTTTCCTAGATTTGAGAATAGCTTGAGGAAGATTGGGTACCTTGTTCATTGGAAAGGTTAATGACATCAGTGATCATACTTGGAACCTATAGAAAACCTTTGGAGAGCACCGATAAGAAGAATCCAATGAAGATGAGATCAGAGTAAATGACCACTCTTCATGGAACTCATCGCTTTAGGAGAGCTGATGTCATGCACACAAAGGAAACCATCTTGAACCTTGGATTCCATGTGGCTTTCTCTATCTCATGATTGGTTCAGAATTTGGAAAAATTAATGCTTCCCCCACATCCGAAACATATAAAACCTTAAGATCGACTATCTACTTGCTTGATTCTGATATCTAGATGTCCTATTTTGTTTTGTTGATATCATCAATTTTTAATTGCCCTTGAGCAGTGCCGTTGAACACCTTTATAAAGAGGGATTAGCGAGATACATCTTGGGTCTTTCCAATGCTATTCTTGGGAGCTCAAGGATTCGTGATCACCAAGTAAGTAATTTCAAAGTTCGGGTTCTAGTTCTTGTCTTGTTCCTTGTTCTAGTCGTGATTAGTCTAGTTCTTGGAAATTTCGTCTTGTCCTCATGTAAATCATAGTACAAGATCTTGTCAAGTTATTTATTATATCTAGTTCATGTCTCTTAAGGGACTTCTTGTAACATCTACGATCGGGGGTTGTGGGATCTCTTGTATCATCTCTAGTTAAGTTATCCATATTTATTAGTCCCATGTTGTGGGACTTGTTGTAATAGTTCAATATTCTTTTATTATTTCCCTTGTGTGGGTGAACTTGTAATCAAAAGTATGGTTTTGAAATCTTGTCCAATCTATTTAGAGGGCACAATCTAGTGCTCCCCCACATGTGCATGGAAAACATGATTTTTGGCATCGGCAATGCAACTTTGATTTCCACATGAGCTCTATAGCCTATCATCCTTGTATTCTTATGTGCCATATGATCCTTCTCAACCATACTGCTTCACATAATGCAACACATGCTGCTTTGTACTCTCCTTGACTAAAAGATAATGCTAGAGTTCATTGCTTCTTACTCTGCTTTTTCCTACTGGTCAAAGAGAAAATCCAAGATCCTAAAGAAAAGCAATATCCAAAAATTAATTTTTTGGTATCAATATCTCTCTTCCAATCTGGATCACAATATCTAATAAGAGATAATCCTTCATCATAGAGAATACCATAATCAATTATTCCTTCCCCATAGTATACCATAATCTGCATACTTTCCTTCCAATGGGTTTTGCAAGGTTTGTTAGAGAACTTGGTTACTACTCCAACAACATAACAAATATCCTGTATGGGATTGCACAACTAGATTAGAGTTTCAAATAATTTCCTATATCTTCCAATATCCGCTAGAGGTTAAGTATCTTGAATAGATAGTTTTGTATTGACCTCCATAGGTGTAGAAATATCCTTGCGATTCTCCATGTGAAATGTTTCACAATTTTTCTTGCATATTTCCTTTGAGAGATAAAAATCTATCTAGAGAAATCATTCGATCGGGATTATATGGTTCAGCTCTTTCTTGAGGTTCATGATCAGTCCAAAGAATACTCTTCAGAATCTCATATGAATCAAGGATAGAAGTGATTTTAAACTTTGGAATTCATTACCATCAAGATTATTTTTTGTGAGGGCTAGTGGTTGTATTTGCATTGTTGGAATGACAGGAAGCATTGTTGCTCTTTCTTGTGCTTCACCTACTCAAGTTGACGGAACACCTTAATTCCAAGTTATAGTGACACACTTCTTGGTATCTTCTCTTCTTTATCATTGAAACCTTTGCATTTGTTTTTCTCCCACCTAGAGCCTCTTGTGTTGATACCATGTAAGAATCGATAATAGAATAGAATAGACTAATAGACAGAGTTCTCAAGGCAAAGAGACAGAGATTGAGAGACAAAGAACTCAAATTCTCAAATTTCAAAGAGAAATGAAGCTATAAAGATGATGTTGGCCACCCGTGCTCTCCTAACATGGAGCTTATATGGAGATCTAAATAAACTCTAGATGGAGGGCTCAATAGTGTGCAATGCTGTGTAAAGCTTTGCATAGGCCATGCTTATATAGTTTTTACAATGGGATTTAATTGGTGTAGACGAACATAATCGGGAAAGACAAAACAACCCGCAAAATATAGTTTCTTATAATATCACCATGATAAGAAATTGTACCATCTTAGCTTTGTGAGGGGAGGGAGAAAGGCCTACTGGACCTTGTAGAAGGGGAAACCCTTCCCCAATCAGGTTCTAATGAAAAATCACGTCACACCGCATTTACTTTTGCCTTTAATGGAAACTCAATGGCCCGGAAGTTTATGCCCTACCTAACCTCATGGGTAGGTTCACAAAGATCATTTATTACCATCAATGAACACACATAGAACTTATCTAACATGGAAGTTAGGTTTTCACAAATGTCTGACCTTTCACAATGGATTCTCCTCATAATGAGAGCCTTAGAACCTAGTGTATTTAACAAGCCCTCTTCCCCTAAAGAAATCTTGTAAAGTTGGTAAAGGAGAATAAATGTTTCAGATTTAGTAAAAAAGCATCTTACGTGCTATGTTGTGCTAGCTTAGCAAATATCCAGAGATAATTGCTAGTTTGAGTGAACGAGAGTGGAGATGGGATAAATATTTCAAGCTTTTATAGTCTAGGTGTCTTGGTCTAAATCCATCCGTATGAAATTGAATCTAAGAAGAGCAAGAAATCAACCAGGAGAACTTTGGATTTTGAACTCTCAGAACTGAAGAGATAAAGATTGCAAGTGATACTCAACCACCACATTGATTAAGTATCCGATTGACAATAAAGTCATACACTAGCAATATTTGAAATGATTCTAGAAATAAAACAGCTCAATTGAAATACAAGAAAATTTTATTCAAAGTCATCTGAGCAAATTCTTCTTTGTATATGCTAATATTGGTTGATTTGAACATCTGATGGAGTTGGGTGTTGTGTACCAGCAGATATGCTGCAGTAATATATGATTATCTTTTAATATTGTATAAAATTCTTTTATTGCCACTGCAGAACATTGTTGCTGCATAGGACAAATAATTATCTGCTGATGACTGTTTGAAGGAGCAAATGACTGTGGAAGAAGTATGAAGGCAGAATGATAGTCTACGAAAAGGTCGGGTAGGTTCACAATGAAGCTGAAATTACAAACGGCTGAGGTTGAATCCAACCTGGGATATGGCTGAGAGTTCCTATGGCTGAGCAAGACAATGTAGAGATTGAGCTTTGATGGTTGAGCTGAACTAAGATGGCAAGCTGACCGAGAAGACAACTTGAGGCAAAGTGTGAGAAGAATGGTGGGCTGGATTCCACACAGACCTGAACCACACATGGGTTGAGAAGGTATACATGAGGCTGGGAATGAATCTGATAGCTGTTAAAGAAGAACTCCATGGAGAAGGAGAGTATTGAGCTGCATGCTTCTTGTTATGCATTGCTTGGATATTGCGAGACTTGAGTCGGAGCAGTTGCCTTGATGATGGCCTCCTCTGGAAAGGCCTTAGTGGTGAGTACTCTGAAAGAATTACATGAGAAGCAAGCACATGCACACATGGGTTGGGAAGGTATACATGAGACTGGCAATGAATCTGATAGCTGTTAACGAAGAACCTCATTGAGAAGGAGAGTATTGAGTTGCATGCTTCTTGTTATGCACTTGCTTGGATATTGAGAGCCTTGAGTCGGAGCATTTGCCTTGACGATGGCCTCCTCTGGAAAGGCCTTAGTGGTGAGTACTCTGAAAGAACATGAAAAGCAGGCACATGCACGGGATGCGAGTGATTGCTGAAAGAGTGTTTATATTGCGGAAAAGCCTGAGTGATGGCAGGCAGCTGTTTAAAAGAAGAGGGGTCAGTAGATCACATGGGGATTGAAGGTAGAGTTGCTAGATCGCATATGTCGCTTGGAGCGGATGTTTTATGAGATTCACCTCATAGTTGCATGAAATTTGCTGCTGCACGATGAACTTCCCAAGGACTGCAACGCACTGGATAGAAATACAAACCCCTTGTCTCAAAGGAGTGGAAGGAGCCAAGAAGGGGCACGCAGGTGGCTCCAAGAGGCACCTCAAGGTATCTCGAAGGTGCCCCCAAGGTTCGAGAGGTACCCCAAGGCATCCTAGTGAGATCTTGAGGGGATCCCAAAGAGGGTGGAGGGATCTCGGGCTACAAGAGAAAACAGTTCTCCCCTAGAAGGAAAGAACATTCATCCCCCCCTTTAAAACCTTGACATCCTGCTCAAGAGGTTTACAAGTAAGGTATGTGCACATTACATATGTTGAAAAAAGTTACTAAGGAGTAAAATAAAAGAAAGAGATGGGGCTCAAATTATAAGCATGTACATAAGTTCAGGTAAGCTATGACAGCAAAGCAGAAGCTCTTTTTCCAAAGCCAACATATGGTCCTCGCGTACCCAAATGGAATTCAAAAGGAGACACCTGTGAAATTTGACGTAGAGCTTTGGTTGTTTCCAGAGTTCATGCTTCAAAATGATTTTGGGAAAAAACCATTAGTCATGGTTTTTTTAAATTTTATTTTAAAGGAAGTTCAACACAACCTACTCTTCCAAACTTTAATTAATAGAAATAATAGCTCTATAAGTGAATTGGCCTAGCACTCATGGGACCCCCTGTATCCCACAAAGTAAGGGCTACTTATAGATTACTAGAGAATTTTTCAAAGAAGGTTGATAACCTTATCGTCCCCCTCATGTGGGGCCCACTTGGTTTTGATCTTGTTGTTCTCTACGAAGAACACTCTATGATGTCTAAAAGGCATGGGCTTCTTACCTAAACGGAAAATAGATTTTTTGATTGATCATTCTTTAGGAGGGCTTCCAAAGTTGGTTGCACACCTCTCTTTCCATATTTTCCATAGAGTCTCCCCTCTTATAGCATTCCACAATGCTAGGAGCATCCGATTGCTTCACCCAACAATCTTATCGTCCCCCTCATGTGGGGCCCACTTAGTTTTGATCTTGTTGTTCTCTAGGAAGAACACTCTATGATGTCTAAAAGGCATGGGCTTCTTACCTAAACGGAAAATAGATTTTTTGATCGACCATTCTTTAGGAGGGCTTCCAAAGTTGGTTGCACACCTCTCTTTCCATATTTTCCATAGAGTCTCCCCTCTTATAGCATTCCACAATGCTAGGAGCATCCGATTGCTTCACCCAACAAAGCTTGCTTCCAATTGATTTGTCCTTGTACGAGCATGATTCTCTCAAAGGCCTACTAGTCCGATATTGATTTGGGATACGAATAGGAGAGGTGTCCCAAGTCTTCCATGCCATGAAGGCATTGTTTGCACCACGGGGGGACCTCACAAATTTTGTTAGCTTTTACATTGGTCCAAATTCCACGGTGTAGGATTTTCCACATAAGCACAAATGTTTTTATCTCAATGAGGGGGTGCCAAAGGGATTGGAACTTAAAGTCCCACCTCCATCTTAACCAATCAAGACACCACTTCCTATTGAGTGTGACATGAAATTCCATATCCTTCTTCAATCTTGGAATTTTCTCAAGGCTATTGCCATTGGGCCATCTCAGACCCTCAAGGTGAGAAGAGTCCCGACCAATTAGGAGGCGAGTCCTTGAGAGTTCCCAAGCATTGAATCTTCTCTGCAATAGATGCCATTCTTCATAGTCCACTCTTTTTGTTGGACCAATGTCCTTGAATCTAATCCACTGACAAGTTTCTTGGTTCCAGAGGTCTTTCCACAAAAAGCTTCCTAGCCTTTTGGAGGTTCCAAGACTCTAGATCTTTGATGCCCTTGATAGGGAACCAGGTCGAATCATTCTATCTAATACTGGCTGCCCATTTCCAATCTTCATTGATTCTAATAAATAATTTTAACCTTGTTCCAACTCTTCCATAGAGAAAAAATCAATCTCGAGCCTTTGGGAGTCATCGAAAATGGGGAGAACAATATGGTGAGGAGGTCGAGACCCTTCCACCCTGGGAGGCCCACAAGCTTAAGAGCACTCCTATTTCTAAAAATAAGCTTGGCCTAAGAGTCATAACTATTGCTCCATCCTTTAATTAACCATTTTACCACTAACTTATTGGCATTCCTTCGACATCTAGAATGCCAAAACCACCTTGATCCTTTTGGCTGATGCAAGTAGTTCCATTTAATTTTGGGGATACCTCTTCTATTAGGGTCACCCGTCTAGATGAAGGTCCTATAGATTCTCTCTAGTTTGAAGATATCTTGGTCTTTTGGTCTCTAGCAAGAGAGAAAGTAAAGCATTGAAGAGAGAAGGAATGTGTTAATCACCATAACACGTCCAAGAAGATTAATCTAAATACCTTTAGAGTACGTGAGCTTGCTCTTGAGATTAGAGAGAGCCTAATTCCATTGCTGCCCCATCCAAACATTGAATCCCATTAGAATACTTAAGAAGTGGAAGATTTGACCACCAGTTATCAACTGACAACCATGGTCAATAAGCAATTGAGGAGGATGCCCAATAACTTCTCTGAAGGCAGTTTTAGAATAATTAATTTTGGATCCCGAAGCCTCACAAAAAAGTATTCAGACAACTTCAAAAAGTGTCAATGCTTAACGTCTCAATATACACAAATACATTATTATCATCAGCAAAAAGTCTCATGATCATCTGATCTTGATTGAGAGGTAGATTATGGCCCTGAATACAACCTAAGTGAGCTTGATGGATAACAAGGCAGTTGAGACCATCGATCATGATAACAAAGAGAAGGGGGGCCAATGGGCACCATTGTCTGATAGAACTTTTTAATGTAATCGCTTGACAGATTTGACCATTGATGTTTATCTCATTACTTACATTTCCCAGTAGAGTAGATATCATCTTAATGAATTTTTTGCCATAGCCCAAGTCTTTCAATGATTGGAGAATGAGGTCACACTCGAGTATGTCATAAGCTTTGTTAAAGTCAATCTTAAGGAAGAGGACATCTTGCACTGATTCCTCGGCAAAAACTAGACCTTCCCAAACATGAATGATAGCCTCAAGGATGTACCTCCCCTTAATGAGCCCTTTTTTATTCTTACTGATCCAGTCTTGAAGGTGACAAGTAATACGGTTCGTAGTCACCTTTGCCACGATCTTGTAATCGGTTTGCAACATCGTAATTGGCTATCGATTTTCAATTCTATTTTTTTTGTCTTTTTTGTGAATGAGCTCGATTCCTCATTGAGATGATTGGGAAGCACACCAAATGAAATAGACTCTTGCCAAACCAAACTTAAGGGAGTGGCCACCACATGCTTGAAGGTCTTGAAGAACTCATTGGTAAGGCCATCCAACCCCCAGGCTCTTGCCATTAAGAAGGGAATAGATCCTTCCTTTGAATTTCTTCTTCCTATCTCATCATGGTTCTGATTTTTTGAGTCCATTCTACTATTGCAAGTGGCCTTTATTAACTTCTATCTCCACATGCCACAACCTTCGATATAGATTTTCCCTTCTAGCATAATGAATGGCTTGAATATTCTTATGAGCCCTAGCCAATATGTAATGAGTTTGCATGAGTGCCCTCCTCCAATACTAGGCCGGTGAGGAGGAGGCAAAGGCCCTATACAAAGCCTTAGTAATCTCATCCTGGACCAAGGGGAGAGAGAAAGTGGTCGAATTGGCAAGGAACCAAGGGGCTTTCTTGAGATTGACCATCAGCTTGAAGGTCCTCACAATCGGGTAGTGATTAGAGATGTCCATGTCCACACTTTTGGAGAGGGAATGGGGGCCCAATTTGTTGATGATATTCTACGAGATATAGCTCCTATTGAGTCTAGCTCTCCGCAAGTCAACACCATCTTGGAGGTTTGACCATGAGAAACCAACAATGTCCTTGATCTCAACCAGATCCAGGTGTAACTTGACTTGGTCCCAAATTTCCTTCTCCTACCTAGAAATCACCCATCCCTTCCTCTCCCATCTGTCAAAAAGGACCTCCATCATATGAAAGTCCCCGCAAAGAGCCACGTTGAGGGGTAGAGAATCCAACTACTACCAAATGAAAATTTTTTACGAATCGATATTAGGAGCGTACAAGAAGATGATGGAAAACTGCATAGGAACCCCAAAAGAAGCACCAACCTACGGATGGTTCCGGTCAATAAGGGAATCCACAATTCTAGTGTGCTAACTTATACCGATGCCGATAGTCATGCCACCATTTCCCCTTGGATGTGTGGTGGAGAGCCAAACATGGGATGAGAAAAAACTCTTAAGTCTCTTTTGCAGTTCCTCCCCATTGATTTTGATCTCTTGAAGACAGATGAAGTACGTGTTTCTCCTTTTATCACGGATCCAATGACCGATCATGGTCGCTCTTGAGGGGTCCGATAATCGTCTAACATTGACATACACAATAATCATTATCGAAGGTTGAGATCTTTCTGGAGAGAGGCTTTGTCCCTCTTTTTCTTGTTTTTCTCCTTGACTTTTCTCTTTGAGGTAGAGGGATCCTAACATAGGAGTTCCCCCTTAAGAGGGCTCTTCCACACTATCTTGGCTGGTTGTTTTCCTTTGCGAGAAGCCTTATTCGAGAATGAGTTTGTTATACTTTTCAGGATTGTACAACCAATTATTGAGCTTTCACTATCCTCGCTAGCGTTGTTGCTATTGGTAGTGAACCCAACCTCTTTGCTAGTAGCATTTCCTTCTCAATTGTGTTCCTTGCAATTCAAATATTCAAGGGCTTTCCCCTTGCTACGATAGTCTTCGCAATTCATTCCCCCTAGGTAATCCAGGTCATTGACCTCCTTTTCCAAGTTGCCAAAGAAGTTTGTTTCTTGAGCCGTGCGAGAGGGGATCTTCTCAATAATACCTTTAGGGCTTCTTCTCTTCCTTCGTCTTACTTCTGTGAAGCCATCAAGGTTCGTTTCCAATACTTGTATTGTCCCCTTCTCAGCCTCTCACAGATGATCTGCTAATACGTTATGGGCTCCATGAGGCACTCTGATCCTTGTAGCATTATCTTTCTCTAGATTTTTCTTACTGGATTTCTACCTCAGAGGACAATCTTTAATTCTATGGCACTGCATTCCACAATGAAAGCAAGCATTCGGCAAGTTCTTATACAAAATCGCTTGTTCAACAATTTTCTCTTCTCCAATGTCAATGGAGATTTTAGAGGGGAGACCTTTGTTTAGATCAACTTCGACACAAATCTATGGGTGCCATATAGCGTTGAATGAGTATCTTGCACCTTCATATATGAGGCCTTCGAAGTCTTCTCTTGAGAGTAGAGGCCAGCCGATGGGTGAGAGAATTTCCTAAATGAATTCATAAAGAAAAAAAGAGCAAGTTTGGGAGCTCGAATGCCATGTGGACTCGTGTCTATCGCCACGTGGAATCAGTCTACGGTGCTCTGGAGTGAATCGAGGTATCGGTGATCAGCTCTATCACGTCTATTGCAGATGCTTCAACATGGACGATTCCTAATTGCGCTTTCTGGCCACGTGGACTAACTCTACGGTGCTCGGGCACGGGGACTCGCGTCTATGGCGCTCCTCTGTGCTGTCTATCGCAGCAGCATCTATCATGGATGTTTCAACAAGGCCGACCTCTAACTTATGTCTGTCGTGTGAAGGACTGGACGTATAGATCGCAATGAGTGCGAAACACCGAAGAGAGCCGTTTGTCGTCTGTCGTTCGAACCAGAAGCTACTGGAGTCACGGATGCTGTTGTTAATCGTCGCTACAAACATTGGAATCACATACCTGTCATTCGAATAATGACACCATGAGCTTATGAGAATCCCTCCACTTCATCTTCCGCTCCAATGTGCCCTTGGTAGACCGGCTGTCAGAATCATCTGTCGTTCATTTTAAATTTTATATTTAGCCATGAGTTTCGGAAACATCACGGCTGTGCGGCACCAAAATTCTTCATACAACGTTTTTGAAAGATAAAATATTATAGATTTATATGCGATTCTAATCATATATATGATTTTGTAAATTTATATATGATTTTAAATTATTTATATATGATTTCAATATTTTTCTTAGGTTCTCATTCACCAGAAATATAAGTTAAATTTTCATGTGCCATGATTTCAACTCTACCTTTTGAACCATCAGAAATCTCGAACCGGACATGCATGTGCTTTTAATACACTTTTCGAGTGACCTAAAAAGTGATCTTCGGCCAGAGTATGACCAAGGATGCTCCATAACAAATCAATTGGAAGCAAGCCCTGGAAGATTTGGTGGGAAAGATGCGCTCACAACTTTGGCAATACCTCCAAGGAGTGGTCGATCGAGAAGTCCCTATTCTTTCTCGGCAAAAGAATTGCTAACTGTAAGACCCCCCCCCCCCCCCCCCAGACATCACAAAGAGCTGCAGTATGTCAACAATAAGCTTAAAAGCAAGCGGGCTTTGCATGATGGGGATGCGAGATATCAACCTCCTCTATAACTTCATGTAAGCTTTGTAAAGTCTACCACGAAGGTATGACTTTGGACTTGTTAGTGCTGCCCCTGCATATTAAAAAAAAGATTGGAACCATGATGCCTGAAGAGTTTCTCAGCGAGAACAACAAGCTCAAATCCAAGCGGATTGTTAACTTCCTTTGTAACACACTATAGGCCAAGTTCCCCCCTGCTTTGTGGGATTTTGGAGGTCCCAAGGGCACTAGTCCCATTCACTTGTAACTTCTTTCTATAATTAAAGTATGGGAGAGTAGGCCGTGGCCGAACTTCCTTTTATTAAAAAAAAAAAAGTGATCTTCGGCCACCCGAAAATATATCCATGTGCTACCCCTATTAGATCAATCGCCAGAAACAAAACATGTCCATGTGCTACCCCTATCAGATCGATCGTCAGAAACGGATGGATAAATGATGAATTGTGACACCAAAACAATGTCGGAGGTTTGTGGCTGGATTCCGGACCCTCCAAACATGTTGCTTGAACAGAGGTGTATGTCACTCAAAGCACATAAATGGATGAAAATGTTGATTATGCTATTATCAAAATCATTGTGCACTTTTATCTCCAATGTCAATTCTGGCTTGTAAATGATGCCATTTTGCTTGTTAATGACTTTGATGGTCTGTTCGTTTAGAGTATGGTAATCCATATTGAGTCGAGACATATCGTTCTTTTGACGAAGAGTATGGATGTGTCATACGGCCACATGCTAGTGAAGATGTATCCGGTGTTCAAAAGCTCTTAGAATTGTATTTTTTTCTTCAAAATGAGGTTCGACAAGTGTGTACTCTCTCGAGCCTTAACTTTGAAAGAACAATTGTACAGATGAATGGGCATACTACCTCCAGTATCCCCTGCATCCCACAAATCAAGGGTTAGACAAGGTCTCAACTGGTTTAGACTCACCAAACCATTACATGTCTAGCCCGGGGGTGGAACACAAGGACTCTGCCTCAAGCGGTTAGTGCTTAACCAATTGACCTACAGAACATGGATTACAATTGCATCTTCAACTCTTGCAATCGTGCTTAATTTACTCGGTAGGGTCCTTTGCGGGAGGAGATTCACCTTTTATAGTGATCTTCTTCTATAGGGGGAGAGGGGGGAAGGCAACCCACACAAATAAGGTTGTACTTTGGCGGTCTTCCATGCCCTTCAATTTTGAAGATTATCGAAATATAGTACCTGTATTTTGGTAGGGCCTCTACTTTGGAATGAAGTCGAAGCTTCTTGAGGATGTGAAGCTATTGGCACAATTTTGGAACCGAAAAGAATTGATTGCTGACTTAGACTTCTTATCATTTCCACAATTAAGTTCCAAATTGCATTAATGATATCCATGTTTGTTGGAACTGATGTTGCCTTCTGTTGTATAAAACATGGATTCAAAAGTGTAAATAAAACAATGGTACCAGAGTTAGATTGATCCAAGAGTTAGATTGATCCAAGAGTTTAGTAAAAAGGATATTTGCTTGTGGTGAGATTTACTCCTTTTCAAGCCACTCTAGAAGTTTCATAAGACCTCCCTCCTAAGAAGGAAGGCCACCAAGGCCAAGGGAACACCCCAACCCTCGCAAGTGGCCAAAAAGAGGCCCTTCAGCGTGAACATATGCTTAGAGGAGTGTCAAGAGGCAGAGACAACCGAGTAGCCCATATGGCACCATTCTTCAAGCTCTTTACTAATTGAGACCTAGGAAGCTTGAAATTGGTCTTCTAGTATCCTTATTGAGGAAAAGAGAGCATATATGGGATAATTCTTATGAAATTCGTGAGCCCATAAATTTGGGAGTTCTCGGAGGGAAATGTCTACAACTTTTTAGAGTGCGAGAGCTTAAAACTAACAACTTGAAAGCTTTTTTGAAACATTCTTCAAGGGATTTGGGAGAAATCTTCCACAAGGCTAAGCCAATCACTAGTGCTAATGTTTCCCAAGAGTTTTTCCAATTAAATTCCATTCTCAAAGGAGCTTCGAGCACGAACAAAGAAGTCTTTCCATCCATTCAAGATCAGGAAGAAGTTTGAAGCATTGAAGTGAAGTCCAAATACAACTTTGGTGATTCCAAACTAACTTTGGCGATGCAAAAGCAACTTTGGAGGTTCATAGAGGACAAAAAGAGGATTTTGTGTCATCCAAAGGTGGTCCAAGACGACCTATAATAAGAAAATACTTGGAAGTAATGATGGAAAGTACTCAAATTTATTTTCATCTCTCCTTCGAATAAAGAAAAGGTATTGCATTGTTCTTGTTTTTTCAATGTATTCAATGGAGAGGCACTCATATAATGATATTAACATGTAATTAGGGAATGATGCATTTAGAGAAGAGATAGATTATACTTCAGGGAAGGAAGTTTCATGAGTGTGGTATCGCAGGTTTGAAGAGATATTTTGCATCTAGAGACACATAAGAGTGACAAGGAGGACACAAGGTACTCATATTTGCAAAAACTTTTGAATTTGGACTCCAAAAAATCCAAGTGTCATGACCGGTTGAGTTCAAGTATCGCGATACTTGAATTCTCATGTGTCGCGATATTTGGTAGATATCAAGGGTTGCGATATATGTGACCTCCAAGTGTCGTGATATCTATTATCTCCAAGTGTCACGATATCTGTGATATACGAGTGTCATGACCAACCAAGTGTCGTATGGCCAAGTGTCACGATATTCCTCAGGTGTTGAGTGTTGTGCTCAGGGCCAAGTATCGCGATATTCCTCAGGTGTCGAGTGTCCTGACCAACCAAGTGCCGTGTGGCCAAGTGTCGCGATATTCCTCAGGTATCGAGTGTCACGATATTCCTTAGGTGTCGAGTGTCATGAACAACCAAGTGTTGTGTGGCCAAGTGTCGCGATATTCCTCAAGTGTCAAGTGTCGCAATATTCCTCAGATGTCAAGTGTCATGACCAACCAAGTGTCATGTGGCCAAGTGTCGTGATACTTCCCAAGTATCATGTGTCATGGAATTCCTAGTGTCGTGTATCACGTAGTTCAGATATGGTGTATCATAACAAGGCAAGTATCGTGTATCGTCTACTTCCAAGTATTGCCGATACTTACTAAGTGTTGTGTATCGCCTATTCTGAAGCAATCCCAGAGAGGTCCTATTTCCCTGTTTTAACCCCCAAAACCCTGAACTAGCATAACTTTCTCATATGAAATTCGTTTGCTGTGATTTTGGCTTTATTGGAAAGCTCGTGGGGACTAGAAAACCAAGGGGACTCCATGGGATTTTGAGCAATACAAAGGGGAAACTTGGACTAGAAGACAAAGCTTATGAACTTGAGACTTGTAGACACTTAGGCAAGGATAGGCAAAGCATTAGATCATCTGAGGCCAATGTCAACCATACAGCCAAGTCTTGGGCTCAACAACTAAGTGGTTATCCCTATGTGCTAAGTTCTGACACAAGTGACTCAGAAATGTCCTTCAAGATGGAGAGACCCACACATAGCTCAGGTACTTCCTATTTACAGACACCAGAAGGTCCCTATAAGACACAATTGGAATATATCAAGACCAACCAATTAGGTGTTCCCATCTATGCGGATGGCCTGAGCCGATCACTGGTCCAACTCAAAAATCCAGATCAACCCTTTGGACTGGAACACCCACTTGTCAAGTTCAAATAGGGTTCATACATTGATAAAGAAGGAACCATGTATGTGGTAACCAACCTCCCATATAGGACAGATGAGTTTGGAAATATCATTCTTGAGAATGAGATAGGAGACCTAGAGCAAGGGGACCTAGGAGGAGAACCCAAGACTCCTAGAGGTAAGTCAGTCTTGACAAGAGTAATCACCCCAAATTGGATCCCTCAAGATAACAAAAGCATAGAACTATTCTTGAATAGAGAAATAGAGGAAGCCTTTTGGAGGTTCATACTAGATCAACCCAACACAGTAGTCACCATCTATGAATTCAAGGATCCGGAGACACCAGGGAAAGTTGTCTATCTAGATCACACATCTAAGAAAATGTTCTTGGTAACAGAGTAGGATAGGCATGCATACACTTGGCAGGGTGAATCAATTTTCCCTCCACCAAGATCTAGTGTTTCCCATGGTATCCAAGGAGCAGGATCATCTAAGGCTCATGAAACCCAAAGGGAAAGAACTAGAGAGAGACCAGAGTTAAGCTTTGCACACACGGTGGGTAGAGACTGATCGGGATTAGGAACTGAAAGACATGAAAGGGAGAGACATAGAGTACATAGGCATCAAAGAGATGAAAATGATTTTCCATTGCCTAGACCTCGAGAGCACTCAAGTACCCTTAGGCCTTCTCAAGTGGTCAAGGCTATGAAGAACTATTTTGTTGGGTCAGGAGATCCTTATGATCATGTGGCCGAGTTCAAACAAGTGTTAAGAGCTGAACAGGTCCAGGACTTGTTCACTCAGTTTGAGGCATTTGGTTTGACTCTGAAGGGTACTACCTTACCTTGGTTTCATCCCCTAAATAATCGCAACTATCAAGACATAGGCCAATTTCTAGAAGTATTCATTGTAGAATTTTCCAAGAGTGGTATCAGGCATAACACATCATCCTTCATCCACAGCTTCAAGCAGGCACCCCATGAAACAGTTCCACTTGTAGGAAGACGGTTTAGGCAATACTTAGAAAGATGTCTCATAGCATAACTACCCACACCTATCAAACAAGTGGCCCTATTTTTAGATGGCTTACTAAGCACAAAGTTGAGGTCATATGTGTACTTGAAAGAGCCTAGATCCATAAAAAAGTGTGTGCACATGTGCATAGACATAGAAGACAACTTGGGTGAGGATTTAGGACTGTCCAAACTCTATAAGGATTCTGACAGTTCTACTAGTCATACCTCCAGAACCTCCATTGAGATAGATGATATAGCTGAGCAGGTTGCCAAGAAGCTAGGAGTTCAAAATAGACAAACACCAAGAGTCACCTCATAAAGTGATGTTACAACTGTGGAGGAGACCACATGGCTACTATCTTTCCAATGATGGCTCAACCCCAAGGAAACCCTAAGGCTCCATATTGCACTATTGAGAGAAAACACATGAACCATACAACTCCAAATTGTCCATACAATAGGCAGGCTATTAGACAAACATATCAGCAACCTTACCAACACGGTAGGTATCATAACCAGTACCAACAACCATATATAGGCCACAACAACAATATCAACCTCAATACCAATAGCAATATCAGGCACCATACAGGCCACAATGAATCCTAGGAAACCAACCACCAGGTCTTGCTAATGTGATTCCAGTTAAGTATGCAACGATAGAGGAAAACCTTAATAGAGCATTAGTGCCACTAAGTCCATTGGTCTCAGAAAAGGACTCTCACGCTCATGGTTCAGACTACTCCTATGAAGATAGTCCACATGGTTATTACACAGAGACACCTGAGCCTAGTGAGAATTATTCGTATCAATATGAGGCACCATCTATGGAACAAAACGGGGAGCCAGAATACTCCAATGTCATGTATAAAAATCCTAACCCTAGGCCCCTATTGAGACAAGTAAGACCATAAGCCCCTAGAGGACCATGTTTTAGATGTCAAGGTGACCATTTCATTGTCCCCACCCATCAACTCCAGGACAAGAACAAACCATCACAATAAAAGGCTTTTGTCCTGAGTGCAGCAAAGAACATCTCCCGAGAGAATGTCCTACAAACCCCTCTAGTGTGCCCAAGGTTACCCCCATTAATGTGGTAGGCTTAGTGGTGGATTCAAGTGCAAGTAGTAGTAATGTGGCTCCTGTACATGCAATTACTAGGGCACAAGCCATCCAACAAGCAAAACCAATTGATCAATCAGAGTCAAGAGAATCAGGAGATCCTAGTAAGAGGAAAACAAGAACTTGGAAGGATACCAGAGAGAAGTCCAATCGTAAGTGGAACAAAAAGTTATCTGAACTAGAGGAAAGCCTGAAAGACACAAAAACAAAAATAGAAGACATTGCATCTCAAAGCTCTACGCGTGCCAAAGCTCCATCCACTCCAGCTCATCCCACCCCACCACCCACTATAAATAAACCACAACCAGGGTTTGTTCTTGCAGATCCCACCCCAGAAGGCTTGGACATGCTATTCAAGGCCTACCATGCTCGACTTCAAGAAGGTCCGACAACTGCAAACCTAGACAAGAGTTACCCTAGAGCAGATTTAGAGATTGAAAGGACAAAAATGTGCATGAAAATGGTAGAGTTGGCTCAAGCTATGCTTGAAACCAATCAACGATTCAATCAGACAAACTCTGTCAAATCGGATTTGCATTTCTAAGGCTTACTAGAAAGATTGGAGCAATTGGTAAACAAACCATAGGTTTCTTTGCCTCTGCAGGCTCAACCAATTGTTGAAAGAGAAAGCTCGCTGCCAAGGAAAGCTTATGTTCCTGATTCTATAGATGATGGAACACCTCTTTCAATTCAGCAGTACTCTCAAGAGTTCTTACAGGGAATACAAGAGGAGAAATGGGCCAAAGAGAGGGATAATCCCCCTCCTATTCCTGAAATTGATGACCTTCATGATCAATTTCCCCAAGACATTCCATCCATTTTTGGAGAACAAGCAGAGCAACAAGAAGATGAAAGATTAGATTTTGAATCGAATTCTTTACAAGAGTTGCCACAATTCACACGAATCTCTCGAGATTAGAGCTCCCACAATACTGGTAAGAAACAAAGACTCAGTAGTTCCAAACAACACTGATGTCATGAAGAACACTAAGGTTCAATGTCATCTCACCATAGAAGAGCTACTCAAAGCAAAACCCGAGCTATGGAATCATGTGAAGGATCGGGTTCCAGAACTTGATTCCAATATGCCAAAAGCAGGCTCTAAGCAAAAAGTTCTAGAGATACCTCTTGATAAAATAGGGGAAATGAGTGAAGGTGAAGAATTTAATACATACTTTCCATCACCTACCAAGGTTACACAACCAAAGGGATCGTAGATTCAGATGCGGGTCCACCTCCTTGTGGATGTGATGGGGCAAACCCACATTAAGACCAACTAGAATGAAGCTTCAAATGGCACACGGTCATTTTGAAAGACCTCTAGGATTGCTTGAAGGGATAACTCTAACCACTTGTGGTGTAGAGTTTGAACACACATTTGCTATATGTGACTTTGAAAAAAATAATGTCTACGAGATGATCATAAGAAGACCCTTCCTACTACAACTGCAAATAGTACAAGATTGGGGAACCAACTCCTTGTACCTACAACACTTAGGGGTCACCACCAAGGTCAATTTGAAGGATTATACCTTCAAAGATGTACCACCCCTACAATGGAATCCTATACACAAAGTGAAAGAAGATTCTATCTCTGTGCATTCTAGAAGTTCACCTGACCCATCTTGGATGCATGAAGATACTTACTTGTGGATGTGCAAGGTCATAGAGGAAGAAGAAAAATGCCTAAAAGCGAGAGAAGAAGGAACTTCTCAAGGAGAAAGACCAATTAAAGACCCACCCTATACACCGATGATCTTTCTAGATGAGGAATTTGAGCCTCATGGTTGGGCAGAAATCTTGGCCACCATGGACATTGCCGTCAATGAAGAATAGTGGACACCTCATTGTGATGAGAGGGTTATGATATTTCAGTGTTCATGTGTGAGCCCTTGCTGAAAGAATGTGACCCTACTAACTTCATAGAAGAAGAAGAGAACTATGATGATCTAGAGTCCATTGTGATGGATAGTTGCTTTAATTCAGAGAAGCACTATCTAGAATATATAGGAGTATTTACCCAAAAAAAAGAAGAACTTCTCACAAGAATTAAAACGGTAAATTCAAAGGATGGAAGTGAAGGTAGTTAAAAGAAAAAGAAAAGAAAAGCAGTGAAACAAGAAGAGGAAGAATCATTGTTTGAAGTACCAAAAAACTTCAAGAAATATGAAGTTGAAGATCGGAAAATTTTGGTACAAATGCCTAAGAGAGAGGCCATCCTAGGAGAAGCATATGATAACAAAGAAAAGACCAAGAAAATTGTTGTAACCATTGAAGGGAACAAGAGCGATGTACATACATAGGAGATGACCTAAGTGCAAAAGAAGAAGTAGAGCTTGTAGCTCTATTAAGGGAATATAGGGACATGTTTGCATGGCACTATAGAGATTTGAAGGGAATAGATCCAAAAATTTTCTCTCATACGATCCCCATGACTACCGATGCCAAGCCCACCAAACAAAAGCCCTACACATATATTGACACTTATGCAACTAAAATCAAAGAGGAAATTGACAAGTTGATTGAAGCTGGATTTATCTATGAGATTGAGAATACTGAATGGGTGTCCCCCATTGTAGTAGTGCCCAAAAAGAATGGAAAGTTGCAAGTGTGTATTAACCTTAAACAAGTTAATGCTGCTACATCAAAGATAGGTATCCACTTCCAATCAATGAACATTTATTGGAACGTGTTACAGGCAAGGAAGTTTATAGTTGTCTTGATGGATTTTCATGTTATAATCAAGTAGCCATTGGCCCAGAAGATCAACACAAGACAACTTTTGCCATAGAGTGGGGAATTTTTGCATTTTGTGTGATGCCATTTGGTCTCACCAATCCAGCTGCAACATTCTAGAGGCTCACGTTTCATGTCTTCAAAGAGTTCTTGTGAAAGAGCTTAGAAGTATATGTGGATGATTTATGTGCTCATTCCCAAGAGAGAAGATACCACATTCCTGAGCTCAGACAAATCTTCAACAAGTGTAGAGAATATTGAGTTTTTCTAAACCCAAAAAAGTGTGTGTTCATGGTACGACAAGGCAAAATCTTAGGTCATATTGTTTCGAAGAATGGAATATCAACCGATGAGGACAAAGTTAGAGCCATGGTAGAGTTGCCAAGGCCAAGGAATGTTAAAGAGGTACAAGCCTTTATGGGCCATTGTGGATATTATCGCAGGTTCATCCACATGTATGCAATCATAGCCAAACCTCTTTATGCCTTGCTAACAAACTTTGAGTGGAACGATGAATGCAAAAATTCCTTCAATGAATTGAAGAGACGTTTGTGCGCAACACCAATATTAACCACTCCTGATTGGAATAAGCCATTCTATGTCCATGTGGATGCATCCAATTATGCAATAGGATGTGTGCTATCACAACCCATAGGTGAAGGAAACCTAGATTTGCCGATAGCATATGCTAGTAGGCAATAAAATGCGGTTGAACAAAACTATATGACAACCGAGAGAGAAGGCTTAGGCATGATATATGCTGTGAAAAAGTTTAGACACTACTTATTGGCCAACAAGTTCACGTTTTTCACTGATCATCAAGCTTTATTATATTTGATCAATAAACCTTGCAATACAGGACGCTTAGTAAGATGGTTTCTCTTACTAATGGAATACGATTTTGAAGTGGTTGTTAGGAAAGGTAGGACCCACCTTAGGGCGGACCATGTTTCTTGCATCACTTCAGGAGAGCCACCACTAGGAGTGTCGGATGAACTACCTGATGCTTATTTTTTCAATTTAGAAGTTGTTCCTAAATGGGCAAATAAGCTGGTACCAGTCCTAACCTTCAGACCCGCGAATAAGAATGTAAAAGAAAACAAAGAAGAAATTGTAATATCACAAAAGTATCAAATATTGGCTGGAAGCATGTACAAACAAGATACAGAGGGTGTATTAGCTTGTTGTGTCGAGGACGATGAACATAGTAGCTGGTTGCAACAAGCCCATGAAGGATTACTAGGAAATCACTATTCTAAACAATGAACATTGCAGAATCTAAAACATTTAGGAGTGTATTGGCATAGCATGGACAAGGAAATTCATGAGTGGATAAAGAATTGTCCAATGTGCAAAGAGAGACCCCCATGGAGCATGCCACTCTTTATCACGTGTCATTAATTCTAGATTGGAGTGCTCCATTGGTAGAATTTATGAGATCAGGAACACTACCTAGCGAGGCTAGTCTAGCAAGAAAACAAAGCATGGAGCAAGAGGCTCAGGACTAGGCCTTAATAGGAGACAACCTATATCAGAGAGGCAAAGATGGTTACTTAAGACTGTGCGTTCATGAATCAGACTACTTGAAAGTCTTAGAAACTTTACATAGCGGTGTTGCAGGTGGACACTTTGGGCCTGACAGAGTAATCAAGACCATTTTATTTTCAGGACTTTGGTGGTCCACTCTTCAGACGGATGCACATACGTATGTGAATAAATGTGAAACATGCCAATGAGCACAATATCCGATAAGAAAAGATGAGATGCATTTGAGACCAATGATGGGAGGACATTCATTCTCGAAGGGGTAATAGACTTCATTGGTCTCATTAACCCCCCAGCTAGAAACTCCCATGTAGAATACATTATTGTAGCCATGGATTACCTTACCAAGTGGGTGGAAGTAAAAGCCACAACAAAGAATGATGCTCAAACGATGGATAAGTTCTTATTCGAGAACATGTTCACTAGATATGGACTACCAATAGAGTTAGTAATGATAGAGGTACACACTTCTTGAAT
This sequence comes from Ceratopteris richardii, assembly GCA_020310875.1. Lineage (NCBI taxonomy): Eukaryota > Viridiplantae > Streptophyta > Polypodiopsida > Polypodiales > Pteridaceae > Ceratopteris > Ceratopteris richardii. Next base: position 49,577,538 of record CM035409.1, read on the forward strand.
GATGTCATTGAAAATCTTCTCCAAGAATTCTTGGTGATACATAAGAAGTCTGCCCCCCTATCATCCACAAGCTAATGGATAAGCGGAGAGCACAAACAAGATCCTATGCAATGTATTGACAAAATTGGTAAATAATAAATGCTCTGATTGGGACAAACAACTTCATCATGCTATTTGTGCTTATCGAGTTGCCTACAAAATGGTACTCAATGCCACCCCATTTCAGATGGTCTTCCGACAAAATGCTATGCTACCATTGGACTTCCTAATCCCAGCCTTGAAAGTAGCACAAGAGCATGAGTGGAATGGACATGAGTTATCCTCTAGGATCTTTGATCTAGAATGCTTAGGTCAGACGAGGCTACGAGCGGTAATAGACATTTATGTTGCAAAGAAACTGAAAAAGGCATACTTTGATGCCCATATAAAGGATAAAGGATTGGAAGAAGGAGATCTAGTGCTGGTTTATATGCTAAAGCAACATGCTTGTAAATTGGAAAAAAGAGGATATGGACCCATGATCATTAATAGAATTTCCACTAGCGGTGCGGTTCAATTGGCCACTTTGGAAGGTGGCATCTTTCCAAACTCTATTAGTGGATGTCGAGTCAAGCTGTATCAAGAACTTCTTATAGAGGATATGATAACGAGACTCAACACTGCCAAGAAGCAAAAAGAAGAGGAGTTAAGGGTTAGAGAAGAAGCACAGGCAGAGGCTAGAGAGCGCATAAGGTGAAATAAGTTAAGGCGACTGGGCCTCAATGTCAACCAAAAAGCCCCAAAGTATCACATGGACATGTACCAAAAATCAAGCACAATTACTTCTCAAATAATCGATCGACGACCCTTTGTGACCGTAGAGGTAGGACGAGGACATAATGTAAGGACTGTGAGAGCCTTGGTTGACTCGGGAGCAGCAACTAGTGTAGTTAGACTTTCATACTACCAAGACCTAGAATTGAACATCAAGTCCATAGAAGCCTATCTCATAGGTTTGGGAGGTGTGGAAACCCCTTGTTTGGGCAAGGTGGAACTTCCCATCTACCTTTACGATGTTCCAATGGAAGTCATAATGCTAGTGTGTCACAATGAGAACCTTACAGAGCCACTTGTCTTGGGTCAAGATTGGATTTATGACCATGCAGTCAACTTGAACCTAAGAAGTCAACTTCTTCAAGTTTGGATACATGAACAATGCATTAATTAGAATTAGAGAACTACATGCTCACCGATCATGGCACCACACACTCTCTTAGTTCCTCCAAGTCTAATCTTCATGAACAAGATGTTGTATGTGTCAAATGCTCTATGATCTAGAAGGACCTAATCATGGAAGAACAAGCTCAATGCCAAGCAGAATCCTCCTCTGATGCAAAAACTAATGTCGTCGCAACAACTCAACCAACAAGGGAAGTGAAACAATACATGACAACTGCTATATCAAGTAGACAAAGGGACTCCAAGAAGAAAGTAGTCCAGGGCATGAAGCAGATCTGGGTACAAAAAGGAGAGAAACCCCCACCTTGCCAACACAATTCCCACCCATGCAAGCCAACCATGTGAAGACAAGAACCAAGCAACCACGACCAGCTCAATGAGAAGGCATCTAACAAATTTGGATGCCTAAGAAATTAGTTGCAGTTCAACAAGGATAATTACATATGTGGGTACCCAAGGCACTCTTACATACACAAAGGCCAATGCTCTCCACCATGCAAAAGGTCTCAACAAAGAAGCCAAGAGAGAAAAGGGTAAGAACTGAGCACAAAGACCAAAAGAAGCTAAGCTCAACCCTTCGGCAAAAGTAAGAAGATAATCATCAAGGATATGGGTTTGGAAGCCAAAAGCACCAGTAACTTCCACAAAACTGAAGAGCCAACCATGTTGGACATGAAGTTTCAACAACCATCCAAAGAGGAAGAGGCCAGATTGATCTCTATCAGACCAACTAATTTTCTAAAATGCATTCCTATAGGGAGGATTACATCATTTCAAGATCCAATCGCCACCTCCAAACAAAGATTGCATCAAGTTTGCAAGTAACACCAGAAGCCTCGACCATCAACAACCATGTGCCTTTGGCATAACCTTGTCTTCTGCACCATTTAGGTCATGCATTTCCAAAGTATGCATTAATATAGGGCCACATTACATGGCCGTGCATAGACACAGTTGAGAATCCTAGGCACATGAGACACACTTGCTAAAATGTAAAATATTTTATTGATGCTAACACTTTTCTTCTTGTCTTGTGACATTGTTAAAAAAAAAAAAAAGACAAGACAAGGTTGTGCGCTTGAAGAATCTCTGATTCGAACCATCAACACGGACATCCATCAACAAGAAAGAAAATCCATTGGTCAATCATCACGATGGGCATACAACACGAAGAGTGAAGATTGATGGACCTTTCACCATGGTAAGAATTGCCTACTTTGGCAACACTAGAACCATGATAGATTAGGAAACCTCTTTGTCAGCATACCCTTGAGCACTTAGCTCAAGACCCCATTTGATGCACCATACTTCTTCCAATGCATTTCCCAAGTACGCATATACATAGGGCCACATTACAAGGTCGTGCACAACGCACATATTTTTTTCAGCCCATGCACTAATGCACTTACCCATCAGTCATTATGGGTCACAAGTACTTGGCATCCTACTATGAAACTCATATTCAAAGCTCCAAAGGACATTAAGAGTACAACATCAGTACCTATGAAGCAGTTCAACGTCAAGAACTGCTCAAGATCAATATTGACAACCTCTTTTGAGCAACTAGCAATCTTTGAAAGCACAAAAATACACCATCCAACTCATGTCCAAGGAAGAAGTGCCTACAAGGGGACCAACTCTCGTATAGGCTAGCAGTGGAAAACTGAAGAACCCGACAACTGGCACAACTACATTGGGAAGATGGATTGCTCTTGTTGATACATGAAGGACACTACCTCTCAACGTACTACATGGAACAACCACTACAACAAGGGTCTATTAGGGAGGACAAACTCAAGAGGGGGGGAGTTTTGAAGCTCAAGGTCAAGGACAAAGCATGGAAGCACATATCAAAACTTGGCCATAACAAGTCCCTCTTTATGCTATTATCTCAATAAGTCATTTTTTTCCTCCCAATAAGTCCCTCTTGATGCGGTTGTCTTGATGCCAATATCTTAGCTAATAGAAGGTTCATGTTGTAACTATACAATACAACTTCCTAAAGAAGATCTATGGATCTGTGAAGCTATATTGTATTAATACAACATGAACCTTCTGTTAGCTGATATACATTGTCCAAGATGCCATTGATATTCGCTTATTAATACCTTCTCAACCCTTGAATTATCAAAAAGAACAGAAAGCCTTTTTCAACAATTATAATCATTTTTAATTCACAATCATACACACACATACACAAGCACATACACAATCATATTAGATTTTCACTTGCAATCATATAACATACACGCACATATACATACACACTTGCATACACGTACTTTCATGCACACATACATACACACATGCATACATGTACTTTCATGCACACATACACATATACACACACACATACATATACACATATACACATATACATACAAAATCATACACACATATAGACATATACACATATAGATGCTTGCGCATATACACATGCACACACATATGTACATATAGATACTTTCACATATACATACACACACGGCCACACACACACATACACTCACATGCATATGTACATGCATACATACACACATGCATATGCACATTCATTATTATATGCTTGAAAAAAATACTAAACTATATCATAAAAAGTAAAAACTTTTTTTACCTGTTTGCATCTTTTTTGTCATAAGTATCCAAGGATCAAGTGCATAAGTCGATTTCTATCAAAACTTTGTCATCCCTCTCGATGCTATTGTCTAAACAAGTTGATTTCTTTCCTCCTAACAAGTCCCTCCTGATGCTATTGTCTTGATGCCAAGGTTCAACGTCTCAACTAAGAGAAGAATCTTGTTGTATCAATACAATACAATTTCCTAAAGAAGATCTATGGATCTTTGAAGTTATATTGAATCAATACAACAAGAACCTTCTCTTAGCTAATATACAACCCTGGATGCCTTTGATCTTCACTTATTAATACCTTTTCCTTCCTTGAATTATTAAAAAAACATAAATCTTTTCCAACAATTGCAATAGATTTTAATTCACAATCATACACAAACATATACATGCACATAATCAATCATATTAGATTTTCACTTACAATCATATAACATACACACACATACACATACACACACACATACTATTGTGAAGTAAGAATCGATATTGATTCAAACAATCACAATACATTTTTATTCACAATCATACACACACATACATATACTATTGTGAAGTAAGAATTAATGTTGAATCAAACAATCAGAATAGATTTCATTCACAATTATACACTCAAATACACATACATATACTATTGTGAAGTAAGAATCAATATTGATATAAACAATCACAATACATGTTTACTCACAATCATACACACACATACATACACTATTGTGAAGAATCAATGTTGAGTCAAACAATCATAATAGTTTTTAATTTGCAAACCAAAATATTTTTCTTTATGATTTTAGTGCTAAAGTACTTAATATTTATAGCAAGCGTTTATACATTGTTCTTTCTACGACACTATAAGTTCATAAAAAACGAAGTAACTCTTATGAAAAATGAGTCTAGTTGTATTGCTTTATAAAAAATAATTCGATCGAATTTTTTTCGATCGAAAATGAATTCAATCGAAGACATTTCGACCTATAAAATTTTTGATTGAAAATTTTTTTATCAAAAGCATGTTCGTTCGAAAATTGTCGAATTATCATGCAAAAACTATTCGATCATGTCCAAATAAGCTGATGTGGCACTAAATAATTCGATCTAATAATGGGGGGTCATCGTAAAATTCTCTAATTATTCATGAATAAATGAATTGTCGAATAACGAATAATGCAACCTAGATCCTAAGAGATTAGAAATTTTCTTTTAGAGTCCTTGAGAAATCCAAACTTTGAAAACAAGATACTATGGAAAGGTATCTCCAAGGTATGTGGCCCTTTCATAATACTTAGAAAGGTTGGAATTGTGGCTTATGAGTTAAAGCTTCTAGAAGATTGTCTGCTTCACTCATTGTTTCATGTTAGTATACTAAAAAAGAAATTGGTTCCAACCTATTCCATAATAGAATGTTTCACATGAACCAAAAAGAATACTACGCACTCAAGATAAGAATATGAGGAGTTACTTATATAAAGAGTGCCTATTCGTATGGAGAGTCAAAACAAAGGAACGTGCTACTTAGGAACGAGTAAATTCCATAAGCAAAAAGATTTTTATCTTTTCAATGTGAATAACTTAAAGTTAGGAAAAGAGACAAATCTTAGAGAGTGATTCCATGATTGATGAGACTTCTCATGAGGCACACAAGAATACTCCAACTCTCACACATTTTAGAGGAAGAAAAATGTTTAATGGGGAAGATTATTGTATAAAACACGGATTTGAGAGGTCAAATATATGTATTTTAAGGGTTGGAATGTTAGAGATAATCCTTGGGTTCCAGTTGAACCATTGGATTTGCATTATTTCCAATTGAAGGTTTTTACTATTAAGATTTGATCTTCTAAGGGTATGGTCCTTAGCCCTTACAAAAGTAAAGGCTTGGCAAATACAAGCTTTAGAGATATCCTATTAGAATCCATGTAAAGATCACATGATTTCATGTGATTCACAAGTTTAGAAACCCATGTGATGGGCTTCGGATTAGCATCCACGTGAGAGGAAAACTTGTATAGTTCTTCTCACATTATCCCCTCAGCTCTAGAAGTATATTTATAAGTGGAGTTGGTTGGATGGATAAATACATTCTCACTCTCTTTGTGTGGAAGGAATGCTCTTCTTCAGAAGACCTGCTCATAAACCATCTCTCGAGTTTAACTTTTGGTTCGAGCTATATTGGGTATCCATTAGATGCTCAAAAATCTCCCATGGCTTGATAGCATGAGCTCAGATTGATGAATTCTATGTCACATAGGGTTCAATCCATACAAATGATCTCTTATTGGATTCTCCAACATGTTGATGCATCTCAAGAGTTTCAAGAGAATCTTTACTGCCCATACCTTGAGTCGAAGTTACATCCATAACTTGTTGAGGCACATAGCGGCATTTTCCACTGCCGCCACCTCCCAAATCAAGAAGGTGTACCTTGATACGAAGTGCACTATCTATGTAGATACCCTTGCAATATCTGCATTCTCAAGTACTAGGACCAATGACTTTGATATTCTCATGGACACAAAAGAAACCATCCTAGAAGTTAGATTTTATGTGACTTCCTATATCTCATGATTGGTTTGGAGTTTGGAGAAGCTAATTCTTCCATCACATAGGGAATGTGCCAAAACCCTAAAATCGAATGTCTACTTGCTTGATTCTAATATTAGGAGGCCTTGTTTCAAATTGTTGACATCATTGATGACATCATCAATTTGTAATCACCCTTGAACACCTATGTACAGAGGACTTGGCCATATGTACTCTCAATCTTGCCAATACCAATCTACGGAGCTCAAGGAGCTTTGTTGATATATTTAGGTAGTGATGTCTGTGAACATACTAGGACCGTTGGGGCACTTTTTTCCCTCTTTAGGAGGTTTTTCCCCCTGGCTTGTATATACCCCTATTGCCCTAATGGGTTAGTTATCTTTGTACATTCTAGTGCTAATACATTCAGTATTGTGTGTTGTGCTCCAAGCTTCTTCTTGTTCTTCGTTGTGCTGCTCACTTGCTTTCCCATACCCCGATCTCCAAAAATTGGTATCAGAGAAGGTGGCCACTTCATCTAGGGCATCTTCAACACCTCTCCGATCACAGTTTCAGAATTGCATGAAATTTGGTTAGCATACTCAACCTCTGAATGCACTATCACTATGCTTGTGTAGGCTTTGTCATCTTTTGTGCCAAAGATATATATAGGTTTTGGTTTGCCAGTATAAGCCTCTCAAAGTCTACTACAAGTTTAGCAAAACTCGACATGGTAGTTTTGTTCAACTTTTTGAGATACAATCATTTTTTTGCATCAGGGTATTTTAGTCAGTGGCCATGGCTGAAAGCAGTGATGTATTCTCTATGTTGGTTGTTGAGGATAAGTTGGACGATACCAATTACCCATTATGGGCTTATATGATGTATCATGTATTGTTGCAAAAGGATTGTGGAATATTACACCTGCAAACACAGTTGCTGAAGGTGATGTAGACAAACTTGAAGATGATGATATTCTTCATGTTCTTTTTCGTGCTATAGTTCCTACTGCACCTACTGTAGAGCGAATTTGTTGGGATGGTAGAGATGCTCAAGCACATGCATTGATAGCCTTGTCTATCAAACATGCCATTATTGTTCGCATTCACTCTTGTAGAATAGTTAAGGATGCTTGGGATAAACTTATCACTTTATACTAGACAAGGAATGAGGCTCATGTTGCTTACCTCTGAAAACAGTTGGAGAGTGAGCACATGAATGAAGGTGATTGCACAGACAGTTTTCTAAAAAAGATCAAAGATTTGAAAGAACACTTGATTTCTGTTGATGAAGTTTTGCCTGGCAGTTCATTTGCGTAGACTGTTCTGAATGATCTTCCCAATTCATATCATAGTTTTGCTTCTACTTTTTGTTTGATGATGAAAGGCAATCCAAATGCCTTAACATTTGAGGGGTTAGTCTCTATTCTATTGTAGGAAGATCAATCTAGGAAGAACATGTCAATTATGTGTGTTGTAAATCAAGCTTTCCTGGCTAGTCAGAAGGGCAAAGGTAAATGGAGCTCTTCTATTAGAAAGTAGAAATCTGCTAATTCTGCACAATCAAAGAAGGACGATAGAGAAGAGAAGAAAACAGAAAAGCAAAAATTGTTTTGCAAATAATATAAAGAAAATGATCATGTCATAAAGAGTTGTCCAAAACTGGCTGCTAAAGAGGCAAGGAAGAAAGAGGCTGGAATGGTTGTTGTAGAGGCCTCTACACCTAAAACAAAGTCTACTAATCTTCTACAGAATGAAGAATGAGCATTTACTATTTTTTGCAATTTTGACCCATCTTCACATGAACAGTGTGGCAAGATCTTCTTCAGTGGCATTTTGGTTGGCATGGCTCAAGATCTCTTCACACACAAATGCAATAGTGTCTGCAATTGAATCACCAAGTGGAATTGTTGTCTTTTTGATAATGTCAGAAGTGTTGTCCATGGGAACATCTGAGGTTGAGCAGAAAATACTAAGACATTCGGTGAGGCATAGATCGAATGCCTTCTCAATATTGTGCAGGAACAAAAATTCCTCTTCGTCGACAAGTACAACTGAAAACATTTCCATCTCTACCTCTGCTAGAGTGGGTTCCACGGGCTCTAACTTGGAGGGTGGACTATTTCTGTGTATTGGCTTCCTTTAATTTGTCCATTACTCCTTGTGGAAATTCTTTGCAAATTTTTTGACTCTCTTCTAATAAGTTGAGAGCTTCTGTCTGGGGTTCCTTCTTGTCATCTACAGCCCCCAATAACAAGATGGGGTAGGTCCATGGGTGTAGGTTCGGGCTCCTCATTGACAAAAAAGGTGGTTGTTGCAACATAGGAAAGATATTTCATGCCATGCTTCATAAGGAGTCATACCTTGAAGTGATTTGGATGGTAGTCTATTAACAAGGTAAACATCAATTGAAATAGCCTCTACACATGGATAATGTGACAACCTCTTCTCTTCAAACATTGTTCTGGATGATCCAACCAATGTCTTATTTCTCCTCTCTACAATTCCATTCAATTGAGGAGAGTACTTATTAGTTTTTAGGGGAGCACTAGATTGTGCTCTCTGACTACACTAGAAATATTTTGGAAATATACTTCTTATTACAAGAACACCCACGTAGGGAAAATGATACAAGAATATGTGATTCTTACAAGATGTCCCACAACCCAGGACTAGTAGGTATGAATAACTCGACTAAAGATGATATATGAGATCCCACAACCTGGGTTCGTAAGTATGAAACAAGATATCAGGATTATAAGAATTCCCTTTAGGGAGATGAACTAGATACATGAAATAACTTGACAAGATCTCATACTATGGGTTACAAGAGGACAAGATAGGATGTCCAAGAACTAGACTAGACAAGAATCGAACAAGGAGCAAGACAAGAAATGAAACTGGAACTTGGAGAGTACTTACGTGGCGGTCACAGTTCCTTGAGCTCCCAAGACTGGCATTGGCAAGATTGAGAATGAATGTGGCCAACCCCTCCTTATATAGGTTTTCCAAGGATCATTATGAGTTGATGATGTCATTAACTAGAGACAAGACCTTGAGGTGTCAAAATTTAGCAAATAGACAGTCGATCTTGGGGTCTTGGCACATTCCGAATGCAATGAATGCATTAACTTCTCCAAATTCTGAACCAATCATGAGATATGTAAAGTCACATGGGATTTGAGGTTTAGTATGGTTTCATTTGTGTCCATGACATTACATCCCCCTCAAGCAACGAGTTCCATGAGGAGCGGTTATGTGACTGTGAGATCTTTCAAGACTTGGATCTTCATAGCTCTTGGTCTTTGTAGAGTTCTTGATATCTGCTACTGGAACATGATGATGATGGAGATCCATGATGAAACTAAAAAGGATTTGTAGTATGTCTAGGTATAGAGTCAATTCCATGATTCTCATGATGAGGAATACTCTTTTGATTCCAATGATGATCCTTCTGATGCGGGATGGTGATTGTAGAAGTCCGAATTCCAAATTACTTCTTCTTCTTAGGACACTTGAATACCATATGATCATGATCCCCACAATAAAAGCATAATCCATTGTCTTTTTGATGTTTTTTTTCCTTTGGTGTAAGTTGTCCGACCCTGATGTTATCCAACTACATGGGTTCTAGTTGAGATCTTCCAACATATGTTGTTGAGGAACTAAGGTAAACTTGTATTCTCAATCACGAATAGAAATCTTCTTCTCTTGCTTTCTCTCAAACAACTTGTTGTCACACTCAACTTTTGTCTATTCATGAATTCATTCAAAGTATTTACCTTGGGCATGGTTAACATGAGGTCCTTGACATCATCATGTAAGCCCCATCAAAATTGGTTGATAAAATAATCGTCCTGTCATGTGATATCACAAATGATTTGTCTAAATTCTGATGCATAGGTAGATGTAGGCCTATTTCCTTGATGTGGCTTCCTTAGCTTTGTTTTGGCAACACATGAACATTTGGTATCTCCAAACAAAGATGTGAAATCTCGAATAAAGGCCTTGAAATCATGCAAAATATCCATATCCTTCTCAACGATATGTGCAAACCATGAAAGAGTAGGACCACATAATAGAGTTCCTATGAGTCCTACTTGAGAAGCATCATCTGCATACCTGTCTGGTTGCATCCTTATGAATAGCTTCACTTGTTGCATGAATCCTCGAAACTTTGATCTTGTCCCTTAAAATTTCTCAGGCATGCTCACTTTTGGACTTTTCTTCATGTTAGTTGTCATGGGGGTACTTGAAGAAGATTGATTTACAATGATCTGCAACTCATGGATTTGCCTTTAAAGTTTTGTGATTACATCTTGAATATTTTGTTGTTGAATCCTTTGTTGGTTTTCTCGTATCTCTTGGATTTGTTGTTGAATAACCTTGAGTGTAGAAAACATTTCTTCATGAATAATCTCCATGGTGCCTAGTCTTGATGAAGGTAGTCTTGCCAAAATGTTAGGGGAGCACTAGATTGTGCTCTCTGACTACACTAGACAAGATTTTGGAAATATACTTATGATTATAAGAACACCCACGTAGGGAAAATGATACAAGAATATGTGATTGATACAAGACGTCCTACAACTCGAGACTGAAAGGTATGAATAACTCGACTAAAGATGATATATAAGATCCCACAACCTGGGATCGTAAGTATGAAACAAGATATCAAGATTACAAGAATTCCCTTTAGGGAGATGGACTAGATATAGGAAATAACTAGACAAGATCTCATACTACGGGACTACAAGAGGACAAGACAAGATGTCCAAGAACTAGAATAGACAAGACTGGAACAAGGAACAAGACAAGAACTGGAATTGGAAGTTGGAGAGTACTTACTTGGCGGTCATGACTCCTTGAGCTCCCAAGACTGGCATTGGCAAGACTGAGAATGAATGTGGCCAACCCTTCTTTATATAGATTTTCCCAAGGGCGGTTCAAGGGTGATTACGAGTTGATGATGTGATCGATGATGTCATCAATTGGAAACAAGACCTTTAGGTGTCAAAATTTAGCAAATAGATAATCGATCATGGGGTTTTGGATGTTTCAAATGCAATGAAGGCATTGGTTTCTCCAAATTCTGAACCAATCATGAGATATGTAAAGTCACATGGAATTTGAGGTTTGGGATGGTTTCCTTTGTGTCCATGACAGTAGTCACTTCCCTTTTGATACCCTTATCCTACAAGAAGCCATCAAACTCTTTGGAGATCAAACTCTTTGGAGACCAAACTCTTTGGAGATCAAACTCTTTGGAGAACTAGGTGATTGTAAAATGCATTCCTCTATCATAGCTGAAGTATTTCGATGGTGATGGACCACAGTGCGCTCTCCTTCTCGAGAGCTCCACGACGATATGCTCGGAGTAGAAAACCGAGCTCCTAAGGCCGCACACAGTACTCCGCACAAGAGGCTATAGAATACGTAGAAAATATAGTACACAGTGAGCACGAAGACAGACTTCTTAGGTCTTACAAATGCGGTCGAGCTTACAGTCTGTGACTGACTAGGCCACTATATGTTTTATTAAAGAACATATACAAAGAAGTGTCCGGTGGCCATTTGGCCTTTCACATGGACACTAACGGTAACAATCTCCCACTAAAGGCCAATATGGCCAGAGTAACTATGGGAGAAAAAATAAAGAATGATAAAGAATACCTGAGTGTAAGTATACAAACTATACCTCCTACTTGATGGGCATGTTACACAGTATACAAGTGACTGCGTAATATCAAGAATCAAGTAACCCCCATCAAGTGACAACAGTGTCGAAAGCTATCCTATGGTAAAGCTTTAGTCAAAGCATTTGCAACATTATCTCGAGTGTGAACCTTCTCAAGAATAATGCTCTCAGTGGCTAAGAAATCTCTAATGAAGTGATACCTCACCTCAATGTGCTTGGTCTTTGCATGATAGACCGGATTCTTAGCCAAAGCAATGGCACTCTGACCATCACTGAGCAAGTGAGGTACATGCTGAGGTAAACTGTTGCAGAGCTAAAGAGAGCACAAGGCAGAGAAAAAGAAGGGCCCCAAAATTTTTCCGATTTGGATACCCAATTTTTGTATTATAACCATTCTTGTAATATATTTTCCGATGTAAATGCACTAGAGGAGTTCCCTAGATGCATCCCCACAGAAGATTAAAAACTTACCCATGTAAATTAGTAGGAAATTAGTCTTTTAGTGAATAAAGTGCCGGTCTCTTATGTGAAAGGACCATTTTTAGGGCACAAGTATATAAGTCAATTTGTGACTCTTTGTAAAGACTTCTTGGCCATTGTGAGAATCAAGAGCACAAAAATTCGAAATTGTGTCTTCTCCTCTCTGTATCTTCTTCTTTATGAGCTTGTATGCATGTGTGTTGCTTGGAAAGAGTGTTAGGAAGTGTTGTCTATCCATGAAAGTGTTTGTTTGCTGTTGTTAAGGTGTGTGCGAAGTGTGGGAAGTGCTGAAGTGTAGGAAGATTTTCCTGTGACTCAGTATTTTGCTCATAACTTGAAGTAGGAGTGTCAAAATTGAGTGGAACCACCACCATTGGATGCGTCTTCTCGAGAGCTTCGAAAGGCATATGCTATTTGCTATATTTGGAGGTCGGAGCTGAGAGAAAAGCTCAATTTACTGTTGGCTGCTGTTCCAAGTATCGTGACACCATGACAAATAGTTGAAGCTTGTTTGGATCAGTCTTTACCTTGTTTGCACTCTTTGAGTAATTCATTTGCATTGATCATCATTTGAATGCATGTCCTCATACACTCAGCTAGGTTTGTATACTCATCGGATTGATAATTAAAGCGTGAATCCCCACTATATGCACTTGAGGAGGATTGAGGTATAGTCTCTTTCTCCACAAGTCCCTAAGTTGGTTCTTAGGTCAACACGTTTTTTTGGCGCCGTTGCCGGGGAGTGTCGAATCAAACCGAGGCATTCGTGTGATGGTAAGTAGCTTTTTGCATTGAAGCGAGAGGTGGGGTAATGATTTTCTCTTCTTTGGTAAGTCACTTTCAGCCGCACTTACTACTTCTCATTCTTGGAGTGTGTGTAGTGAGTTATTAGTCTAGGAAGTGAGTGGAGTGAGTAAGAGAAGGAGGAGTAAGGGAGTAGGTTGAGTAAGTAGAGTAGCTTTTCAGTCTTTGTTCCTTTGATTTTTTAGTGAGTAGGAAAGTTCTAAAGTATAAAAGCCAAAAATCGAGTTGTCCAAGTCATTTGTTCTTGAGCAAGTATCGTGAGCAGATTTTAGCGAGTATCGTTTTCAGTGAGAGAGGAGATTGAGAGCTGCGCAGAGCAAGGAGGAGTGATAAAAGAGTTGGAAAAGTTTCCAAGGTGAGCACATTACTGTTTTGTTGTGATTACTTACCTGTAAATCAAGTTTCCAAAGAAAAACGATCTGCGTTAGGTATCGTGGAGGATTTACAGGGGGTAGAAGGTGCATGTTGTGTGATACAGAGAGTGAGGAGAGGGTAGAAGAACCTGGAAAACATCTGTATACATTCAAAACCCAAAAAAAATCTAGCAAAAAATTTGAAAAAGGGTCAAGTATTGTGTTCTCCCGCGGTCGAGTATCGCGATACCTGACAGGTATCGTGATCTCCTGTGGTTGAATATCGTGATACTTCCCTAAGATCGTGTATCGAGTATCATGTCTCTCCGAGTATCGTGTATCGTGTTCTATCGATTGCGATATTTGCCAGAGATCGTATATCGTGTATCGTGTTCTTCGATCGCGATACTTCACCAAGTATCGTGTATCGAGTATCGTCTTTGGAAGTATCGAGTATCGTGCCCTCGTGTATATTGCATTCACCGATCGCGATACTTGTCACAGATCGTGTATCGTGGTTGTCCAAGTATCGTGTTTCGCCAAGTATCGTGTATCGTGAAACTGAAGTATCGAGTATCGTTTAACTCAGGTATCGAGTATCGCGGGAATTCAGATACCGTGTATCATTACTCCTGACCAAGTATCGAGTATCGTGGTGCCAGATCAAGTATCGTGTATCGTATCTTCTGAAGTATGGAGTATCATTTTCTTGAAGTATCGTGTATCGTTTTTGGCCAAAGATCGTGTATCGTGAAACGTTAGAGTCAAGTATCGTGACTTGAAATTTTCTTTTTTGGTCAATTCCCAGCAAAATTTTTCTAGAATTCTGATCCATAGTGAAGAATTCTAGAAGATAGAGGTTAGCAAGGGTTGATCAAAGCTTTTAAGTGGATGAACCTGAGATCTGGAAGAACCCTAGGAAGCCGGAGTGTGATCTCTTCAGTAGGTAGTGTAGCCGAACCAAGTAACCGCTCACATTATTCTGAAACCTCTAGTGAGTCAGAGGAAGAAGTTACTATGGCTTCAGAGGATATGCAGAACACTATACCAATGCTTGGCATGATGTCAATCATTGAGGGAGAATATAGGACATCTTTGGAATATGTGAACACCAACCAGAATGAGATACCTATTTATTTAGATGGTCTAAACAGATCAGTGGCCAGACTAAAGAAGGCTTCAGAGGCTTACATAGTGCCTAGGCCAGCAGTCAAGTATGCAGGGGGGTTTTACATGGACAAAAGGGATATCCAGTACATTGTTACAGAACACCCCGAAAACATCGATGAGCATGGGGAAGAAAACAATGCTCATAACCCTAATGGTGAGGGAAATGAAGAGCAAGTAACCACACCTAGAGGGAGATCTACGGTTGTTAGAGTTTGGAGAGGAGACCTGATTCCCCAGGATGACTCCTTAATGGATGTATACTTGATTAATGGAATGGAGCATCTCCTTAGAGCCCACTCCTCAATATGGGAAGCACCCCCTAATCCAGTTACTGTCTATGAGCTGCAAGATCCTGACTTTCCAACCATCATCACATATTTGGATAAGAATCAGAGAAGGTATTGGCCCCTAACAGAGTCAGAAAGAGCCGAGTTGAAATATCAGAATATTCTTGTGTTTCCCCCTAGGGATCATGCCACTACTTCACAAAACCCACTTGGAACATCTCAGAATAACTCATATCAGCAGTCAGGACAAACACAACAAACCCAACAAACACAAATCCCAGTCAGACCACATGTGCAGTTTGCAATGCCTGCAAATAACCCTAATTACCGGCCTCAACCACCTGTTGACCCAAGGCATGGAATTCCTGCCCCAGCCAGACCACCTGTACCTAGAGGATAGGGTATCCCCATAGGAAGACCAATTTTCCCAGTAATGCCTAGACCGCCCGAAGCAGGAAGAAGATTAAGGCCAATTCAAGTTGCCAAATGCATGAGAAACCACTATGATGGCTCTAGTGAACCTTACAATCATATAGCCGAATTTAAACAAGTAATCAGAGCCGAACAAGTGGAAGATTTCTTGATCCAATATGAGTCCTTTGGTCTTACTTTGATAGACACTGCGTTAGCATGGTTCCAGCCATTGGACCCTAATCATTTTCAAAACATGGAACAAGTCTATCAAGAAATGATTGAGGAATTCACTAAGTCTGGAATTAAAAACAACTCGTCATCATTGATCCATAGCTTTAAGCAAGCTCCTATAGAATCAGTGAGATTGGCAGCAATAAGATTCAAGCAGTATGTGGATAGGTGCCCAATGGAAGAGAGACCTACCTAGAACAAAATTGTATCATTATTTCTGGAAGGATTATTGAATGGATCATTGAGATCTCTGGTATACGTGAAAAGAGTTCAAACTTTACAAGAGTGTATGAAGGAATGTAAAGACCTAGAAGACAACCTAGTAGAAGACCTGAAAATACCTCAAGGTAGCTTGAAAAGTGAGGATTTAGCCAGTAGCACATCAAACCCTAAAAACAATGTAGAGGAAATAGCCGACTTAGTAGCAAAGAAATTGAACGTTCAAGGACAGAGGAACTACCCCAATAACCCTATAAGAGTGCCCATGCTTAGAAGATGTATGCAGTGCGGTGGTGATCATCCCTCTCATTTGTGCACTAGGGGAGTAGTCCCACCACTTGCTTATGCTTACAATAGACCAACTGTCCCAGGACCTCTACAATATTGCAGCATAGAACAAAAATATACAAATCACAATACAGAAAATTGCCCTTACAATAGGCAATCGAGACCAGTACAGCCATATGTGAGACCTTATGGATACCCTCAGAGAGAGCAAGGAGGTGAAGCATTGAGATACCCCACTTATCAGCAGCAGGCACCTGTACCACGACCATATGCTTATCAAGGATACACTCAACCACAACCAGTACTAGGACAACAACCACCCCATCCTCAGAATGTTGTCCTAGTAAAAATAGCTCGTCCTGAAGAAAACCTAGAGAGAGCAATAGTACCAGCCACACCTTTGATTAGTAATGAATCATATGACTCATCTTATGACTCGGGTCAAGGAGGCTATCCCTCTTATGAGAGCTCTATGATAGAATATGGACAAACGTACGAACCATATGCCTATGACTTGGAACCACAAGATACTTCTTATGGATATGAGCAGGATTATGTGCCAATGATATACACAGCTCCAAGAGCAACCATACCACCCCGACCCATGAACAGACCGCCTGTGCCCAGAGGACCATGCTACAGATGTGGAGGTGATCATTATATCAAAGAATGTACATTGCCAAACCCACCACCACCACAACGAGTCTGGGAAGGCTACTGTAGTGATTGTGGTAAGGAACATCTTTTCAGAGATTGCCCCAAGAATCCCAACAAGGTTACCTCCAATGTGCAAATCAATGTGATAGAAGTAATAGAATCATCAGGGAGTGGTAAGGAATACACTGTGCCATTGAAGGCGATAACAAGAGCAAAAGCTAGAGAGACCCCAGAAAAACCTGAAGAACATAATCAAAGTGACCGATATATGAACACACCTGCACCTCAAACCGTTGAAGATTCGGAAGAGCCTGAGAAAAGTATTGTAAGTAAACGGACACAAAGATGGAAGAACCGTAGAGATAGGATAAAAGAAAAGAAGTTACTGCAGAAGAAGGAAAATGAGAAGAGCGAACAAAACCCAAAAGAGGAACAGAAATTTGAAGAAGAAAATAAAAATGGAAAGCATAAAAAAGAAGAGATAGGATCAGTTTTAGCAGATCCCATGCCTGAAGAATTAGCCATGTGGATTCAGGCGTACAAGGCACGAATAAGAGCAGGACCTACCATAGAACAACATGAAAGAGAGTATCCTAGAGGTGACCTAGAGAAAGAAAGGTTAGAGATATGCAAAAAACTAATTGAAGTAGCTCAACAAACTTTAGAAAAACCCGTTCTTCCAGTACCGAGTTCACGAATTCTTGAAAAAGAATTCCAAGAGTGTGCCACTGCTAAGGATCCGGAGAAACCCAAAGAAAGTGAGACACATAATGGAAATTTCTGCGAAGATAAAAGGGAAGGAGCCATTGTTCCCGAAGTAGAAGGGGAATGGCTTAAAGATTTGTGGGCAAGAGTCCAAGAAGACAGATGGAAGAAAGTGGAAGGAATTGAATCACCCTTTGTAGAACTAGAATCAGAAGATGGAATAGAGGGTTCAATACCTGAATTAAATTCAGAAGCAATAATACCAATTGATCCAAGTGACAAAGAAAATGACAGTGTAAAGGTTTTGCCAAATTACACAGGAGAGTACGAACATAATTCGGAGTTATATTGCATTCCCTCAATAAGGAAAAAAGAACTGAATCCATCAGTCCAAACATCGGATATCATACAACATCTCAAAAAGGTAAAAATCCCTTGTACCCTGACATTGGAAGAACTATTGAAGATCAAACCACATTTGAAGGAGAAACTGACCAATCAATTGGAGATTAAGGCGGAAGAAAAGGAAATGGCTGATGAAGTGAATACAGTAAAAATCCCAGTGGATAAGGTAGGAGATTTTAGTGAGGGAGATGAAGGAAACACTTGCCTTCCAATTACTTATAGGGGTTATACCACCAAAGCCATCTTAGATTCCGGAGCTGGTGTAGGCATTGCTACTAGAGAAATCTGGGAGAAATGGGGAAAACTAGCTTTAAGACCAACGCGCATGAAGATACAAATGGCAGACGGACACACAGAAAGACCCTTGGGATTATTGGAACGAGTAGTTTTTACCACATGCGGAGTTGAATTTGAACACACCTTAGCAATATGTCAATTTGAAAGGGCGAGCAATTATGAAATGATACTTGGGAGACCTTTCATGAGACAGCTAAAGGTTGTGCAAGATTGGGGAAAAGATGCTGTATATCTACAGCATGAAGGAACCACCACGAGAATAAATCTCCACACATATACATATCAAGATGTTCCCCCCTTACAATGGAATCAAATTCATAAGGAGGAAGACGATCAGTCAATTCACAGCATATGTTCTAGTGACCAATCTTGGATGAACGAGGACACTCATCTATGGATATGCCAAACTGCAAAAAAGGAAGAGGATAGGAGAAAGGGATGGCAGCAAAGGCAAGGAGTAGCTAGGTCTGTACAAGATCTAGCTTACATGCCTCAAGTCTTTTTGGATGAAGAGTTTGAACCTCACGGGTGGATGGAGATTTTAGCTACCCTCGATGTATGTGTAAACGAAGAAGTGATAACTATGAATGAATGCATTGACGAGGAAGGATATGACGTTAGTTTATATGTGGTAGTCCTTCAGGAGGCTGAAGAAGGAGAAGTGATAGAGAAAGAATGGAAGGAGGACTATGAGAGTATTGAGATGGAGCAAGAACCAATGGAACTGGAAGATGAAAGTCAACACATAAGGGTCACAGCTAACGAAAACAGACAGGAAATTACACAGGAAGAAGAGCTTGAGTTAGATAAAGAACCAGAAGGTGAAGAAAACAAGCCACAAGATCAGTTTGAAGTACCGGCCCACTTCAAAAAATATGAAGTAGAAGAGAGAAAAATAGCTATTCAAATGCCGAAACGAGAAGCACAGCCAGGAATAGCATAGACAACAAAGAACAAACTAAGAAAATAGTAGTGACCTTAGAAGAAGGAGAGGAACGATGTACTTTTATAGGACAGGATGTCTCTATGGAGGAAGAACAAGAATTAATACGACTCATAAGAGAATACAGGGATGTCTTTGCCTGGACATATAAGGATTTGAAAGGAGTAGATCCTTCTATATGTGCTCATAGAATCCCTATGACATCCGAAGCCAAACCTTCTAAACAAGACCGTATACATACAATGATGTGTACTCAGCAAAGATAAAGGAAGAGATAGATAAGTTGTTAGATGCTGGGTTCATTTATGAGATCGAACACACGGAATGGGTGTCGCCTTTGGTGGTTGTACCGAAAAAGAATGGCAAGTTAAGAGTATGCATAAATCTGAAGAAAGTAAATGCCGCGACCATAAGGG
The DNA here is from genome assembly GCA_020310875.1 of Ceratopteris richardii. Taxonomy (NCBI): domain Eukaryota; kingdom Viridiplantae; phylum Streptophyta; class Polypodiopsida; order Polypodiales; family Pteridaceae; genus Ceratopteris; species Ceratopteris richardii. Next base: position 49,597,270 of record CM035409.1, read on the forward strand.
ATAGTTACCCATTACCCATTACGGATCATCTTTTGGAAAGAGTGGCAGGGAAGGAAGTGTATAGTTTTTTGGACGGCTTTTCAGGGTATAATCAGGTAGCCATTGCTCCTGAGGACCAACACAAAACAGCTTTTGCAATTGAATGGGGAGTATACGCCTTCAGAGTCATGCCTTTTGGTCTGACTAATGCCCCAGCCACCTTCCAAAGATTGATGTGTCATGTATTCAAGGAATTCCTGAGAAAGAGTATGGAGGTATACGTGGACGATCTATGTACTTATTCAGCTATACGATCAGAGCATATCCCTGAATTAGGAAAGATCTTTGCCAAATGTCGACAATATAGAGTATGCCTCAACCCAAAAAAATGTGTCTTCATGGTTCGCCAAGGAAAGATATTGGGACATATTGTCTCTAAAAATGGAATCTCAACAGATGAAGACAAAATTAAAGTAATTCTGGATTTGCCGAGACCAAAGACTGCTAAAGAAGTACAAGCATTTATGGGACATTGCGGTTACTACCGAAGGTTTATACATATGTATGCCATAATTGCTAGACCTCTTTATGCATTATTGACACAGTTTAACTGGACCGAGGAATGTGAAAAAGCCTTTAATGAATTAAAGAGTCGATTGATTTCAGCCCCAATCCTTCGAGTACCTAATTGGAATAAGCCATTTCACATTCATGTGGATGCATCCAAGTTTTCCATTGGTTGCATCTTAGCTCAACCTGTAGATACAGGAAAGCTAGACCACCCTATAGCCTATGCCAGTAGACAATTAAATCAAGCAGAGCTTTTTAACCTGGAAGTATGTCCCCAATGGGCAGAAAAGTTGATCCCTATACTCACGCATGGACCTAAAGATGGGATCACACCAAACCGAATTCAAGACCTATGGAAGACTAAAGACCTTCATATCATTGCTGGAAGTTTGTATCACCAAGATTCAAGTGGATTACTCTTGAGATGTGTAGAAGAAGAGGAACAAGAATTGTGGCTTCAGAAAGCACATGTAAATCAATGGAAAACTCATATAAATGCGAACGGAACATGGCAAACACTAAGGAGATTGGGCATATATTGGCCAACCATGCAGAGGGATGCACATAACTATGTATCAGCCTGCCCAACCTGTCAAGAACGGAATCCAGAAGAGAACTCCACCCTATGCTACTCCACCGTAGCACCAAGATGGAGCATGCCTCTGGTAAAGTTCTTGAAAACCCAAGAATACCCAGAAGGAGCCACTTTAGCAAGGAAACGTACACTTGTAGAACAGAGCAAGGATTATGCTATTGTAGGAAAACAACTTTTCAAGCGAGGGAGAGATAATCAATTACGATTGTGCATTCATGAAGATGAGTATCTTGCTATTCTAGAGATGACACATACAGGAGCTGAAGGAGGACATTTCTCTGCAGATAAAACAGCAAAAATGATTCTCTTTGCTGGAATGTGGTGGCCACAGACTATCTGAGTATATAATTGTAGCCACAGACTATCTGACTATCTGAACACGTTCTCGAAAAGAAACTTGGCCGAGTATATAATTGTAGCCACAGACTATCTGACCAAATGGGTAGAAGCCAAAGCAACCAAGAAAAATGACGCAAGAACTACGGCCAAGTTTCTTTTCGAGAACGTGTTCACTAGATTTGGATTGCCGATAGAAATAGTGAGTGATAGAGGCACGCATTTTGTGAATGAAGTGATAGAAGCCTTATTGAATGAATTTTTAGTGATTCATAAGAAATCAGCCCCTTATCACCCACAAGCCAATGGACAAGCTGAAAGCTCAAATAAAATCTTGTGTACTGTTCTCACAAAAATTGTTAACACTGGAAGATCTGACTGGGATAAACAATACATCATGCTTTATGGGCATTTCGAGTAGCCTACAAAACAGCAATAAGAACTACACCTTTTAATTTAGTGTATGGACAAAATGCTCTTTTACCAATTGATTTCTTAATTCCCACTCTCAGAGTAGCAACAACTTACGAGTGGACAGGACATGAACTATCAGCTCAATTGGATCAAATAGAGAAGTTTCACGAAACTAGGTTACAAGCAGTAGCAGGCATTTATGCTACTAAAAGGCGACAGAAAGTCTATTTTGATGCTCACATTAAAGACAAAAATTTGAAGGAAGGAGATTTAGTTTTGGTATATACTCTGAAACAACATGCGAAGAAGTTGCAAAAGGGAGGATATGGCCCGTTGATCATCAATCGTATATCGACAAGTGGAGCCATCAGCTTAGCAACCCTAGATGGAGAAGTATTACCAAACTATATTAGTGGATGTCGAGTGAAAAAATATCTAGAACCATTGACTGAAGAAACAATGTCACAATTAATCAAGGGTAAGAATAGACGCATCGAGGAGGAAAGGATACAAGAAGAAGCGAGACAGGAAGCACTAGAATGAATTAAGAAACAAAAGGAGTGGATGAGAGAGAGAGAGATGAGAGATGTCGCCTAGGAGAAGAACTCATCCCAATGGCTAATCTTAGAGCCACTGAAAACCTAGGACAAAGGACACAGCCTTATTTGAATTTGGGAGTTGGAAAGGAGGAGTATCACTTAGTGAATGCTCTCATTGATACAGGAGCCGCAATAAGTTGTATTACACTTTCATTGATTCTGAAATTTAAGGAGGAATTACGGCCATCCAGGGCACAGTTGAGAAGAATAGGGGGAGGAATTACTCAATGTATAGGTGAAATCACCTTACCTCTACATCTTGGCAACAACACTATGGAACAGAAGCTATTAGTGTGTCATGATCAGGACTTACTCGAAGACGTAGTGTTAGGTCAAGATTGGATATACGAATATGAAGTGACCATTCAATTGGCCTTAGGATACATCTCAGCAAAGATAGGACATCGAGAGGTATTCACTATGCTAGGCGAACGACCAATCAAAACTGAAGAAATAGATCCGCGAGCTCACTCTCATAAACATGATGATGAATGTATGTTCACCAGCACTGTGGAAACGCCTTCCTCTAGTACTTCCTGTGAGGAGACATAGAATTCTGCTTGCCTTCCATCTTCTAGTTTAGCAAGTCACCAGAGTGTCAGTTCACCTTAAAACAGCCCTAATGGAGAACCAAGCGCAAGAGAGACTAATTCCAAGGATCATCCCAAGTCTACACCTATTAGACTATACCCTATTCCGTACACTAAACACGCTTGGATAAGAAAGGATCAAAGGGATGCATATCTTCAACGACAGAAACATCTTCGACATCATAACAACCAATCAAACAAGAAGGCAAATCATTTTGAACACCAAAGTCAACGACGAATTGCTAGGATATGGATTCCAAAGAAAGTAGTAGCCGCCCAACCAGATCGAGTGCAAATATGGATTCCAAAATCATGTGCTCCAAAGATGCTAAACCGAAACGATGAACCACTGCACAAGGAAAACCAATATGGTCTAAGGGCAAAACAGCCAAAGAAGAATAGCTACAGGAAAGAGAAGGAGTCTGCAGTTGCAACACCAGTCAGTCCGAGATTCAAAAAGCAGATAGAGCAGACATACAACATGAGAAGCACCACATTCATCAGGCATGTTCGGGATACAATACATCCCAACAGAGTAAAGCAAACTTGGATGCCGAAAGACAAGACAAGCTGCATGCATCATCCAAATACTTCAAGTTGCACACATTTGAAGTTAACAGAATCCAAAGTATGCATGATAGGGCCACATTACAAGGCCAAGCATTCGGCACATCTTTCTTCTATTTCAGGATAGTCGAGCACATTTTCCTCTTGGGAAATAGGAGAACACTTGTACACACATTAAGAAAATCACTCAAAAAGTAATAACCGCTTCGGCTATGAACTAACCTTTCTGTTTTTCTTTTCAGAAGAAAATATAAAAATACCTAAAATATGGAAAAATCCAGGTATTACCTTTCTCACACCCACAGGAAAGGGACGACACCATTCACGCGGAGAATTGCCAATCTAATAAAGGATAAATGAAGGATGATTCTAAATATTATTCGGTGACTAATTACTGCCATCAATTGAGTGCAGATGGCATCTCCCAATTCTGAAGCTACGCAAGAGGAAGAGGTGCAACTTCTTCCATTGGAATCAATAACGAAAGCAAGAGGCCATTGGTTTCTTGATGACCAACCAGTGTCAGACCTTATTTTCATGGCAACCATAAAGATTATGGACAAGGATCACTACTTCCCTATTATGTCGCAAGACTTCAAGACTATCATACAAGGATTACCTCGCATGGTGGATGTCTGGACACAAGCAGGGATAGATGCATTTCTGAGAGTACCTATCTATCTACCAGATTTTCAAAGATGTACACAAGTGATGAACACACTGCAGCCTGCAGCGACGAAGATATCAGTTCCTGAAGCAAGAGTACTGGACAAAGTGGGTACTTGGAGAACAATTCAATTCACTCATGAGTTAATCAACAAAGCTTTTGGATGGAATCAAGATGGAATCACTAACGTCAAGGAGGAATGTCATGACCCAAAAAAGAGATCCTTTTTGGATATCAACAGGACTAATATTGAAGATGTTGTCAGGCTAGTGCACCAACACTTTTGTTTCCCAAGTATGCATAGATATACTGCACCACAAAAGATTGTCGTACAACTACTCTCGCATGCAATGAGACAAATTGGCAATAAAGTGAATTTGACTCCTTATGTCCAAGACAGATTATTTGAAGCAAAGAAGAAGTGGGGTCAGAAGAAGTTTCTAAATGGGAGTTCAGCTTTGACATTACTTATATACGAGGCTCTTGAGATGAAAAACTGCCTACGTGAGATGCCAACCTCATAGGGGTTAGCGCAATATGCCAAATCCGCTACGGTCCCCAAGAAAAAGAAAGTAGCTGTCGCTGTTGAAGAAGCAGGAACTAGTTCATAAAAACCCATGAGGGGTACAAAGCGCCTTAGAGAGGAGGAAGCCCAGGCTACACCCCAATCAAAGCAGACACACAGTTTACCAAAGATTCCTATAGTCCAAATGCCAATCACCAAGAGAGATCTCTCCGCTGCCCTAGAAGAGACACATCAGTACATGCAAGGGCAAGTGAATCTAAATGTTCAAGGTCATCACTACAGACAAGCAAGTCAAGAAAAGCAACAACGGAGTAAAGAAAAGACCCCAGAACAAGCTGCCAAATACAAAGCACTGGGCTTACATGATTCAAGCTCCAACGAAGAATCTAGTCCTGAGAAAGACACTTTGCACACTGACATACGGACAGAGACTCATGAGTAAGAATGGACGGAGCTTAATCAAATCAAAGTTACGCCAGACAACCAACATGAAAAGGCGAAGAATATAGAAGATTCCATTGAACCTGAACATGTCATTCAATTAAATGATACGACAAAAATCAGCATCAAAGAAGCTCCAACAACTGTTACATATGCAAAACCATCTATCAAAGAGGAAATACAAACTCCAGTACACGCGGACTCAGACATATTACAAAACAAAGAGCCAATTGTATTCGAGGTGCCAGATGACACACCTCAAGGCAAAATCAATCACATGGAGGCTGAGCCAAGCATACAACTCCACATTAGGCAGCCCCATGACACTACATTACACATAGCACAAGGAAAAAATGTGACAACAGGAGCAGAACCAAATATTCCTAAGACCTGGTTAAATGTGGATGTTACTCAGTTAAAGCTGGTTGTAAAAAAAATGATCCAAATGGCCATGGACACACAACAACAGATGATGGATATAGATGCAGACTATGATAAGGCCATGAGGGAAAAGAGTCAATTCCAAATCATGAGTGAACAATTGTCATCACAACTAATCCAGGCACAAAAAGAGATAACAGCCAAAAGCACAGAATTATTGGAGGTAAAAACGCAATGTGACACACTGATGAACCAGCATCACCAACTCCAAGCACAGCTCGCAAACCTATAAAAAGTATATGAAGCTAGCGAGGCTGACAAAGAGAGAATGAAAGCTAGAGACACTTTACTCGAGAAACAATTAAAGGTGTACATGGAAGAGAATGACAACTTACGCAATAGAAATAAAGAACTGATGAAGTCATTATTATATGATCAACCTATTAAACAGCAGGAGATATCCGAAACTAAAGAGAAAGAATTAAGAGATCAGGTGGCACAATACGCAGATTTGCTGAGACAAGAGCAAGAATTGAGAGAAGAAGGGGAACGTAAGTACAATCAAGAAACAAATGAACTAAAAAAGCAGTTGAATACAGCACATGGGAAACTTGCAACAAGCTACAGTGAAAATATGGATCACGTAGCAAAAATTGGAAGTGAATTGCTTGCGGCCAAAGTGTTGGAGCAAGTATATGACAAGCCTAAGTATTGGCTTGAGTCCCACAAAGTCATAGAAAAAGCCTTAAAATGAAGACTATGTAAGGTTCACTTGTGAACTACCTCTTGTAACTTTTGAAGAGTTTACTTAATGTAAAAGTAAGAGAATCTTAAGTGGTTGAGTCCACTTGATCAAGAATGGAAAGAGGAGCCACGAATTCGTGATTTGTGGTAGGTAGAGAATCAAATCAATCATTGATTGATTGGAGAGTGATTGAGGGAAGTTAGCCTCCCAAACTCAACTATAAATAGATGGCAGTTTTAGTCGTGGTTAGAGAGACCTATGTGAAGACCTCCAAGAGCTGAGCTTTATGCCATATCAAGGTGTGATTACAAGGCACACATATGTATCAGTAAGTCCATTGTATTTTACAAGCAATATACTTTCATTTTCATTATCATTTGGGTTCATATTTCCATGTTCTTGTGAAGTGTACTACTCACTGCCATTACTCTCAGTTTTCTCAGTCAGCTTGCAGAGATGTTTTCTCTGAGCTTGGTGCATCATTTTCAGTGATTTAACTTGGTAAAGTTAGCTCTACAAGTCTACTATATGCTCACAAATTTTCATGTCATTTGAATGTTTCCATCTTCAGTTATGTTCATTTGAAGCCAATTGGGTCTGTTCATCTTCACTTCTCTGTCAGGTACCCGACTTTTTCACTCATCTTGTCAGAGCCATTTCGCAGTGGTTACTTATCCAAATTCAGTGATTTAAAGCTTGTTGGATTCAGCTTAAAGTCTAGTATAACCATACAAATTTTCATAATCATTGGATTCCTACATTTTGAGTTATGTTGATTTTTCTGCTCACTGGTCTCAAACTGTAGCAGCCCATGAAAATCGGGATGATGTCATCACTTGTTAAAACTCATTCTCAGTGTGTGGTTTATTAATTTTTATGAGATTACTCTTGAAAGTTAGCTCTTTAAGTTACCTAGACTTCCCCAAGAGGAATTAAGCTAACTGCTGCTGTGCTCAGAGAATTATGTAAAACACTGGACAGGTGTATGAACCAAGAATAGCAAGCTTTCACCTCTGAGCTAACTCCAACTTATATGTTTTGATCTATCTTTTTGAGAGTGATCTTCCAAGGTACATAGGGTGTCTAATACATCCATTGGCAAGATAAAAGGGCCCACCATATACTCTTGAAGTTCACTTGGCTGGTGTAGATCAAGGATTTTGCAACACCTCTTCATCTTCAAGCACATACCTATCCATCTCTTCACACAAAGAAGCACTCAGAGCAGCCATGCAGGAAAGTAAAGAGAAAATTGAACGTATAGCGCAATTAGAAATCCAAGTCAAAGAAAGCGCAACGATTGGGACACCAGTAGAGCCAGCTAAGGAAACTCCTACTGACGAGGTAGAGGTACGTCCTCTATCTCCCGCGATTTATCATTCTCCAATACATGAGCAGATGGTGGATATACATGATGATCATCCAATGCCATACACTGTAGAAATAAGTCAGAAGGAACGGGCACTAGTGGTGTCCCGGTTGACAGAAAGTTTTGAAAACGAAGTCATTAAAGTAATGAAAGAAGCAAAGATTAGAGGTAAAGACTTGGAAAAGATCATGAAGCCTTTCAACATTCTGTACGGATTATTGAAAGAGAAAACAAAACAATATATAAAGAAGATTACAAAGAAAAGTCCAGATGAGCAGCTAAACTTCAAACATGACACATTCGCTTACACTCAAGAAGAATTTGAAGCTGCACAACTGGTTTGGAGAAGGAAGTTTTTGGAGAAACATCCTACACTAAGGGTGCATTGGCAATCAGCACCTTATTTCTTACAGGTAAACCCTTTCTTTTGTCCTATACCACGCCGAAGAGATACTAGAGAATTTTTGGACCCGCAAAGAAATGGTACCATAAATAAATAGTGGCTAAATTATCCTCTGCTTCCAAGCCCGCCACATAATTATCTACCAACGGAAGATTATATGGTCAAGACCATCGAATTTGGCTGCAAAATTATGCGGCAGTACTTGACTTAACTGTCAAAATGACAAATAAAATACTCAATATGATACTTATAGTATTAAAGGTCTTCAAGCATGCAGCCTACACATTTTTGAATTTCATTAGTATTAATCAGGGAACAGACATACTCATTTTTTATCTGTCTGTTATGCCTAGCCGACCTACAATAATGGCATATTATTCAAGGCTTATGTTTTTGCCAAGCACATATATGCAAATGTTCGAAGAAGCGTTTTTTTCCGGATTTTTTGAAATTGATTCAGAAGTCTTTTTAAAGATGTCCTCTAATTTGAATGCTAGGTTAGTGGCATACGAACTAAGCTTCTTCACGGACCATAGACAGCCACCCAATGACGGTGTGAAGGCAGAACAATGGAAATAGTTAATGATACGTGAAGCCAATTTGCTTAATGAAACAGAGCAGAAAATATATAGAACATATGCCCGTCGCTTGTCAAAGCCTGTCGGGGACGACAGAGTCCAGGAGGGGGGCAGTGTTGAGGGAGAATCAAGCAAAAAGAAGAAAAGAAGAAGAAAAAGAAAAAATCTTCAATAAAAAGATACTTTATGAAGACATATCTCTGCAAGAAGCCCCGCAGGGGCGCAACACCCATCTCTGCACAAAGCCCCGCAGGGGGGCACACACCAAGGAAAAGCACGCAGCCACATGAGGATGCTTCAACCTCTTGAGCAACAGAAGGTTCAGATCAAGGCTTAAGAGCTACATCCTCATATGTCTACTAATGGCGTGCGTGGAAACCCAAATTAACAGGCTTAAGTAATACAGCAGGGTCCGATGTGTGCAACCAGGACAAATCAGAGGACCATTAAAACGGAATGCCAGTCCAACCAGTAGGCAGAACTGACCAAGGGATGTGTGCGATGACAGAGACAAACAAGAAGTAAAGCCTATCAAGGGACGACAGAGACAAAGAGGGGGAGAGTGTTGCAGAGCTAAAGAGAGCACAAGGCAAAGAAAAAGAAGGGCCCCAAAATTTTTCCGATTTGGACACCCAATTTTTGTATTATAACCATTCTTGTAATATATTTTCCGATGTAAATGCACTAGAGGAGTTCCCTAGATGCATCCCCACAGAAGATTAGAAACTTACCCATGTAAATTAATAGGAAATTAGTCTTTTAGTGAATAAAGTGCGGTCTCTTGTGTGAAAGGAACATTTTTAGGGCACAAGTATATAAGTCAATTTGTGACTCTTTGTAAAGACTTATTGGCCATTGTGAGAATCAAGAGCACAAAAATTCGAAATTGTGTCTTCTCCTCTCTGTATCTTCTTCTTTGTGAGCTTGTATGCATGTGTGTTGCTTGGAAAGAGTGTTAGGAAGTGTTGTCTATCCATGAAAGTGTTTGTTTGCTGTTGTTAAGGTGTGTGCGAAGTGTGGAAAGTGTTGAAGTGTAGCAAGATTTTTCTGCGACTCAGTATTTTGCTCATAGATTGAAGTAGGAGTGTCAGAATTGAGTGAAACTATCACCATTGGATGCGTCTTCTCGAGAGCTTCGAAAGGCATATGCTATTCGCTATATTTGGAGTTCGGAGCTGAGAGAAAAGCTCAATTTACTGTTGGCTGCTGTTCTAAGTATCGTGACACCATGACAGACAGTTGAAGCTTGTTTGGATCAGTCTTTACCTTGTTTGCACTCTTTGAGTAATTCATTTGCATTGATCATCATTTGAATGCATGTCCTCATACACTCGGCTAGGTTTGTATACTCATCGGATTGATAATTAAAGCGTGAATCCCCACTATATGCACTTGAGGGGGATTGAGGTATAGTCTCTTTCTCCACAAGTCCCTAAGTTGGTTCTTAGGTCAACATAAACCCATATCACAAGCAAGACGAGAAAGCCACAATGCTTCCTTACATGCCTCACTTGCTGCAACATACTCTGCTTCTGTGGTGGAAACAGTTGTACATTCTTGAAGACTAGATCTCCAAGAGATAGCACCTCCAACAAAATGAAAAATGTACCCTGATGTAGACTTACGATTGTCTACACAACCAACATAGTCAGAATCTGTGTAACCAATAATGGATGCTTTCCCTCTACCTAAGCATAGACACTTGTCCTTAGTGCCACTCAGATATCTCAAAATCATTTTGACCGCTTCCCAATGTTTCTTGCCAGGATTAGACATATATCTGCTCACAACTCCCACTGCAAATGCAATGTCTGGTCTCGTAGCTACCATAGCATACATGAGACTACCAACAGCAGACTGATAGGGAATTTTGGTCATGAATTCCTTTTCCTCATTTGATTTGGGGCAGTCATCCTTGCTCAATTTCACATATGTGGGTAAAGGTGTACTCAATGCCTTTCCACCCTGCATATTGAATCGGTGAAGTACTTTGGATATGTACTCACTTTGAGACAAGTATATGCATCTTTTACTCCTATCACGAGTAATGCACATGCCAAGAATATGTTTGGCATCCCCCAAATCCTTCATATCAAATGTTTGACTCAACTTCTTTTTGAGAATTGACAAATCATAAGAGGACTTCCCAGCAATCAACATATCATTGACGTAAAGTATCGAGCATATCAAGCTGCCAGCAGAACATCTCTTTGTGTAGAGACAATGATCCTCATTGCTCCTAGAATAGCCTTGGGACTTCATAAAAGCATCAAACTTTTGGTACCATTGTCTAGGAGACTGTTTAAGTCCATACAAGCTCTTCTTGAGCTTACAAACTAGACTTTCCTTGCCAGGAACTACATAACCCTCTGGTTGTTCCATATAGATCTCATCTGTAAGATCTCCATGCAAGAAAGCTATTTTCACATCCATTTGGACTAGCTCTAAGTCCTCCATTGCAACGAATCCAAGCAACATGCGCAAAGTAGTCATCTTGACCACTGGAGAGAAGATTTCCTCAAAATCAACACCATGTTGTTGCTTAAACCCTTTGCAACAAGTCGTGCTTTATATTTTGGAGAAGCACTATCTGATGTGAATTTCAGCTTATATACCCATTTACATGGTAAAGCTTTCCTACCCTTTGGCAAAGGTACTAAGTCCCAAGTACCATTCTTGTGAATAGAATCCAACTCACTCTTCATGGCACGCTCCCACTTGACATGATCCTCTGTCTGCATAGCCTCTTTGTAGCAAGAAGGCTCACCGACATCTGTTAGCATAACAAAATCTAAACCTGGAACATATCTATCAGGTGGATATGAGACACGTGCAGAACGTCTCAATGGTTGCTGAACAGGAACATGTGCAGACTGATCTGAATGGACATTCTCTTGAACATCCCTATGTGCAGCATTTTTATGCATGCTAACCGGAGAACTAGTATCCTCAAACACCACTCTTCTCACTTCAACCTCCTTAATGGGCTGTTTATGCATCTTAGGCTCATTAAAAATGACATCACTACTTCTGATCACTGACCGTGTCTCAGGATCCCATAAGCGATATCCAAATTGTCCTTCTCGACCATATCCAAGAAAAATGCATTTCTTTGACTTATGGTCCAACTTTTGTCTAAGATTCTTGGGTATATGAACATATGCTTCACACCCAAAAACTCGAAGATGATCATAATATGGTGGTTTCCCTGTCCATAACTCTTGTGCCACTTTCAGACCTTTGGCAGTACTAGGTGAAAGGTTAATCACATGAACTGCAGTCAATACTGCTTCTGCCCAAAAACCTTGTGAGAGGTTTGCATGATGCAACATAGAAACTACTCTATCTTGAATAGTTCTATTCATCCTCTCAGCTACACCATTCTGTACTGGGGTATAAGGAGCTGTAAACTCTCTACGAATCCCTCTAGACTGACAGAAAAGACTGAATTCATGTAAGGTATACTCACCCCCATTATCTGAACGTAAGGCCTTAAGCTTAGTTCCTTTTTCAGTCTCAACTGAAGCAAGCCATTTTCTGAAAGTAGGGAATACATCATCCTTTGATTTGATAGGATATACCCAGACTTTTCTAGTAGCATCATCTATGAAAGTGACAAAGTAAAGAGAACCACCTAAGGACCTAGTGGGCATAGGACCACACACATCTGTATGAACGAGATCTAAAGGCTGAATTGAAGAGTCAATATGCGTTCTATGCACATTTTTGGTTTGCTTCCCATATTGACAATGCTCACAAAATGAAAAATCAGAGAAAGATAACACAGGTAAGTAGCCAGAACGAGAAAGATTTTCCATTCCACTACGAGATATATGGCCCAAACGACCATGCCAAATACAAGCCATAGGCTGTTCAGTAACAGCTAACAAGTGTTCTTTCTGTGATACAAATAAAGGATAAAGTGAGCCAACTTTGCTTCCTTTTGCAATAACCATATTGCCCTTTGATATACGAAAGGACTGAGCATAGAAGACGACCTTGTAACCAAGGTCATCAAGTTGACCAACTGACATCAAACTGCATGATAACTGAGGTACATGGCGTACATTATGCATAGTAAACTTTGAACCATCAATGAACTGCACAACCACATCTCCAATCCCCACAACATCACACTGGTAAGAGTCACCAAGTCTCACGGTACCAAGAGACTTTGCTGCATAATTAGAGAACCATTCTCTATGTGGTGTCACATGGAAAGAAGCACCAGAATCTAGCAGCCAAGTGTGGGAAGGAGAATCAGCCATAAGTGCCTCAGATGGCACAGTACTATCAAGTGTCAACACATCAGCATCATCAGAAATAGCATTAATTTCTTCAATCTTCACAGTCGAAGTAGATGGTGTAGGTAACTATTTAACATGCCCATCAACATTCTGTCCTTTACCTTTAGCATTCTTTATTGCATAACAGTCTTTCTTCATGTGTCCTTTCTTATGACAATAATGGCATTCGATATCCCTCTTCCTTGATGTACTTCTACTCTTATTCCGCAGACCATTCTTTTCCTTGTTCTTGCTCCTGCCACGTTGTTGATTCTTTCCTTGGTAAGAATCACGAACGTTATATGCATCTCCACTCTGAGTGCCAACCATAGATTTTCTACGAATCTCCTCACTCAAGAGTGCTCCACATATGTCATCATAGACGAGTTTACCACCAGGTGCACTGTTGCTAATAGCTGTGCAAAATGTATCCCATGATGATGGCAGGGTGCATAACAGCAATACTCCTTTCATTTCATTATCCATATCCATTTTTTGAGCCTGTAACTGGGAGAATATAGCATCAAACTCATTTAGATGAGCAGCAACACTATCTGTGTCCTTCATACGAAGGTCATATAATTTTCTCATCAGATACACTTTATTTGATGCCGTCTCTTTTTCATATGTATTGTATAACTTCTTCCAAAGCTCCTCTGCACTTTCGCAGTCTAGTACTATAAAGTAAACATTATCTGCTAGGTGCAAGCGAATAGTAGACCTGGCCATTTCATCTAACTTATCTCAATCATCTTCATCCATGTCAGCAGGGTTCTTTGAAATCCCATTTACTGGCTTCCATTGCCTCCTTTGAATCAGCACATCTTTAATCTGATTCTTCCATAGAGCAAAGTTTGTGCCATCAAATTTTCGGATCTCAAAATGGTCTTTGCCCTGCAAGTTATAGCTCCTCCTCGGAACACTAGCACTAGACCCTGATCCACCGGATGTGCCTGAGACCTCTGATGCCATGATCGTAGAGAACTGAATAGAATGATAATGGAGTTAGAAGAGTCCAAACACCAACAAATAAGTGTATCAAGGAGTAAATCGACCACTGTATAGTTGACTAAACCAGAAATCTGGAAAAATTTTGCCAGAGTATCCTCTGCAAAATTAGCATATGACCAGTGTCAAAGTATCATAAAACTGCAAGTACTGACATGTCTACCTGCATAGTGAATCACTGACTCCACTGCATATAATCAGTTACCCAATAGAAGCCAACTAGGCTTATCGAGCACCTATGAACAACTATCATACATCTCCTATGGCGAGGCTGGGTAAGTCTTCCACCTGCATCACCGAAGAGACCCCGACATCTAGGTGTCTCCTAGTTAAGAAAACCTCACCACGACCCTCTTTATCAAACGTAAAAGGCTTTATGCAAAGAACGTAACCGCTATATCAATGACCACATGGACGTACATAAGCGGTATCCATAGAAGCGTACATGGTGTGTATGTGCTCAATATATGTAGTAAAATGACACTACAAGGCTGAATACACAGCCCAAAAACTAGCCAATAACACCTGCAAGTGTCTGTCAACTCTGATGTTTTAGGCTTTAGAAACCTACATAAATTTGCAGCGACTGCTCCCACCAAAACTGAAAACCCCTCGAGAAACCTGTAGTTTTACGAGTGTGGCTGAAAAATACAACCCCAAAGGTTGATATTTATTGTCTGAGAAGTACAAGGAACACTATTCTTGATGTTCTTGGACCTGTGTGAAGAGAACTATGTGCGAAAGTACTCCGAAATGGCTCCAAAAACACCCCAAAATTGCTTCAGAAATAGGCTTTGAAAACAAAAATGAAGCTTTGAGGGACCAAAACTTGTTCAAGGTAATGTCAACCTTAGTCTTTCCCCTTCGTCAAACACCACAAGAGTGTAGCTTAGTGGCAAGAGATTGCCACGGTTAAGCGAGCTCTGGGGGGAACAGTACTGGGATGGGTGACCTCCCGAGAAGTACCGGGAACCTCTATATTCCTTGATCGTTGAGGTCCTCCCTCGCGCGCAGCCAACGGCGCCAATGGTGACTTCGGTGACTCAGATGACAAGGTATGCCAAGGTCTATGCCTTGGTCGCCGTCGTAAGCCTTGGAGAAAGCCTGGGGTGGGCTCGCTTCGCTCGCACAAAGGGAACATAGCTTTTGCCTCAAACTGCTCTGATACCAGTGAAGTATTTCGATGGTGATGCACCACAGTGCACTCTCCTTCTCGAGAGCTCCACGACGATATGCTCGGAGTAGAAAACCGAGCTCCTAAGGCCGCACACAGTACTCCGCACAAGAGGCTGTACAAATACGCGGAAAACACAGTACACAGGGAGCACGAAGACAGATTCCTTAGGTCTTACAAATGTGGTCGAACTTACAGTCTGTGACTGACCAGGCCACTATATGTTTTATTAAAGAACATATACAAAGAAGTGTCCGGTGGCCATTTGGCCTTTCACATGGACACTAACGGTAACAATAGCCATGGCATGTAATTGTGCCTCCACCCATGCTAAGTGGGTCTTTCGAAGTTCTTCTATTGACTTCATCCATGTGGGTGTAGGGAGTTTGAAAGTGTCTTGGCCTTCAGCTGTGACATGTCCACCTGGGATGGGTTGTGGGTCATAGGCCTCTTCATAAGTTTCCTCCACCGGGATAGACACAATTTCTTCATCATTTGGGAGTTCCAGTGGGGAATCAGGCCTAGGGGGCTTGGAGACAGCAGCAAACTACGCCTGAAGAGTAAGTACTTGAGCACGTAACGTATTGAGTTTCTCTATAATATATGGAGAGATGACTTGAGGAGCTGGTGGTGGTTGTGGCGTAGGTGTTCGAAACAGTAGCAGTTTATGGTCATGTTGGGGTTTTTGATATGCTTCATTCATATTGTCATAATCCTCTAAGAGTCGTGCATGATCTTCTAATAATATCTGCATAGATTCCGATGGTACTACTTTAAAGCAGCTGGGACTTAGAGGTTCATCCGATTGATCCAGAGTTGCTTCAAGATTTTATTTGTTCTGTTCTTGCAATCTTTGATTCTCTTCCTTTGCCGCTGTGAGGTAGTGTCGTAACAGTCCCATATTGCGAGTGAAGGTCGCATTTTTTATTGTTTGAGCCCCTAATAGGTTTTCAATATCGATAATTGCTTCCTTTATTTTCTATTCGCTTTCTAGTTCGAGGGTATGGTAGGCCTCATGTAGCTCTTGATATCATGCATTAAGTGGGGTGTTCTCGATGGTTAAAGAGTTTAATTGCGCCTGTAAATCTGTAGTTGTTTGTTGGAGTGTCTGGTAGCTGGTCTCGAGAGATGCGAATTCATCTCAGACTTGTGTCATGCAAGAAAACATCTGTCGGAAAGCAATGTCAATTGTGGCCGACAATATTAATGGTGGAGTGAGTGAAGATGCTGTGGGTGTGGTTGTTGATGCAAGGGGAAGGGGAAAGAGGGATGGGAAGGTGGATGCAGTGGTGATCGTGGAGAAGTGTGACATGCCTAAATTGGGTGGTGAAAGAGGTGAGGTGAGTGGTGGTGCGGTGGATGGTGAGATGT
The DNA here is from genome assembly GCA_020310875.1 of Ceratopteris richardii. Lineage (NCBI taxonomy): Eukaryota > Viridiplantae > Streptophyta > Polypodiopsida > Polypodiales > Pteridaceae > Ceratopteris > Ceratopteris richardii. The sequence continues at coordinate 49,613,869 of CM035409.1, forward strand.
CCATGTCATTGGACATGGTGTCGAGTGCAGTGACTGTGAAAAGTGGTGTGATAGTGGGTGCGTGAGTGGGTGTGAATATCAGATTTACAAAGGTTGACAAATAATTTAAAGATTGGGTTTTGCATATTGCTTGGTGGAGAGGGGAGGAGAGAGGGAATATAGTGGGGCGAGGAGGTGAGATGGGTGAGAAGGTCAGTGGAGGGGGAAATGGGAATATAGGTCTTGGCGGGATGGGGAAAGAAGGAGGGATGGAGGGAGAAAAGATTGGGAGGAATGGCGGGAGCCATAGGAGGAAAGATAGGTTGAGGGGTTGAGGCCACGAGGGTTTTTGCTATCGTACTTACTATAAACGTGGACGATCTAGGAGAGGTGGGGTGTTACGGGGGAACTAGAGGGGCAGGAGGTGAAAGAGGGGCAAGTGGTGTGGTGGGTACTTCAATGGTGGTGGTAGTTACAGTGAGAGTATGAGGTGGGGAGTCAATGAACATGGTCGCTTCTTCAAGAGGGTCTTCTGGAATAAGTCGTGCTTCCCTAACATGGTGTGGAGATTGGGCAGCCATTGGTACGCGAATATACTGGCCCGGCTTGGATAGTAGACGGATTCGTCATGGGTCAAATTTTGGTAGTGGCTTTCTTTGTAGATATTGTAGTGCTTCATTGGTTCCAATAGATTTAACTAATTCCCTGAAGCCTTGAATGAAAGCTTCTTCAAACCCTCCTGTAGCAAGTTCCTATTCTAGAATTGCTTGACTTTCTTCTTCTGAGAGTTGTCTATGTGCCCAGACTGCTTGCATAGTGCGATATAGTTTCTTGATTGCCAAAGTGTAGGCAGCCGCTTCGAACGTGTTGTCTTCATGCGTACTTGTGTCACCTTGAGCTTCGGTTTGTTGTTCGTGTTCATCATTCTGCACATCCTCTTGAGAGTCGTGGCTACCCTGACTGGCTTCATCATCACTATCCTCATTGTCAGTTTCTGTTCTCTCGTCTTTTGAGCTAGAGACTAGTTGCTCTTGTGGTTGATCAGGGGGTGTGGTTAGGTAACTAGGATGTTCATACTCTTGTGAGAAAAAATGCCCTCTAAAAATTGGAATTCACTAGAGAAAGCATCATGCATTTCAAAGTCAAAGGTGGTGTTTGTTGGTTCTGCCTCCAAGTCGGGTATAGGGAAAGTGAAGGCTTCCGCACTAATGGTGGTGGGATGTTCTCCTACTGTAGTGGTAGGTTCTTCACTGGGGCTTGCTTGAGAAGTCACCGCACTGATAGTACCTTCTGTGATAATAGGTCATGAAAGGCGTATATGGATGGGTTGTACAGGTGCAGGGGGTTCCGTTGGTGATTGTTTTGAGGATGGCTGAGGTGACGAGGACTAAAAAGATGATATTTGATGTTGTGGTGTTGAGGGGTGAAGAGATTTCTAAGGGGTATTTGTTATATGACTTGAGTTTTGGACTATAATACACTACTTGGGTACCCATATCTACGTGGGTCTGGGTCGGTTGGTTAAGTACTGCTTGGAGATCCAAATCTATCGAAGCTTCGTCGAGGTAGAAGAAGATCGAGGAGATGTGGAATATTGCATCTGATTTTGCTGAAACTTCATCTTAGCATTGTCTGCATTGTTGAAAACTATCTGTGCTATCTGTACTTTTGGCACCCATACTTGTTTTGTGCCGCTTGCTTTGTGATGCTGATATTGTTGCCTTCTTTGCATCATTTGGTATGGTTGTCGGTTTGGGTTCCTCAGTCATGGTTGACTCCTTCGTAGTTGGGGGTGAGAGGTCTGATTGACACTCTGCTTTGGAAAAGAAGGGAGGTCCAACACTTGCAAAACTTGCCCATTAGGAAGTGAGGCATTCTGTACCAAAGATCTAGGCCAGTCCACAATAAGTGTGGAGGATGGGACACAGGATGCAATGGTCCCCATTTGTCCGTTGATGCAGTCCACCTGACCACTGATGCAACCCACCTCATCGATAATGGTCCCCATTTGTCCCATTTGTTGGGTGGTGACCCCTTCTAGTTTGCAACAAGACCAAGGGACAATTTGTTGACGTTCTTCTGAATGGAAACTATCTATCACCTTCCTTTAGGCCTTTGTCTTTCACATGTGCATCAAAATAGGCTTTCTATCGCTTCTTTGCTGCATATATGCCTACTACTGCATTTAGCCTAGTTTCTCCTAATCGTTCCAAATCCATTATTCTTGACGATAATTCACGGACGGTCCACTAGTGTTCTTGTCTGACCAAAAACCATCTGAAAGGGAGTTGCATTAAGTACGGTCTTGTAGGCCACTCAATATGCCCAAACAGCATGGTGTAACTGTTTGTCCCAATCTGAATGTTTGTTGTTCATAAGTTTCATCAATACAGTACAAAGGATCTTGTTAGTGCTTTCTGCTTGACCATTGGCCTCAGGATGATATGGTGCGGATTTCTTGTGAATCACCATAAAATCCTGTAACAAATATTCAATGACCTGGTTTAGAAAGTGAGTTCCTCAGTTACGCACTAGCTCTATAGGCAATCCATATCTTGTAAAGACATTTTAAAATAAGAATTTTACAGTCGTGTGTGCATCATTCTTTTTTGTGGCCTTGGCCTCTACCCATTTGGTAAGATAATTTGCTGCAACGCTGATGTATTCCACATGAGTACCTTTTGGAGGGGGGTTTAACATGGCATGTTCTACCAGTGGTCTATCACAACAGATAGGGAATTCTCTACACAACTTGTAGACATCTGGTTCCATAGAAGGCCAATATACTCCTAGTCTATGTAGAGTTTGCAATGTATGATGTTTTGAATGGTGTTGCTTTAATGCACCTACATGTGCTAATTGCAACCAATTCATGTATTCAGATTCATCTACACAACAACCAAGAATCTTCTGATTATCCTGTTTATATATACTTCTTGCTATTATTTGATATCTTTGTGACTTGGTGATTTCTCCTTCTTTGATCCTAATCCTTGGATTCTTGGGTCCATATGTGAGAATGCAGGCAATAGGTTTAGCCCATTCTGGTACTATCTCAAGGTTAAACATGTATGCATCAGGTAATTCATCTGCTATTCCTTGAGGAGCTTCTCTCGAAGTTAATCTTGAGAGGTGGTCAGCTCTAAGGTGTGTCTTTCCCTTCTTGACTATGACTTCAAAGTCATACTCCATGAGCCATAGAAACTAGTGTATCAATCATCCGATATTACAAGGCTTATTGACTAAGTACAATAATGCTTGATGATCTGTGAAGAACTTGAACTTATTTGCCAACAAATAATGCCTGAATTTCTTTACCACATAGATTATTCCTAATCCTTCTCCTTCTGTAGTGGTGTAATTTCTTTCTGTTGCATTCAATTGTCTGCTTGCATAAGCTATAGGGAGATCTATATTTCCCTCGTTTGCTGATTGTGCCAACACATATCCTATGGCATATTTGGATGCATCCACATGTACATGGAATGGCTTACTCCAATTTAGGGTTGTTAATATTGGTGTTGAGCACAAGCTTCTTTAAGTTCATTGAATGAATTTTCAAATTCATATGTCCATTGAAACTTGGTCAAAAGAGATTATAGATGCTTGGCTATGATAGCATACATGTGTATGAATCGTCTGTAATAACCACAATGACCCATGAAGGCCTGTACTGTTGATATATTTAGGTAGTGATGTGTGTGAACACTCTAGGACCACCGGGGCACTTTTTTCGTTTTTTTCCCCCGGCTTGTATATACCCATATTGCCCTAATGGGATATTTATCTTTGTACATTCACTAGTAATACATTCAATATTATGTGTTGTGTTCCAAGCTTCTTCTTCTTCCTTGTGTTATTCACGTGCTTCTGTAGACATCTAACTCGAACAATTGGTATCAGAGCAGGTTGCTGCTTCATCTAGGGCATTGTCGACACCTCTCCGGTTGCAGTCTCAGAATCGCACGAATTCTGGTGATCATACTCAACGTGTTTTCGAGATCAAAACAACCCTGCTATCTGTGCCGAAATCGCGATCTGAGCTCATTTCGGCCTCCGAACTCACTATTGTAGTGCTTGTGCAAGCTATTTCATCTTTTTGTGCCAAAGGTATATACTTGTTTTAGTTTTCAGTATAAGCATCTCAAAGTCTCCTACAGGCTTAGTAGAACTCGTTTGGGCAGTTCCGTTCAACTTTTTGAGATACAATCAATTTTCTACATCAAGGTATTTTAGTCACCAACCATGGCTGAAAGCAATGATGTATTTCGTATGTTGGTTGTTGAGGATAAGTTGGATGGTACCAACTACCCATTGTGGGCTTATATGATGTGACATGTATTGGTTGTAAAAGGACTGTGGAACATTGTGCAGGGTGTTGAAAAACATCCTATCATAACTGCAATTGTTACAACTGCATGTACTGAAGCTGATGCAGAAGGTGTCAAAGATGATGATATTTTACATATTCCTGTTTGTGCTGCGGTTTTTGCTGCACCTACAACAGAGCGAATTTGTTGGGATGGCAGAGATGCCCATGCACATGCATTGATAGCTTTGTCTGTCAAACGTGCCATTATTCCTCACATTCACTCTTGCAGAACAACTAAGGATGCTTAGGATACACTTACCACATTGTACCAAGCTAGGAATGAGACTCATGTTGCTTAGCTCCGAAAACAGTTGGAGAGTGAGCACATGATGAAGTGATTCTATGGACAATTTTCTAACAAAGATCAAAGACTTGAAGGAACAGTTGATTTTTGTTGATAAGATTATATCAGATAGCTCACTTGTGCAGACCGTTGTGAATGGTCTTCCTGATTCATATCAGAGTTTTGCTTTTGCTCTTTGGTTGATGATGAAAGGAAATCCAAATGCCTTGTCATTTGAGGAGTTAATCTCTGTTCTATTGTAGGAAGATCAGTCCAAGCAAAATAGGTCCATTATACATGTTGCAGATCAAGATTTCCTGGCTAGCCAGTAGGCAAAGGAAAATGGAGCTTTTGAACTAGTAAGCAAAAATCTACTAATTCTGTACAATCAAAGAGTGAAGACAAAGATGAAAAGAAATCAGAAAAGCAGAAATTGTTTTGCAACTACTGTAAAGGAAATGATCAAATCATAAAGAACTATCCAAAACTGGCTACTAAGAGGCAAAGAAGAAAGAGGCTGGAATGGTTGTTGCAGAAGCCTCTACACCAAAAATAGATTCTGCTAATCTTGTGCAGGAAGAAGAATGGGCATTTACTATTGTTTGTAGTTTTGACCCATCTTCTCATGAGCAGTGCATGTCTATAGTAGACTCAGATGTTTGGTACTTTGATAGTGGGGTGACCAAACAAATTACCTCGCAGCGCAGTTTCTTCTCTTCACTCAAGCCTGCCCCTACAAGGGAATATTGTTACATGTGCCAACAACTCCTCTTATCCTATTATGGGAGTTGGTAAGATAATTTTGACTACTACTGATGGTAGTTCTTTCACTTTGTCAGATGCTTTGTGTGTGCCTGAGATCAAGAAAAATCTATTATCAATTTTTGCATTAGCCAAGATTGGCTTGGTTGTGAAATTTGTTGATGACAGATGTATAGTTCGTGATCTGTCAAATGGCGATGTGATTATTGCTTCTGGCATTTTATGTCATGGGCTATATAAGCTCATAGACTATGAAAGATCTGTAAATGATTCCGCATGTGCAGGACATGATTCTCAGGCTATATCAGATGCAAAGCTTTGGCATGCATGCTTTGGTCATCTCAATTTTGCTAGTTCGCTATGCCTGTAGAAATCTGAAATGGTGTCCTCTTTGCCCAAACTTGAGGCACCTGGAAAATATGTTTGTGAAGGTTGTATTTTGGGCAAAATGCAGCATTCCTCCTTTCCAAAAGATGGTTTAGTTCGGGCTACTCAGAAATTGTAGCTTGTACATAGTGATGTTTGTGGTCCTATGCGGACACCTTCTTTTGGAAATTATCTTTACTTCGTGACTTTCATCGATGATTTTTCCAGGCATGCATGGGTATATCCATTGAAGGCAAAGTCCGAAGTGTTCATGTGCTTCAAACACTTTTTGGGTAAAATGGGCACCCTCCATTCTAATCGAGGGGGGCAATATATGTCTTCTGATTTTAATACATTTCTAGCTGAACGTGGGATAAAACACTAGTGTATAGTGCCATACACACCTCAAAAAAATGGATTTGTTGAACGAAAGAAGAGGTCACTCATGGAGATGGTGAGGTGTATGGTCAAGAGTTAGGCTTTACCACATAGTTTCTGGCATGAGGTTGTCATGTGTACAGCATATGTACTTAATAGGTGTCCTACTAAAGCACTACAGTCTATCACTCCATATGAGGCTAGGCATGATCGCAAGCCATCTGTTACTCATCTGCGTGTTTTTGGTTGTTTGGCATATGCATTAGTGCCTGAACAATATTGTAGAAAATTGGATGATAAAGCACTAAAATGTATTTTTGTTGGATACAGTTCTGAAAGTAAAGGCTATTGTCTGTATCATCCACAAACTAAATGCATTCTGGTTAGCCGTGATGTTGTTTTCGTGGAAGATGTTATTCAGCCATTGCTTTCATGTACTAAGGAGACATCTGTTAGCTCCAAAGACATGTATGATACTTTGCTGCCTCTTTTTATAGGTGGATAGTCTAGTGCTCGTCCTAATGAGGCAACTTCTCAACCTTTGCAGGTTTCATGTGATGATGCAGATCATCCCATTTCTGATGCAGATTTACATGATGCACTTGTTGATGAGAGAGCTGACATTGAGGAGGCAAAAACTATGCCAAAATGGCTAGTGCAGACTTTGTGTGACAGCAAATTAAATGCACCTCTATCATATCATACTCGATCATGCTATCATAGTGCCTCTTTTGCATCAGATTGCTATACTATGGCTGCATCTAGTCTTTATGATGAGAATGAGCCTGTTTCATTTGATGAAGCACAAAATTCAAAAAATTGGATGGTTGCTATGTAACTTGAATATGATGCTATAATGAAGAACTATACTTGGTATTTATGTAACTTGCCTCCTGGCAAAAAGGCCATTGGCACTAAGTGGGTTTACAAGCTGAAGTGTAAGCGTGATGGAACAATTGACATGTATAAGGCTAGGCTTGTTGCAAAGGGTTATGCACAGGAAAGAGGCTTTGATTTTGATGAGACCTTTTCACCTACATGACATATGACTACTGTTTGGAGCATCTGTGCACTTGTAGCCCATCATGGTTGGAATGTACATCAGTTGGACATTTAAACTGCATTTCTGAATGGTGACTTGCATGAAGAAGTGTATGTTTTTTAGCCCCGTGGCTTTGTGGAGAAAGGGCATGAAAACTATGTGTGCAGGTTAAAGAAGGCATTATATGGTTTAAAGCAAGCACCACATGCTTGGTATGAAAAGATACATGCCTATTTGATTGCACATGGTTTTGAGAATAGTCCAACTAAAAGCACCTTATATGTTAAGCATGCTAATGATGTGCTTCTGATCATTGTTGTCTATGTTGATGACATGCTGCTCATAGGTCCTATTGAGAAGCATATTGCCGATTTTAAGGATGATTTGCATGCCTCATTTAAGATGTCTGATTTGGGGCATTTGCATCACTAGTTGGGCATTCAATTTATGCAAGTTGATGGTGAAATGCCTTTATTTCAAATGAAATATATTGACACATTATTGAGGCATTTTGGCCTTGAAGACTGTAAGCCTATTGCCACTCCTATGGAGACAGGTTTACGATTGAGTCTTCATGATGTTGGAGATGCATTTGATGTTGTCCTCTATCAGCAAGTTGTTGGATGCCTGATTTACTTATGCATTACTCGACCAAATATTCAGTTTGTTGTCTCACAGATGAGCAGGTTTATGCATCACCCAAGTGTCAAGCATTGGCAGGCGGTTAAGCGCATCTTTCTCTGCTTGAGTTGTACTCGGCTACTTGGGTTGTTTTATCCCAAGGGGGGATCAGTACCGCAATATTTGCATGCTTTTTTTGACTCAGATTGGGCTAGTTGCTATGACACTCATGTGTCCACTAGTGGTTTTTGCTTCATGCTTGGTAGCTCACACATATCTTGGCTGAGAAAGAAGCAGCCTAGTGTGGCCACTTCTAGTTGTGAGGCTGAGTATAGGGGAGCTTTCACAACGATTGTTGAGTGTGTGTGGCTCAGATGCCTTATGGCTGATTTGGGTGTTGGTCAGTCTTCTGCCACCACCATCTTCACTGACAGTCAGAGCACATTGGCCGTTGCGAGGAACCCTATGTTCCATGCTCGCTGTAAGCACATTGAGGTGCATTATCATTATGTCAGGGAGAGGTTCTCTGCTGGGGAGATCAGCTTGGCATATGTGCCCATGTAGGAGAACATTGCAGACCTTTTCACCAAGGCTCTGCCGAAGGAGAACTTTGAAGCTTTCCGCAAAGCTTTGGGCTTACTTCCTTTTGTGGAGTGATTTCCACATAGCTTGGAACTTCCTTATACATGAGTGCCAGCTACTTGTTCACCGCATCACTCCCAGGGGGGATTTGTTGATATATTTAGGTAGTGATATGTGTGAACACTCTAGGACCACCGAGGCACTTTTTTCCCTCTTTAGGAGGTTTTTTCCCCCGGCTTGTATATACGCCTATTGCCCTAACGAGCTACTTATCTTTGTACATTCTCTAGTAATACATTCAGCATTGTGTGTTGTGCTCCAAGCTTCTTCTTCTTCCTTGTGTTGTTTGCATGCTTCCAGAGACATCTAATCCAATATGTACCTCTTTTACATAATTTTGCCTAGATAGATTTGCAATTAATTTCACCTTTTCTTCATCTGTCAAAATTTCATTCTTTGACACAATGTGTCCTAGAATTTTGCCTTGCCTGACCATGAAAACGCACTTCTCTGGGTTCAGACAAACTTGATATTCTTGACATTTATCAAATACTTGCCTTAGTTCTAGGGTATGAGTCTGCCTCGTATTCAAATGAGTACATATATCATCGACATAAACTTCCAAATTCTTGCGTAAGAATTCCTTAAAAACATGACACATGAGTCGTTGGAAAGTGGCAAGTGCATTTGTCAACCCAAATGGCATTACACGAAATGAAAATATGCCCCATTCTATGGCAAAAGCCGTCTTATGTTGATCTTTAGGATCAATGGCTACTTGATTATAGCCTGAGAAACCATCAAGAAAGCTATAAAATTCCTTGCCCACAACTCTTTCCAATAAGTGTTCCATGATAGGAAGAGGATAACTGTCTCTAATCATGGCAACATTAACTTTTTTAAGGTTAATACACATGTGAAATTTCCCAGATAAGATCATGATAGATTTGGCTCAAGGATTGCGCATTCAAGAACATCATCTAGCCACAGACATCTTCGAGTATTACATCAAGCACTCCCACTAACACGGGTCTGTCAGGGACGACAAACGCGAGAGAGGGCAAGTGTTGGCAGTAGTCAAGGCATTCAATGTGTTACAAGATAGGGGAGCTGACATAAAGAATCAGAACAAAGAGAAGGACCAAGTAGGCAAAGTATTCAAAGAAGATCCAACAATTAGGCCACACAAATTTTCCAAAAATAGATCTCTTTTAATAGTGATTTTCATCACTACATGAAACATTGTAAATAACATTTTTGGTAGATTAGACTCCATTTTGTTCAAGCCGAAGATTCCTCAAGCTTGAGTAGTATTAGAAGTAGCTACATACCAATTTTCATAATTTTTAGGCTTTGTTTGAGCCCTCAAATAAGCCTTAGAACCTAATTTTTAACTAGGCGGGACACTAGGTCTAGACAAGGCCAAAGCTAGTAAAAAGCTATAAAAAGAGTTACATAGCTCATTTTTGCGGTTAGCTTGTTAGAGTTTTGAGCTATTGTAAGAGACTTTTTGAGTAATACAAAGAACTCCATTGTTCCTCTTTGTTATTGCCTTGTGTGTGCATGTGTGTGTATGTGTGCATGCTAGTGTGCTTCTCACTCACGCACTTGTGCCATCACTTTCTCATAGTCATCATACTATTCCTCATGTCTCCATGGATTGACAATTATGAGGTGGATCTCCTCACGTTGGTACTTGCAGTTGTGCTAGAGTGACAGTTATGTAGTTCCTAGCAAGGAAAGTCTAGTTTGTAAGCTCAAGAAGAGCTTGTATGGACTTAGAAGTCCCCTAGACAATGGTACCAAAATTTTGATGCTTTTATGAAGTCTCAAGGCTACTCTCAAAGAAATTAGGATCATTGTCTCTACACAAAGAGATGCTCAAATGGCAGCTTGATATGTTTGATGCTTTATGTCGATGATATGTTGATTGTTGGGAAGTCCTCTTATGACCTATCAATTCTCAAAAAGAAGTTGAGTAAGACATTTGGTATGATGGATTTCGGGGATGCCAAACATATTATTGGCATGCGCATTACTCACGATTGGAGTAAAAGATGCATATACTTGTCTCAAAGTGAGTACATATCCAAAGTACTTCACATGTTCAATATGCAAGGTGGAAAGGCTTTGAGTACACCTTTGCCCACATGTGTGAAATTGAGCAAGGATGATTGCCCCAAATGAGATGAGGAAGAAGAATTCATGAACAAAATTCCCTATAAGTTTCTTGATGGTAGTCTCATGTATACTATGGTAGCTACAAGACCAGACATTGCATTTGCAGTGGGAGTTGTGAGCAGATATATGTCTAATCCTAGCAAGAAACATGGGGAAGTGGTCAAGGTGATTTTGAGATATCTTAGTGGCACTAAGGACAAGTGTTTATGCTTAGGTAGAGGGAAAGCATCCATTATTGGTTACACAGATTCTGACTATGCTGGTTGTGTAGACAATCGTAAGTCTACATTAGGGTACGTCGATCAGAAATATTTAATAATTTTTTGACAAAGTTGGAATTTGACTTTGAGTTGATCTTTTCAACCAAGGATTTGATTGACTAAGTCAAGCACCAAGTTCCTAGTGTAACTTGGTAAATTCACTCTTTTGACTCAAAGAAATGCACAGGAATTGCATTCCGAGTAAGGAGTCAGAAAGACTGAATATGACCTGAACTTAGTCTCAAGTGAAGCATTATTTGAATACAAAACTCATCAACAGAACCTCAGTGGGTCGATACACTGATGTTGGTTACCACACTAGTATCTTGTGGTTGGATGATGTTTTTGGATTTGTTTTAAATCTTTTTGAGAATCCTGTTTATTTCTCTTAAAAATAGAGAAAATGCTTTAGTATCCTGTTGAAACAGACCTTTGAGAAGTTAAAGTCCTGAGTCATCTAGACTTTGACTCATAGCGAGCTTACGTATCTTCAAAGTATGAATTGGTTGAACAGAGTTTTAGTTCTTTCTTTCCACTTTCAGAATCTTTTGAAATTGACTTAGATATGGTATCTGATTCTTTTTACAAAAGTCAAGGGTTAGTCGGTTTAGAGCCAGGAAACTAAATTAAACATCCTAGATAGATGTTTTGTATAAGAACCTTTTCAATTTTCAAAAGATATAAGTCTAAGTGGACTTATTTATTTGAGTTTGCTTCAAGTTATAGCATAAATGATTTCTTAGAGTCCAATAGACTCTAGAATAGACAAGTTAGGAATTGCTCAATCGATTGACAATTCCCAAGAACTTGTAGCTCAAGTCTTTGAGAAAAGTATTCTAAGTTGGACAATTGTCATTGTGAATTTTAATTGTTCAAGTTATAGTATGGTTGACTCAACAGAAATGGTAAAATTTCTCCTATAGTTTTACATAGGATTTTTAAACTCATTAGGACAAAGTAGTCTTCTAGACGGGTGAAAAAAAATCAAGTAACTATTGGATAGGAGTTAACCATTGTACAAACATCCAAGTTAGATGTTTGGAACAACCAAAATTCAAGTTCTCCAAAACAAATTCAAGTGAATCAAGAGTTCTCAAAGTCTTGCAAGGGATAAGAATCCCACCTTCATTACTAAGTCCATGCACCAGTCATGCCCAGAAATGGACTAGTAATTTGAATCCACCCAGTTCACATGTTTGTGCCTAGATCACAAATCGAGAAACTATGAATTGGCCAGGGATGTGTTTAGATCCACCCTTATTATTCTTTCACTAGTTTGTACTTTGTCCAGTTCATCAAAGTGCAAAATGTGATAGTGTTTTGAATCATTTGGGCAGGGACGCCACCACAGAGATGAGACATGTTCTTCCAGTTTTAGAACATGACCATGTTCTTCCAGTTTTAGAACATGACCATGTTCTTCCAGTTTTAGAACATGAGGCTCAAGGGTTGCCTACAGTATGTATATAGCTCTATTTTTGAGGATGAGAATATTTTCCAAGGGGGGAAAAATGTAATAAAGTAATTCTATGATCCAAGGGTCTGGCTGGTTTAGACAGATTTGAAATTGGACACTGTTTGGTCATCCATGTGTATGACCAAAGATCTCGAGTTTAGACTTACTAGGAGGTCTTGTACTCTTGTGAACAAGTGATCCACTTAGCTTAGTGGTTAAGTCTCAAGGATGTAAAGGGGGAGGTCTTGGGTTCAATCCCCATGGGGAACATGGGGAGAGTATTTTGCCCAAAGAGATCTAGAGCCTTCTAGAAGCATCCACTTGAGTTAACTCGGGTTAACTGGGACACTTGGCGCACATACAGTTACATGGCCGACACTTGGATGGTTAGTATCCACCTGCCCAAGAAGGCAATCCTCTAGAGAGAGAGATATATAGAGGCATTTGGTTGGGAGGAGATTCATCTCTCTAGCATGTGGTGGTCATAATTCTTGTTCTCTTCAATAGGCACGCAGTTAGAAATTTCATTTTCCTCCCACTGCTTGGGAGCTCGCAGTTTCATGTTCTATTTCACAATGCAAGAGAACAACGATTACGACCACCACCACGTGCTAGAGAGATGACTCTCCTCCCAACCATCTGCCTCTATATAAAGCTCTCTCCAAGGGACTGCCTTCTTTGGCAAATGGATACTAAACATCCATGTGTCGGCCATGTAACTGCATGTGCGCCAAGTGTCCCAGTTAACTCGAGTTAACTCAAGTGGATGCTTCTAGAAGGATCTAGAGCTCTTTGGGCAAAATACTCTCCCCATGTCTCCCATGGGGATTGAACCCAAGACCCCCTCCTTCACATCCTTGAGACTAACCACTAAGCTTAGTGGATCACTTGTTCACAAGAGCGCAAGACCTCCTAGTAAGTCTAAACTCGAGATCTTTGGTCATACACACAGATGACCAAACGGTGTCCGATTTCAGATCTGTCTCAACCAATCGGACTCCTAGATCATAAACTTACTTTATTACATTCTTTCCCCCTTGGAAAATATTTTCGTCCTAAAAAATGGGGCTATATAACTGTTGTAGGCAACCCTCGAGCCTCATGTTCTAAAATTAGAAGAACATGGTCATGTTCTAGAACTGGAAGAACATGTCTCATCTCTGTGGTGGTGTCCCTACCCAAATCATTCAAAACACTATCCCATTTTGCACTTTGATGAACTAGACAAAGTACAAACTAGTGAAAGAATAATAGGGGTGGAACTAAAAATATACCTGTTCAATTCACAGTTCCTCGATGTGCAATCTAGACACAAACATGTGAATTAGGCGGATTCAAATTACTAGTCCATTTCTAGGCATAACTGGTGCATGTACTTAGAAATGAAGGTGGGATTCTTAACCCTCACAAGACTTTGAGAACTCTTGATTCACTTGAATTTGATTTGGAGAACTTAAAGTTTCATTGTCTCAAACATCTAACTTGGATGTGTGTTCAATGGTTTACTCTTATCCAATAGTTAATTGAATTTTTCACTCGACTAGAGGACTACTTTGTCCTAATGGGTTTAAAAATCCTATGTAATTGTAGGAGAAAGTTTACCATTGTTGTTGAGTCAATCATACTATAACTTGGCGAATTCAAATTAAAGTCTCTATAGTGCCATGCAAACACGTCCCTATATTCCCTTAATAGAATTACAAGCTCTGCTTCTTCTTTTGCACTTAGGTCATCTCCTATGTACGTACATCTCTCTTTGTTCTCTTCAATGGTCACTACAATCTTTTTGGTCTTTTCTTTATTGTCATATGCTTCTCCTGTAATGGCCTCTCTCTTAGGCATTCGTACCAAAATTTTTCGGTCTTCCACTTCGTATTTCTTGAAATTTTCTCGTACTTCGAACAATGATTCCTCCTCTTCTTGTTTCACAACTTTTCTCTTCTTTTTCTTTTGACCTCCTTCACTTCCCTCCTTTGAATTTACAGCTTTAATGCTTGTGAGAGGTTCTTCTTCATGTTGGTTAAATACTTCTACATCTTCTAGATAGTGCTTCTCTGAGTTAAAGCAACTATCCATTACAATGGACTCTAGATCATCGTCGTTTTCTTCTTCTTCTATGACATCATTAGGATCACATTCTTCCAACAAGGGCTGACACATGAACACTAAAATATCATAACCCTCCTCATCACAATGAGGTGTCCATTGTTCTTCATTGATTGCAATGTCTGTGGTAGCTAGGATTTCTGCCCAATCGTGAGGCTCAAATTCCTCATCTAGAAATACCATCGGTGTATAGGCTGGTTCTTTAACTGGTCTATCTCTTGGATGAGTTCCTTCTTTTCTTGCTTTTAGGCGCTTTTCCTCTTCCTCTGCAACCTTGCACATCCACAAGTGAGTATCTTCATGCAGCCATGATGGATGAGGTGAACTTCCCGAATGCACAGAGATAGAATCTTCTTTCGCTTTGTGGATAGGATTCCATTGTAGGGGTGGTACATCTCTGAAGGTATAATCCTTCAAATTGACCTTGCTAGTGACCCCTAAGTGCTCTAAGTACAAGGAGTTGGTTCCCCAATCCTGTACTATTTGTAGTTGTCATAGGAAGGGTCTTCCTAGGATCATCTCGTAGACATTATTTTTTTCAAATTCACATATAGCAAATGTGTGTTCAAACTCTACACCACAAGTGGTTAGAGTTATCCCTTCAAGAAATCCTAGAGGTCTTTCAAAATGATCGTCTACCATTTGAAGCTTCATTCTAGTTGGTCTTAATGTGGATTTGCCCCATCGCTTCCACAAGGAGGTGGTTGCAATAGTAACACCAGCACCTGAATCTATGATCGCTTTGGTTGTGTAACCTTGGTAGGTGATTGGAAGATAAGTATTACCTTCTTCACCTTCACTCATGTCTCCTATTTTATCAAGAGGTATCTCATGAACTTTCTTCTTAGAGCCTGCTTTTGACATTTTGGAATCAAGTTCTCGAACTTGATCCTTCACCTAATTCCATAGCTCAGGTTTTGCTTTGAGCAACTCTTCTATAGTGAGATGACACTGAACCTTAGTGTTCTTCATGACATCAGTGTTTCTTGGAACCATTGACTCTTCATTTCTTACCAATATTGTGGGAGCTGTGATCTTTAGAGATTGAGATTCCCATGGACCTGTGAATTGTGGCAACTCTTGTAAAGAATTAGATTCGAAATCTAGTCTTTCACCTTCTTGTAGCTCTGTTTGGTCTCCATAGATAGACGGAATGTCTTGGGGAAATTTATCATGAAGGTCATCAATTTCAGGAATAGGAGGGGGATTACCCTTCTCCTTGGCCCATTTCTCCTCTTGTACTTCTTGCAAGAACTCTTGAGAGTACTATTGAATTGAAAGAGGTGTGCTCTCATCCATGGAATCAGGAACATAAGCTTTCATTGGTGGTAAGCTTTCTCTTTCAACCATTGGTTGAGCCTATGGAAATAAAGAAACCTGCGGTTTGTCTAGCAACTGCTCTAATCTCTCTAGTGAGCCCTAGAAATGCAAATCCGGTTTGATAGAGTTTGTCTGATTGAACTTTTGACTAGTCTCGAGCATAGCTTGAGCTAGTTCTACCATTTTCATGAACATTTTTGTCCGCTCAATCTCTAAATCTGCTCTAGGGTAACTCTTGTCTAGGTTTGCAGTTGTTGGCTCCTCTTGAGGTCGAGCCTCGTAGGCCTTGAACATCATGTCCAAGCCTTCTGGGGTTGGATCTGCAAGAACAGACCCTGGCTCTGGTCTATTTACAATGGCTAGCGGGGTGGAATCAGGTGGTCTGGAATGAGGTGGTATGGATGGAGTTTCAACATGCGAGGGACTTTGAGATGCGATGTCTTCTATTTTTGTTTTTGCGTCTTTTAGGATTTCTTCTAGTTCAGATAACTTTTTATTCCACTTGTGATTAGCTTTTTCTCTGGTATCCTTCCAAGTTCTCGTTTTCCTCTTACTAGGCTCTCCTGATTCACTTAACTCTGATTGTTTAGATGGTTTTGCTTGTTGTACGGCTTGTGCCCTAGTAACTACCTGTACAAGAGCCACATTACTGCTACTTGAACTTCAATCCGCCACTAAGCCTACCGCATTTATGGGTGTAACCTTGGGTGCACTAGAGGGATTCTTCGGACACCCTCTCGAGAGATGTTCTTTGCCACACTCGAGACAAAAGCCTTTTATTGCAATGTTTTGTCCTTGTCCCAAAGTAGATGGGTGGGGGCATTCATGAATGAAATGGTCTCCCTGACATCTAAAACATGGTCCTCTAGGGGTTAGTGGTCTTACTTGTCTCGATTGAGCCCTCAGAGTAGGATTCGTGTACATGACATTAGAGTATTTTGGCTCCCAATTTTGCTCCATAAGTGGTGTCTCATATTGATAGGAATAAGCCTCACTATGCTCTGGTGACTCTGTGTATAAGCTTGTGGACTATCTTCATGAGAGTAGTCAGAACTATGAGCATGAGAGTCATGATCTGAGACTAGCAGGGTTATTAGTACCAATGCTCTATTAAGGTTCTCCTCTGCCACTGCATACTTAACTGGAATCACATTGGTAGGATCTGGTGGTCGGTTTCTGAGGACTGGTTGTGGCCTATATGGTGTCTGATATTGCTGTTGCGGTTTATAATATGGCTGTTGATATTGATTCTGATACCTACCCTATGGATAAGGTTGTTGATAATTCTGTCTGACAGCTTGCTTGCTTTATGGACAATCTTGAGCCGTATGGTTCATGTATTTTCTCTCAATAGTGCAATATAGAGCATTAGGGTTTCCTTAGGGCTGAGCCATCATTGGGCAAACATTAGCCATGTGGTCTCCTCCACAATTGTAGCATCACTTCAATGAGGTGACCCTTGGTGTTGGTCTATTTTGAACTCCTAGCTTCTTGGCAACCTACTCAGCTATCTCATCTATATCAGTGGAGGTTCTGGAGGTATGACTAGAGGAACTGTCAGAATCCTTGTAGAGTTTGGATAGTCCTAACTCCTCATCCAAGTTGTCTTCTATGTCAATACACATCCGCACACACTCTTCTATGGATCTAGGCTCTTTTAAGTACACATATGATCTCAACTTGGTGCTTAGCAAGCCATCTAAAAACAAGGCCACTTGTTTGGATGGTGTGGCCAATTCAGGAATAGGGCATCTTTCTATGTACTATGTGAATTGTCTTCCTGCAAGACACACTTTTTCTTGAGGTGTCTGCTTGACAATATGGATCAAGGATGATGTATTATGCCTGATGCCACTCTTGGAAAATTCTACAATGAATTCCTCTAGCAATTGACCTATCTCTCGGTAGTTGCGTCTGTTCAGAGGTTGAAACCAAGCTAAGGTAGTACCCTTGAGAGTCAAATCAAATGCCTCAAACTGTGTGAACAAGTCCTCAACTTGTTCAGCTCTTAACACTTGTTTGAACTTGGCCACATGATCATAAGGGTCTCCAAACCCATCAAAATAGTTCTTCATTGCCTTGACCACTTGAGAGGGCCTAAGGGTTCTTAAGTGCTCTCGTGGTCTAGGTACTAGAAACTCATGTTCATCTCTTTGATGCCTATGTGCTCGATGTCTCTTTCTTTCAGGTCTTTCACCTTCATGTCCTGATCTATCTCTGCCCACAATGTGTGCAAAGCTTACCTCTGGTATCTCTCTAGTTCTTTCCCTCTGGGTTTCATGAGCCTTGGATGATCCTGCTCCTTGGATACCATGGGAAACGCTAGATCTTAGTGGAGGGAAAATTGATTCACCCTGCCAAGTGTATGCATACCTTTCCTGCTTTGTTACCAAGAACATTTTCTCCGATGTGTTATCTAGATAGACAACTTTACTTGGTATCTCAGGATCTTTGAATTCGTAGATGGTTATTGGAACTCAAGGTCAAGCACAAGCATGGAAGCACATCAGAAAGGTGGACACACACAAGAAGAAGGAGCAAGTAGGGAGCTCCAAGAAGTACATGTCAGATTTTTAGAAGAATCCCCTACAAAAATAGTAATTTCCATCACTAAAAACCATTGTAAATACCATTTTCTATTTATGTAACTCCATTTTGTTCAAGCTGAGGAGTCCTCGAGCTTGATGAGTATTAGAAGTATCATCCTATCAATTTTCATAATTTTTAGACTTCATTTGAGCCCTCAAATAAGCCCTGGAACCTAATTTTTAAGTAGGCCGGACACTAGGTCTAGACAGGGCCAAAACTAGTCAAAAAACTATAAAAAGAGCTAGAGAGCTCATTTTTGAGGTTAGCATGTTAGGGAATAGAGCTTTTGTAAGAGAACTCTTTGGCAATAGAAGCTTTCCATTGTTCCTCTCTTTGATCTTACTTTGTGCGCGTGTGTGTGTATGTGTGTGCATGTTTGTGTGCTTTCACTCACGCACTTGTGCCTTCACTTGCTCGTGGTCTTCATACCAGTCCTCACGTCTCCGCGGATTGACAAGTAAAGGAGGTTGTGCTTACGCTTGAGCTACACCAAATTTTGGCGCCATTGCCGGGAGAGCTTCGAGGACGAGCATTGTGATGGTAAGATCGTAGATTTGCGACGTTGGAAGGTAAAAGAAATTTCTTTTCTATTATTTTTCTGATTTTTCTTCTCCATCTTCATCATCTTCATCATCTCCATCTTCTTCCATCTTCTTCTTCATAGAAATTTCTTGTTTTTTAGTGCATTTTCACCATTTTCATACCATCTTTCATGCATTATTGTGCGAGGAGGAGTTAGCAAGTCAAGAGAGAGCAAGCGCTTGTGTTTTTTCATGATTTTCTGCACATACAGAGCTCGCCATTGCTCGACGCTCAAAAATTTGAATTTCCCGCCAAAAAGCACGATTCTGTGAAAAATTCAAATTTTTTTGAAAATCGCGATTTTCTATTTCCCGCCTAAAAGTTTGCTGAAAGAAACACGATTCTGTGGTCATTCTCAAAATCGCAATTCTCTAGTTGTGCTCAAAATCGCGATTCTCATAAATCACGATTTTCAGCCAAAAACATGATTATGATCAAACACGTTTCTCTGAGTTAAAATCGCGATTCTCAAAAACACGATTCTCTGCTGGCAATCGTGATTCTCAAAAACACGATTCTCTACTGACAATCGCGATTCTCAAAAACACGGTTCTCTGCTGACAATCGCGATTCTAAAAAAACACGATTTTCTGTTGGCAATCACGATTCTCTAAAAACAAGATTCTCTAAAAACACGATTCTCTAAAAACATGATTCTCTAAAAACACGATTCTCTAAAAACACGATTCTCTGTTGGCGATCGTGATTCTCTTAAGATTCACAGGATCGCGATTCTCTAATTTCACAGCATCGCGATTCTCTGATTTCATAGCATCGCGATTCTCTGATTTCATAGCATCGCGATTCTCTTGGTTTCACAGGATCGCGATTCTCTGATTTCACAGCATCGCGATTCTCTGATTTCATAGGATCGTGATTCTCTTGGTTTCATAGCATTGCGATTCTCTTGAGATTCACAAAATCGCGATTTTTTCATAAGTGCATGTTTTCCTGTTTTGACCCCCAGGAGCCTGATTTGACATAATCCAAAATCCATTTTTTGGGCTCTATAGCTCGTTGGAAAGCTCGTTTCGAATCCTACATGGCCGTAGGATAATTTGAAGTTGATCCTCAAGTGGGACTAGGAAACCAAGGGGGCTCCAAGGGATTTTGAGTAATACAAAGGGGAATTTTGGGATTAGAAGACAAAGCTTATGAACCTCAGATCTGGTAGACACCTAGGCAAGGATAGACAAAGCATTAGATCTTCTCAGTCTAGTGTCAACCATACAGCTAAGTCTTGGGCACAACAACTAAGTGGTTGTCCTTACGTACTAAACTTTGACACAAGTGACTCAGAAATGTCTTTTAGCATGGGGAAACCTGCAGGTGGCTCAGGAGCTGCCCATCTTCTCATAATCTTGAGCTAGAAGTTCTTGGGGAACTGGCTATCCAATAAGAAATTCCTAACTTCTCTATTCTAGAGTATACTAGACTCTAGAAAATTATTTATGCTATAACTTGAAGCAAACTCAAATAAATAAGTCCACTTAGACTTATTATCTTTTGAAAATTGAAAAGGTTCTTGTACAGAACATCTATCTAGGATGTTTAATTTAGTTACCTGTATGCGACTAACCCTTGACTTTTGTGAAAAGAATCAGATACCATATCTGAGTCAAATCCAAAAGATCCGAAAAGTGGAAAAGAAAGAACTAAAACTCTGTTCAACCAATTTCAAACTTCGAAAATATGTAAACTTGCTATGAGTCAAAGTCTAGATGACTTAGGACTTTAACTTCTCAAAGATTTGTTTCAACAGGATATCGAAGCACTTTTTCTATCTTTAAGAGAAATAATCCGGATTCTCAAAAAAGATTCAAAGCAAATCAAAAACATCATCCAACCACAAGATACTAGTGTGGTAACCAACATCAGTGTGTCGACCCACTGAGGTTCTGTTGATGAGTTTTTTTATCTTCAAATAATGCTTTACTTGAGAGTAAGTTTATACCTTTATTCAATCTGTATGACTCCTTACTGGGAATGCAATCCTTGAGCATTGCTTTTGAGTCAAAGAATTGAATTTGCCAATCAGACTACATTCTTGGAGTTTCTTCACTCTGTTCATACTTGGATCAGCTTACTTTTTTCTGAATTTTTCCATTGGATAAATGGAACTTGAGTGAATAATTCCCCAAAGGAATTTTATTACCAATACTTGGGAAATCTATAGAGTAGTTTCAATCGCATATTCTTGGACAATCATGGCCAAGCTTGATCAAGTCTAGCTGATCTTGCAACTTAAATAAAGACTTAGTCTTTATCCTTAAGATCTCCTGAACTATCAAAAGCATCTTCACTTACCCATGGGCTTTTAGAGATCTTTCCCCTTTGTGGAAAATTCAAAATTTTTTAGAGCATCATGATCGGATTAGTATTGGAAGTTCCCACCTAAAATCATTCACAAAATCATGATTTTGTGGTTGTCTCAACATCGTGATTGTCTCATAGCATCACAATTATCTAACTCTCACAAAATCATGATTCTTTGATTGTCTCAACATCACGATTGTCTGACTCTCACAAAATCATGACTCTCTAGTTGTCTCAACATTGCGATTGTCTCACAACATCTTGATTGTTTGGCTCTCATAGAATCGCGATTCTCTAGTTGTCTCAACATTGTTATTTTCTCATAACATCGTGATTCTCTTAGGAAATCATGACATTTTCACACATTTGTGGTTGTCTTAAACAAGTACATGAATATGCCAAGAGGTTCTCTTTGTCTGTTTGATCCCCAAGAGCCTAAATTTGAAGTTTACCTTCAAGTGGGATTAGGAATCCAAGGGGGCTCTAGAGGATTTTTCAGCAATACAAGGGGGGAATGGGTCTTTAGAAAATGCCTGAATCAGAATTTTCTATCAAATAGATTAAAGTTAAAGCTTGATCTAAACTTGGGACTTTTATAGGTCCATTAAGATACATTCAAGGGTGTTTAGAGCAAGGTAAAGTGCAAAACAAAGCAAGATTTGGGCAGCACCCTTACTATACATCAAAGCGCTTTTCGGATCACCAAACCCGAGGTTGGAAGAACTCTCAACCCCCTCAGTCGATTTCTAGTTAGGCTAAGTGCAGTTAGTGGTATTGATTAATTAGGATCACATTAGGAATCATACAAGTGCAAGAAACCCTAATTAATCAAGTTCAAGCATAAGTTAGGATATTATTGTGACAAACCCTAAAGGAAAAGGAATTAAGTGGATCAATCACATCTCAATGTGCAATCAAACTCAAGTATTCCTAACAATGATATTTTTGAGGCAAGATTACACCAGAGAAACTTATAAGAGAACAAATGATTCAAAAGAACACTGCAATGTGATTGTACTTGGGAAAATTGGGACTATTAGACAATGCTTATGAACCTTAGATTAGGTAGACACTTATGCTAGCATAGAAAAAGAATTGGATCATTTGAGGCTAGTTTCGCTCACACAGCTAAGTCATGGGCCCAACAACTCAATGACTATCCCTATGTATTGAGTTCAGAAACTAGTGACTCGGAGGTGTCATATAGTATGGAGAAGCGAGTTGGTGGTTCTGGTGTTGCATACCTAGCAAAATGAGAAGGGCCATATAAGAATCCATTGGACTATATTAGGACCAATCGATTAGTGCTCACATCTATGAGGATGGTTTGAGAAGGTCTGTTTTCCAAATCCAAATCATCTAGTGGGACTTGAACACCCTGTGGTCAAATTTGAAGAAGGCTTTATACATTGATAAAGAGGGAACCATGTACATGGCCACAAGCTTACCTGATAGGACATATGAGTTTGGAAATGTCATTCCTGAGACAAAAATGGAAGACCTAGAACAAGGAGATCTAGAAGGAGAGCCGAGGACTCTGAGAGGCAAATCAACCTTAACCAGAATGATTATTCTAGAGTGGATCCCCCAAGATAATAAGATCATAGAGTTATCCTTGAATAGAGAAATAGACAAGGCATTTTGGAGATATAACCTAGCCACTCTAATGAAGTTGGGGCAGTCACCATATATGAATTTAAAGATCCTCATACACTGGGAAAGGTTGTCTACTTAGACAACACCTCAGAGAGTGTTTGTGGTATTAACAGGAGATAACATATACCAAAGATCCGAAGATGAATACTTAAGATTGTGTGTTCATGAATCTGACTATTTGACAATGCTAGAAACTACACATACCAGTGTTGTAGGTGGACACTTTGGGCTTGACTGAGTAATTAAGACCATTCTATTCTCAAGACTTTGGTGACCCACCCTTCATATGGATGCACATACCTATGTGAAGAGATATGACACATGCCAACGTGCACAATATCCGATCAGAAAAGATGAGATGCCTTTGAGGCCAATGATGGGAGGACATGCACTCTCGAAGTGGGGTTAACCCCCCAGCTAGAAACTCCCATGCATAGTGTAGCCACAGATTACCTTAAAAAGTGGATAAAAGTGAAAGCCATGACAAAGAATGATGATCAAAAAGTGGTTAAGTTCTTATTCAAGAACGTGTTCACCGAATATGGGTTACCAATAGAATTAGTAAGTGATAGAGGTATGCACTTCTTGAATGAAGTCATTGAAAACCTTTTTTGAGTTTGGGTTAACCCAAAAAAGGTTTGTTTGCTAATGATAGATTACGAAAATTGACAAATAGGGTCTTTCCATGTGTAGAAGAAAATAACATTCTTCTCTCTTTTAATCCTATGAAGAAATGCTTTTTTTAAGAAAATATGCTTAAAAGCGTTGGTAAATTGATGGAGTTTCTTGTATTCAATGTACAATTTTTTTATTTCATACAAAAAAAGATATTTTTTGCACACCACACAATGCAAATCCTTATATTTCCAAGAGAGAAATGATTTTTGAAGATAAAAAATATTTTTGGGTTCAAAAAATTCAATGATGTTTTGGTCATAGTTGATACATCAAATCAAAAGATTGCGATTCGCTTCCACGTGTACAAATTTTTTATGAAGTTTGTCGATCTCAGTTTCCCACTTTGCGCATTCTCTACTATTTCTTTGAGTGTTCGAATGGCTTCTACTTCTTTTCATCCTTCCAATCGTGTAAGCTCATGTGAGGTTTATAGTAGAAGAGAGTTCTTTATAGAAACCTCTTTTTGTGAAGCTAAATGATTGGATGACTATGCTTCCTAGTTGCAAAGGTGCCCATAAAGTCAAGCATACTAAAAGAGACAACACAAAAAACCATTGGAAAGGTCGTATTCTTAGTTTCAAATTGAAGAGAGATGATTGGTTTGAAAAAGTTCAACATGTGTAGAGTGCTAAGGATCTGGTGCTAGACAATCATGTGCAATTCTCGTCATATTGTAAGTGAAGTTTAACAGTGCGCTTTTATCAATATCAATTGTTTTTGTATTACAAGATATATATTTTTGTATTACAAATATTTTTCCTTCCAATATTTTGGAGTGGCAACCTGTTAAATGTTTAACAGGAAAATTGAAAGTCCTTCATAAGGATTACGCAAAACTTATGTATGCAAACAATCTGTTCAATTTTTCAATAGCATTCAATTATTTGTCTATTTTGTAGATTATCAAGTGTGTAGCTCAGTGATGAGTAGCACCTCCTTTAATGTCAATCCGGGAAGACAAGAGGATGGTATGAAGACCTCGAGCAAGTGAAGGCACAAGTGCGTGAGTGAGAAGCACACAAACATGCACACACATACACACACATGCGCACACAGGGCAAGACAAAGAGTGAGAAGCAATGGAGTTCTTAGATTACTTTCAAAAAGCTCATACAAGTTCGAAACTATTACAAGCTAACCGAAAAATGAGCTCTCTAGCTCTATTTATAGTTTTTGACTAGGTTTTGGCCCTGTCCAGACCTAGTGTCCGGCCTAGTTAAAAATTAGGTTCCAGGGCCAATTTGAGAGCTTAAACGGAGTCTAAAAAATATGAAAATTGATATGTAGGTACTTCTAAGGCTCCTCAAGCTCAAGGACTCCTTGGCTTGCACAAAATGGAGCTACAAAAATAGGAAATGGTATGTACAATGATTGTTAGTGATAAGAACCACTATTATAAAGATGTTGATTTGGAAAAATTTGAAGGGCCTATCTGCCAGATTTGCGTCGACTTCTTTGTCTACTTAATCCTTCACCTCGCTCTGACTCTCTCCGCTGGCTTCCTTGTCTAGTCAGTCCTTGGGTGCCCATACTGCTCTCAACACCCCCCCTCTCTCTCGCGTCTATCGTCCCTGACAGACCCTTGTTGCTGGGAGTGTTGGATGTAATATTCCACAACCTGAGTGCGGGCTGATGTTCTTGTATGCGTAGTCCTCTGGCCCAGTCTGTCTTCATACGATCCCAATCAATTGGTCCTGGAATGTCCGGATGTGGCAGACGTAACTGATCTGCATGGATCGCTTGTTCTACTGCGAATAGATGTAGCAAATGCGTGGGTCTGGGAATGAAAATTTCTGAATGATATTCCCAGAATCCCGTAGAGAACATTTCCTCAAATGTCTGCTTGAAGCATGCGGGTAAGTACTTTATTCGTGCATGCCAGGCAAAGATTATAGTGACCGAGGGAGTCTGGCTCATGTCGTAGACTAAATCCTTGTTACCTTGGGAGAATCCAGGGGCAAAGATGTATGGAGCTTGTACCATCCGAAAGGTTTTCAAGACAATGGTCATGAGCTCAAATATTTTCATACACATTTTCGCTGCTATGTCGGGTACATTATTTAGACGTGTAGACCAATGTCGAATTGTTGATACCATGTAGGCTACGGTTGGGGTCCCTCGAGGTGGAGCAAAATATGGATAGTTAACCCAAGCCGAGCATTCTTTATTGTTGCGTACCTTGATCGCAAATGCTTGCCAAGATCTACGACGTACCATTGGGCAATAACATGGATTATACTTGATATACAGTGGCATGGTTGCCCAGGTGCTCATCATCTCAGGGTAATCGGTTAGTAGACGTGCACACCAATTAGGCTGGAAAATCGAGCCCGCACGCGCATCTATCGGTAAGTCCTCTGGCTCAAATTGAGTGGCAAATGTGGGCTCCTTCCCTATATGTCTTTTAACTTCTGCATTATAATCATGTAGCAAGACAAAATAAGGCATGTATTGCGACTCTGATGTTGTGATTAACCGTTGGTGGGATAGGTTCTGAAAGTAAGAAGACCGAAGGACAGTTTCTTCCAGATTTGTGAGAGATTGCATTTGCACGGCAACGCGATCATCATGTGTCTTACCCACTTTCTCGACCCTTTTGACCCAATCTGGAACTTGAATTTCTAAAGTGTCATGTCCTTCCTCTGTAGTCTGACCACCGGGTGTTGGCATTGGCTCGTACGGCTCTTCATAGCTGTCATCGACGGGTATTTCCACTATTGTTTCAGGTTCTGGTTCTTCAGTGGGCGAGGGTGGCCTTTCATATGGTAAGAGGCGTGCTTGGAGTTCTGCCACCTGTTTCCGGAGGGTCTCTACTTCTTCTGTAGAGTGTTGCAAGATTACTAGCTCCTGTTGAGCTGTGGGGGCACTGGCTATCTGTTTCTTTAGGTCTGCACATTCAGTCTCTAATTTTTCATATGACTCCAAGAAATTTGCATGCTCCTCAAGTAAGATGCGAATGTCTTCCGATGGGACTGCTCTATACTTGGTAGGGCTAATGGTTGCTCCTACAGTTCCTTCCATAGCCGCTTCAAAGTTGTCTTGGTTTTGTTGTTGAAGCCTCTTGTTCTCTTCTAGTGTTGCTGCCATATGCTTTCTTAATAGCCCAAGGTTGCGTCTGAGTGTAGCATTAGATATCATTTGCGCTTGGAGCACTGTTTCTACTTCCTTGACTGCTTGATCATCTACTGTCGATGTCTTTGATTCCAATTCGGAGTGAGCCTGCTGTAAGGTGGTATGCTCGGTTAGGAGCGTTTGGTAATCAGCAAAAGAGTGGTGACTCTAGCTTGCAGACGCTGAGATTCTGCATGGAGGGCCGTAGTGCGTTCTTCCAATTGATGGTATTCTTGTTGTAGTTGATGTGCACACTGAAGTAATGTGTTGAACGTGCTATTTACATTATGAGATGCAAGGGGAAAAGTTTGGAATGTAGGGGAGGTGGGATTGGGGAGGGAGGTAGTGAATGCTGTGTGTCCCAATGATGTGGTGAGTGGTGAGGTGGGGGGTAAGGGAGGGGGAGATGGTGGAATCGTGGGGAGAGGTGCTGTGGTGGGTGAAATTTCCATTGTGTCAGACAGAGTGGTGTGTACAGGGGCTACCATGTAGGTGGGTATGGTAGGTGAAGTGAGTGTGGTGTTTGTGTAAATTGATGTCGTTGCGAACCGCGGGGAAATGTGCCTCTGAAACATTGGAGAGCGGATGAACTGCTCCACAAAGGACGGGTATTGGGGTGGTGAGGTTAGGTTGAAAGAGGCGTAGGGGCCAGATGGGAAGTGAGGGTCATGGAATGGAGGTACCCGTATTGGGGGATAGGCTGGGAAACACAGGGTGCCTTCGGTGGGTGCCGGGTTTCCAACCACACTTGGAATTATGGGATGGCCAATTATGGGTTCGGAGGGTAGAAGGGTTGAAGTGTACAAGGGATTGGTGACGAAAGAGAAGAGGGTGTCTTGTGAGGTGGGTTCTCGAAATGAAAATGATGTGACTGAGGGTGGGTTATAAGTGAAGGTAGAGGTGATGACTGGTGTTTCTTCCATGGTGGGAGGTGGTGGTGGGGGTGGAGAAGGTGGTGATGGGGGATGCTTGGGTGAGATGGGTGATGTCTGAATGAAGGTTTCGGCAGAGAGGTCAATGGTGGTGGTGGGGGTAGCTGTGGCTTCAATGGTTACCTCTTGTTCTGTGACGGGCATCCTGATAGTCTTACCTGCTCGTGGTAATGTGTCGACTCTGCGTTTGTCATACCTCACGGACTGGCAGACTGCTGTGTGGACAGCCTCCGGAACTCCTAAAGATTTTGACACTAATTTGAGGGTGTCCATGAAATGTTGATCCACCCCATCATCTGATAGCATTTCTTGCATCAAAGCTTGACCTGATACAAGAGAGAGTTGATGCCTTTCTTGTACTACTTTGATTGTGTCGTATAATCTTTGTAGTTGAGCTGTATATGCAGGTGCACCTACAAGTTCTGGCACTTCTTGTTGCTCATCATGATGCTCTTGTTCATAATCCTCCTCATCTTCCTCCTGTTCTTCTTCTTCATTATCCTCTTCATCCACTTCAACTGTGGTGACAGGTACTTGGGAGGTTGTGGCTTGCGTTTGCACATTCTCCACTTGTTGTGCCTCTTCTGCCTCCAGCTCTACATCTTGTAATAATTGTTCGAAGTCTTCATTCGTGAGTTCTTCCAAAGGTGCACCACTGGGAAATTCAAGATCGGTTGGGATGGGAGGGAATATCAAGTTAGGACCATCGGTGCTGCGTCTTGGAAGTCGGAGTGTGAATGGTCTGACTCTTCGGGGTGGAGGGGTGACGTCTGGTGTTAGGGTGGCTCCACGTGGTTGAGCACAAGGGACTTGGACAGTACCTCTCATCTTCTTAGAAGGGGGTCTAGTGGATGTCCTGCCTCTAAACTGCTCTACACAATTCCACATTAGGGCCCGTTGAATAGGGATGTCATAAGCCAAACACCTATAAATGATTCTCGTCAGAGCACAGCAGCCATATAAAACATGTTTCCGTGGCCATCGTTTGTGAGCTAGGTGTATCTGATCAATTATCCAGTGGGGTAAGTTGATGGTGAGGCTCTGTGTCTCTGCCAAATACAAACTAAACCAAATCTTTTTTGGCGGCATGGTGAATCTATCTTGGGCAGGAAAGGCAAAGTTTTGCATGCACATGCGAAGGTGTATTGCAATATTAGGCGTCATGGACACCATGTCCTTGAGTTTGGTGAGGCTTCGATTCTTCATGTAATCAGGCACTAGGGTCTCCTTCTCTGTTGGAATATGCATTCCACACATATCTAGGGCCTCTCTCACCAAGTTGTTTGATAGCCTGTACCTCTTGAGCTCATTTCCCTTTGTCAGAGATGGAATCACAAATGAGCTTGCACCTTTTGGGTTCTTGTTTGGAGTCAACGTGTTGATGAGATAGTAGCATCGCATGAAGTCAGGCTTTGGGAGCCATGCACTGAAATATGCATCCAATCCTGCCTTCTCCCAAATCGAACGTAGACCTTCTGCATTTTGTAACTTCTCGAATTCTCTTGTAAAGAAATGGTATTTACCTTGCTTCCCATTGAAGTCCAACTCTGATTCCCATAGGTACGTTCCCTCTCCCAAGGGTCCTGCCACTTCACTAAACGAGTGGGAAGCTTTTCCTACGGGCATGGTATGGCCACTGGGAGGGTCCGCTATAGGTATGATTTTGATGGCCTGCAATTCTTCTGGTCTTTCGTTTGTTTCAGGCAGAACGGGTAAACTGTCTAAGTCCACCACTTGCTGGCTCGTTTCTGTTTGAGAGCTAGTTCCTGTCGCCTCAGCCATGTTGAAAACTTCGCAGCTGGTTCTGTGAGAATATATGAATAAATGTTAACATTGCAATGGACACAAAAATGACACTGTGTCCCCTGTTACAACATTAACCTGAGGTTCGGGAGAGGTTAGGGGGTTAGTAAGTGCTCGGTGCTTGTGTGTGTAGTTAGGAATTGGGTAGACCTAAGAGCTAAGCGGAATGATGTGGTGTGAGAGTGAAGTAGTTAGTAGGTGGACATGGATTTACAATTGGGGTCCGGGGGTTTATTACAAGTTTTAGGTTGCCAAATGCAATGGATAGGTTTTGATTTTGACTTTGTGGAGGCTCTGGAGAGTGTGATAGGGTATTTACTTGAAAAATGGGGCTTTTTAGGGACCCATTTACAAGTGATTCTACTTGTGCTCATGGAAGAATATGTGTTAGTGCGTGATGTGTAAGACTGGGCCTCAGATGTTCGCGTGAGTGAAACATGTTGTACAGGGTTTGGCCTTGGTGTAGCTATTTGAGCCCGCAAGCAAGCCTTAGGCATCCAGATTTGTCGTGATTGTGGGCTGGCCTTCATTGACTTCTTGGGTACCCAAATAGACTTCACTTTCGCAGAAGAATTTATGAAGGACTTCTTATTAGTGTTGTGTTGTTGATTACTAATAAGAGGTTTTGGCCGTGGTGTTGGCCTGGTCGGAACAAGGTGTTCGCCTTTTCGCCTCCATACTTGTTTCATCGGCTGAAACAATCTGCTTTGCTCCTTTTTTTGGCCTCCAGTATAGGTAGTGTTCTGCTTCTTCTGTATTCGATCTGCCTTTGGTTGCTACATCCCTCTGGCCTTTGGAACAGAAGGGAGTACCGTCTTATCCTTGACTCCGTTGTTGAGACAATCCTCTTTCTGCATCATACATTTTTGGACAAGAATAGCATGGTCAACTTCATGTGCACCCCTGGAAGGACCAGGAGTTCGTGCCTTACCTAGTTCCTTGAGTGCCTCATTTTCCAGTTCAACTGTAATTCGACTATGATTTACCCATACCTGAAGAAGTTCACTTCTTAGGTTTAGGTTGACTGCATGATCATAGATCCAGTCCTGACCCAAGACAAGAGGCTCAGTGAGGTCCTCATCTTGACACACTAGTACTTTGACTGTCATTGCTTCGTCTTGAATATAGAGGGGAAGTTCCACCTCACCCATGCAAGGGGTTTCCACACCTCCCAATCCTATGAGATATGCTTCTATAGGATTGACAGTTAATTTCAACTCCTGACAGTAAGACCATTTAACAGCACTAGTGGCTGCACCTGAGTCAATCAAGGCTCTTACAGTCCTTGCACCCTTTCCTTGTCCTATATCTAAGGTTATAAAAGGACGTCGATCAATTATCCTATGAGAGCTGACACCTGAAACTTCACACATAGCCACGTGATATCCTTGATCTGCATATGCATCTGGCACAGGTTGCTCCCTGCCTTGTCTTCTTAATTTCATTCTCCGTATGCGCTCTAAAGCTTCTGCTTGAGCTTCTTCTCGAATTCGTTTTTCTTCTTCTTTGCATTTCTTCGCAATGTTGAGTCGACATAGCATCGCTTCCGTCAGAGGTTCCTGATATAACTTGACTCTCCACCCGCTTATATAGCTAGGAAGAACATCACCTTCGAGGGTAGCGAGTTGAACTGCTCCACTGGTTGAGATCCTATTAATGATCATGGGTCCGTAGCCTCTTTTCTCTAGTTTTCTCGCGTGTTGTTTCAAAGTGTAGACTAGTACTAGGTCGCCTGCCTTCAAACCTTTATCCTTGATGTGGGCATCAAAGTATGCCTTCTGTCGTTTCTTAGCTGCATATATCCCTGCAGCCGCCCTCAGTCTTGTTTCTCCTAATCGTTCTAGGTCAAAGATCCTTGAGGAGAGTTGATGACCTGTCCATTCATGCTCCTGTGCTACTTTCAATGTAGGTATTAAGAAATCCAACGGTACCACTGCATTTTGGCCAAATACCATCTGAAAGTGGTGGCTTGGAGTACCGTTTTGTAGGCCACTCGATATGCCCAAACAGCATGGTGTAGTTGTTTGTCCCAATCAGAGCATTTATTGTTCACTAATTTCGTCAGTACATTGCACAGGATCTTATTGGTGCTCTCAGCCTGGCCATTAGCTTGTGGGTGGTAGGGGGCAGACTTCTTATGAACTACCAAGAATTCTTGGAGCATATTTTCAATCACTTCATTCAAGAAGTGAGTGCCCCTATCACTTACTAGCTCTATAGGTAGCCCGTATCTTGTGAATACATTCTCAAACAAGAATTTAGCAGTTGTCTGAGCATCATTCTTTGTCGTAGCTTTTACCTCTACCCACTTTGTTAGATAGTCTGTGGCAACAATGATGTATTCAGCATGTGAACCCCTAGCTGGGGGATTAACAAGACCTACAAAGTCTATTCCCCACTTTGAGAATGCACGTCCACCCATCATAGGTTTCAGGGGCATCTCATCTTTGCGTATAGGATACTGAGTTCTCTGACACACATCACACCGTTTCACATAGGTATGTGCATCCATGTGAAGGGTCGGCCACCAGAAGCCCGCAAATAGTATTGCCTTGATCACCCGATCTGGTCCAAAGTGTCCTCCTGCTACACCTTGGTGAGCAGTTTCCAAGATCTTGAGATATTCACTTTCATGGACACATAGTCTCAGGTAACCATCTTTACCACGCTTGTATAGATTATCACCAATGAGTGAGTAATCCTGGGCTTCGTGTTCTAAACTCCTTTTCCTAGCCAGAGTCATGCCTGGAGGGAATGTTTTCATCCTCAGGAAGGATACTAGTGGTTCACTCCAATTTGGCACTATGGACACTTGATAAAGAGTGGCATGTTCCACAGGTGGTTTAGTGCAACAGATTGGGCATTCCTTGCACAACTTTTGGACGTCAGCCTCCATAGTAGGCCAATGCACTCCGAGTCTCCTTAGTGTCTGTAGGGTTCGTTGCTTTGAGTAGTGTTGCTCTAATGCACCTACATGTGCTAATTGCAACCATTTAGCGTACTCATCCTCTTCCACACAACAAGCCAAGATCCCTTGATCTGTGTGTTTGTACATACTTCTTGCCATGATGTGATACTTTTGTGCTTTTACTACCTCTCTATCCTGCGTGTTTATTACTGGATGGTTAGGCCCGTATGTCAATACTGGTACCAATGGCTTAGCCCACTGCGGTACAACTTCCAAATTAAACAAGTAAGCATCAGGAAGGTCATCTGACACTCCTTGTGGGGCTTCTCCAGATGTGAGCCTAGAGAGATGATCCGCTCTCAAGTGAGTCTTCCCTTTCCTTACTACAACCTCGAATTCATATTCCATTAGCAAGAGAAACCATCTTACTAATCTTCCTGTATTGCATGGCTTGTTCACGAGATATAACAATGCTTGGTGGTCAGTAAAAAATTTAAACTTGTTTGCAAGCAAATAGTGTCTAAATTTCTTAACTGCATATACCATGCCTAAGCCTTCTCTCTCAGTAGTGGTGTAATTTCGTTCAGCTGCATTCAATTGTCTATTGGCATAGGCAATTGGGAGATCCATATTACCTTCACCAGTAGGTTGTGCGAGTACACATCCAATAGCGTAATTGGATGCATCCACATGAACATGGAATGGCTTGTTCCAATCTGGTGTGGTCAAGATTGGTGCTGAACATAATCTTCGTTTAAGCTCCTGGAAGGAATTCTCACATTCATCAGTCCACCCAAAGTTAGTCAGAAGTCCGTACATGGGCTTTGCAATGACAGCATACATGTGAATGAACCGGCGGTAGTAACCACAATGCCCCATGAAAGCTTGTACTTCCTTGACATTCCTTGGCCTAGGTAGCTCTGCTATGGCTCTCACTTTCTCTTCATCAGTGGATATGCCATTCTTTGACACTATGTGTCCTAGAATATTGCATTGCCTGACCATAAAGACGCACTTTTCTGGGTTCAGGCAGACTTGATATTCTCTACATTTGTCAAAGATTTGTCTGAGTTCGGGAATATGGGTTTGCCTAATGTTGGAATGAGCACAAGATCATCAACATAGACTTCTAAGTTCTTCCTCAGGAACTCTTTAAACACATGGCACATCAGCCTTTGGAAGGTAGCTGGTGCATTGGTAAGCCCAAATGGCATTACTCTAAAGGCAAAAATGCCCCATTCAGTGGCAAATGCCGTCTTATGCTGATCTTCTGGAGCTATGGCTACTTGATTGTAGCCCGAAAATCCATCGAGGAAGCTGTACACTTCTTTGCCTTCTACTCTTTCTAGGAGATGCTCTGTGATAGGAAGCGGATAGTTATCTCGAATTGTGGCTGCATTAACCTTCTTCAAGTTAATGCACACACACAGCTTTCCATTTTTCTTGGGCACCACTACAATTGGGGATACCCACTCAGTATGCTCAATTTCATAGATGAATCCAGCTTCAACCAGTCTATCTATCTCTTCCTTGATCTTGGCCGCATAGTTGTCATTGTATGTGTATGGCTTTTGCTTAGAGGGCCTAGCATCTGAGGTCAT
The DNA here is from genome assembly GCA_020310875.1 of Ceratopteris richardii. Taxonomy (NCBI): domain Eukaryota; kingdom Viridiplantae; phylum Streptophyta; class Polypodiopsida; order Polypodiales; family Pteridaceae; genus Ceratopteris; species Ceratopteris richardii. Next base: position 49,647,753 of record CM035409.1, read on the forward strand.
GGGGATAGTGTGTGAGCATATGTCTGGATCAACACCCTTCAAATCCTTGTAACTCCAAGCGAACACATCTCTGTATTCTCTTAGCAAGGCTATTAACGCATGCTCTTCTTCCTCTGTTAGGTCATGGCCTATGTACGTGCATCTCTCCTCTCCTTCTTCTAGGGCCACTACTATTTTTTTGGTGGTTTCTTTGTTATCATAGGCCTCTCCTGATTGTGCCTCTCGTTTAGGCATTCTGATCATGACTCTTCTGTCATCTATCTCATACTTTTTAAAGTTTTCCAGGACCTCAAACAAAGATTCTTCCTCTTCTGGTGTGACTGCTCTCTTCTTTCTTTTCTTCCCTTCTTCCTTCGGGGTCACATGTGTGGCTAGCCTTACATCATTTGTAAGCTCTCCGTGCCTTTAGGGTTGAAATTCTACTTCATAGAAATATTCTTCATCTGATGCAAAAGGTGGATCCATAATGATTGACTCTAGATCGGAGTCGCTCGCATCTTCAAATGCATCAGGGCTAGGTTCGCATTCTTCTAGAACTGCCTCTCCCATGATTGGCTCTATGGAGAATGTTGGTGCAGACCAATCACCAATTGAAGATTTGAAGGACAAAGGATGGAGATGAGATCAAGTTTTGAAGCAAAGAAGATGGATACATTCACAGAGTGAAAGACATGTACACATATGTACATTAGTTAAGACATAGGTTACTTATACTTATGCTTTGATATAAGTCTGTACATAATTGCCTATAAATACTTTTGAAAATGTCGGGGCAAGGTGTGAAGATAAAGAGAGACAATAGGAGATCATGAGATGTGTGTATTGAGAAGTAGAAAATGTCATTAGACATGTGTGAAGTGAGTTGAACTCTCTATCCTCACTCAGTTGTAAATTTCTGAGAAATAGAAGGAAAAATTGCGCCCGATGTTTCTGTGTTTTCTTCCTGTGTGATAGATCTTTTGTGAATTCCTTTTGAAGATATCTAAGTCCATAGTTAATCAATCTATGGCTAGAGTTTGAGAGTCTAATTGTGATCAGGCTAAGAGAATTGTGTGTAGGAACATTTACATGTGAGAAAGTACTCACTGGTTCCTGAAACAGGCGCAAATTTTGATCTTAATGATTTGATCATTTCTCACTCCACAGTTTAAAGTTTTGTGCAAGTAAGCACTTAATCTTTAAGTTGGAAGGTAAGCTACTCGTGGCTAAAAGCATTTGCTTAAACGGGTTTTATACTGAGAGAATTAAAGTTAAGAAGTTAGGGGTGTCCAAATCGACTTCTCAGAAGTGCAGATTTAGACATAGTTGACTTGGTAAGTAGATTTCTCAAGATCTACTGAACCTTTTGAAGTAATTTGACTTGGAGAAGGTGCGCAATCTTTAGGTGACACCTTGTGCAAAGTTTCATAAAAAACTTTACACATTTACTCAGTCAATGAGCAAGATCTATGCAACAGACTTTCTGAGGAAATTCCTTCTTCACAGTTTAGTCAAGAAATTGATATTTGGTCATTGATAGCTTAAATTGGTGAAGGTTTTGACTTACTCTTGATATAGAGGTGTTCTAAATTCAAGAGTAGGTTTTTCTTTTGGAGATTAACACTCTCCATCAGTGGTATCAGAGCAGGAAACATCAAAATCAAGGAAAGAAGGATCCCGACTGCTACAGATTCAAGAAATTCAACAACTGAAGAACTAAAAGGTGAAAGCTTGAAGGCAAAGCTTGAGGAGGAGACTATACGACATCAAGAAAGACAAAAGGACTCTAATTTGAAGTAAAGGTACATATATTATTCATAAAGCTTGAAGATTTCAATACACAGGTGGACACAAGATGGGAGATTCTCTACAGATAGAGAAATTGGATAGGGAAAACTATCCTGCATGGTAAATGAGGATGGAAGCTCATCTTATGAGCAAAGATTTAATAGCTTACATCACAGGAGAAGAAGAGAAGCCACAGTTCAGAGATCCTAGTGTTCCAACTAGGGAAGAGTTAGCAGATTTGAAAAATTGGATGAAGAAAGATGCTCAAGCTAGGAGCATTATATATATGGCAGTCAATTTTTACTTGTTACCTCATATTCGAGGTCTTGAAAGTGCAACTGATATTTGGAATGCTTTGGAGGAGCATTTCCAGAATACTACTAAGTCAAGGAAGGCATCCTTATGGGCAGAGTTTACCACCTTTAAGAAGAAGGCTTCTCAATCCATTTCAGACTATGTGACAAGAATGAAAGATATTGCAGATGCTTTAGGAGCTGTTGATGAAGACATTGAGGAGGATAAATTGGTAAGGCAAATCCTTACAGGTTTAAGAGGTGATGACAAATGGAAGCCATTCATTTTGTCTACAAAATTATCACTTGATCATTTCACTCCTGATTTAAATCAGTTGCTAGGTCATATGCTAACATTTGAGCAGGATGTTAAAGGAGATGGTGACAAAAGTACAGGTCATGCAATGTACTCAAAGGATAAGAAGAAAGCTAACAAAGGAAAGCAACAAGCAGGTGAAGATGAAGGTACAACTAGTCAAGCCAACTTCCTAAGAGGTAGAGGAGGTGGCAAAGGTAGAGGAAGAGGCAGAAACAACAAAGATGGAGGCAAAGCTTGTTGGATTTGTGGTAAGACAAATCATTTAGCTAATGATTGTTGGCATAATAATCAGAGTAATGGTGGATATAATCAGAACTATAATTCAAGAGGAAGAGGAGGCAGAAATCAAAGAGGTAATTTCAGAGGCAGAGGTAGTAGGGGTTACTTTGGAAGAAATGCAGGTAGAGGTTTCCAAAGTCAACAATATAACAACACCTACTACAATTATGCTTCAGATCAAAAGGAAGATTCAACATTGATAATGAATGCAACTTGTGAAAGGCAGAATGAAGATCAAAGAGTCTTCTACATTGATTCAGGGTGTAGCAATCACCTGAGTGGTAATATAGCCTTGATGACTGATTTGGAGAATAAGGTATCTAATCATGTTGTTCAAACAGGTGACAACACAAAGCACAATGTGAAGTCAATTGGATCAGTGAAGGCCAAGGATGGTAGCACCTTATTGAGTAAGGTCTTGTATGTTCCTACAATTCCTAAGAATTTGATAAGTGTAGGACAAATTGTGGAAAAAGGTTATGAAGTAAGGTTCACTAATGAAGGAGTGTTTGTGGAAGACCCTAGCAATGGGTATAAACAAATTGTTTCAGGGAAGAAAGAAGGAGATTGTTCACATTGAAGATTCAAGGTAATATTGGTCATGCCATGTTCACATATGGAGGACATAAGATCTCTGAGTTAGATCTTTGGCATAAGAGGCTTGGACATTTCAATGAAAGAGGTATTAAAGACATGATTAACAATGGTTCAGTGCTTGGTTTGCCTAATGTTGCAGGTCAACATATGACATACAGATGTGAGGCATGTCAATTAGGTAAGGCTCATAAGCTTTCCTACTCCAAGCATGGTTTTATGTACTCAGAGAAGCTTGAGTTGGTACATACAGATGTGTGGGGACCATCAAAGGATTTCAGGATAAATGGGTCAAGATATTATGTGATTTATGTTGATGATGCTACTAGATGGATCACTATTTATGTGATCAAAGATAAGTCAGAAGTGTTTAATACATTTAAACACTATCATGCATATGCAGAAAGAATTACAGGACATAAGTTGAAAAGACTAAGGTCAGATGGAGGGGGAGAGTATTTCTCTAATGAATTCAGTAATTACTTGTGGGATGCAGGTATAAAAAGGGAAGTTACTTGCAGGTACTCTCCTCAACAAAATGGTGTAGCAGAAAGGAGAAATAGAACTCTTGTTGAGTTTGCAAGGTCCATGATGAAGGAGAAAAATTGCCCTAATTATTTGTGGGCTGAGGCTGTAAATATAGCTACTTATTTGGTCAATAGGTTACCATGTAAAGCTTTGCAGGGAACGACACCTTATGAGGCATGGTGGGGTAAGAGACCTACACTAGACCATTGCAAAGTATTTGGACGTTTGGCCTATGCATATGTGCCATCACAATTAAGGCACAAATTGGAACCTAAAGCTGAAAAATATGTGTTTATTGGTTATGATGATAAGCAGATGGGATATAGGTTGTGGAATCCATCCACAAAACATTTTCTTGTATCAAAAGATGTTACATTTGATGATCAAGGTACTTGGTATGCAGGTACTATCAATATTAATACAGATGATGAAGAGGTTGTGAGCCAAAGGAAAGGTAAGTCAAAGGTTCAAATAATTGATGAAGAAGAGAATAATGAAGTGCAGGTTGAAGTGGAAGAAACACCTAGGTTTGATCCTGAAACCTCAAGAAGTGGAGAACTTAGGAGGTCTACAAGGAACAAATGGCAACCTACAAGGTATAGCTATGATACTTCATTTCTGGCTACCAAAGATTATGCTTACATGATTAAAACAGATGAAGACCCTTCTACATATGAAGAGGCAAAAGGTAAAGAAAATTGGGAGAAAGCTATGCAGGAAGAATATGATGCATTATTGGAGAATCAAACATGGGATTTGGTTCCAAAACCAAATAGCCAGAAGATCATTGGATGTAAGTGGGTTTATAAGACAAAAAGATTTGCAGATGGAAGTGTGTCTAGGTACAAAGCTAGACTTGTTGTCAAAGGGTTTGCTCAGACATATGGTGTTGACTATGATGAGACTTATAGTCCTGTGGCAAAGATGACAACCATCAGGACACTTATAGCAATTGCTGCATGTAAAGGTTGGAAATTGTGTCAATTAGATGTGAAAAATGCTTTTTTGAATGGTTATATTTCAGATGATGTATTCATGGAGCAACCTCAAGGGTTCACAGATAAAAGGTATCCAGATCATGTGTGCAAGCTCAAGAGAGCTTTGTATGGCTTGAAGCAAGCCCCAAGGGCATGGAATTATAGACTTGTAAAGTTCTTGAAAGAACTTGGATTTCAGGTGTCTAAAGCAGATAGTAGCTTGCTTGTCAAAGCAAGTGATAATGGTTTCATATACATGTGCATATATGTTGATGATATAATCCTTACAGGTACAGATAAGGAAGGAATACAACGACTAAAGAAGCAAATGGAAAAGGAGTTCAAAATAAGTGACTTGGGAGACTTGTCATACTTCTTGGGCATGGAGATTACATATACTCAACATGGAGTATTTGTGACCCAAGAAAGGTATTTGAAGAACTTGTTAATCAAGTTTAAAATGGATGATTGCAGGGTAGCACCTACACCAATGGAGGTGAATCACAAATTGAGTAAATTTGGAGGTGAAGAATTCAAGGACATGAGACACTATTAGAGTTTGGTTGGTAGTCTTATCTATGCTACATTAACTAGACCTGATTTATCATATGCAGTAGGGGTTTTGTCTCAATTCATGCATTGTCCTAGGAAAGAGCATTGGATTGCAGGTCAAAGAGTGTTGAGGTACATTAAGGGTACACTCAAAGAAGGTTTGTATTATGGGTTCACATCAGATACAAACATCAAGATCTATAGTGATGCAGATTGGGCAGGTAATCCAGATGATAGAAGATCAACCTATGGATACATGTGTTATGTGGGAGATAAGTTAATCTCCTGGTGCTCAAAGAAACAACATACAGTTGCTTTGTCATCTACAGAAGCAGAGTACAAAGGCATGGTTGAAGCTGCAAAAGAAGTGATCTGGCTTAAGACTCTAATGAAGAGTTTTGACACTATACAGAACATACCTATCATTTATGGTGATAACATGAGTTCATTATATTTAGCTGCTAATCCTGTTTTTCATGCCAGGACTAAACACATTGAGATACAGTATCACTTTCTAAGAGAGAAGGTGATGGATAAGGAGATTGAAGTCATACATACTTCAACAAAAGATCAGATAGCTGATATGCTTACAAAGAGCTTGGATGGACCAAAGCTAAAGAAGTTTAAAGACATGGCAGGTATAAAGAAGATAAGAGAAACCTCAATTGATGATTGAGGGGGAGCTGTTGGTGCAGACCAATCACCAATTGAAGATTTGAAGGACAAAGGATGGAAATGAGATCAAGTTTTGAAGCAAAGAAGATGGATACATTCACAGAGTGAAAGACATGTACACATATGTACATTAGTTAAGACATAGGTTACTTATACTTATGCTTTGATATAAGTCTGTACATAATTGCCTATAAATACTTTTGAAAATGTCGGGGCAAGGTGTGAAGATAAGGAGAGACAATAGGAGATCATGAGATGTGTGTATTGAGAAGTAGAAAATTTCATTAGACATGTGTGAAGTGAGTTGAACTCTCTATCCTCACTCAGTTGTAAATTTCTGAGAAATAGAAGGAAAAATTGCGCCCGATGTTTCTGTGTTTTCTCCCTGTGTGATAGATCTTTTGTGAATTCCTTTTGAAGATATCTAAGTCCATAGTTATCAATCTATGGCTAGAGTTTGAGAGTCTAATTGTGATCAGGCTAAGAGAATTGTGTGTAGGAACATTTACATGTGAGAAAGTACTCACTGGTTCCTGAAATAGGCGCAAATTTTGATCTTAATGATTTGATCATTTCTCACTCCACAGTTTAAAGTTTTGTGCAAGTAAGCACTTAATCTTTAAGTTGGAAGGTAAGCTACTCGTGGCTAAAAGCATTTGCTTAAACGGGTTTTATACTGAGAGAATTAAAGTTAAGAAGTTAGGGGTGTCCAAATCGACTTCTCAGAAGTGCAGATTTAGACATAGTTGCCTTGGTAAGTAGATTTCTCAAGATCTACTGAACCTTTTGAAGTAATTTGACTTGGATAAGGTGCACAATCTTTAGGCGACACCTTGTGCAAAGTTTCATAAAAAACTTTACACATTTACTCAGTCAATGAGCAAGATCTATGCAGCAGACTTTCTGAGGAAATTCCTTCTTCACAGTTTAGTCAAGAAATTGATATTTGGTCATTGATAGCTTAAATTGGTGAAGGTTTTGACTTACTCTTGATATAGAGGTGTTCTAAATTCAAGAGTAGGTTGTTCTTTTGGAGATTAACACTCTCCATCAGAGAAGACTGAAATGTCATAGCCATCTTCATCACAGTGAGGTGTCCATTGTTCTTCATTGATGGCTACATCCATTGTTGCTAGGATTTCTGCCCAGCAGTGGGGTTCAAATTCTTCGTCAGGAAAAACTACAGGCGCATAGGCTGGGTCTTGAATTGATCTATGTGTTTCTTTTGCACCTATCTCTCTAGCTTCTTCTCTCTTCTCTTCTTCTACTGCTACTTTGCACATCCATAAGTGGGTGTCTTCATGCATCCATGAGGATCCTGACCCTATGGAATGCACCGATTTTGTATCATCTTTGGCTCTATGGATGGGATTCCATTGGATATGAGGGACATCTCTATGAGAGTAATCTTTGAGATTCACTTTGGTCATAACACCTAAGTGTTGTAGGTACAAAGAATTGGTTCCCCAATCCTGTACCACTTGCAACTGTCGCATAAAGGGTCTTCCCAAAATCATCTCATAGGCATGATTTTTGCTAAAATCGCATATAGCAAATGTGTGCTCGAACTCAACACCACAGGTGGTGAGAGTTATTCCTTCTAACAGCCCTAGGGGTCTCTCTATGTGACCATCGGCCATTTGCAATTTCATCCTTGTGGGCCTGAGTGCTGGCTTGCCCCAGCGCTTCCATAGAGAAGTGGTAGCAATTGCAACACCTGCGCCTGAGTCTAGAATGGCCTTGGTGGTGTATCCTTGATGAGTGATAGGAAGATATGTGTTTCCCTCCTCGCCCTCACTCATGTCTCCTATCTTGTCCAAGGGTATTTCTGGCACTGTTCTTTGGGATCCTACCTGGGAACGAGGTTTTGCTATCTCTGGTACTTGTTTGGCTACATGTTTCCATAGCTTTGGCCTTACTTTGAGTAGCTCTTCTAAGGTGAGGTTGCACTGTACTTTAGTGTTTTTCACTACCTCTGTGTTCCTAGGTATGACTGAGTCCTCATTTTGTACCATGACTGTGGGTGCTCTCATACAAGTAGACTTAGCTTCCCATGGGCCTGTGAAGTGGGGTAATTCTTGTAGAGAGTTAGACTCAAAGTCTAATCTTTCCTGAGATTGGGTGCTCTCCTGCTCCTCATAAATGGATGGGATGTCTTGTGGGAATTGGTCATGTGCGTCATCCACAAGTTCAATGGGAGGAGGGACTTCACTTTCTTTAGCCCATTTGTCTTCTTGAATCTCTCGTAGGAATTCTGGTGTAAACCGATTCAGAGAAGAAGATGTATCTGGCTCCGTAGAGTTAGGCACATAGGCTTCAGGCACATAGGCTTCCTGGGCAGGAAGACCTGCTCCTTCACTTGCCTTGTCCTTATGTTGAGAGGCGGGTTCCTTTTCTGATTGTGCAATTAGCTTCTCTATTCTTTCTAACAGTCCATCAAAGTGCAACTGTGTCTTCGCTGAACTAGAGATGTTAAATAGGCGACTGGCTTCAAACATGGTCTGAGCCAATTCCACCATCTTAGCACAAATTTTGGTTTGGTCTAGCTCTAATTCTGCTCTAGGGTAACACTTTTCATGATCAGTTACGTTTGGCCCTTCTTGGATTCTGGCCTGATATGCTTTAAGCATCATGTTTAGGTCCTCGGGAGTGGGATCTGCTAGGACTGATCCTACTCTTGGGGGTGGTGGGTTTAGGTGAGGCGGGTTGGAGGGTGGCGGTTCGGATGGAGTTGGGAATGGTGGAGGTGGGGTAGTGTGAGAGGGAGTTTGAGATGTTAGTTCAGTTATCTTGGCCTTTGTTTCTCTGAGGCTTTCCTCGAGTTCACTCATCTTTTTTGCCCATTGCCTTTTCATTCTTTCACGACTATCTCTCCAAGCTCTCGTCCTCTTCTTTGTCATGCTCTCCGTTTCACTAACATCTGGGCTCTTTTCCTGGCCTACACTTTGGTTCTATTGCAGGGCTTGGGCTCTAGTGATTACTTGTACTGGTGCAGTGGAAGTCACACTCCCTGTGGAATCTACCACTAACCCAATAACATTAATAGGAGTGATTTTTGGCATATTATTAGGATTCTTAGGGCAGTCTCGTAAGAGATGCTCCTTTCCACACTCTTGGCAAAAGCCCTGGATCGTCACTGATTGGGTTTGGGTAGGTGCGGGCATGGGACAATCACAAATGAGATGATCTCCTTGACATCTGTAGCATGATCCTCTAGGGAATGGAGGTCTTACTTGCCTAGGTTGAGGTCTAGGGTTGGGGTTTGCATACATGACGTTTGTGTAATCTGACTCCCAACTAGGTTCATTTGGCTCTTCACTGTAATAGGACTCACCATGTTCCGAAGATTGCATGTAGTAGGCCTGGGGGCTATCAATATGTGTGGAATCAAAGCTATGGTCATTGGGATCACTTTCTGAGATTAATGGTGTTACTGGGACTATAGCTCTATTCAGGTTTTCTTCTGCAACAGCATACTTTACCGGAATCACATTAGTAGGAGCAGGTGGTTGTTGTGCTAGCACTGGCTAGGGTCTCAGTTGGGCCTGATATTGCGGTTGGTAATTTTGTTGAGGTCTAGTATACTGTTGTGGTGGGTATTGACTCTGGTATCTGCGCTCTCTCTCACAAGTGAAATGAGGGAAATGATAGGGGGAAGGAGATATAGTCAAAAAACTGAAATTTTTGCGATGATGGAGATGGAGGTGGAAGATGATGGGGATGATGATGGTGATGATGATGATGAAGTAAGGATGAGAAAAGTAAGGAAAAGTAAAGAAATTACCTACAACGCCAACGTCACAACTCTACGTCTTACCATCACACGCTCGTCCTCAAAGCTCGTTCCCCGGCAACGACGCCAAAATTTGGTGTAGCTCAGTGATGAGTAGCACCTCCTTTAATGTCAATCCGGGAAGACAAGAGGATGGTATGAAGACCTCGAGCAAGTGAAGGCACAAGTGCGTGAGTGAGAAGCACACAGACATGCACACACATACACACACGCGCACACACGGCAAGACAAAGAGTGAGAAGCAATGGAGTTCTTAGATTACTTTCAAAAAGCTCATACAAGTTCGAAACTATTACAAGCTAACCGAAAAATGAGCTCTCTAGCTCTATTTATAGTTTTTGACTAGGTTTTGGCCCTGTCTAGACCTAGTGTCCGGCCTAGTTAAAAATTAGGTTCCAGGGCCAATTTGAGGGCTTAAACGGAGTCTAAAAAATACGAAAATTGATATGTAGGTACTTCTAAGGCTCCTCAAGCTCAAGGACTCCTTGTCTTGCACAAAATGGAGCTACAAAAATAGGAAATGGTATGTACAATGATTGTTAGTGATAAGAACCACTATTATAAAGATGTTGATTTGGAAAAATTTGAAGGGCCTATCTGCCAGATTTGCGTCGACTACTTTGTCTACTTAATCCTTCACCTCGCTTTGACTCTCTCCGCTGGCTTCCTTGTCTAGTCAGTCCTTGGGTGCCCATACTTCTCTCAACAAAGTGTCATCAGGGAGGAGTGCTTATGGAAATCTTGTACATCTGCCTACTCATTGCATCTCTTCATTAGATTGGGATGCTCCTAATCATTCAATAGTTTCAAGTTTTCTATGCAAAATGAAAGATGACACCCAAAGGGAAATGTCAACAAGCTGAATTTCTTGAAGGATAAAGATTCAATGGTTTTTCCTCTTCACATTTTTGTGGCATGTTTTAAAAACATGTTATTACTAGAAGACAAAAACAGTGTGGTTGAATAGGAGAGTTTCAATTTCAGAGATTGATGATGTTTTAGGTAGGGAATGGGATAGCAAAGAAATTCAAAAGCTAGGAGACATTACTTTATGTAAAGTTAGTCCAAAGTCTCTTTCAATTTCATATCAGGTATCTCGACAATCACTTGTTTTAGGATATGACTACGAAAGGTGGAAAAAAAAGCTTGGACTCTAGATAGCCTTGGATTCAAAGGAGAGCTATCCAAAATTTGAGTTAGAATTATTGATTCATCCAAATTTTCAACCTAGGAAAATAATTGTCACTGTGAATCGGAAACTCAAAAATGTAAGGGAGCTCCTATAGTTCCTTGATGAGGTTTCACCACAATTCAGATTCTCAATTGACGGCGCAATGGTAAACATTAGATCAGAGAAAACACCATCTTGCATTACTTGCCTGCCACCCAAGGTGATCAAGTTCCAACCCTTAAGAATGTAACTAGTCTGACCCTTTTTCTTCTACTAAATACATCTCTTTTTTATGTAAAATCATCATATTCATATTCTTGCCCTTTTTACTAAATACATCTCTTTTTTATGTAAAATCATCATATTCATATTGGCATTGTTTTGGTTTATATCATCACTCTTTTAAGTTTTCTATTGTGCAAAGACTTTTATAGGTTAAAGAATCTCTCATTGAGCAAAGACTTTTATCATTCTCTCAAACATGCAATTGTTGTGCAAGGTTTCTATTGTCCAAACAATTTCTATTGGTCAAAATAAGGATAAGAAATTCTCCATGTTAGTGCTTAATTATATAGAGCAGTAAGGTAGGAATATTACAAAGGGGGGAAGCTTGGAGGACATGAAAAATTCAAGTGATAAGAGACAACGAAGGTTCTCCAATGACCCTTATCACTTGAATTGGTCGTCTTTCTTTTTTTATGTTGATGGGCCATGATCAATTCAAGCGATAAGGGCCATTTAAAGTTCCCATACTGCTCTCCTCACTTGAATCGGTCGTGCCTTTTGTGTGAGTCATAAACAAAGTTTAAGAGCATCAAGGATTAAAAAATGGAGAAGATTGGAGGATACGGCCAATTCAAGTGATTAAGGGCAACAGAGGTTCTCTGAGTGCCCTAATCGCTTAAATTGGTCGTGTCCTCCAATCTTCTCCATTTTCCTTCACAAGCCCAAGTTTTCAATTTAGATATCATCAAATCATGATATAGCATAACAATGTAGAAATTAATGATAAACCACTTATTATCTTAGTTTATCTCATAAATAAGGGGCACACCACAGTTTATATTTTAGAAAAACTACTAGCAACATTAATAAGTTGAAAACATTTCTTTGTAGAAACATGAGTTACAATTACTATCTTCTAGATAAAGATAGAATGGCATCATTTACCAATACATACAATGCTCTAAAGGTTATTTTGTGTACAAAATTGTATTTACAACAAAGAGCATGTAAATATCTTCCAACATATATTGGAAGTACATGGGCTTAGTATCAATATAGATACAAAACTCTATACATTTTTGGAGCCTTCACCTTTGTGCTTATTCTTCTTCTTTTTGCAGCATTCACTTTTAAGCTTATTCTTCGAGACATGCTTCAATGGAGAGTGAATGGGAGATCCTTTCTTCTTATCTTCAATCTTCTTATGTCCTTGTGGAGGTGATGGAGGAGAGTCTGGATCATAAGGATAGATAGCATCTTTTACGATGGCATGAATTGCTTTTTCTCTGACCAAAAGGATCCACACATTTGGATAGTCATATAGATTTAGACTATAACTGTAAAATCTGCACTCTAAGAACCTTACTACATTGGCAATTACTCTCCATCCACATGATGTACTCTCTTTTTGTAGTGGCACATGAATTTGCATATAACCAAACTTTTTTTCTTCATTCACTTTGCTTTGATATTTCTGATCAATGTGTATTTTCAAAAGTTTTGCAACACTGCAAGGCTAAATAAATATCAGAATGCATGGCAATGGAAGTGTACAAGAACTTACAATTTGTAGTTCCCAGGTTGTGATTGGAGAGAGTTCATGAATAAGCCTTGGTATTCAGTAAAATCAATAATTATAAGACTCCAATTATCCCTAAAAATGTGACACATACTATTAATAAAACCACCATTAACAAAGGAATGAATTTATATGAAATATAGAAATGAAAACTTACTTTTCAATATATGGATAAACTATATATTCTATCTCTTCACTAAGATTCTTGAGAAAATGACCAATTTCATGCTTGTATAATATACACTGAGTTGCAAGGGGATTCAAAATAGAGACCTTCCTTGAGACTGAATCCTCACATTACTAGAGTAGGACCCTACAATATAAAACGAGTAGCAGATGCATCAAGGAGATCAACTATTGATAAAATGGAGCATATTATGGCCTAGAAAATACTTGAGAGCTATATTGGCTATCAGAGATTTCAACATTGAAGTGTAATAAAGTAATTCTATGATCTAAGGGTCCAGCCAATTCAGACGGATTTTAAATCAGACACCGTTTGGTCAACCATGTGTATGACCAAAGATCTCAAGTTTAGACTTACTAGGAGGTCATGTGCTCTTGTAAACAAGTAAACCACTTAGCCTAGTGGTTAAGTCTCAAGGGTGTCAAGGAGGAGGTCTTGAGTTCAATCTCCATGGGCTAAATGGGGAGAGTATTTTGCCCAAAGAGATCTAGAGACTTCTAGAAGCATCCACTTGAGTTCTCGGGATTACTGGGACACTTGGCATACATGTAGGTTAGTATCCACCTACCTAAGAAGGTAGTCCCCTAGAGAGAGCTATATATAGAGGCATTAAGTTGGGAGGAGAGTCATCTCTCTAGCATGTGGTGGTGGTAATCTTCATTAGTCTCTTGCATTGGTATCAAAGCTCAAGGTTGAGCTTCCATGGAGACCTTGATGGGCTTCATCTCACCATGTAGGAAAGCATTCTTCACATCCATCTAATGCAAAGTCCATCCTTTTGCTATAGCTAATGCAACAAGTGTTTTGATAGTACACATTTTAGCTACAGGGCTGAATGTTTCCTCATAATCAGTTCCATATATTTGTTCATATCCTTTTGCTACCAATCGTGCTTTGCACCTACTTATGCTACCATCAACATTGTGCTTTACCTTGTAATCCCACTTGCAACATATGGGTTTCTTTCCTTGTGGCAGTGGAACCGGCTTCCATGTTTCGTTTCCATAAAGTGCAACCATCTCCTCATCCATAGCTTTTTCCCAATCTGCATTTCCAATTGCATCTTCAAAACAAGAGGGTTTAGCATCTTGTATTACCTTTGTCATGTAGGCACAATGACGTTCCATATAACTATCATATGTCAATTGTTGCACTAAATTACGCATCTTCCCAGATCTTGTTGGTCCTAGTTCACTTCTCCTTGTATCATCTGCATGTGCCTTTCTTACTCTTGGAGTCTTCACAAAGGGCAATCCAAGTTCCTCATCAAGACTCTTTTATGAACCACTTGAATCTCCATCAACATCTTAAAAACCTGCACATGTTTTGTTACCAACAAAAAGCTTTTCTTTACCTATCTTAGATGTATTTGAGGAATTTTCTGGACTGAAATTTCCATGCAATCTTCCACTCCATGGATTTGAGTTGGAACTATTGCTTGGTGCTTCATCCGGTCCACTCACAACTTGAGATTCTACACTTGATTTTTCATAATTTTCTTTGTCATTTGATTCAAGAGTAAGTCCATCTTTGGCATCTGCATAGAAGCATGACATTTCATCAAAAACCACATCTTTGCTCACCTTCACCTGTCGTGTGAGTGGTTTGTAACATTTATATCCCTTTTGCTCAAGGGAGTATCTAGTGAGGACACATTTTTCTACTTTTGGATCAAGCTTCATCCTCAACTCATCTGGAACATGTACATATGCAATACAGCCAAAAACTTTCATATGTGATAAGTTTGGCTTTTTACCTGTGAACTTCTCTTCAGGTGTAACTTGATGTACTCCAGCAGTTGGAGTTCTGTTCAAAATGTATATATTCGTATGCATAGCTTCTTCCCAATAACAATGAGGCATATTCTTCTCAGCCATCAAGGCTCTTGCTGTTTCTGCAATATGTCTATTTTTGCATTCAGTAATGCCATTCTACTGTGGTGTGTACCTGCATGAAAACTGACACCGAATTCCATGATTTTTTAGAAAATTGTTAAACTCATTTGACATGTATTCACCTCCTCCATCAGATCTTAATGTATGAATATACTTCCATGTTTGCTTTTCCACCATAGCTTTTAAATTTTGGAAGTGAATGAACACCTCGCTCTTCTCTTTCATGAAATATACCCACACTTTTCTTGTATGGTCATCAATGAAAGTAACATAAGACCTGCAACTACCCATGGATGTGGTCTTTGTAGGACCCCAAACATCTGTATGTACTATTCTAGCACATTCTCACTAACATGCTTGTCATGCAGAAATGATGATCTTGATTGTTACCAAATTGACATGCTACACATACCTTTTGCATCTCTGCAACCTTGAAATTTGGTAGTCCATTGACAATCTCCTTTGTCTGCATCAATTTCAGCCTTTGCAAATTTGCATGTCCAATTCGTTTGTGTCAAATCTCTATATCAACAATAACTCCTGCACCTTTTGCAAACATGGCTTCATTCATTTCAAGAATTTTCACATTTAAGGTGAACATCCTACCCACTTTGTTTCCTTTGGCAATCAATCTTCCACCCTATTTGTACTCTTCTATATATAATCCATTGTCATTGAACCTGACTTGTAATCCCTGGTCAACTATTTGTCCAACAGAAACCAAATTTTGGAACATGCAACACATCAACAAGATGTTTTACCTTTCCATCCTCCGTAGATAGTGCTATGTTTCCTATATGCTTGATAGGGTTTGATGTGTCATCACCTGTTTCAACATATCCAAGAATGGCATTTTTTGCAAAGTACTAAACCATTATGCATGACTGGTCATATAATTTGAAGCACCTGAATCAACATACCAGACATTTTCATTCGATTTTGAAACACCAGCAGACATCATATTCATCATGTGATGTTGAACCATGAATAGCTTCTCAGATTCATCTGCACTTGTGGATGCATATTTGTTTTACTACCTTCTATTATTTTGATTCTTCAACCTGCAATCATGTTCAAAGTGTCTAGGTTTACCACAATTCTAGCATCCTTTACTGTCATTACCTAAATCATTTCTTTGGAAATTTCTGCCACCTCTTTGGCTCCCCTTGCCTCGAAATTGTCCTCTTCCTCTTGCATGATTCTGTTGTTGACCTTGGTATTGGTTATTGTGTCCTCTTCCGCTTTCAAAGCCTCTAGCTCTGCCTCTTCCTCTTCCAAAGTAGAATACGTGCTCACAACTGGGTTTTCCTTGGGAATTTGAATCCTCACCAAGATTCTTTTCTTCAATAATCAGCATAGATACCAGATCAACAAAATTTGGAAGATTTTCCCTAGTTTGTATAGAAGTTATGAACTGCTTATATGTAGCTCCTAAACCATGAAGACACACTTCCACCTTATCATCATCATCTACATTCACACCAATAGATGAAAGTCACTCACATATGCTTTTGATTCTCAGAGTGTAGTCACTTACCGACATGCCCTTTTCTCCAGTGTATGCAGCTCGTTCTTGAGTTGCAATTTTCGTGCCTTTGTATTGGTCTCATACAATGTGACCAAACTATTCCAAGTCGCACTATGACATGACAGTTTGATATCAAAAAACACAGTTTTCATGTATCAATAGTACATGGAATCGCTTGAAATTTTGGATCTGGAATACGTGAGTATTGCCAAACATAATGCAAGTTATAGTTTTGCAAAATGACTTGGTTTTTCTATGGGCCCCACCTTGCGAGCTCAAAACGGAGGTCCACATGGCTCCGAAACTTTGATCTGACAAAAATGAGTGACCCTATGGGTTAACTCACAAAAAAATTTTGAGGTCTTCTACCTTCATGCCAATTTTCGTAGCAATTTGAGCTCATTTGTGAATCGCGCTTTCTCCACGACATCTCATGTACTCTTCACTGTCGGCCTTCTCCATGAGCTCTCTACAGCCACACTGGCTCTAATACCATGTCACGAGGAAGGAGATAAGGAAGAGAGCTCACACACACAATCGCACAATCAAGGAGAAGCACACATAAATTGAGGCAAGGAAGAATAATCTTCTTCTTCTGCTTCTTCTTCTATTACGTAAAAGGAATGTACAAGAATGACCTAAAAACAAGAATACAACAAGTGCAATATATAAAGACTAGTACATAAGGAAAAAACCTAATGTCCACAAATGAGTGAGCTGGAAAGAAACAAATGTGCCATCACTCTCGATAGATAAATCTAATAAAGCTCAATGAAGTGTCCCTGACATATACTGGCATGACCACTATACGTGTCAGAGAAATGAAAAAATGATATGTGTTATCCTGGATCATCACATGTTGAGCTTGATATCTCAACACTGGAACCCCATGCTCTTCCAAAAGTATCAATATCACAATTGGAGCAATCAGTTTCACAAAGCAGAGGAGGATAATTGCAACCAGATGTCAAGAAGGAGGCCACCTTAGTGACAAATGCTACTACACAACCTCACTCCTCACGCACAAGGACAAAACGTGAACCAAATTTCAAGACTAAACAAATATGGGTGATGAAAGGCAAGCAACCACCAGCATTGCCCTAATGATTCCCATTTAAGCAAGCCAACTATGCCAAAAGAAGAACCAAGCAACTAGGACAATCCCAACCACAAGGATCCAACAAATTTGGGTGCCTAAGGAATTAGCTGAAGTCAACATGTGGGTGTCCAAGGAACTCTTACATACACAAAACCCTATGCCCTCTCTCACAAGAAAAGTCTCAATAAAGAAGCCAAGGAGAAGCTAGGGTCAGAACCAAGCACAATAATCAAAACAAGATTAATTCACCTCTTTGACAATAGTAAAAAGACGATAAAAAAGGGTATGGGTTTAGAAGCCAAAAGCACCAATAGCCCCCACAAAACCAAAGAGCCAACCACGAGGGATACAAAATTTAAGAAACCATCCAAAGATGAAGAGGCCAAAAGTACCCCTATAAGGAGGAATGATTAGTTGTCATTCAACCATCGATTGATTACATCATTTCAAGATCCAATGGATACCTCCAAACAAAGATTGCATCAACATCTGCAAGTAACCTCAAAAGCCTCA
This sequence comes from Ceratopteris richardii, assembly GCA_020310875.1. Lineage (NCBI taxonomy): Eukaryota > Viridiplantae > Streptophyta > Polypodiopsida > Polypodiales > Pteridaceae > Ceratopteris > Ceratopteris richardii. The sequence goes on from CM035409.1 coordinate 49,665,727, forward strand.
ACATGTGAAAACCATGTGACCTTTGCATAACCCCATCTTTTGCACCATTTAGGTGATGCATTTCCACAATATACATTAATATAGGGCCACATTACAAGGCCGTGCATAGACATAGTTGAAAATCCTAGGCACATGAGACACATTTGACATATGTAAAATATTTTATTGATACTAACCTCTTTCTTCTTGTTTTGTGACATTGTTCCACAAAAAAGGGGGAGAAGAAGAAAAAACAGAGAATGGATACGACCATGCACACAAAGAATCACATCAGTGAACCATCACAAGGACATTCGTCAACAACAAAAGAAAATCCAATGGCCATACACTATGATGGGTGTACAAACACAAAGAGATGAACATCGGCAAACCTTTCACCACAGTAAGAATCCCCTACTTTGGCAACACTATAAAAATGATAGATTAGGAAACCTCTTTGTCAGCATACCCTTGAGTCCTTAGCTCAAGACCAAATGTTTTGCACCATAATTCTTACAATGCGTTCCCGAAGTAAGCATGCATAGGGCCACATTACAAGGCTGTGCACAAGGCACATATTTTCTTCAACCCATGCACTAACACACTTACCCATCATTCATTATGGGTTACCATTACTTGACATGATAACTGTGAAAACCATGTTTGAAAGATCTAGAGGACATCAAGGTTAGAACATCACTACCTAGGAAGCAATTCACAGTCAACAACTACTCAAAATCAACATGGACAACCTCTTTTGAGCAACTAGCAATTTTCGGAAGCTCACAAATACACCATCATGTTGGAATCCAAGGAAGAATTACATTCAAAGGGACTAAAATTTGCAAAGGCTAACAATGAAAAAATGAAGAACATGACAACCCACCCTGCTACATTTGGAAGACAAACTACTCTTGTTGATACATGATGGATACTAGCTCTCGAAGTACTACAGGAACACCCGCTCCAACAAGGGTCTCTCAAGGATGATGGAATCAAGAGGGGGGGAGTGTTGTCACTCAAAGTTAGGCATGAGGCACGAGAACACATCAAAGAAGTGGACACATAAGAAGAGGGATCATGTAGGGAGCTCCAAGAAGTATATGTCAATTTTTCAAAAGAAACCCCTATAAAAAGAGTGATTTTGATCACTAGAAACCATTGCAAATATCATTTCACATTTTTGTAGCTCCATTTTGTATAAACTGAGGAGTTCTTGAGATTAAGGAGCCTAGGTAGAACTCATGTTTCATATCTGATAATTTTTAGAGCTCATTTGAGCCCTCAAATAGCATCACAAACTTAACTTTTTACTAGGATGGCCATTAGGTATGAAAGCGGTCAAAACTAGTCAAAAAACTATAAAAAGAGCTAGAGAGCTCATTATTTAGTTTAGCAAGTTAGAAAAAGAGCTTCTTGAAGAGTGTATCCGAGTTATTGAAATTCAACACTTCCATTGTTCCTATCTTTGTTATCTTGCCTTGTGTGTGTGCATGTCCGTGCATGTATGTGCTTGTCACTCACATTTGCTCACCACAATTGCTCATGATCTTCATATCCTCCTCATGTCTCCATGGATTGACAAGTAAAGGAGGTGGTGCTCACGCTTGGCCTACACTAAATTTGTGTGATTATGAATTGGATGCATTCATCATATGAATATGTCAAGATCAAGTCATCTAAATAGAGGATGATTATGGCAACTAAGGAGTCTTTCTAATATCTGTACAATTTAGCATCAAAAGTGCTCCTTTGAGATCCTTTAGCTTTGAAGAACTTGTGGATATTTTCATACCAGGCCCTGGGAGCTTGCTTAAGTCCATTAAGTTCTTTGTGAATTTTGTATACATGATCTTCCTTTCCTTTGATCTTGAAAAATTGAGGTTGTTTGACATAGACCTTGAAGATCACCATTGAGAAAAGAACTTTTAAGGTCAAATTGGTAAGTCCATTTGAAGTGTGCACTTAAGGAAAGAATGAATCTTATAGTTGTAAACCTTGCAGTAGGGGTGAATGTTTCTTCATAATCAATGCCATGCTTTTGCTTATAACCCTTAGCTACAAGTCTTGCTTTGTACTTGTCTAGGGGACCATCTAAGTTGTACTTAACTTTGTATAGCCACTTAACTCCAATAACTTGATGATTTGTAGGCTTTGGAACAAGTTTCCAAGTGTTCTTCTTTTTTATTACATCCATCTTTGTTTGCATAACTTCTTCACACAGGTTGACCTTGAGCTTCTTTGCATAAGTGCATAATTCATATAGTGAGTTTGTTCACATTGTTGCTTCTCAATGAGCCTTTGAGGTTTCCTAGGTTGGTGACAAGTACTTGCTTTTGAGTTTTGCTTAGAAATAATTGTGTCCCCTTTGAAGTGTAGATGGGTGGACTCATAATTGAACTTGGATCTTTTGTTGAGTACTTTGAAGCTTCATCAAATATGACATCGTTTGAAATGGTGATGGAGTAGTTATCAAGATCATATAGTCTGTATGCCTTCAAATATTCACCATAGCCAAAAGAAAAGATGTTTCTTGTACTTAGATTGCAACTTACCTCAATCTTCCTTGGGTACATGTATGAATGCTTCACTTCCAAAAACTCTAAAGTAGTTGACATTGGGCTTGCATCCATAGTAGGCTTCAAATGGAGTCTTTTTGTGTAATGCACTTATGAAGCCTCTATTGATGATGTGAACTCCATTGCGTACAACTTTGGCCCAAAACTTGAATGGTAAGGCTTTGTTGAGAAGCCTGGAGCACAACACACAATACTAAATATATTACCAAGAGAATGTACAAAGATAATGGGTTATAGGCATATATACAAGCAAGGGGAAAAAAGCCTCCTAAAGAGGGAAAAAAGTGCCCTTGTGGTCCTAGTGTGTTCACACACATCACTACCTAAATATATCAACAAATCCCCCCCTAGGAGTGATGAGGTGAACAAGGAGTTGGCACTCATGTATAAGGAAATGCCAAGCTATGTGGAATCAATTTACAAAAGGAAGTAATTCCAAAGCTTTGCGAGAAGCTTCAAACTTCTCCCTAGGCAGAGCCTTTGTGAAAAGGTCTTTGATGTTCTTCTGTGTGGGCACATATGCCAAATTGATCTCTCTAGTAGAGAACCTCTCGCTAACATAATGATAGTTCATCTCAATATGCTTAGTGCAAGCATGGATCATAGGGTTCCTCACAATTGCCAATGTGCTCTGATTGTCAGTGAAGATGGTGGTGGCATAAGATTGACTAACACCCAAATCAGTCATAAGGGATTTGAGCCACAAAAACTCAACAATCATTGTGGAAGCTACACTATACTTAGCCTCACAACTAGAAGTGGCCATAGTAGGATGCTTCTTGCTCAATCAAGATATGCATGAGCTACCAAGCATGAAGCAAAAACCACTAGTGGACACACGAGTGTCATAGCAACCAGCCTAGTTAGAGTAAAAAAAAAGCATGTAAATTTGGTAGTAGTGATCCCCCCTTGGGATAAACAATCCAAGTAACCAGATACCACTCAAGTAGTGAAAGATGCACTTAACCACCTACCAATGCTTGAAACTTGGGCAATGCATAAACCTGCTCATATGTGAGATAGCAAACTACTTATCTAGGTGAGTAATGCATAAGTAAATCAAGCATCCAATAGTCTGCTAATAGAGAACAACATCAAATGCATCTCCAACATCATGAAGACTCAATCGTAAACCTATCTCCATAGGAGTGGCAATAGGTTTGCAGTCTTCAAGGCCAAAACATTGCAAATCAGCCTTAAAATCAACAATATGTTTCTCATTCAGGCCAGTGAGTAGCATGTCATCAACATAGACAACAATGATCAAAAGCACATAATTTGCATGCTTAACTTATAAGGTTCTCTCAGTTGGATTGTTTTCAAAACCATGTGCAATCAATCAGGCATGTATTTTTTCATATCAAGCACCTGGTGCTTGTTTCAAACCATATAATGCCTTTTTCAACCTGCACACTTTGTTTTCATGCCCATTTTGCACAAAACCACGAGGCTGAAAAACACACACTTCTTCATGCAAGTCACCATTCAGAAATGTATTTTTATTGTCCAATTGATGTACATCCAACCATGATGAGCTGCAAGTGCACAAATGCTACAAACAATATTTGTTCGGCATGTAGGAGCAAATGTCTCATCAAAATCAATGCCTCTTTCTTAAACGTAACCTTTTGCAACAAGCCTAGCCGTATACCTGTCAAGTATTCCAACAGGCTTATACTTTAGCTTGTATACCCACTTAGTTCTAGTGGCCTTTTTGCTAGGAGACAAGTCACATAAAGACTAGGTACCATCTTTCATAATAGCATCATATTCTGATTGCATAGCACCCATCCAATTTTGTAAATTTTGTGCTTCATCAAACAAAATATGCTCATTCTCATCATGAAGACTAGAGGCAGCCATAACATAGCAATCTGATGCAAAAGAAGCACTATGAGAGCCTCAACGAGTACAATATGATAGAGGTGCATCTAATTTGCTATCTTGCAAAGTCTACACTAGCCATTTAGGCATAGTCTTTGTCTCCTCCATGTCCATTCTCTCATGAATAAATGCATCATGTAAATCTCCATCAGAAATGGAATGATCTGCATCATCACATGAAACCTGTAAAGGCTAAGAAATTGCCTCATTTGGACCAACACTATATTGTCCACCTATAAAAAGAGGTAGCAAAGTGTCATACGCATCTTTGGAGCTAACTAATATCTCTTTAGTACATGAAAGTAATTGCTGAATCACATCCTCCACAAAAAAAACATCACAACTAACCAAAATGCATTTAGTTTGTGGATGATACAAACTATTGCCTTTGCTTTCAGAATTGTACCCAACAAAAATACATTTCACCACTTTATCATCCAATTTCTTGCATTGTTGTTCAGGAACTAATGCATATGCCAGACAACCAAAGACATGCAGGTGAGCAATAGATGTCTTGCAACCATGCCAATCCTCATATGGAGTGATAGACTACAATGCTTTAGTGGGACACTTGTTAGGTATATATGTTGCACACATAATAGCCTCAAGCCAAAAACTATGTGGTAAAGCTTGACTCTTGACCATACACCTTGCCATCTCCATGAATGACATGTTCTTCATTTAAGCAATTCCATTCTATTGACATGTATATGACACTATATATTGATGTTTTATCCCACATTCAGCCATAAATGCATTAAAATTAGAAGACATTTATCCCCTCCCTCGATCAAAATGGAGGGTGCCCATTTTACATACTGACAGATTTTCAACCAAAACCAAAAACTATTTGAAGAACATAAACACTTCGGACTTTACTTTCAATGGATACACCCATGCATGCATGAATGAATCATCAAAGTCATGAAGTAAAGGTAGTTTCCAAAGGAGGGTGTCTCCATAGGACCACAAACATCACTGTGAACAAGCTGTGATTTCTGAGTAGCTTTCGGGAACAAGGAACGCTGCATTTTGCCCAAAATACAGCCTTCACAAACATGTTTACAAGGTGCCTCAAGTTTGGGCAGAGGGGACACCATTTCATATTTTTGCAAGTGTAGCAAGAACTACCATCAATAGTAGTCAGAATGATCTTACCAACTCCCATGATAAGATAAGACGAGTTGTTGGTGCATGTGATAGTATTCCTTGTAGGGGTAGGCACAAGTGAAGTGAAGAAACTATGATATGAGGTAATATTTTTGGTTGCCCCACTATCAAAGTACCAAACATCTTAGTCAATTGTAGACATACACTATTCATGGGAAGATGTTTCATAACTGCAAACAGTAGTAAATGCCCATTCTTCATCTTGCACAAGATTCATAGATTCTATTTTGGGTGTATAGGCCTTTGCAACAAACATTCTAGCCTCTTTCTTCTTTGCCTCTTTTGCAACCAGTTTTGGACAAGTCTTTATGAAATGATAATTTCCTTTACAATATTTGCAAAATAATTTCTATTTTCTTCTCGTCTCTATCATCCTTCTTTGATTGTGTAGAATTAGCAGACTTCTCCTTACTAGTAAATGAGCTCCATTTAATTTTGCCCTTCTGACTAGCCAAGAAAGTTTGATCTGCAACATGCACAATGGACCTGTTCTACCTAGACTGCTCTTCCTACAACAAAGCAAAGACTAACTCCTCAAATGTTAAGGCATTTGGATTGCCTTTCATCATCAATCAAAGAGTAGAAGAAACCTCTGATATGAATCTGGAAGACCATTTAAAATAATTTGTACAAGTGAATTGTCAGGCAAGACTTCATTAGTAGAAATCAAGTGCTCCTTCGAATCTTTGATCTTTGTCAAAAAAAATCCATGGAATCTCGTTCATTCATGTGCTCACTGTCCAACTATTTTCGGAGGTAAGTAGCATGAGCCTCATTCCTTGCCTGGTATAAATTGGTAAGTGTATCCCAAGCATCTTTTGTTGCTTTGTAGGAGAGAATGTGAAGAATAATGGCACGTTTGACAGACAAGTCTATCAATGCATGTTCTTGAGCATCTCCACCATCCCAACAAAGTTGCTCTATAGTAGGTGCAACAAGAATTACAGCACAAATAGGAACCTAAAGAATATCACCATCTTCAATGCCATCTACATCACGTATTTGTAGGTGTAAGAGGACATTTTTCAACACCCTACACAATATTGCACACTCCTTTTGCAACCAATACATGACGCATCATATAGACCCATACTGGGTAATTGGTACCATCCAACTTCAACAACCAACATATGGAATACATAACAATTTCATCCATGGACACTGACTTGAATACCCTGATGCAGAAAAATGATTGTATCTCAAAAAGTTGAACAAAACTACCCTATTGAGTTCTGCTAAACCTGTAGCAGACTTTGAGGCACTTATAAAGGTGGACCAAAACCTGTATATATCTTTGGCACAAAAAAAGGAAATTTCCTACACATGCATTATGATAGTGCATTCGGAGGCCAAAGCGAGCTCAAATTGCAATTTTGACACTATAGCATAAAGCAGTTTTGAACTCCTAATTGCCTGAGTATGCTCACCAATTTTTGTGCGGTTTTGAAACTATAACTAGAGGGGTGTTGACAATGCCCTAGATGAAGCCTTGTTCTGCTATGTTACCAATTGTTGGAGTTTGAGGTCAGTAGAAGCACGCGAACGACAGAGGAGGAAGAAGAATCTTGGATCACAACACACAATACTGAATGTATTACCAAGAGAATGTACAAAGATAAGTGACCCATTAGGGTTATAAGCGTATATACAAGCCGAGGAAAAAGCCCTCATAAGAGGAAAAAAAGTGCTCAGCCGTCCTAGTGTGCTCACACATAGCACTACCTAAATATATCAACATTAGCTACTCCATCTTGAGATGGATTATGAGGTTGAGTTAATTTCCTCTTGATGCCCTTTTGTTTCAAGAAGTTGTCAAAGATATGGTTGATGAATTCTGCACCTTTATATGATCTAACATGTCTTGAATAAGCTTCATGTCTCTTTCTCAACTTGATAGGCCCATTCTTTGAACTTCGAAAATGTATCTTCCTTAGAATTATGAAAATAGACCCATATGTATCTCATGTGATCATCCACCAAGAGAAGTCATCTGTTGCTCATCTGCATTGTTGTTTGGCATATGCATTAGTGCCTGAACAACATCGCAAAAAATTAGATGATAAAGCAGTAAAATGTATTTTTGTTGGGTACAATTCTAAAAGTAAAGGCTATTGTCTATATCATCCATAGACTAAGTGCATTCTGGTTAGCCATGATGTTGTTTTTGTGGAAGATCTATTCATCCATTGCTTTCATGTACTAAGGAGAAATCTGTTAGCTCCAAAGACATGTATGATACTTTGCTTCCTCTTTTTATAGGTGGAAAGTCTAGTGCTGGTCCTAATGAGGCAACTTTTTGGCCTTTGCAGGTTTCATGTGATGATGCAGATCATCCGATTTCTGATGCAGATTCTCATGATGCACTTGTTGATGAGAGAGATGATATTGAGGAGGCAAAAACTATGCCAAAATGGCTAGTGTAGACTTTGCATGATAGCAAATTAGATGCACCTCTGTCATATCATACTCGATCAAGCTTTCATAGTGCCTCTTTTGCATCAAATTTCTATGCTATGGCTGCATCTAGTCTCTGAGAATGGGCCTGTTTCATTTGACGAAGCACAAAATTCAGAAAATTGGATGGCTGCTATGCAATCTGAATATGATGCTATAATGAAGAATGGTACTTGGACTTTATGTGACTTGCCTCCTGGCAAGAAGGCCATTGGCACTAAGTGGGTTTACAATCTAAAGCGTAAGCCTGATGGAATAGTTGACAGGTATAAGGCTAGGCTTGTTGCAAAGGGTTATGCACAGGAAAGAGGCATTGATTTTGATGAGACCTTTGCACCCACATGCCGTATGACTACTGTTCAGAGCATCTGTGCACTTTGCAGCCCATGATGGTTGGAATGTACATCAATTGGACATTAAAATTGCATTTATGAATGGTGAGTTGCTTGAAGAAGTGTATGTTTTTCAGCCCTGTGGCTTTGTGCAAAAAGGGCATGAAAATCAGGTGTGCAGGTTAAAGAAGGCATTATATGGTTTAAAGCAAGCACCATGTGCTTCAGATGAGAAGATACATCCTATCTAATTGCGCATGGTTTTGAGAACAATCCAACTGAAAGCACCTTATATGTTAAGCGTGCTAATGATGTGCTTCTAACTCTGATTGGGCTGGTTGCTATGACACTCGTATGTCCACTAGTGGTTTTTGATTCATGCTTGGTAGCTCATGCATATCTTGGTTGAGCAAGAAGCAACCTACTGTGGCCACTTCCAATTGTGAGGCTGAGTATAGGGAAGCTTTCACAGTGACTGTTGAGTGTGTGTGACTTCGATGCCATATGGCTGATTTGGGTGTTGGTCAGTCTTCTGCTACCACCATCTTCATTGACAGTCAGAGTGCATTGGCAATTGCGAGGAACCTTGTGTTCCATGCTCGCACTAAGCACATTGATGTGCATTATCATCATGTCAGGGAGAGGTTCTCTGCTAGGGAGATCAACTTGGCATATGTGCCCACACAGGAGAACATTGCAAACCTTTTCACGAAGGCTCTGCCTAGGGAGAAGTTTGAAGCTTTCCGCAAAGCTTTGGGCTTACTTCCTTTTGTGGATTGATTCCATATAGCTTGACACTTCCTTATACATGAGTGCCAACTCCTTGTTCACTGCATCACTCCCAGGGGGGATTTGTTGATATATATAGGTAGTGATGTGTGTGAACACACTAGGACCACTGGACACTTTTTTCCCTCTTTAGGAGATTTTTTCCCCCGGCTTGTATATACGCCTATTGTCCTAATGGGCTATTTATCTTTGTACATTCTCTAGCAATACATTCAATATTGTGTGTTCTGCTCCAAGCTTCTTCTTCTTCCTTGTGCTGTTCGTGTGCTTCTGCAGACGTCGACCTCCAACAGAGACTTGTACGTAAAAACTTGGGAGAAATCCTTTTGGAACCCATGTGAGAGCCATGTTATTTTTAAGGTTGGAAGGCCTTGGATTAGCATCCATGTGGAGGGCACACTTGGCAAGCTCTCCTCACATTTTCCCCCTTGGCCTTGGGGTATATATATGGGTGGAGTTGGTTAGGTGGAGACATGCATCTCTTGCCCCCTTATGGGTTTGGTTATCTTTGTGAGAGTTTTTCCTTAGATTAGTTGATTCTTTTGTTGTGGAGGTAACTCTCACAGTGGTACTAGAGCCAAGTGATGGACTTGTTAGATTTTACTTCTACGAATTTTTACCCTCTCTATTAGTTGCCACACAAATTTTTTCTTCCTTGGGAATGCTGATGTTATGCGAGGTTTGCTTGGCATTTGAGAGCTCTACAAAAGTATGTTTAATTAGGTGCACCCTACCACCTAAGCCCCGACCCATATAGAGTCTATGTCAGATCGATGGAGCCTGCTTAAGCGACGCTCGAAGGAGGCTTGCTTGACCAACACTCATTAAAGCATGAGAGCAGAGCCATAGTATCAGCATGTGTGAGCTCTCTTCACTAGTCAAAAAATAATTGTTGACCTCAGCCTTATATAAAGCTACTGCAGACATAAAGTTTCTCCAATGTGGGATAATTCCCCAAATGTTCTAAGTGCATGCATGATTTGAGGAGTGCTTCATAGTACATATTACCTTGCAATGGAGTTTCTTCAGTTCACATGAGCTTATGCATAGAGAATATTGTCGCATGCGCTAACAACTCCTCTTATCCTGTAATGAGATTTGGTAAGATCATTTTGACTACTGACTATGGTAGTTCTTTCACATTATCAAGTGCTTTATATGTTCTAGGAACCAAGAAAAATATGTTGCCAGTCTGAGCATTAGCCAAGATTGGCTTGTTTGTCAAATTTGTTGATGACAGATATACAATTCATGATCTCTCAAATGGAGATGTTATTATTGCTTCTTGAATTTTATGTCGTGGATTGTATAATCTCATAAACTATGCAAAATCTTTGAATGATTCAGTATGTGCAGTTCAAGATTCTTAGGTTGTCTCAGATGCAAAGCTTTGGCATGCACACTTTTTTCATCTAAATTTTGCTAGTTTGCTACACCTGTAAAAATATAAAATGGTGTCCTCTCTACCCAAACTTGAGGAACCTTGTAAACATGTATGTGAAGGTTGTATCTTCCGCAAAATGCACTCTTCCTCCTTCTCAAAAGATGCTTCAGTTCGAGATTCTCATAAATTACAGCTTCTAGTTGAGTGTGGGATAGAACATCAATGTACAATGTCGTATACACCTAAAAGAAATGGAGGTGTTGAAAGAAAGAATAGGTCTATCATGGATATGGTGATGTGTATGGTCAAAAGTGAGGCTTTCCACATAGCTTTTGGCTTGGGGTTTTTATGTGTGCAATATATGTACTTAATAGGTACCCACCAAAGCACCCCAATTGATCACTTCGACTGAGGCTTGGCATGGTCGCAAGCCATCTGTTGCTCATGTGTGTATCTTTGGTTGTGTAGCATGTGAATTAATGTTTGAACAACAATGCAAGAAATTGGATGATAAAGTAGTGAAATGTATTTTTGTTGGGTATAGTTTTGAAAGCAAAGGCTATTGTCTATATCATCCACAGACAAAATGCATTTTGGTTAGTCGTGATATTGTTTTTGTGGAAGATGCAACTTAGCCATTAATTTCATGTACCAAGGAGAATTCAATTAGCTCTAAATATGTGTATGAAATTTTTTTGCATCTTTTCATATGTGGAAAATTACGTGTTGGACTGAATGAGGTGATTTGTCAACCTTTATAGGTTCCACATGTTGATGCAGATCATTCCATTTCTAATACAAATTTACATGATGCACTTGTTGATGAGAGGGCTGGCATAAAAGAGGAAAAAACTATGCCTAAATGGGTGGTTTAAAATTTAAGAGATAGCAAATTAGATGCATTTTTGTTATATCATGTGCATTCAGACTCTCATACTGCTTGGTTTGCAGCAAATTAGTATGCAATGGCTACCTCTAGTCTTTGCAATGAGAATTAACCTATTTCTTTTGATGAAGCACAAAATTCAAAAAAATGGATGGATGCTATGCAATCAGAATATGATGTTATTCTAAAGAATGATACTTGGTCTTTATGTGATTTTCCTCCAAGAAAAAAGGCCATTGGCACTAAATGGGTATACAAGTTGAAACACAAGCCTGATGGAATAGTTGACATGTATAAGGTTAGGCTTGTTGCCAATGGTTATGCTCAAGAGAGAGGCATTGATTTAGAATGACACCTTTTCTCCCACATGTTGAAGACCACTGTTCGTAGCATTTGTGCACTTGCATATCATCATGGTTGGAATGTACATTAGTTGGACATTAAAATTCATTTCTAAATTATGACATACAAGAAGAAGTATATGTATTTTAGCCCCATGGTTTTATGCAAAAAGGGCATGAAGACTAGCTGTACAGGCTGAGAAAGGCATTATATGGTTTGAAGCAAGCTCCACGTGCTTGGTATGAAAAGATACATGCCTAGTTGATTGCAAATGGCTTTGAGAACACTCCAACTAAGAGCACCTTATATGTTAAGCATGTAGATGATTTACTTTTGATCATCGTTGTATATGTTGATGACATGCTACTCATTGGTCCTAATGAGAAACATATTCCTGAATTTAAGGCTAATTTACATGCCTCCTTTGAGATGTCAGATTTTGGGCATTTGCATCATTATTTGGGCATTCAATTTATGCAAGTTTAAGGGGGAATAACTTTATGTGAAACAAAATAAATTGACACATTACTGCAATGTTTTGGCCTTGAAGATTGCAAATGTATTTCCATTCCTATGGAAACAAGTTTACGGTTGAGTCTTCAAGATGTCAGAGATGCATTTGGTGTTGTTCTCTATTAGCAAGCTATTGGATGCTTGATTTACTTATGCATATCTCAGCTTCTTATTTAGTTTGTTCCTTCTCAGATGAGCAAGTTTATGCATTGCCTAGCTGTCAAGCATTGGTAGCCATTAAGCACAATTTTTTGCTACTTGAGTGGAACCTGATACTTGGATTGTTTTATCCCAAGAGGGGATCATTATTAACATATTTACATGATTTTTTTGGTCCAGACTCAGTTGATTGCTATGACACTTATGTGTCAACTAGTGGTTTTTGCTTAATGCTTGGTAGCTCATGCATATCTTGGTTGAGCAAGAAGTAGTCTGCTGTGGCCATTTCTATTTGTGAAGCTGAGTAAAGGACAATTTTCATAGCGATTGTTGAGTGTGTGTGGCTCAAATGCCTTTTGGCTGATTTGGGCGTTGGTCAATCTTTTGCCATCACCATCTTCATTGACATTCAGAGTGCATTTGTACTGCAAGGAACCCTATGTCCCATGCCCTCCAAAGCACATTCAAGTGCACGATCATTATGTAAGGGAGAGTTTCCCCACTAGAGAGGTCAGTTTAGCTTACATGCCCACATAGGGTAATGTTGTAGACCTTTTCACAAAGTCTCTGTCTAGGGAGAAGTTTGAAGATTTTTGCAAAGCTTTGGGCTTATTTCATTTTTTGGATTGATCTCTTTTCACATAGCTTGGCACTTCCTTATACATGAGTGCCAGCTCCTTGTTCACCACATCACTCCCAGGCATGATTTGTTAATATTTTGGTGGTGATGTGTATGAACACACTTAGGACCATCGAGGCACTTTTTTGCCTCTTTATGAGGCTTTCCCCCCTAGATTGTATATACCCCTATAACCCTAATGGGTAACTTATGTTTTTACATTCAATTGGTAATACATTGTGTATTGTGCTATGCTCCAAGCTTCTTGTTCTTCCTTGTGTTGTTCTCGTGCTTTTGTAGACCTCGAACTCCAACAAAAATGTTTCATGTGGAGAGAGATTATTCTTCTCAGGTGTGTATTTGGTGGTTATCTCTTTCTTTATTCCCCTATTTTGCAAGTAGGAATCAAACTCATGGAAGAAGTATTCTCCCCCTCCATGAGACCTATCTTTTTAGGGGTTTACCTATTTGATTTTCCACAAGAGCTAGATACTTCTTAAAACATGAGAACACTTCATCTTTATGCATCATGAAATATAGCATGGTCCATATGGTACAATCATGTATGAAAGACACATAGTACCTTGATCCTGAGATAGAGAGCTCTATACTTAGTCCCCAAACATTTGTGTGGACAAGCTCTAAAATGTCTCCATGTATGTACCCCTTCTTTGTGAATGGTTTCCTATGAGATTACCGAAATCGACATGTACTACTTTTGTAAACAATATGTTGCTTTGAAATGCTAGGTAGTCCAAGAAAACTTTGATCTCTACTAATTTTCTTTAGGGCTCTCTCTCTCTAATGTGATCCAATCTCTTATGCCAAACCTCTAACTCTGATAGGCTTTGAGTACCATAATTGGACAATGCTATGTTCTTGGTGTCTTGGAGTTCAAAAGTGAACAATCTACCTATTTTTTCTCCTTTGACTATCCTCTTGAAACCTTGATATGGATCCTCTACATAGGCTCCATGCCTTTCTAAACCTCACCTGCAAACCTTTCTCCACAATCTGACCTACATTTATCAAGTTCTTAGTAATGTTAAGTACATAGAGAACTCTACTCAACATATTCATATTACCATTTGAAGACTTAACATTTCCAATCTTCTCTAAAGGGTGCCTTGTGTCGTCTCTTGTCTCGACCTCATTCTTATTCTTTGGATCTTCCAAGTCTAAAACCAATGTTACATTCCCTGCTACATGGTTTGAGCATTCAAAGTCAATATAGAACACATGCTCATCTGATTTACCTACCTTCATTGTCATGTTCATGAGAAGGAGTGAATTCTCTTGGGACTGATCATCAATGTATTTGTTGTATTCTCTTCTTCCTTTGTAGCCTCTTTGATAATTGTTTTAGTTATTATTGTTGTATTGATATGATTTGTTGTATCTACCTCTAGAAGCTCCATATCCATCTCTGTTGTATCCTCTTCCGCTCTGGTTTCTTGGGCTCTTGAACCAATGCTATGTGATGTGGTTGGTTTATCCACATATGGCACAAGGAGAGGAGCTTTGAGATCTCCTCTTGCCTTGTCTACCACCTCTACCTCTTCCTCTTTAGCTTCTACCTCTACCTCAAAGTTAGCTTGGGAGGTGCTTCCTTCATCATCAAACTTTTTGCCTTTTCCTTTGGCATCTTTACCTTTTTTTGAATTTGTGTAACGGGTAGAAGATTGATTAAGTTTTTGATTCTCACCATTTTTCATAAGTTTGGCCTCATGAATGAGAATTTTCCCATGATTGTGTTGAAATTTGGAATCTGCATATCCATGTACAAGTCCATCGCAGTGGTGAAACATGGAAAATCCAATTCAAAAGCTTACAAAACATGGAAAATCTGAACATCAAATAGTCTACTTGTGGTTCTGATCCATCTAAATATGCTATGCGGATTGATACACTTTTTGGTCCAATAACAAAGAGATGGTTTGAAAGCCCAATTGGGTTGTCTTTATGAGATGAGGGTTGAACTCTGTGGTATTCAATGCAACTATAGAGTCAAATCATCACATCAGACACTCAAACTTTGAGCAGTTCCTTTAGTTTATGAGATTGAAAATGGACCTTTCTATTGATACTTTCCCTCTTAGTGATCCCTTTGGACCATCGGCTATGGTTAAAGTGGACCCATGATTTGGTCCCTTCAAGCTGGGATATCCCTTTGGGAAAAGGTTCATGGGAGTCGGGACCACACTCAAGGGCAATGGATTATGGGACCACAGTTAAGGTGGAGACTTGATTTGGTCCCGTCAGATTTAATTGATCCCTTTCGGGGTCAAACTGGACACATGATTTGAGCCCTTGGCCGCTGTCGAACTCATGGCTGAGATTGAACGTGTGCACTGTGCAGGAACGGACTCGAAACCCGGGGCCGGCGCGCTTTGCCCGGGAAGTGAACTATTGGTTAGTACGGATGCTTACGCAATGGATGAGCTCACTCTCTCCTATCAGTTATACACTGTCTCGGGATGGTTTTCCCCGTCCTCGCT
The DNA here is from genome assembly GCA_020310875.1 of Ceratopteris richardii. Classification (NCBI taxonomy): domain Eukaryota; kingdom Viridiplantae; phylum Streptophyta; class Polypodiopsida; order Polypodiales; family Pteridaceae; genus Ceratopteris; species Ceratopteris richardii. The sequence continues at coordinate 49,681,315 of CM035409.1, forward strand.
TTCCTCTAGAGACCGCTCCCAAGCTCTGCATTCGTCTCCATGGCCGGTCCTGCAGCTTTCTGTGCTCTCCTCTTCTTCGCTTTCCTTCTTCGCCTTAGCTCTGGCTGCATTCACGAAGCCCTCGCCTCGTGGAGGCGGGAAGAATGGCCAAGCACGGGTTGCATTGCTCTACAGGATTTCCGGTTCTCAAGAATTCATTTTGGTCCTCAACCAGGACTCACGTCGATGGATTTAGCTTCTGCTCCACTGATAGGTTTCAGGGGTGCAGTCCCTTCGTTTCCCATGTACGCAGGTTATACTTCTTCGATAGCCAAACATACAATCCCAAAATTTATCAGCACTCTTGATACTGAGAATGATACAAAAGAAAGTTCATCCGATCCTCCTTCCTCATTTACTCATACCAGATCAAGAAAATTATTTTCTTTTGCCATCAGTCGAGCCATTGCGCCACTGTATTCTTTTGCCACAGCTTTTCAAGGACTTTTTGCAGAATTGAGGTTCATCCCGTCAAAGTCAATGCTTCCTACGTTTGAAGTTGGGGACCGGATTGTTGTGGATAAGGTTTTATCTCTTTACCTCTCGATGCACCTTGTACAATAAAATGTTGTGGAAAAGGTCCTTTGTCTTTCTTTTTTCAGGAATCTTGTGCAGGAAATATGCGAAATGATTCATAATAGGTGTTTGTGGCGGAAAAATGCAGTGAGTTTTTGTTTTATGATGCCTTGGATAATTGCGAAAGCGAATCCATTTTGGATCTAACATGTTTTCTACGTTTATTAGTAGACATAATTAATGTAAATAGGTATTTATGCGGACAACTTCCATCGTGGCAACCTAATTTATGCATATGCATGGACACAAGCTTGGAAATGTCATTTAGTCAACCTTGTTAGGGGTCAACGAATGGGGAATGATGCAGTTGTCGGACTTTTAATCTTAGGCAAGCCGTTTGACATTTACACTGGGGATATGCGTATGCAGGAAGAATGGGCAAGTGATTAAGGTTCATATATTGGATTTTTGATATAGAACATACATGTGTGGAGAAGGATTGATGTGTGGGAATTACTCTTTGTTACGATGGCGACAATAAAGCTATTGAAGAGATGGTATTCGACCTTTCCGTTTTGAATGGGGAGAGAAGCACATGAGAATTCCTTAGCTCATCTTCAGCCAGTTCCTTTATTTTAATGGGATGTTGATAATGTGCAACAACTCCAAAAAGTTGGTTCGCATTAATTACAAATCATACAACATCTATACATCAGATTCAAGAAGGGCATAGGTGAAGTTCATATATGGAAGATATATGACGGTGAGCATAAAGAGATTCTATCATAAAGCCGAACGATCTGGACATATGACAAAAGAATCAAAATTTACACAAAAGCCAAAGTAATAAAACGCCTAACTAATCTCATTCCAAATCAAGTACGCTTAGACTTGGGACTAGATTCAGTCATAAGTTTAGACTTGTTAGATTTATGCTCAATTTGAATGTAACTTGTATTTACCTTCAACCAATCTATCAGTTTTATTCATTCACTGGAAAAATTCGCGTACTAATATTTGCTAGAACGTATTTAAGTAGTTATAAGTTTTGGAAAATGAAGAATTTATTATAAAAGTTAGAATCCTTTTTGGGATAAAAACGAGTCTACGGTTCTTATTTCTAGGATTTTTCATAGAAGGCAAAAGTAAAATTTATAGTTCTATGGTGTTTTGGCTTGTAAAAAACTAGATATTAATAAAAACCATGTAAATGAAAAGAACTGCACTAATAATTTAGTAGAGTTATATAAACACGCATAGAACCTTCATTATTTAGACTTTAGAGTTTCACTAATAGGTTTGTTCAGCATATCTGGGTTGTGGAGGTCTTTCAGCTTTGGAACATCTCTTTTTAGTGAATGCTGTTCTTTTTCTAGGGTCTTGAATGAACAAAATCCAATAGAATTTGCATTCAAATCAATAATATGTTTTCTTTCTTCTGTGTATTTCTGAACAGGAGTATATCTGTTGTAATTAAGGAGATTTCTTGTGCCTATGCAGGTTTCATATCTCTTTAGAAATCCAAATATCAATGACATTGTTCTTTTCAGGCCTCCACCAACATTGCAGGTTTTTTTTTGTGGTTTTGGTTTAATAATTTATGTTTCATTTTGCAGCCCGTCATGAATTATGACCATTCATTATGCAGGCACATGGTTATCATGCAAATGCTGTCTTCATCAAGAGGGTGGTTGCAAAAGGAGGAGACACAGTTGAGGTCGGAACATTGTGATAATGCAAAGTCCACTTTTCATGATGACTGTGCCTAGATATAAAGGAGTTTTATAGTGGCGTCTGTAGACTGAATTGATTAGAAGTTGGAGGGCAAGAATTTCATGCAGTCTTGCTGGGAAAATGAGTATTGTTGTCTGTGAACACAAAATGGGGCAGTAAAGGTGACGTATTTGGGGCAATAGTCATGTTATACATATAAAAGATATAGGATATATTAGCAATTTGGATTGGTCGAAATAAGGATGGCAGCGTTCTTATATGATGTTTGTGATAATGCCAAACAATTTCCGTGAACTTGCAGAGCTGATAAACTAAACAGCTTCCATGGTATTTTTTATTTGGAACAGGTAAAAGATGGTAAAATTTTCGTGAATAATATCGTTTGCCATGAGGAATTTACAGCTGGGCCTACCTCGTACATAATGAACACTCTGGTCAGTGGATAGAATATGGATGCATCTTGTCATGGAATTTTTATTTTGATCTGATATAGTTGCTTTTGTTTCATGTAGCGAATCCCGAAAGATTGTGTCTTTGTTTTGGGCGACAATCGCAACCACAGCAATGATTCTCATATATGGTATGTTGTCACTTGAGGCTAGCATGCACATGAAGCTTAGAAGTTTCAGGTCCCTTCGCTATATGTGACATTATTATTTATAATAATCTTTGTTTTTTAATCGAAAAGGGGACCACTACCTGTGAAGAATATCATTGGGAGATCAGTGTTCAGATATTGGCCACCTGAGCGGGCAGGGAGCACAGTTTGAAGGTTTGGTGAATGTCAGAATCCCTGAAGGTGATTTTGCATGTAATTTTAGGCCAGTCTCCTGGAATCACTTTGTAATGTGCTGGTAGACTGTCGTGTGGCATGAGAACGTTCCAATCAGATTTGTGAATATACAAAAGTCAAACTTATACAGAAGACAGCCTTAAGCATGATCAGCTTCATATGACATGTTTGGCTGGCTAGCAGTTCAAAGGCTACAAAGAAATAGATGGATATGCTTGTTCGTTAGCCAACTTGTTTGTGCCATTGAGATTTTCCTTCATTCAAGAGAAAAGCTGAAGCAAAATCATGATGAAAGAGAAAATATCCGTCGAAGCTCATGGTAGTTAGGGCCCAGGGGTATGTACGATCGTTTTGAAGCCACCATGATTCTTTGATGATTTTTTATTTTCATAAACTTTACTAAGCTTTAGGTAGAGCTGAGATGGAGATGGTATTACCACATTGTACATCCTAATGATTGAAATAATCAGATTCTTTTGTGGAGAGGATTTCTTTAAAAGAATTTATGTTAGCTCCATTTTACATGGGCATAAGTGCATGTTGGCTTGTGCATGTATGTGAACCTCAATCTCTCCAATACAAAAATGGCAACGTACTTGGCTTGTGCATGTTGTGCTTATGGAAGAAGCATCAATTTTCTTTTCTTGCATGGCTGAAAATGACATTGAATGGAGGGGTGGAATCGCGTAACAGGAGAAACTTGCAGTTATTATACCAATCTTCAGAAAGTGCAGTGTCTAAGGCTAGAGAGTTGACCTTATTCTTATAAATTCACAAACAATATAATAGAGGTGGTACATAAACAAGAAATACATTCTATTGTAGAGCTGCACACTAGTGGAAAATTTATCTTTGTCATGCTAGACGAGTTTTGTCTAGGGTGGCTCTTGTTATATCTCTAAGAACACATCATGCTGAGTTTACAAACTTGTAAGCATCAGGGTGAATAACTAGAAGTGATGAGAGCGCTTAGGACCTTTAAAAGATCAAATGTTTTGCCAAACTTTTGAGATGACACGCGCTTGGAAACTTTCAAGAAGAAACGAAGATTGTTGATAGTACATATTCAATAAATATAAAAGTCTTTGAGCAAAATTGGTTCAGGCCAGCCATGAAAATACACTTCTTAGCACGCTTGCGTCTGCATCCATGCCTAGATGTGTGTATGTTTGTTGGAGTTTGAGGTCTACAGAAGCACACAAACAATAAACAACACCAGGAAGAAGAAGAAGCTTGGAGTATAACACAACATTGAATGAATTACCAAGTGAATGTAAAAAGCTAAGTATTTCATTAGGCTTATATGCATACATACAAGCGAGGGGGAAAACCCCCTAAAGAGGGAAAAAAGTGCCCTTGGCAGTCTTATGTGTGTTAACACATATCACTATTGAAATATATCAATAAATCCTCCCTTAGGAGTGATAAGGTGAACAAGGACACTCATGTATAAGGAACTGCCAAGCGATGTGAAAAGAGATCATTCCATAAAAGGACATAATCCCAAAGCTTTGTAGAAAGCTTCAAACTTCTCTCTAGGCAGAGCCTTTATGAAAGGATCTGTATCGTTATCTTGTGTGGGCACATATGCCAAACTGATCTCTCAAGTAGATAATCTCTCCTTGACATAATGATAGTGCACCTCAATGTGCTTTGTGCGAGCATGGAATAAAAGGTTCCTCCCATAAAAGGTTCCTCCCAACTGCTTGTGTGCTCTAATTGTTAGTGAAGGTGGTGGTGGCATAAGATTGACTGACACCCAAATAAGCCAAATGGCATTTGAGCTACACACTCAATAATCACAGTGAAAGCTTCCCTATAACATGTTTATCTATGGTCCTCTTATAACATAATTCTCATTGTTCTTTTGATAAGCTTGCTACTCATTGCTATTGACATCCACTTTTACTTCATTTTCCTCCATTTTGTCAACTAAAATCAAGTTCATTGTGATGATAGGAATATTAAAAACATCTTTGAGGGTTCCATCAAATTAAGTGGGAACCACTAATGCATACTACCTCATGCTCACTACTATCTCAACTTTCAAGTAGTAACTCTGAATTTCGATTTGTGTAAATTAACAAACAAATCCATATTGTTATCTTCTCTTAACCCATTTAACATACTATTCAACTTCATATCTTCACTAGGAGTTGCATCAATAGAGACTCATGTTTCAATAAGAGATTTTACCTCAACAAGGTAATAATTAATTAATTTTCGTGGATTCTTCTTCATTCTTGTCAACTCTCCAATAATTTGAGTTTTTCTTGCTTTGTTGCTAGTTGCAAACTTTGTAGAGACTCCCACTCGTAGTCAAACCTTGTATATGTCCAAACACATTATTTGAAATTGTTTGTGATATGATGAACAAGAACCTTTTTTCTTTTTTAATCCATTTTCACTCTCTTGTTCTATCTTCTCGTGAGAGTTTACCATTAATATTTATCCAAGATTAGGTGTTCCCCCAAAACATAGAAGCCATTTTGATAAATTTATTGCCAGGGCTCAATTCCTTGAGAGATTGAAGGGTAAAATCCTATTTCATTTTGTCATGGTCTCATCATCATTAGAGAGATAATGATCTATACACCTATTATCAAAACATTGGCCTTCCTTCTTTGATTGTGCAACCCATAAAGATTTTTGCCTACTTGTGGAAGATCCACCTTTACCCTTGCCCTTCGAGCTAGCAACAAAGGTTTGATCTCCCACATTCATAATGGACTTGATTTCATTGGGTTGACATTCTTGTAGCAAAACAAAAACTAACTCTTCAAATGCTAAAAAGTTTGGGTTTTCTTTCATAGTTAACCAAAGAATAGAGAAAAACTTTGATAAGAATTAGGCAACTCATTGAGAATAGTTTACACAATAAAATTATCTAGCAAAATTTACTCTGTAATAATCAATTGATCCTTCAAATATTATATCTTTGTGAGAAAACTATCTATAGAATCACCTTCATTCATATATTCACTCTCCAATCATTTTCAAAGATAAGCAATATGAGCCTCATTTCTTGCTTGATACAATGTGGAAAGAGATCTTGAACATCCTTAGCTATTCTGCATAAGAGATTATGAAGGATAATGGCACACTTGACATGTAAAGAAAACAATGCATGTGCATGTACATCTCTACCATCCCATCAAAGTCAGCTTCTAGTGGGTGGAGGTGTTGGTGGTGTACATGAAATATTAAAACTAGAAGCTCTAAGAGGAATCAACAAAGGATCAACCAAAAAAAATCAAATCTATAACATTCTCACACCACCTCAATCAAATACATTTTTAACATTTGTAGCTATGGCAAGACGTATTTTAGTACTCTACACAATATCCAAAATTCTATATATGATGCATCATGTATTCCCAAAATGGGTATTTGGAACCATACAATTTATCCTAATTAGACAACATGTGAAATACATCATTATTCTTAGCCATGGCTAGTGACTATAACCAATGAATAGAGTTACCCAATGAATCTCCATTGAACCTTAAGTAACCTTTTGGGCAAAACAAAAATTGGTACAAAATGATAAAATCCCTTGCATAGTTGCCATGGTACTATGTTGAATAGAGTTACCCAATGAAGCTTCACTAAACCGTTCTTATATTTTTGGGTAAAACAAAATTGACAGAAAATTATAAAATCACTTGCATAGTTTCTATATATTCTATTCAAACATTGAAATAAGCTCGAATACGTGTTTAAGCTATGCATAACTCTTAGAGTTGTCTTGAAGGATACATCACCTTGAAAATGTTCAAGAACTTTCGTTGCAATCTAAGAAAGTGAGTGGGGGTGTGCTATCAATGCATTCATGAAGCAACGACATTCTCTGGTATCAATTATTGGATTTTGGGGAGTGGAAATGCACACAAAAATCACACCAAAGATGAAGAAGTGTAGGAGCACAACACAATGCACTAATGAGTTTGGAATTTACAAAGATAAGTATCCCATTATGTTTGTGCGCATAAATACAAGTGGAGGGAAAAAAAGGCTCCCAAAGAGGGGGAAAAATTCCTCAACAGTCCTAAATGTGTTCATACACATCACTATTCAAATGCACTCATATGAAGCTTGTCCACAAAATCTCCAAATTATAGTGTAAAATTATTCTAGAAATCTCTCAATCTATTGATTATAGAGAAAGATAAAGCAATGAATGGAACAAATTATATCTAGAAATCATGTTTTTTTTCTTGATCACTAAAAGATCATAGCTTAGTGGTAGGAAACTAGGCCCTAGTGAAGATAACATTGTCACAAGTGAATTATTTTTTCACCATTGCTATCCTCCATCAATTAATCATATTAATGGAAAATTTGATGAAAGAATGTGACAAAGAAATGATAAGGCATATGCCTTGTTCATTATCTTAATCATTCACCTTAGTATAGCCATAGGTAGTGGAATGCACTAGACAACACAATGTGAAGAAGTCATGGTTGCTTGATGTGCCCATGTGTCAAAATTTACTAACTGATGAATTTTTTGTGCCCCCAGTCTACATAGTGGAACAAAAATAATAGAGAAATCAAATAGAGCACATGTAGTAGACATAGTTAGAACATGTATGTGGGAGTCTCAACTCCTCAACTAATGGAATGCATGAGGAAATATTCTATTATTTTTGTATGCACATAATAATAAAATAGAGGATGGACCATATGGCCCTTAAAATCCCAAAAATTATGTGCATCCATATGCTAGAGATCCCTTCTTGATTTATTTCATTATTGAACTTAGTGAAAAAGTGCATTACCTCTTCCAAGGATTTTTTCAAAGAAGTCTTATTTTTGTTATAGTTATGGGCCTTTCCAAGTCTTTCAACATGTCTTCATTGATATGATTAAAAGAAAAAATATGCGCCACTTCATCTTTCTATGTGCATTTTGAGAACCAAGGAGTACCCAATCCCATTAATCCATCCTTAATATAGTTGCTTAAATTCGTATTGTATAATGAATAACCTACATCATGTTTTCCTAATCAAAATTAATAACACTAGAATTGTTTAATCTACACCTGGGACCTTTTTATATCCCAAGTGATTTTTTAAGTTCCTTCGTATGAATACTTGAGTAGCCCTACAAAGATGAATGCTTTATAAACAATAATGTGTATCTCCATAGTCCTTTGTGTAAGGTTTTCCTTTCCAATACAATCTAAATTTTTACTTCCAAAAACGTGAATTTTGTAATCCAAGAATAAATATAACTAGATTGGCTCATACAATCTTAATTTTCTCATGATTTTGATGGTCTAAAATTCTGTGAAATAATACAAATGAAACATCAATATTTACACCTTTGAAGCCAATATGGAAGTGATAATTTGAAACTCTATCCCTACACGAGATGGGAGTAAAGAAACAATAAAAAAATTCAAAAAAAAGAAACATCAAGCACTCAAGTTTTAAGTGAATCTAATATTTGTAATTTAGACCACGCTATTAGGGAATTTAGTTTGAGAGTCGAGAGTTTCTACAAAATACAAGAGCTCATGACTTCCTTTGCACTTCAATGCTTATACTCACATGGCCTAGATTTTATGTCATCCATTGACGCTATTATTTTGACTACACATGAGCTTTGTTTTCTAATCCACGCCTAGAATTTCAACATTATACACTTTTCTCTCATTTTTCTTATTTATCCACCCTAAATCTATTTTCATAATCTAGTCCTCACCTTAGAGGTGGCAATAATAGACATAAAAAAATAGATATGTTTCATAACATGATATCCCTAAAATGGGAAAATGGACAAGAATGGAACACATTTCCTAACATGATTTACACATCTTACTATGTGTGTATGTATGTGTGTGCATGTATGCATGCATGCACATATATAGATACACAGATACATGCATACACATGCATACACACATGCATACACACATGCATACACACATGCATGCACACATGCATACACACACATGCATACACACATTGTTAGACTTCTAAGTATGCGGTGAGATAGTTAGGACTGACTTCTTCTACCTAGGACTCACAAAAGATTATATTTTCTTTGAATCATCATATTTTGAATGTCATGGGACACAAATAGTCTCTCTTAGTTGTATATTGATTGAATTAAGATTTCTTCAAGGTGATTTGAGAAGTCTAGCCGCTTCGTAGTGAAGAGGGCATCCATGTTACTAGATGCGTTGATTGCCTCGAAGCTAGCCAAATACTGATAATGTATTGCAAGTATAAGGAGGTTTTTGTGAGGGAGTGGATGGGGAATAAACTAATGATGGGGATCCAACTAGTTTTGGAAAATTTATCCAAATTCAAATACATGAGGTTGAGGAATCTAAGGCACATTCCACCAAAAAGAGCAAGTTTGTCTACTAGAATTTTGATGTCTACCTTTGAGAAGTAATACTTAATCAATTTCTAGTTATGCCTTTTCACATTCAATCTATGTGTGTGTTACCCTTCCTAGCCTATCAACATGGAGTTAACAATACCCTTCACCAGTACATCAAAAGAATTCTAAAGAGAGTAAGTAATACCATGACTCAACTTATGCACTCAAAAATTCTAATTATCTATAATAATGCTACCTTTGTTCACTAAATTACTCTTTATTCTTTTGAAATCATTCTATTGGATTACTACCCATAACAAATTTTTTAGTCTATTTATATTAATACAATCCAAACTAACAAATTACATGCATTAGAAGAATAGAATAGCAAAGCAAAACACAATTAACTCAGAAACAATGAAGGAAATAAAAAATTCTTTTAAGAAATTAATCACAACAGTGAGATCCTTCCAATCAAATGACACTACCTTCACAATAGAATGAGCTTTTTCATAGTGCACTTGACATTTAGACATAAGAATAACTCTCACTAATCCCTATTACTCCCATTCTTTAACTCCTATTCTAGCTTCATCCTATTTTTTATTTAGTTCCACTCCTTTTACATCCATCTACTAAATGACAACATTAGGGTTCGATTGTCTACATTATCAACTATCTTCATTTCCAATATATGTTCTCTCAAGTTGTTGACATCCACTTGAACATCATATAGTCATGTCTCAAGCTCATCAATAGTTCTTTGAAGATATATAATCATTTGTTCATACAATATGATTGTTTTGTGTGGCCTCATCAATTTGTCTTCAACAACATTTCTTCTAACCCTTAATTCTTGATTCTCATTTTGTATTTGCATTTTGGTGCAACACACCATACTCTATTTCCTTTATCTTGAAATCATCCTTCAGTGCATCTAACATTGGCCTCATGGTGTCGATTTCATCTTGGAGGTCAACAATAATCTATCTTAGTGGGTGTTGTCCTGCCAAGTATCCTAGTAGTTTGTGTTTAGCTCTTCATTGTGTTGTTGTAATGTCTAGATATATTTCTATAACTCATTTTTTTCTAGCTAAGATTGTGTTCAAGCTTCATAATCTTTATTGTGAACATCTTGTGTGGCCATAACAATGAAATTAAAAAATTTGATGATTTTTGCTAGGTGGTCTGGATGAAACCTCTAGGGCAACCTAACGGGTAGATAACTCTAAGTAGCATTCTGTTCACTTATCTTGGTATTGTTGGGGGGAGAACATGATGGCTTTGATTCATAAGTTCTTTATGGTGTCTAACTAGACATGAAATCATTGTGTTTGGCATTACATGGTATGATCAATAAGTTGCTTGACTGGCACCATCTTACCACTCTGCTTGTGATTGCACTTGTTGTTGTTTGTAATCCTAATTCTATGGAGAATGGGAATAAGTAATTGGCCTAAAGTGTTTTTGGGAGTCGAATGAATGGATAGAAGGTGGTCACTAATCTTGTTCTAGTGGCTAGGGTTGAGCAATTTTTTGTTGTCGGACTTGAGCTTGTTGGAAGTAAATTGAAAATGAACTTATCTTCCTCCTATGATTCTACAAAGTTACATAGAGGGATAAGATGATGGGTGGGTCTAAGAGGAGCAGTAGTTGGTGGAACAACAAGCATATCTCGAGAAAATATTGGAATAAGATTTGGAGGGGGCAAAATAATAGATTGGAGGAGTCCTACTCAAGTCTATGCATTGGGTCTCAAGGCATTATCGACTAGGATAATCCTTAGGCATTTGTGAAGGAATTTTCAAAATTGGTATTTAGACCAGTTAACTTGCTTGATTTCCACCATGTGCAAGGAGTAGAAGGTGTAATTGATGCAAAAACTCTTACTTTGTTAATTTAAATCCTCCACTAGAAATTGTAATATGTCAACTTCCCATCCTCCTTCGCCCGATATCAAGAACCTATTATTGATAGTTTCTCGACCAAAAAGTCAAGTTATCTACTCTTCCATTATCATCACTATCTACTGCCCCCGAGACATCATCGACAAAAAGATGGAGTTAATGTGAAAACATGTCATCTTCTCATCTGTGAGACAACAAATTGAATATCTGGCCGAGTAATGCATAAGTAAATCAAGCATCCAACAACTCGCTGATAGAGAATAACATCAAATGCATCTCCAACATAATGAAGACTCAATCCTAAACCTGTCTCCATAGGAGTGGCAATAGGTTTGCAATCTTCAAGGCCAAAACTCTACAATAATGTGTTTTATTTTGTTTGACACAAAGCTATTCGACCATCGACTTGCATAAGCTGAATGCCCAAATAATAATGCAAATGCTCCAAATCAGACATCTCAAATGAGGCATGCAAATCATCCATAAGATCATCACTATGCTTCTCATGAGGACCAGTGCGCAACATGTCATCAACATACACAAGAATGATGAGAAGCACATCATTTTCATGCTTAACATATAAGGTGCTCTCAATTGTACTGTTCTCAAAACCATGTGCAATCAGATAGGCATGTATCTTTTCATACCAAGCACATGGTGCTTGTTTAAAATCATGTAATTCCTTTTTCAACCTGCACACCTGGTTTTCATGCCCTTTCTGCACAAAGCCACAGGGCTGAAAAACATACACTTCTTCATGCAAGTCACCATTCAGAAACGCAGTTTCGATGTCCAACTCATGTGCATTCCAACCATGATGAGCTACAAGTGCACAGATGCTATGAACAGTAGTCGTTCAGCATGTAGGAGCAAAGGTCTCATCAAAATCAATGCCTCTTTCCTATGCATAACCCTTTGCAACAAGCCTAGCCTTATATCTGTCAACTATTCCATCAGGCTTATGCTTCAGCTTGTATACCCACTTAGTGCCAATGGCCTTCTTGCCAAGAGGTGTCACATTTTTCATGATAACATCATATTCTGATTGCATAGCAACCATCCAATTTTGAGAATTTTGTGCTTCATCAAACAAAATAGGCTCATTCTCATCACAAAGACTAGAGGAAGCCATAGCATAGCTATCTGATGCAAAAGAGGCACTATGAGAGCCTGAATGAGTACAATATGATAGAGATGCATCTAATTTTCAATCACGCAAAGTTTGTACTAGCCATTTTGGCATAGTTTTTGCCTCCTCAATATGATCTCTCTCTCATCAACAGGTGCGTCATGTAAATTTGCATAAAAAATGGAATGATCTGCATCATCACATGAAACCTCTAAAGGCTAAGAAGTTGACTCATTAGGACCAACACTAGACTGTCCACATGTAAAAAGAGGCAGCAAAGTGTCAAACATGTCTTTAGAGGTAACTGATGTCTCCTTAGTACATGAAAGTAATGGTTGAATAACATCTCCCACAAAAATAACATCATGGCTAACCAAAATGCATTTAGTTTGTGGATGATACAGACGGTAGCCTTTGCTTTCAGAACTATACCCAACAAAAATACATTTCACTACTTTATCATCCAATTTCCCACATTGTTGTTCAGGCACTAATGCATATGCCAGACAACCAAAAACTCACAAGTGAGCATAGATGGCTTGCAACCATGCCAGCCTCATATGGAGTGATAGACTGCAATGCTTTAGTGGGACACGTGTTAAGTACATATGCTACACACATGACAACCTCAAGCCAAAAACTATGTGGTAAAGCCTGACTCTTGACCATACACCTCACCATTTCCATGAGTGAATTGTTCTTCCATTCAAAAAATCCATTCTGTTTAGGTGTATACGACACTATACACTGATGTTTTACCCCACATTCAGCCAAAAATGTATTAAAGTTAGAAGACATATATTCCCCCCTAGATTAGAATGGAGGGTGCCCATTTTACATGCTGATAGATTTTCACCTAAAACTAGAAATTGTTTGAAGCATATAAACACTTTGGACTTTACTTTCAATGGATATACCCATGGATGCCTGGAATAATCATCAATGAAAGTCACAAAGTAAAGATAGTTCCCAAAAGAAGGTGTGTGCATAGGACCACAGACATCACTGTGAACAAGCTACAATTTTCGAGTAGCTCGAACTGAACCATCTCTTGGGAAGGAGGAATGCTACATTTTGCCCAAAATACAACCTTCAAATACATGTTTACCAGGTGCGTCAAGTTTGGGCAAAGAGGACACCATTTTAGATTTTTGTACGTGTAACAAACTAGCAAAATTAAGATGACCAAAGTGTGCATGCCAAAGCTTTGCATCTGACATAGCCTGAGAATCATGTAATGCACATGCTGAATCATTCACAGATTTTTCATATTCTATGAGCTTATACAACCCACAACATAAAATGCCAAAAGCAATAATGACATCGTCATTTGACAGATCATGAACCGTACATCTATCATCAACAAATTTCACAACCAAGCCAATCTTTGCTAAAGCTGAAACTGAGAACAGATTCTTCTTGATCCTTAGCACAAATAAAGCATCTGACAATGAAAAGAACTACCATCAACAATAGTCAGAATGATCTTACCAACTCCCATAATAGGATAAGAGGAGTTTTGGTGCATGTGACCATATTCCCTGTAGGGGTAGGCTCAAGTGAAGTGAAGAAACTGCACTACACAGTAATACGTTTGGTTGCCCCACTATCAAAGTACCAAATATTTGAGTCTACTGTAGACATACACTGTTCATGAGAAGATGGGTCATAACTGCAAACTATGGTGAATGCCCATTCTTCATTCTGCACAAGATTAGCAGGCTCTGTTTTGGGTGTAGAGGCCTCTACAACAACCTTTCCAGCCTCTTTCTTCCTTAGCCCTTTAGCAGCCAGTTTTGGACAGCTCTTTATTATATGATCATTTCCTTTACAGTATTTGCAAAACAATTTCTACTTTTCTGTTTTCTTCTCTTCTCTCTCTTCCCTCTTCGATTGTGTATAATTTGTAGATTTCTGTTTATTGGTAGAAGAGCTCCATTTACATTTGCCCTTCTGACTAGCCTGGAAAGCTTTATCTACAACACATATAATGGACCAGTTTTTCCTAGATTGATCTTTCTGCAATAGAACAGAGACTAAATCCTCAAATGTTAAGGCATTTAGATTTCCTTTCATCATCAAATGAAGAGTAGAAGCAAAACTCTGATATGAATCGGGATGACCATTCATAATAGTTTGCACAAGTGAACTCTCAAGCAAGACTTTATTGGCAGAAATCAACTGCTCTTTCAAATCTTTGATCTTTGTCAGAAAAATGTCCATGGAATCACCTTCATTCATGTGCTCACTCTCCAACGATTTTCGGAGGTAAGCAACACAAGCCTCATTCCTTGCCTGGTATAAAGTGGTAAGTGTATCCCAAGCATCCTTAGCTATTCTACAAGAGTGAATGTGAGGAATAATGGCACGTTTGACAGACAAGGCTCTAAATGCATGTGCCTGAGTATCTCTACCATCCCAACATATTTGCTTTACAATACGTGCAACAAGAAGTGTTGCACGAATAGGAACATGAAGCATATCATCATCTTCAACATCAACTGCATCAACTTCATTAACTATGTTTGTAGGTGTAATAAGATGCTTTTCAACACCCTGCACAATATTCCACAATCCTTTTGCAACCAATACATGATGCATCATATAAGCCCATAATGGGTAATTGGTACATGGGTAATTGGTACTGTCCAACTTATCCTCAATAGCCAACATACGGAATACATCACTACTTTCAGCCATGACCACTGACTAAAATACCTTGATGTAGAAAAACGACTATATCTCAAAAAGTTGAATAGAATTACCTTGGCGAGTTTTGCTAAACCTTTAGCATAATTCAAAACACTTATATTGGCGAACCAAATCTTGTATATATCTTTGGCACAAAAAGAAAAAATTACCTGCACAAGCACTATGATAATGCATTCGAAGGTTGAAACGAGCTCAGATCGCGATTTTGACAACACAGAGCAAAGACATTTTGATCTCCTAATAACCTTGAGTATGCTCACCAAATTTTGTGTGATTTTGAGACTATGACCGGAGAGGTGTTGACGATGCCTTAGATGAAGTGACAACCTAATCTGATACCAATTGTTGGAGATTGAGGTTTGTGGAAGCACGCAAACAACACCAAGAAGAAGAGGAAGCTTGGAGCACAACACACAATACTGAATGTATTACCACTAGAATGTACAAAGATAAGTAACCCATTAGGGAAATAGGTGTATATACAAGCCGGGGAAAAAAACCTCTTAAAGAGGGAAAAAAGTGCCTCGGTGGTCCTAGTGTGTTCACACACATCACTACCTAAATATATCAACACATGCATATGGCCAAATACAAAGAAGCCATCCAAAAATACCTTCATGAAATCGATAAGATAGGAGAAAATTTCCTCCATGCATTGCCAAAAATTACTCAATGCATTCCTAAGGCCAAACCACATGACTTTGCATGAATAAATGCCCCAATTAGTTATGAATGCGATTCATATGTTGAATTCTATGATCCTTACTTGCTTGTAGCCACTAAAACCATCCATAAATGAATACAAGTCCATGTTAGATATCTCATACAACATGTTATCCAAGAATGAAAAAGGGAAGGGATATAAAATGGTGGCTTCATATAACTTCTTGTAATATACATAGATACAAAGTTGCTTATTTTTCTTGGGTATAATCACTATACATCTTGTTGACTGATCCTGCAGACACACATACATAGATGATAGTACATAAACAAAATCTCACAAAGCAATAAATGAATAGAAAGAGACAAGAGAATTGACACCAGATTGGGACAATCTCCCCCCACATACTCTGATGGATGAGTCTATCAAAGCATGTGTATTTATAGGTAATTACGTCCTAAATAGAAGATACATGATTGCGGTGCTTGAAAAGCATGCATTTATGAAAATCTGCTTTTACAAAATTGTCGCTTTTCAAGCAATCTACTATTTTTACAAAAACATCGCTTTCTAAAGCAATCTATTATTTTTACAAAAGATAAAAAGTATAACATGCCTCCTAGTTGACGAGCAATTGACCTCAGTTGATAAGAATAAGATAGCCATGGATGGCCAATCACATGTCCCATCATTGAACAATCATAAGCATGTTCCATGTAAAAACACATGCATGTAATTGGAAAAATAAAATTTAATGTGACTGTGAATGATATGCAGATATCAAATGATCATAATGTGGAGTTAGTGATGTTTTATGAATCCATTGAGGTTCTTCAAGCAAGTGATTTTTATATTTAACTAAATATCTATGTTATTGGTTACCTGTGCATGTAGTAATAACATTATAATCAAGTATTTTCTCTGGAACTAAAATTTTAGTATCCTCTTGAAGTAATGGAGGATCATTTAAAATAGGAGTGAGTGGTAAAGTTCCTTTAAAAGATTTCAATAAACTAATATGAAAAGAATTATGTATGTCTAATCTAAAAGCATTCTCATTAATTTTTTGAATAACATGGAAAGGTCCATAATAACATGGTGCAAGTTTAACTTTAGGATGTTGAGAACTACCTTTCAAACATCTTTTGATTGTTCACAACCATACCAAGTTATTTTCATTAAACTGTTTGGATGCTTGTTTCTTATTCACATTACGCATGTAACATTCTTGACTCTTCTTAATGTGCTCATGAACCTCATGAAGTGTAGAAATATGATCTTGTGCAAAAGAATTAGCCATAGGTATATCACTTTGAGTGAAAGTCATGGGAGTGGGAAGCTTTTTACCATAAACAATTTCATATGATGCATGTCCAGTAGTGGTATGTGTTGTGTTATTATATGCAAACTGTAATAAAGGAGAATGGAGCTCAAGCCATCCATAAAACAACCTCTAACTACATCCTCTAGAGGTCATTCTAGTTCTAGAAGTTGATGTAAAGTACTCCAAAAAAGTGATGCATAGTTCATCACCATTTGATTAGGTTGTTGCACGATGTACTATTAAGTAATAAATAATTTCCTAGTGGTCTTTTTCTTCTTGAACCGTCTTAAAAATGCATTTTTGAGGGCATCATATGTTGCAAAATGATTAGGAGCAATTTTTGTTAACCATCTTACTGCCTCATCGCCCAAAGTGTCTTGAAAAACTTGGCACTTCCATGCATAGTTTGGGTTTCCTTCTAGTAAGTCATATTGTGTATCAAATAATATCACATGTACATCCGGGTCGTCATCTATTCTTCCACTGAATTTGTTAAATTGCATCCCACTAATGTGTTGGATAGGATTTGCAATAGTAAAGAGGACCTGCCACAATTTCCACTCTTTGTCTGTGGGTACTAATGAAATCTCTTCTTCCTCTATCTTGACTAGGTGAGGAAATTCTATCTCCCCTTGTGCAAAAAATTTTCTTTGTAACACGATCTCGTCTTTTGCAAGCTACTCTACCCAACGATATCGAGGAGGCCCGATGTTAAAATTGAATCCAAAGGTCTTCCTTCTATCCCCTTTTCAGATTCATCCTTAACTTGTTATCCTTCTACTTTGTTCATCTACAACTTCATCGCTTCGAAGGCTGCCTGTACCTCTAGCCACTGGTGCAACAATGGATATGAGACTGCACCCTGTTCTACCAAATATCTTAATTGTGTCTATATGAGTGCACAAATTGAACTCTCACCTTCACCTTCTGTCGTCCTTGAGGTCATCGTACGGTCCATCTCCTGTGTATCTGAATACTTTGAAAAATGCTTACTCAATCATATTGGCATACTCCCTCTCCATCTGCATCAGTGTGATTAACTATGCCATTGCTTCGTCTTTAGGATTGTAAATATTCCTAGCTTTTATGCTTTTACTATGCACCCCATCCCATCATGGTCACCAAAATATTTGGTTGCTTGAATTCTACAAACAAAGATAGGTTCAGGGAATGGGGACTACCAGATAGTTTCCAATGCATTTCTATTCCCTAACAGTAAACAAACTTAACAAATAGTGAAAATCAAAATAATAAATAGGATGATTCAAACTTTACAACAATACATAGAGTTTGGCATAAAAAATAATCTTCCATTAGAGTATAGAGATACAATGATCTGCATATGCAGTATGACTGTAACTAAGGAGACCTCTTTGTCTCTCTCCCTCCGCTATGGAATTTGAGTAGTCATATGAACATACATTCTCATTACACGGTACTGGAATGCTAAGCTTTTTATTTACAAAGTATATGAATTACATATCTCTACAAAAAATATATATGATGGAACTCACCAGAATGGTAATCGATTTATTTACAAAATATATGAATTACATAATATATTAGATCTTTACAAAATATCCATTATGGTGGCAGGCTAACACTTCTTAGTTTGTTCTTTGTTATCATAAGCTTCCCTTGTGAGGGCTTCTCTTTCGGGCATCTTCACCATGACTTTTCTATCCTTCACTTCATATTTCTTAAAATTTTTGGACACTTTAGATAGTGATTCTCTATCTTCTTCATGTGTGGGAGGCTTTCTTCTCTCCTTCTTCTTCTTAAGCTTAGTTTCAGCTCATTGAGTGAGTGTCTTCTCTCAGTTATGCTTGACTTGATCAGGAGTTGTACATTCTACTAAATATAGATATTCCTCCTTAGAAGAGCAAAATCCCTCCATGATGATGGGCTCTAAGTTCTCGTCACTTACTCTTGTTGGCTCTATAGTTGCATCATCACACTACTCTATAACAGGCTCAAACATTAGGGTTTCTAACATGAAGGCTGAGATATCATAACCATCCTCATCATAATGGGGCATCCATTGTTCCTCGTTCACTGCTATGTCCATGGTGGCTAATATCTATGCCCATCTGTGAGGTTTGAACTCTTCATCTCAAAACACCATAGGGGTGTAGGCTGGGTCTTGGATGGTTCTAGGGTGTTGTTATGTACCTAAGTCCCTCTCTTCTAATGTGTTCTCTTCTTTTGTTGCTACTTTACACATCCATAAGTGTGTGTCCTCATGCAACCATGAAGGTTCTGATCCAATGGACTGCACTAACTCTGCTTTGTTAGGCATTCTATGGATGTTATTCCAGTCTAATGGTGGGATGTCTTTATGGGAATAATCCTTGAGATTGACTTTGGTGGTTACTCCTAGGTGCTGCAAATACAAAGAATTGGTTCCTCAATCCTACACTATTTGAAATTGCCTTAGGAATGGTCATCCCAAGATCATCTCATACGTGTGGTTCTTTCCAAACTTACATATGGCAAAGGTTTGCTCAAACTCAACACCACAAATGGTGGGAGTAATTCCTTCTGGAAAACCCAAAGGTTTCTCAATATGGCCATCTGCCATTTGTAACTTCATTCTTGTAGGTCTTAGAGCTGGCTTGCACCATCTTTTCCATAAAGAAGTGGTGGCAATGGCCACTCTTGCTCCTGATTCTAGAATGGCCTTGGTGGTGTAGCCTCTTTAGGAGATGGGTAGATAGGTATTTCCCTCTTCTCCTTCACTCGCATCTCTAATCTTGTCTAGATGTATCTCTAGAACCTTTCCTTGTGATCTATTATGAGAGCCTACATTAGAAACTTTTGAAAAATGGATTGCTAGATGCTTCCACAACTCAAGCTTGACTTTCAACAATTCTTCTAATGGTGGGAGCTCTCATTTGAACACAATTTGATTCCCATGGGCCAATGAAATGAGGTAATTCTTGTAGGGAATTAGATTCAAAATCCATTCACTCACTTGAACATTTCTCTTCTTTCTCTCCATATATAGATGGGATATCTTGAGGAAAATGACCATGAAGATCATTTATCTCTTGGATGGGAGGTTGAGCTTCTTGTTCTAGCCTCCATTTCTCTTCTTGAATATCTCTCAAGAATCCTTGTGAATGCTTATGTATTGAAGGAGAAACTACACATTCGTTCAAATTGGGGACTTGTGATACTACGGGTGAGACTTCTTGGTAAGCTCCTAATGGAAGGAGCCTTTTTTGTTTCTGCATGATCTATCTTTGACACCAATTGTTCTAGTCTCTTTAGTAGTATTTGAAAATGCAACTCATGCTTAACTAGGTTACTCCAGTTAACATATTGGGTTTCTTCAAACATAGGCTAAACCAGTTCAACCATTTTAATGTAGAGCTTAATTCTTTCTATTTCTAGGTCTGCTCTAAGATAACTCTTGTCCATTTCTTTTGTGTTGGGTTTGTCTCTCAACTTAGCTTGATAAGCTCTGAACATCATGTCCAAGTCCTCTAGAACAGATCTTGCCTTGGGTAATTGGGGAGTTTGTAATGGTTCTTGGGAAGCTAATTCTAGGATTTTTGCCCTGGTCTCTTTTAAAATCCCTTCAAGTTCGGCTATTTTCTTATTCCATTTTCTCTTAAGTCTTTCTCATGTGTCTTTCTAGGATTTTGTCTTCTTTCGACTAGACTCTCCGACTCCACTATACATCAAGGGTTTTTTTTTAATCTACCTCGTGGTTTTGTTGTAAAGCTTAGGCTCTAGTTACTACCCAAATGGGCACAAAGGTTGGTGTTGAGCCATTTGATTTATGCACAATGCCTATTACATTAATACGTGTTATTTTGGAGGCATGAGCTAGTTTTTTGGGACAGTCGTATGACATGCTGTCACTCTAGCACAATGGTAAGTACCAACGTGAGGAGCTTCACCTCATAAATGTCAATCCGTGGAGATGTGAGGACCCGTATGAAGACCGTGAGCAAGTGATGGCACAAGTGCGTGAGTGAAAGCACACAAGCATGCGCACACATACACACACATGTGCACAAAGTAAGAGCAAAGAGTGGAACAATGGAAGGACTTCGATTGCAAAAGAACTCTCTTACAAAGCTGAAATCTACAACAAGCTAACCTAAAAAATGAGTTCTCCAGCCCTTTTTATAGTTTTTTGAGTGGTTTTGGCCTTGTCCAAACCTAGTGTCCGGCCTATTTAAAAAATAGGTTCTAGGGCTTATTTGGAGGCTCAAACCGAGTCTACAAATTATGAAAATTGGAAGGTGTCACTCTAGCACAATGGTGAGTACCAACGTGAGAAGATTCACCTCATAATTGTCAATCCGTGGAGACGTGAGGACTAGTATGAAGACTATGAGCAAGTGAAGGCACAAGTGCGTGAGTGAGAAGCACACAAGCATGCACACACATACACACACACGCGCACACAAGCAAGAACAAGGAGAGGAACAATGGAGTTCTTTGCATTAATCAAAAGGTCTCTTACATAAGCTCAATTCATAAACAATCTAACCCCAAAAATGAGCTCTCTAGCTCTTTTTATAGTTTTTTGACTAGTTTTGGCCCTGTCCAGACCTAGTGTCCGGCCTAGTTAAAAATTAGGTTCCAGGGCTTATTTGAGGGTTCAAACGAAGTCTAAAAATTATGAAAATTGGTGCGATGGTACTTCTAATACTCCTCAAGCTTGAGGACTCCTCGGCTTGCACAAAATGGAGTCTATTCTACCAAAAACGGGATTTACAATGTTTGTGTAGTGATTAAAATCACTTGAGTTGTACATAATCCATGGGAAAAAAAAATGATTTGGCCTTGTTGCCGTATTGTGCATGACTCCTCTGTTGCTTTGTATGCCAACACGCCCCCCTTCCTAGCGTCTGTCGCCCCTGACAGACCTTTGTTCTCTCGGGTGGTCGATATAATATTGGATGACATTGGTGGCCAGTTCATGTTCTCCTATCCTTAAGCCTCTTGCTAGATCAGCTTCAAATGCATCCCAATTTATTGCACCAGGGGCCTCTGGTTG
This sequence comes from Ceratopteris richardii, assembly GCA_020310875.1. Taxonomy (NCBI): domain Eukaryota; kingdom Viridiplantae; phylum Streptophyta; class Polypodiopsida; order Polypodiales; family Pteridaceae; genus Ceratopteris; species Ceratopteris richardii. The sequence continues at coordinate 49,703,486 of CM035409.1, forward strand.
CGGGGTGGTGTAGTACTCAGAGTACATTGCTTGTTCACAAGCAAAAAGTTGGAGCAGATGTGTGGGCTTCGGTGCGAAAATCTCCGAGTGATACTCCCAGAAACCTGATCTGAACATTTCTTCGAAGGTCTGTTTGTAGCAGGCAGGGAGGTATTTGATGCGTGCATGCCAGGCGTAAGCCACACGAATACTGGGGGTGGTGCTCATGTCATACACCAAGTCGTAATTTCCATTGCTAAACCCCGGGAGACGTACCTGTGGTGCGGCTGCATTTCTAAAAGTCTTCAGGACTACTTGCATCATATCTAAGATTTTAAGCATCATTTGCGCTGCTACATCTTGCATGGGCTTCAAGCGCGGCATCCAGTGGCGAATGGTTCCCATCATATATGCTACCGACGGTGGTCCCTGTGGTGGCGCAATGTACGGGTAGTTCAGCCATTCCTTGCATTGCGCGTTGTTCTGTACCTTGATATTGAATGCCTTCCAAGACCTGCGGCGTGGGACTGGACCGTAGCATGGATTGTATAGGAGGTGTAAAGGCGCGTTGTTCCATGTTCGTAGCATTTCTGGATATGTGTCTAGAAGTTTCTGCCGCCAGGTGGGTTGACGAATTTTGCCTTTTTGCACCTCTGGAGGGAGGTCTTCGGGTTGAAATTGGGTCGCAAAGGTAGGAATCTGACCCGTGACTCTTTGTATTTCTGCATTATAATCAGCCAAGATAATATAATACGGCCTGTATTGGAGTTCAGATGAGAGGATCAGGCGTCTCGATGACAGGTTCTTGAAGTAAGCCGATTGTAGCACAGTTTCCTCTATGACCCTCATGGCCTGATTTTGCACTACTGTGCGCTCTTCATGCGAACTCCCGATTTCCTCCACTTGACGTAGCCATGGGGGCCGTGGTGCCTCGAATGTGTCTTGCGCTTCTTCTGTTTGTTGGCCTCCTGGGAATGGTTGCGGATCGTATTCTTCGTCAAACGTTTGTTCCACAAGAATTTGCACAACTTCTTCGTCCGTGGGAGCCTCTGGAGGGGAAGATGGTCTCTCATACTGTAGTAGACGTGCTTGCAATTCAGTGACCTGTTTCTGGAGATCTTTTATGGCCTCTGCGTCTGTGAGAAGTGAAGCTGCGGAGGGGGTGGTTGGAGAGGCTGCTGTTGGTCCTTTTTGGTGTTCTTGCTTCAATTGTCCCAGTTCCTCCGATAGTTTATCATGTGCTTCAAGCAGCATGGCATAGTCTTCCAATATAATCTTGATATTATCGGGGGTCACTGCTTGAAACTTGGATGGGCTGATGGGTGCCCCCGGTGTGCTCTCAATAGCTGCCTCCAAGTTCTCTTGATTTTGTACTTGCAAGCGTCTATTCTCTTCCTGAGTGGCCGCAAGATGGCGTTTGAGTAGAGCCATATTTCGCTGAAGTTTTGAGTTGCGTTCCAGCTGTGTCCGTAGGTGACCTTCTACCACCTGTATCGCTTCCTGATTTGTGTTCTGTAACTGTACCTCCAATATGCCATGAGCTTCTTGAAGAGTTTGGAACTGTGTGTGGAGGTGAGCATTTTCCTCTTCTAGTGCCGCAAGGCGGTGCTGTAGTGTCTCTGAGTGCTTGTGCAGGCGTTCGTTTTGTTGCTGGAGCTGAATGTAATCTGTCCTTAAATTTGATATACAAGCCAGCATGGTGTCCAATGCATTTCCTATAGATGAGTGGGTGGTGTTTACAGTGGGAGATGCATGGGAAGGGAATTGGGGAAGGGGAGCAGTGAATGATGTGTCTATGGAAGTCGTGTGTGTGAGTGAAATTGGTGGAGGGGGAATGGGAGGAGGTGAAATCGTGGGGGGAGGTGCCGTGGGTGGTGAAATGTCCATACCTTCAGGAGTGGGTGTGAGTGTGGGGTCTGCCATATACATTGGGATGGTAGGTGGTGTGTGTGTGGAAGTGGTGAATAGATGCGAAGTGGGGTGGGAAGCTGAAAAGACAGAAAATGGTTGAGACCCTGGTTGAAAAGCTCTAGCAAGGAGGTCATGGAGGGATTGTAGAAATGGAGAGAGAGAGGTCGGGGGTTGAGGTCGTAAATTTGAGGAGGGCTGGAAGGGTTGCGTGGTAGCAGGGAAACCCATGAATGTGGATCTAGGGTCAGGATGACCTATGGCCGAGGGCATGGGTGATGGTTGCCCTAGGGTAGGCTCTAGGAGCAGTTCGGTGGATTGTGTAGTGATGGGGGTTGCTTCAAAGATTGGGTTATCAGTGGTAGAGAATAGGGTGGAACTAGAGATGGGAGTACGGAAGATGAAGGTTGGGTCGGTGGGTTGAGTGGTCAAGGTGATTTCCACTGTTTCTGCTCTAGGAGGTGATGGTGGGGGTGTGGGTGGTAGTGGTTCGGTGGACTCCTCATGGGTGACTGGGTGCTGTTGGCTAGCTGTTTCGGTTGCTTGGGAGGTTGTCCTGATAGGTTCAGATGTAATAGTTGGCTCTTCTGCAACTGTAATGGGAATCTAGATATTCTTACCTGAGCGTGGTCGTGTCTGGAACCTTCGTGGGTCATATTGAACTGGAGACCTCTGAATGGCAGTGCGCACTGCTTCCACTACCCCATATGTTTCTGCCATCAATAAGAGACCTTCCCTATACTCTGAGTCAACTCCTGCTTCTTCCAACAACTGAGTCATGAGTACTCTGCTACTCTGTTCGGTGAGTAGTTGTTGCGATCGCACTCTTTCCATAATCTGATACAACATTCGGAGTTCTGCTGTATAGGCTGGGGCTTCAGTGGTCTCCTCTTCATACGCTCCTTCTTCTTCTAGGTGTCCTTGTTGTTGACCTTGTTGAGCGTCACTCCAATGTACATGTCGACCGTCTATAGACTTTCTTCTTCTTCGTGAGGATGTGCCTTGCTCCTCTGCCTCTGAATAAAACTCCACATCAGAGAATTGTGTACTTTGTAGGAATGCTTCGAAGTCCTGGGGGTCCATTCCTTCAGCATCTCCAGTGGCAGCAAATTCGAATTCAGGTGGAGCAGGAGGAGCCGATGGGGTAGCTTGTGTCGTAGTTTCAGATCCCGACCTGGGTATCCTAATGGTAAAGGGAGGTACAGTGGCCTCCCTTCGTGGCGATACCTCAGGAGTAGTTAGAACTTCCCTTGTCTGGACACAAGGGATCGCACCCCTCATGCGCTTGGATTGATGTGTGGACGTCTTGAGCCTTTTAAACATTTGTAATTGTGCCCAAGTTAAGGCATGTTCAATGGGGACATCGTACGCTAGGCACCGGTAAATGATGCGTGTGATTGCACAGCATCCATTCACCACTAATTTCCTAGAAGACCGTTTGTTTGCTTCATACAATTGATCTATAATCCATACCGGTAGCTTAATGGGTAACGCACCTGCTTCCACTAAGTAGAGAGCGAACCAGATTCTCTTGTGTGGTTGTGTGAAGCGGTCTTGGCCGGGAAAGGCGAAATGTTGCATGCACATGCGGAGAGGGATGGACACATTTGGTGTGAGTGCTGCCATATCTTTAAGCTTCAATAGTTTCCTATCCTTCATGTTAGTGGGAACAAGAGCATCCTTTTCAGAGGGTACATGCGTGCCGTGCATATTCAAAGCGTCGCTTACCAACTCCACAGTAAGTTCAAACCTCTTCAACTCGTTGTTGCCCAGCAAGGAGGGAAGAACAAATGATCCGGGTTTGTCCTGTTCTTCATTAGCTTGTAATGTGGAGACCAAATAGTAGCATCGGAGGAGATCTGGTTTAGGTAGTGGGGCTTCAAAGTATTCTGCTAGCCCTGCTCGTTGCCATATAGTCTGGAGATCCTCGGTGTTCTATAAAGTCTCAAACTCCTTGGAGAAAAATTGGAATCGAACCCATGATCTGTCATACTCGCACTTAGACTCCCAGATATACTTGGCCTCTCCTAATGGACCTGGCATGCCATTGAACCAATGAGAATTGGCATGGACTCTTTCTGTGATCCCTGTGGGTGGATCCGGCACCGGGATTTGCTGAAGGTGCTGCAGCTCCACTGGTCGTTCAGTTGGTGGCACATCCACAGGTAGACTACCCACATCAATTCCTGCAGTAAGTATCCCTACTTGTGAGTCCGATCCTGTCGCTTCTGCCATTTTACTTCTTTCCTTCTGATTCTGTGAGAATATAGAATCATGTGTTAACATCGTAATGGACAGAATAAATCCGTTGTTGTCCCCGTTACATCATTAACATGAGGTAGATGGTGAGTTAGTGGTTAGTAAGTGCACGAAGACAGTGTGTGTAGTTAATGCTTGGGTATTCCTAGGAGACTAATGCAGTTAGTAAGTGGGGGTGAATTTACAAATTGGGGTCGGGGGGTTTATTACAAGTCTTAAGCTGCCAAATGCAGTGGATTGGTTTTTCTCTTGGTTTCGTAGAGACGCTAGAGAACATTATAGGTGTACCAGCTTGAACATGAGGCCTTTTAGGGACCCATTTACAAATGATTCTGTTCGTGCTCATGGGCCTTGGTGTATTCGTGAGTGTTGAAAACGAGTGGATGCTGGTTGTGCGAGTGAATGGGTTATGCTGTATAGGTCGTGGCCTCGGCGTAGCTACTTGCGCCCGCAAGCAAGCCTTAGGCACCCAAATTTGTCCTGATTGTGGGCTAGCCTTCATCGACTTCTTGGGCACCCAAATAGATTTCATGTTAGCAAGAGAATTTCTGCAAAACTTCTTATTAATGTCGTGTTGTTGGTTATTAATAAGAGACTTAGCCCGTGTAATTGGAGGTGGTGCCACCGGTTGTTCGCCTTTCCGCACCCACACATGGTTTACTTTCTGGGACATTCTGCTGCGCAGGTACTTTTGATCTCGGACATAGGTAGTACTCTGCTTCTTCTGCCTTTGATCCACCTTGGGTTGTTGCCTCCTTCTGGCCTTTGGAAAAGAAGGGAGTTCCGTTGCATCCCTGACTCCTTTTTTGCGAATATCATTCCTCTGCAACACATGGTTTTGGACAAGAACAGCATGGTCATCTTCATGTGTACCCCTGGAAGGACCAGGAGTCTGTGCCTTTCTTAGTTCCTTGAGTGCTCCATTATCTAACTCTACTGTAATTCGACTATGATTGACCCAAACCTGAAGAAGTCCACTTTTTAAGTTTAAGTTGACTGCTTGGTCATAGATCCAATCTTGACCCAAGACAAGAGGTTCAGTGAGATCCTCGTCTTGACACACTAGTACTTTAACTGTTATAGCCTCATCATGAATATAGAGGGGAAGTTCCACCTCGCCCATGCAAGGGGTTTCCACGCCTCCCAATCCTATGAGATACGCTTCCACAGGATTGACAGTTAACTGCAACTCTTGACAGTAAGACAATTTAACAGCACTAGTGGCTGCACCTGAGTCAACCAAGGCTCTTACGGTCCTTGCACTCTTTCCTTGTCCTATATCTAGGGTTATGAAAGGACGTCGATCAATTATCCTATGCGAGCTTGTTCCTGCGACTTCACACATGGCCATAGGATATCCTTGATCTGCATAGTCATTTGTTCTAGGCTGATCTCTACCTTGCCTTCGTAACTTCATCCTTCTGATGCGTTCTAAAGCTTCTGCTTGAGCTTCTTCTCGAATTCGCTTTTCTTCCTCTTTGCGTTTCTTAGCAGTGTTGAGTCGGCTGAGCATTTCCTCCGTGAGGGGTTCCTCATACAACTTGACTCTGCAACCGCTAATATAGTTTGGGAGAATATCACCTTCTAACGTGGCTAATTGTACTGCTCCACTCGTGGAGATCCTATTGATAATCATAGGTCCGTAGCCTCTCTTTTCTAGCTTCCTTGCGTGTTGTTTCAGTGTATAGACTAAAACTAGATCTCCTGCTTTCAAGCCCTTATCCTTCACATGGGCATCGAAATATGCCTTCTGTCTCTTCTTGGCTGCATATATTCCTGCAGCTGCTCTCAGTCTTGTTTCTCCTAATCGTTCAAGGTCAAAGATCGTAGAGGAGAGCTCATGACCTGTCCATTCGTGCTCTTGTGCTACTCTCAATGTAGGAATCAGGAAGTCCAAGGGTAGCACAGCGTTTTGGCCGAATACCATCTGAAAGGGGGTGGCTTGGAGTACCGTTTTGTAGGCAACTCGGTATGCCCAAACAGCATGGTGTAGCTGTTTGTCCCAATCAGAGCGTTTAGTGTTCACTAATTTCGTCAGTACATTGCATAAGATCTTATTAGTGCTCTCAGCTTGTCCATTAGCTTGAGGGTGATAGGGGGCAGACTTCTTGTGTATTACCAAGAATTCTTGGAGTAGATTTTCAATCACTTCATTTAAGAAATGAGTGCCTCTATCACTTACAAGCTCTATCGGTAGCCCGTATCTTGTGAATACATTCTCAAACAAGAATTTGGCAGTTGTTTGAGCATCGTTCTTTGTCGTAGCCTTTACCTCCACCCACTTGGTGAGATAATCTGTTGCAACAATGATGTATTCTGCATGAGAACCTTTAGCTGGGGGATTAATAGGACCTACGAAGTCTATTCCCCACTTAGAGAATGCACGTCCACCCATCATAGGTTTCAGTGGCATCTCATCTTTGCGTATAGGATACTGAGTCCTCTGACAGACATCACACCGTTTCACATAGGTATGTGCATCCATGTGAAGGGTAGGCCACCAGAAACCCGCAAATAGTATTGCCTTGATCACCCGATCCGGTCCAAAGTGTCCTCCTGCTACACCTTGGTGAGCAGTTTCTAAGATCTTAAGATACTCTCACTTTCATGGACACATAGCCTCAGGTAACCATCTTTACCACGCTTATATAGATTATCACCAATGAGTGAATAATCCTAGGCTTCTTGTTCTAAACTCCTTTTCCTAGCTAGAGTCATGTCTGGAGAGAATGTGTTTGTCCTCAAGAATGATACTAGAGGTTCACTCCAATCTGGCACAATGGATACTTGATAGAGAGTGGCATGTTCCACAGGTGGTTTAGTGCAACAGATTGGGCATTCCTTGCACAACTTTTGGACATCAGCTTCCATAGTTGGCCAATGTACTCCGAGTCTCTTTAGGGTCTGTAAAGTTCGTTGCTTTGAATGGTGTTGCTCTAGTGCACCTACATGTGCTAATTGCAACCATTTAGCGTACTCATCCTCTTCTACGCAACAAGCCAAGATCCCTTGATCTGTGTGCTTGTACATGCTTCCTGCCATGATGTGGTACTTTTGGGCTTTTACAACCTCTCTATTCCGTGTGTTTACCACTGGATGGTTAGGCCCGTATGTCAATACTGGTACCAATGGCTTAGCCCACTGCGGCACAACTTCCAAATTAAACAAGTAAGCATCAGGAAGGTCATCTGATACTCCTTGTGGGGCTTCTCCCGATGTGAGCCTGGAAAGATGATCAGCTCTCAAATGGGTCCTCCCTTTTCTTACCACAACCTCAAAATCATATTCCATTAGCAAGAGAAACCATCTCACTAATCTTCCAGTATTGCATGGCTTGTTTACGAGATATAACAATGCCTGATGATCAGTAAAAAATTTAAACTTATTTGCAAGCAAATAGTGTCTAAATTTCTTAACTGCATATACCATGCCTAATCCTTCTTGCTCTGTAGTGGTGTAATTCCGTTCAGCCACATTCAATTGTCTACTCGCATAGGCAATTGGAAGATCCATATTACCTTCACCAGTAGGTTGTGCAAGCACACATCCAATAGCATAATTGGATGCATCAACATGAACATGGAATGGCTTATTCCAATCTGGTGTGGTCAGGATTGGTGCTGAACACAATCTTCGTTTAAGCTCCTGGAAGGAATTCTCACACTCATCCGTCCACTCAAAGTTAGTCAGAAGTCCGTACATGGGCTTTGCAATGACAGCATACATGTGTATAAATCGTCGGTAATAACCACAATGCCCCATGAAAGCTTGTACTTCCTTGACATTCTTTGGCCTAGGTAGCTCTGCTATGGCTCTCACGTTTTCTTCGTCGGTAGATATGCCATTCTTTGACACTATGTGTCCTAGAATCTTACCTTGCCTGACCATAAAAACGCACTTTTCTGGGTTCAGGCAGACTTGATATTCTCTACATTTGTCAAAGATTTGTCTGAGTTCAGGGATATGGGTTTGTCTAATGTTGGAATGAGCACAAAGATCATCAACGTAGACTTCTAAACTCTTCCTCAGGAACTCCTTGAACACATGGCATATCAGCCTCTGGAGGGTAGCTGGTGCATTGGTAAGCCCAAATGGCATTACTCTAAAAGCAAAAATGCCCCATTCTGTGGCAAAGGCTGTCTTATGCTGATCCTCTGGAGCTATGGCTACTTGATTGTAGCCCGAAAATCCATCAAGGAAGCTGTACACCTCCTTGCCTGCCACTCTTTCTAAGAGATGTTCTGTGATGGGAAGCGGATAGTTATCTCGAATTGTGGCTGCATTAACCTTTTTCAAGTTAATGCACACACGCAGCTTGCCATTCTTCTTGGGCACCACTACGATGGGGGATACCCATTCAGTGTGCTCAATTTCATAGATAAATCCAGCTTCAACCAATCTATCTATCTCTTCTTTGATCTTAGCAGCGTAATTATCGTTATAAGTATAGGGCTTTTGCTTAGAGGGTTTAGCATCTGAGGTCATGGGGATAGTGTGTGAGCATATATCGGGGTCAACATCTTTCAAATCCTTGTAACTCCAAGCGAATACATCTCTGTATTCTCTTAGCAAGGCTATCAACGCATGCTCTTCTTCCTCTGTTAGGTCATGGCCTATGTACGTGCATCTCTCCTCTCCTTCTTCTAGGGCCACAACTATTTTCTTGGTGGTTTCTTTGTTATCATAGGCCTCTCCTGATTGTGCCTCTCGTTTAGGCATTCTTATCATGACTCTCCTGTCATCTATCTCATACTTCTTAAAATTTTCTGGGACCTCAAACAAAGATTCTTCCTCTTCTGGTGAGGCTTCTCTCTTCTTTCGTTTCTTTCCTTCTTCCTTCGAGGTCACATGTGTTGCTAATCTTACATCATTTGTAAGCTCTCCATGCCTCTGGGGTTGAAATTCTACTTCATGGAAGTATTCTTCATCTGATGCAAATGGTGGGTCCATAATGATTGACTCTAGATCGGAGTCACTTGCATCCTCAAATGCGTCAGGGCTAGGTTCGCATTCTTCTAGAACTGTGTAGCTCAAGCGTAAGCACCACCTCCTTTACTTGTCAATCCGCGGAGACGTGAGGACCGGTATGAAGACCATGAGCAAGTGAAGGCACAAGTGCGTGAGTGAAAGCACACAAACATGCACACACATACACACACACGCGCACAAGGTAAGATCAAAGAGAGGAACAATGGAAGGAGTTTGATTACAAAAGAAATCTATTACAAAACTGAAATCTACAAGAAGCCAACCCCAAAAATGAGCTCTCTAGCTCTTTTTATAGTTTTTTGACTAGTTTTGGCACTGTCCAGACCTAGTGTCCGGCCTAGTTAAAAATTAGGTTCCAGGGCTTATTTGAGGGCTCAAACGAAGTCTAAAAATTATGAAAATTGGTACGATGGTACTTCTAATACTCCTCAAGCTCGAGGACTCCTCGGCTTGCACAAAATGGAGCTACAAAAATAGAAAATTGTATTTACAATGGTTTTAGTGATGGAAATCACTAGTTTTGTAGGGGATTCTTCTGAAGAGTTGACATGTACTTCATGGAGCTCCCTACTTGCTCCTTCTTCTTGTGTGTGTCCACCTTTCTGATGTGCTTTCATGCTTGTGCTTGACCTTGAGTTCCAACACTCCCCTCCCTCTCGAGTCTGTCGTCCCTGACAGACCCTTGTTGTAGTGGTTGTTCCATGTAGTGCTTTGAGAGGTAGTATCCATTCTGTGTGAACAAGAGCCCTCTATCTTCCAAATTTGGAAGCGTTGGTTGTCCGGTTCTTCATTTGTCACTGCAAGCCTTTGCAAGTCGTAGTCCCTTGGTATGTGCTTCTTTCGTAGGTCTGGCCGGTTCAGACAGATCTGAAATCGGACACCGTTTGGTCATCCGTGTGTATGACCAAAGATCTCGAGTTTTAGACTTACTAGGAGGTCTTGTGCTCTTGTGAACAAGTGATCCACTTAGCTTAGTGGTTAAGTCTCAAGGATGTGAAGGAGGAGGTCTTGGGTTCAACCCCCATGGGGTACATGGGGAGAGTGTTTTGCCCAAAGAGCTCTAGAGCCTTCTAGAAGCATCCACTTGAGTTAACTTGGATTCCGCATGAGTGCATCGTTGTGAGCTTTCAAAGATTGTGAGTTGCTCAAAAGAGGTTATCAAGATTGAGTGGAGCAACTACTGGCTTCGAATTGCTTCCTAGGTATTGATGTTGCCCCCAGGATGTCCGCTAGCTCTTCCAAAGATGATGTTGAGAGCAGTCATGCCAACTACTCATAACCCATAATGAATGATGGGTAAGTGTGTTCGTGCTTGGGTTGAAAAAAGTATGTGCCTTGTGCACGGCCTTGTAATGTAGCCCTACGCATGCTTACTTGGACAATGCATTGGAAGAAGTATGGTGCAAAAATTGCGGGTCTTGAGCTAAGTGCTCAAGGGTATGCTGACGAAGAGGTTTCCTAAACAATCATGGTTATGGTGTTTCCAGAGTAAAGATACTTACCATGGAGAAGGTTGATGGATGTTTGTCTCTTCGTGTTGTACACTCGGCCTTTGGGATGGAACCTTGTTGATGAATGTCCATGTCGATTGTCCACTGATGCGATCTTTTGAGTGGTGGATCCCCTCTCCTCTTTTCAAAGCAACATTTGTCACTAACAATGTGCATTTCTGAGCTTGGGCTCATGCACGTTCACTTCCCTATATTGACACTTAGAGGAATATTGGACACGTGCCGATTTCTAAGAGATTACCATGCTGATAACAGTTCCACCTTCAACTAAGCATGACTCATTCATGTTTCATAAGCCAAACCTGGGAACAAGCTCTCTCCCACTTTTCTTTCTCCCCCTTTTTTTTTTTTTTTTTTTTGAGGAAAAGGATATCACAAAACAAGAACACAAAAGTTAGTATCAATAGAAATGTTCGACATATGTCACTGTGCTCTTGTGCATGGGATTCTCAAGTGTGTCTATGCACGGCCGTGTAATGTGGCCCTATATTAATGCATACTTTGGAAATGCATGACCTGAATGGTGCAAAAGACAGGGTTGTGCAAGGAGCACATGGTTGTCGCACATCGAGGCTTGATGTCACGTGCAGATGTTGATGCCATCTTTGTTGGAGGTATCCATTGCATCTCGAGATGACAACTGATCATTCCTCCTTATAGGGATCCATTTGAGAATGGTCTGTGATTGGGCAGTGATCACCTTTGGCTGCTTCATGTTTGAATGATTTCGTGAGGGTTTGATCCATCGTGGTTGGCTCTTTGCTTTGGTGGATGCTACCGGTACTTTCGTCTTCCAAACCCATATCCTTGCAGAAGAGGTTCTTTGATCTTTGTTGGAGCTCTGAGCTTGATTCAGTCCTTTACCTCGCCTTGGTGTCTTTGTTGTGCAGATTGTTGCCTTGAAGTCCCCCCTTGGATTTTTTCTGAGCTTAGGCTTGCTTGCTTGGGATCCTTGGATTGGAAGTGGTCTTTCTTGAGGATAAGTCATGGTAGGCCTAGACCATAGATTTTGAAGTCTAGTGTGAGGGGACTGATTTTGTGCAAGGGCTTTCTTTGGTACCCATATCATAGTGCGATTTGGTTGGGCTCTAAGTAATTTCTTGGCCACCCAAATTTGCTTGACATTACCAAGAAAATGTGATTTCTGTTTCTTAATGTAAGGGTCTTTTGAGCCTTCTATGTGATTTTTTTGAGAAAACTCATCTTTACATGGGGAATGCAACAAGGGTTGATCTTCTATACCTACATCAGACTTATGCAAGGGATCAATGGGTTGTGTGGTTTGAGATTGATCTAGAGATTCATCGAGACATTTATCCTTATTACACATAGAATCCCTAGGTGTACAAATGGGTGATGGATTGTCATGATTCACCCTAGAGTCGACCTCCTTTTCCACATCAGTGATACACAACATTGGTTGATCATCTCCTTCTTGACCATTTGAGTGTAGATCATCCCTACTTATGGCTTCATGAGGGGAATCCAAATTTACAGGAAGAGAGGGTCCTTTCACATCCCCCAAACACTTGGAGTCCTCCATTTCTCCATTCTCTAAGGTTTCCTGTGATTTACTCAAAGAAGGATTAGATTCAAAAACATGAGTAGAAAGAAAAAATTTTTCATGAAAAGTACACTCTTTGAAAAGATGATTTTGCCCCCAATTATCATAAGGTGGATAGTCAATAGGATTTTCCATAGACATATATGTAGAAGCACAGATAATAGGTGGAGAAGGCACCTCAAATTCTTGATGATTTTGTGTAATGAACCTTTGGGTGCCAATGATCAAGTCTTCATCTATACAATCCATGACAAAGAATGTTTCCAAAAATTGCACATCATCCACCATAACAGGCAACACAACTTTACCCATGCATTCATAATGTTCCCCATCCATGAGGATAGAAGGATGGGTTGTTGGTTGAATGTTCTCAAAGATAATGGTCACTAGGTCAATATGAATTAAATTCCACTCACAATTAGGATTGATATAAACACCCAACCTTCTATGGTCATATCCTATTCTGATATCCACAAAAGTATTATCATATTCTCTTGTTGCAAATAAGGATCCAACCCCCTTAGACATTTCCCCCGTTTCCTTGACTCCTTGCAATTTTTCTCTAAATGTTTCACCTTTATGTGATATTATCTCATGTATTTCATGTTTATCGCCTCCTTTTTTTCAATCTTAGCCCCTTTTCTTCTATCTTTTGCTTTTTTCTTTCCCATGACACAATTTTCTCCCCCTTGGTATTGCTCAAAAATCCTTGGGAGCCCCCTTGGTTTCCTAGTCCCACTTGAGGGTCAACTTCAAATTATCCTATCTCAAAATCAACGCGTTATTCTTGAAAAAAACAGTTGAGGTCGTGTAGGATTTGAAACGAGCTTTCCAACGAGCTATAGAGCTCAAAAAATGGACTTTGGATGAAAAAGTTATGCCAATTCAGGCTCCTGGGGGTCAAAACAGGCAAACAGGACCTTTGGAGAAAATCGCGATTTTGTGAACTTTCAGAGAATCGCGATTTTGTGAACTCAGAAAATCACGATGTTGAGCACAAAATCGTGTTTTTAGAAAATCGCGATGTTGAGCACAAAATCGTGTTTCTGAAAATCGCGATTTTGATCACAAAATCGTGTTTCTGAAAATCGCGATTTTGATCACAAAATCGTGTTTCTGAAAATCGTGTTTTTTTGACATGAAAATCGCGATGTTGATCACAAAATCGTGTTTCTGAAAATCGCGTTTTTTGACATGAAAATCGCGATTTTGAGCACAGAATCGTGTTTTAGAGAATCGTGTTTTTTGACATGAAACTCGCGATTTTGAGCACAGAATCGAGTTTTAGAGAATCGTGTTTTTTGACATGAAAATCGCGATGTTGAGCACAAAATCGTGTTTTTAGAAAATCGCGTTTTTTGACTCAGAGAATCGTGATTCACAAAATCGTGTTTTTTGCTGAAAATCGTGATTTGTGAGAATCGCGATTTTGAGCCCGCTGAAAATCGTATTTTCTCAGAATCGTGTTTTTGGCATGAAAATCGCGATGTTGAGCACAAAATCGTGTTTTTAGAAAATCGCGATTTTGAGCAAAAAATCGTGATTACACAGAATCGCCTTTTTTTCACAAAATCATGTTTTTTTACTGAAAATCGTGATTTTTTGAGAATCGCGATTTTGAGTAGGGAATCGTGTTTTCTCAAAATCGTGTTTTTTGACTGACAATCGTGATTTGTGAGAATCGCGATTTTGAGCCCGCTGAAAATCGTGTTTTTAGAAAATCGTGTTTCTTTTGATATGAAAATCGCGATTTTGAGCACAAAATCGTGTTTTTGAGAATCGTGATTTTGAACCCGCTCAAAATCGTATTTTCTCAGAATCGTGTTTTTGGCATGAAAATCGTGATTTGTGAGAATCGCGATTTTGAGCACAATCACAGAATCGCGATTCTGAGAATGACCACAGAATCGTGAGCCAACTTTTAGGCGGGAAAACAAAAAATCGTGATTTTTTCAAAAAAATTTGAATTTTCACAGAATCACGATTTTCATCACAGAATCGCGTTTTTTTGGCGGGAAATTCAAATTTCTGAGCGCCGGCTATGGCGAGCTCCGTATGAGCAGAAAATCATGAAAAAAACACAGCGCTTGCTCTCCCTTGCACCTCCTAACTCCTTCCCACACAATAATGCATGAAAAATGGTATGAAGATGGTGAAAATGCACTAAAAAACAAGAATTTTCTATGAAGAAGAAGATGGAAGAAGGTGGAGATGATGATGATGATGAAGATGAAGAGGAAAAAATAGAAAATGAACTGAAATGATAGTTTTTTTTACCTTCCAACGTCGCAAATCTCCGATCTTACCATCACAACGCTCGTCCTCGAAGCTCTCTCCCCGGCAACGGCGCCAAAATTTGGTGTAGCTCAAGCGTAAGCACCACCTCCTTTACTTGTCAATCCGCGGAGACGTGAGGACCGGTATGAAGACCACGAGCAAGTGAAGGCACAAGTGCGTGAGTGAAAGCACACAAACATGCACACACATACACACACACGCGCACAAGGTAAGATCAAAGAGAGGAACAATGGAAGGAGTTTGATTACAAAAGAAATCTATTACAAAACTGAAATCTACAAGAAGCCAACCCCAAAAATGAGCTCTCTAGCTCTTTTTATAGTTTTTTGACTAGTTTTGGCCCTGTCCAGACCTAGTGTCCGGCCTAGTTAAAAATTAGGTTCCAGGGCTTATTTGAGGGCTCAAACGAAGTCTAAAAATTATGAAAATTGGTACGATGGTACTTCTAATACTCCTCAAGCTCGAGGACTCCTCGGCTTGCACAAAATGGAGCTACAAAAATAGAAAATGGTATTTACAATGGTTTTAGTGATGGAAATCACTAGTTTTGTAGGGGATTCTTCTGAAGAGTTGACATGTACTTCATGGAGCTCCCTACTTGCTCCTTCTTCTTGTGTGTGTCCACCTTTCTGATGTGCTTTCATGCTTGTGCTTGACCTTGAGTTCCAACAAACTGCCTCTCCCATGATTGGCTCTATGGAGAAGACTGAAATGTCATAGCCATCCTCATCACAGTGAGGTGTCCATTGTTCTTCATTGATGGCTACGTCCATTGTTGCTAAAATTTCTGCCCAACCGTGAGGTTCAAATTCTTCGTCTGGAAAAACTACAGGTGCATAGGCTGGGTCTTGGATTGATCTATGGGTTTCTTTCGCACCTACCTCTCTAGCTTTCTCTCTCTTCTCTTCTTCTACTGCTACCTTGCACATCCATAAGTGAGTGTCTTCATGCATCCATGAGGATCCTGACCCTATGGAATGCACAGATTCTGTATCATCTTTGGCTCTATGGATGGGATTCCATTGGATAGGAGGGACATCTCTATGAGAATAATCCTTGAGATTGACTTTGGTCGTAACACCCAAGTGTTGCAAATACAAGGAGTTGGTTCCCCAATCCTGTACCACTTGCAACTGTCGCATAAATGGTCTTCCCAAAATCATCTCATAGGCATGATTTTTGCTGAAGTCACATATGGCAAATGTATGCTCAAACTCGACACCACAAGTGGTGAGAGTTATTCCTTCTAGCAATCCTAGGGGTCTCTCTATGTGACCATCGGCCATCTGCAATTTCATTCTCGTTGGCCTGAGTGCTGGCTTGCCCCAACGCTTCCATAGGGAAGTAGTGGCAATTGCAACTCCTGCACCTGAGTCCAAAATTGCCTTGGTGGTGTACTCCTGGTAGGTGATGGGAAGATAGGTGTTCCCTTCTTCACCTTCACACATATCTCCTATCTTATCCAAGGGAATTTCTGGCACTGTCCTATGGGATCCTACCTGGGAACGGGGTTTTGCTATCTCTAGTACTTGTTTGGCTACATGTTTCCATAATTCAGGTCTAACCTTGAGTAGCTCTTCTAACTTGAGATTACACTGCACGTTAGTGTTCTTCACTACCTCTGTGTTCCTAGGTATGACTGAATCTTCGTTTCTTACCATGACTGTAGGTGCTCTCATACAGGTGGACTTTGCTTCCCATGGTCCTGTGAAGTGGGGTAACTCTTGTATGGAATTAGATTCAAAGTCCAATCTCTCGTGAGATTGAGTACTCTCATGTTCCCCGTAAATAGATGGGATGTCTTGTGGGAATTGGTCGTGTGCATCATCCACAAGTTCAAAGGGAGGGGCGACTTCACTTTCGTTATCCCATTTGTCTTCTTGAATCTCTCGTAGGAAGTCTGGTGCAAACCGATTCATAGAAGAAGAAGTGTCTGGCTCCGTAGAATTAGGCGCATAAGCAACCTGGGAAGGAGGGCTTATTCTATCGTTGGCTCTCTCCTCATTCTCATAGATGGCTGGAGCACAAGCTTCCTGGGGAGGGTTACTTATTCTATTACTTTTCCGAACAGGCTCATACGCTCCCTGAGAAGGAATGTAGGCAACCTGTGGAGGTACGTAAGCTTCCGAGGGAGGCTCATCTGCCTTTTGGGGGGAAAGATAAGCTTTTTGAGGAGGCACATGGGCTTCCAGTAGGGAATGGGTTATAATTTTACTTACATTCTCCCTTACTTGATTTTTTTCTTCCTTGGCAGATCTAGTGATTATTCCCTCTAATTTCTCTAGAAGTCCATCCAAGTGTAATTGCGTCCTGGCTGAGCCCGAGTAATTGAAAAGGCGACTGGCTTCAAACATAGTTTGAGCCAATGCGACCATTTTCGCGCACAGCTTGGTTCTTTCTATCTCTAGGTCAGCTCTGGGATAACACTTGTCATGATCCGTGACGTTTGGCCCTTCTTGGATTCTGGCCTGATATGCTTTAAGCATCATGTCTATGTCCTCAGGAGTGGGATCAGCTAATACTGATCCTGGTTGGGGTGGTGGGTGGGTTACGTGGGGTGTCTTAGAGGGTGGAGGGATGGAGGGTGATGGGGATGGTAGCGGTGGGAATGTGTGAGAGTGCGGTTGAGATGTGATCTCTATGATTTTAGCCTTGGTTTCTCGTAGACTTTCCTCAAGTTCACTCATCTTCTTTGCCCATTGCCTTTTCATGCGTTCGCGGCTATCTCTCCAAGCTCTTGTTCTCTTTTTATTTTGGCTCTCAGTATCGCTAGCGTCTGGGCTCTTTTCCTTGCCTACCCCTTGGTTTTGCTTCACTGCTTGAGCTCTCGTGACTACCTGTACGGGTGCAGTGGAAGTAACACTTCCGCTGGAATCTACCACTAACTCAATAACATTGATAGGCGTGATTTTTGGCATATTATTGGGGTTCTTTGGGCAATCTCGTAAGAGATGCTCTTTTCCACAATCTTGGCAGAAGCCTTGGATCGTCACTGATTGGTTTTGTGTAAGTGGAGGTAAGGGGCAATCACGAATGAGGTGATCTCCTTGGCATCTGTAGCACGGTCCTCTTGGGAATGGAGGTCTTACTTGCCTAGGTTGAGGCCTAGGGTTGGGGTTTGCATACATAACGTTCGTGTAATCTGACTCCCAACTAGGTTCGTTTGCCTCTTCGCTATAATAGGACTCACCATGCTCAGGAGACTGCATGTAGTAGGCCTGGGGGCTATCAACATGTGTAGAATCAAAGCTATGGTCACTCGGGTCACTTTCAGAAAGCAAGGATGTTACAGGGACTATAGCTCTATTCAGGTTCTCTTCTGCAGCAGTATACTTTACCGGAATCACATTAGCTGGGGCTGGGGGTTGTTGTGCTAGCACAGGGTGAGGCCTTTGTTGGTTTTGATATTGTGGTTGGAAATTTTGTTGTGGCCTGCCATATGGCTGTGGAGGGTACTGGTTTTGGTATCTTCCCTGTTGAGGGTATGGCTGAGGGTAGGGTTGCCTAACCGCCTGCTTATTGTATGGGCAATCTTGCGCAGTGTGATTGGTGTACTTCCGTTCTATGGTGCAGTACGGGCTACTAGGATTAACTTGGGGTTGAGCCATAATGGGACAGACGTTCGCCATGTGGTCGCCACCACAAGTATAGCATCTTTTCACAGGGGCAAACCTTGGGATTTGTTTACTAGTTACCCCTAATTTTTGAGCTACTTTCTCTGCTAGTTCCTCAATTGATGTGGATTGCGTGGAAGAGTGACTAGATGCACTATCTGAATCTTTGTAGATTTTGGAAAGCTCTAGTTCTTCCCCTAGATTATCTTCAATGTCAATGCACATGCGTACACACTCTTCTATAGTCCTAGGGTCTTTCAGATACACATAGGATCTCAATTTTGTACTCAACAATCCATCAAGGAATAAGGATACTTGTTTGGCAGATGTGGATAGCTCCGAAACAGGACATCTTTCAAGGTATTGCCTAAATCTTCTTCCTGTGAGTCTCACAGTCTCTTGAGGGGTTTGCTTGAAGCTGTGAATCAGTGAGGAAGTATTATGTCTTATGCCACTCTTGGAGAATTCAATAATAAATGCTTCTAGGAGTTGGTCTATGCTCCTGAACTGGCGCTCATCCAATGGTTGAAACCATGTAAGTGCTGTGTTCCTAAGGGTTAGACCAAAGGCATTGTACTGCGTGAATAGATCCTCCACTTGTTCAGCTCTCAAGACTTGCTTGAACTCCGCCACATGATCATAGGGATCTCCTGTGCCATCAAAGTAATTCTTCATGGACTTAACTAGCTGAGTCGGTCTCAGAGTTCTTGCGTGCTCTCTAGGTCTCGGCAGAGGGAATCCATCCACATTTCTTTGGTTCCTGTGAGCTCTAAGCACCTCAGGTTCTACCCTATTCGTCTTCGTCCTCGTTCTTTCTCTGCCCACTGGATTGGCAAAGCTTACTTCTGGTCTATCTCTACTTCTGTCTCTTTGCATTCCATGAGCTTGGGATGTTCCAGCCCCAGGGTGACCATAGGATACATTTGATCTTGGTTGGGGGAAAATGAATTCACCCTTCCAAGTGTAAGCATGCCTATCATTTTCCGTAATCGCAAAGATCCGTTCTGAAGCGTGATCTAAGTAGGTCACTCTGCCTGGACTATCAGGATCCTTAAACTCGTAGATCATGATATTTCCTATATCAATTGGCTGATTAGATTTATACCTCCAAAAGGCTTCGTCAGTTTCTCGATTGAGGAGCAACTCTATGCTCTTGTTGTCTTGGGGAACCCACTCAGGTGTGATAATCCTAGTGAGAACAGATTTGCCTCGAGGGGTTCTAGGTTCTACACCCATGTTTCCTTGTTCCAAGTCACCTAAGTCCGCTTTGGAGATTACATTCCCAAATTCATCTGTCCTATCTGGGTGACTGGTGACTACGTATATGGTTCCTTCTTTGTCCAGGTATGCACCGTTTTCAAACTTGACAGCTGGGTGCTCTAGTCCTATGGATTGGTCAGGGTTTTTAATCTGGACCACGGATCTTCCTAGGCCGTCCTCATAGATGCTAGCACCTAATCGGTTGGTCCTAAGGTATTCCAACTGTGTTTTGTAAGGGCCTTCTACCCTATACAAGTAAGGCACACCTGAACTTCCCGTAGGTCTGTCCATGCCTTGAGACATCTCTGACTCACTGGTCTCAGAGCTAGGGTAGTACGAGTGGTGGCTCAACTGTTGGGCCCAAGACCTAGCAGTGTGGTTAACACTAGCCTCTGAAGATCTAAGGCTTTGTCTCTCCCTTACTAGATGTCGTCCTGATCTAAGGTTCATATGCCTATCTAAGTAGCCCAATTCTTTGCCCAGAGTACAACCTCGTTGTTGGTTACTTTATATTAGTCGCTTGGTTCTTTTTAGGTATTTTATCGTGTTTAAGGTCTTGTCTGATATCACGTCGTCAGGAATATTTGAATGTTGTTTCGCACTTACAGTTGATCGTTCCACGTTAAGTTCTTTCCCTTTAAAATTCTCGACAGTACAAGGATTATGCCCTTAGCTTGAGCTTGAAAGTTTAGGTATGCTTCAACTTGATAGTGGCCTATCGTCGCCCTGACTTACTCCTACTTCTAATCGTTCTTAGCCTAAGCTAGGAATTGACGAAGAGGAGTTGAGAGTATTCCGACCTTTCTTGCCGAACCTTGCTCTTTAGTGCTCGAGAAGTTGATTCTCAAGCTTGCGCAAAACCCTTGCTTGGATGCTCTCAATTGCTTCTCAATAGACCTGCATAAGTCCCAAGATTAGCTCCAAGTAGACCTTTCAATTGACAGACAATTTATTTCAGACACTTTTTTAATGACCCTTGTTCCCCCTTTTGTATTGCTAGAAATTTCCTCTAGAGCTCCCTTGGTGTTTCTACCCCTCTGTGTGTCAACTTCCAAATATCCTATCTGAAAATCAACGTGTTATTCTTATAAAAAATAGTTGAGGGCGTGTAGTATATGCCAAGAGCTTTCCGACAAGCCCTAGAGCTCAAAAAATGGATTTCGTATGAAAAAGTTATGACCGTTCAGGGTTTAGGGGGTTAACTAGACAAACAGAACCTTTCAGGGGTTTTAATGCATTTTTCTAAGGCCTTTGTAAGTGTATGAGTATTTGAGAGTGCAAATATGCCCAAAATTTAGCCTAAATTTCCAAAAATTTACCCCTTAATTTTTGCCGAAAATGTCTGTCTGTCGCGATAGACGGTGTCTGTCGCGATAGACGGTGTCTGTCGCGATAGACGTTGTCTGTCGCGGATTTCTGTCTGTCGCGATAGACGGTGTCTGTCGCGGATTTCTGTCTGTCGCGATAGACGGTGTCTATCAAGGAATTTTGGTCTATCGCGATAGACGGTGTCTGTCGCAGATTTCTGTCTGTCGCCATAGACGGTGTCTGTCGCGATAGACGGTGTCTATCGCGATAGACGGTGTCTGTCGCGATAGACGGTGTCTATCGTGGAATTTTGGTCTGTTGCGATAGACGGTGTCTGTCGCGATAGACGGTGTCTATCGTGGAATTTTGGTCTGTCGCGATAGACGGTGTCTATCGTGGAATTTTGGTCTGTCGCGATAGACGGTGTCTGTCGCGATAGACGCTATCTGTCGTGGGTCTCTGTCTGTCGCGATAGACAGTGTCTGTCGCGATAGACTGAAAAAACGCAAATTTTTGAGAAACTTCTAGTGATTTAGAGTGCCCTAATGGTGTAGGTTACCGTGCTAAACATGCATTCACAAAATTTTAAGTTTTTCTGTCTGTCGCGACAGACAAAGGTCGTCGTCCCGGGACCTGTGCAGAGCCTGTCGTACCTGCGCACACTGCTGGAGGAGGTGGTACAGCAAGTTCCTGCAACAAAAGCTCAAAAACACACCAAAAACAGATAGCATGCAAGCTCTCTCTCGCTCTCTATCACAATGAAATGAGGGAAATGAGGTGGGGGGTGTAATATGACCAAAAAACTGAAATTTTTTGTGGAGATGGAGATGGAGGTGGGAGATGGTGGAGATGATGATGGTGATGATGGTGATGCGAAAGTAAGGAAAAAATGAAGAAAAATTAAGAGAAAGAAGGATATTACCTATAACTCCAATGTCTCAACTCGACGTCTTACCATCACATGCTCGTCCTCGAAGCTCTCTCCCCGGCAACGGCGCCAAATTTGGTGTCACTCTAGCACAATGGTGAGTACCAATGTGAGAAGATTCACCTCATAATTGTCAATCCGTGGAGACGTGAGGATTAGTATGAAGACTATGAGCAAGTGAAGGCACAAGTGCGTGAGTGAGAAGCACACAAGCATGCACACACATACACACACACGTGCACACAAGCAAGAACAAGGAGAGGAACAATGGAGTTCTTTGCATTAATCAAAAGGTCTCTTACATAAGCTCAATTCATAAACAATCTAACCCCAAAAATGAGCTCTCTAGCTCTTTTTATAGTTTTTTGACTAGTTTTGGCCCTGTCCAGACCTAGTGTCCGGCCTAGTTAAAAATTAGGTTCCAGGGCTTATTTGAGGGTTCAAACGAAGTCTAAAAATTATGAAAATTGGTACGATGGTACTTCTAATACTCCTCAAGCTCGAGGACTCCTCGGCTTGCACAAAATGGAGTCTATTCTACCAAAAACGGGATTTACAATGTTTGTGTAGTGATTAAAATCACTTGAGTTGTACATAATCCATGGGAAAAAAAAATGATTTGGCCTTGTTGCCGTATTGTGCATGACTCCTCTGTTGTATTGTGCATGACTCCTCTGTTGCTTTGTATGCCAACAGAAGGGTAATACTTCTAATACTCCTCAAGCTTGAGGGCTCCTCGACTTGATCAAAATGGAGTTGCAAAAATGAAAAATGGTATTTAAAATGGTTTTTAGTGATAAAAATCACTATTTATAGGGATTTCTTATGAAAATTTGACATGTGCTTCTTGGAGCTCCCTACATGCTCATTCTTCTTGTGTGTCCACTTCCTCGATGTGCTTCCATGCTTGTGCTTGACCTTGAGTGTCAACACTCACCCCCCCCCCTCTAGAGTCTGTCGTCCTTGATAGACCCTTGTTGTAGTGGTTGTTCCCTGTTGAGAGGTAGTGTCCCTCTTGTATCAAAAATAGCAATCCATCTTCCAACTATAGCATGGTCGATTGACTAGTTCTTCATTTTGTCACTGCTAGCTCTTGCAGGTTGTAGTCCCTTTGTATGTACATCTTCCTTGTATTCCATCTTGATGGTGCATTTGTGAGCTTTCCAAAACTACTAGCTGCTCAAAGGAGGTGGTCAATGTTGATTATGAGTAACTCTCAGTGATGGATTGCTTCCTTGCTCTTGTTGGTGTCACCTTGATGTCCTTTGGTTCTTCCAAAGATGGCTTTCATAGTTTTCGTGCCAAGTTCTTGTAACCCATAATGGATGATGGTTAAGTGCATTAGTGCATGGGTTGAACAAAATATGTGCCTTGTGCATGGCCTTGTAACATGGCCCTATGTATGCATACTTGGAAAATGCATGGGAAGAAGTATGGTGCAAGAGATTGGGTCTTGAGCAAAGTGCTCAAGGGTACACTGACGAAGAGGTTTCCTAATCTATCATGGTTATAGTGTTGTTGAAGCATACACATCTTACCAAGGTGAAAGGTCCATCAATGTTCACCTCTTCGTGTTGTACTTCCATCATAGTGTTTGACCATTGGCTTGTCATTTTTGTTGATGGATGTCCTTGCTGATGGTTCACTGATGAGCTTCTTCAAACACACAGTCTTGTTCATTTCTCTCTCTATTTTTTTTTGGAACAATGGCAGAAAACAAGAAGAAAGAGGTTAGTATCAAGAAAATATTTTACATGTGGAAATTGTGTCTCATGTTCCTAGGGTTCTCAATTGTGTCTATGCACAGCTATGTAATGTGGCCCTATATTGATGCATACTTTGGAAATGCATGACCTGGATGGTGCAAAAGACAAGGTTATGCCAAAGGCACATGGTTGCTGCACATCGAGGCTTTCAATGTTGTTGGTGGACGTTGATGCATTCTTTGTTGGAGGTAGCCAGTGGATCTTGAAATGATGTGATAAGTCGATGGTTAAATGACAACTGTCCATTCCTCCCTTTAGGGATCCATTTGAAAATAGTGTTGGTCTGTGTAGAGATCAGCTTGGGCTTCATCGTCTTTGGATGTTTACTTGAATTTTTTATCCCTTGTGGTTGGCTCTTTGGTCCTGTGGATGTTGCTGGTGCTTTTGGTTTCCAAACCCATATCCTTGATGATTGCCTGCTTATTTTTGCCGAGGAGGTGAGGTTATCTTTTTTTGGTCTCTGTGCTCGGTTCTTACCCTTTTCTCCCCTTGGCTTCTTTGTTGAGACCTGTTGCATATGGGAGAGCATAGGTTGTGGTGTATGTAAGAGCTTGTTAGGTACCCACATCTGTAATCACCCTTATTGAGCTGCAGCTAATTTCTTAGGCACCCAAATTTTTCGGAGGCGTTCTAGGTGAGCTAGTCCTAGTTGCTTGGTTCTTGTTTTTGCATGGTTGGCTTGCCTAGGTGGGAATTGTGTTGGCGCAGCTCGTGGTTGCTCTCCTTTTCGTACCCAGATCTGCTTCATGCCCGGAGCTACTTTACTCTTGAAGGATATTTGTCTATTTGATATACCAATTGTCTTATATTGTTTTGCTTGCTTTTGAGGTTGAATTATTGTGGATGCTTTACTCTTCAAGAAAGGAGGAGGTTTTGCGTGCCTTTGCAGATGTCCTTCCATGATTGAGTCCTTCTAGATCATAGAGCTTTTGACACATACAACATCTTGTTCTTGAAGATTATTCTTGGAGGAACTAAGAGAGTGTGTGGTGCCATGATCTGTGAGCATGCAGTTCTCTAATTCTAATGTAATGCATTGTTCATGTACCCAAACTTGGAGAAGTTGACTTCTTAGGTTCAAGTTGACTGCATGGTCATAAATCCAATCTTGACCCAAGACAAGTGGCTCTCTAAGGTCCTCATTGTGACACACTAGCATTTTGAATTTTATTGGAACATCTTTAAGGTAGATGGGAAGTTCCACCTCGCCCAAAAAAAGGGTTTCCACACCTCCCAGACCTATGAGATAGGCTTCTATGGGCTTGATGTCCAATTGCAGGTTTTGGTAGTATGAAAATCTAACTGCACTAGTTGCGGCACCTGAGTCAACCAATGCTCTCACAGTCCTTACACTCTTTTCTCGTCCTACCTCCACAGTCACAAAGGGGCATCGATCGACTATTCGAGAAGTAATTATGCTTGATTTTTGGCACATGTCCATGTGATATTTTGGGGCTTTCGGGTTGACATCTAGGCCTAGGCACCTTAACTTATTTCTCCTGATGTGCTCTCTTGCCTTGGCTTGCGCTTCTTCTCTAACCCTCAACGCTTCTTCTTTTCGCTTCTTAGCAGTGTTGAGTCTCATTAGCATATCCTCGGTAAGAGGTTCTTGATATAGCTTGACTCGACATCCACTAATATATTTTGGCAAGATGTCACCTTCTAGAGTGGCCAATTGAACCGCACCACTAGTGGAGATTCTATTAATGATTATGGGTCCATAGGCTCGTTTCTCCAATTTGCGGACATGTTGCTTTAGTGTATAAACCAGCACTAAATCTCCTTCTTTCAATCCTTTATCTTTGATGTGTGCATCAAAGTATGCCTTTTGTCTTTTTTTTTGCAGCATAGATGCCTACTACCGCTCGTACCCTCGTCTCACCTAAGCGTTCTAGATCAAACATCCTGGAGGACAACTCATGTCCATTCCACTCGAGCTCTTGTGCTACTTTTAATGCTGGGATTAAGAAGTCCAATGGTAGCACAACATACTATCCAAAGACCATCTGAAATGGGGTAGTATTGAGTATCGTATTGTAGGCAACTCGATGCGCCCAAACAACATGATGAAGCTCTTTGTCCCAATTAGAGCTTTTATTATTTACCAATTTCACCAATACGTTACATAGGATCTTATTTGTGCTCTCGGCTTGTCTGCTAGCTTGTGGATGATAGGGGGCATACTTCTTATGAATCACCAAGAATTCTTGGAGAAGGTTTTCAATAACTTCGTTCAAGAAGTGTGTACCTCTATCACTGACCAACTCTATTGGTAACCCATATCTGGTGAGCACATTCTCGAATAAAAACTTAGCCATCGTTTGAGCATCATTCTTTGTTGTGGCTTTTACTTCTATCCACTTTTTGAGGTAATATGTGGCTACAATAATGTACTCTAGATGGGAGTTTATAGCTGGGGGATTAATAGGACCAACAAAGTCTATTGCCCACTTTGAAAATGCACATCCTCCCATCATTGGCCTCAAAGGCATCTCGTCTTTTCTGATTGGATATTGTGCACGTTGGCATGTGTCACATTTCCTCACATAGATATGTGCATCCATATGAAGAGTGGGCCACCAAAGTCCTGAGAATAGAATCGTCTTGATTACTGTGTCAGGCCCGAAGTGTCCACGTGCAACACTGCTATGTGCCATTTCTAAGACTTTCAAATAATCTGATTCATGAACACACAGTCTTAGGTAACTATTGTTTCCTCTTCGGTATAGGTTTTCTCCAACTAAGGCATAGTCCTGAGCCTCTTGCTCCATGCTTCGTCTTCTTGCTAGACTAGCCTCATTCGGTAGTGTTCCTGATTTCATAAATTCTGCCAGTGGAGCACTCCAATATGGAATTAATGATACGTGATAAAGAGTCGCATGCTCCACTAGGGGTCTCTCTTGGCACACTAGACAATTCTTAATCCACTCATGTATTTCTTTGTCCATGCTAGGCCAATACACTCCTGAACGTTTTAGATTCTGCAATGTTTGTTGTTTAGAGTAGTGATTTCCTAGCAACCCTTCATGGGCTTGTTGCAACCAACTGCTATGTTCATCGTCCTCAACACAACAAGCTAATACACCCTCTGTATCTTGCTTGTACATGCTTCTTGCCAATATGTGATATTTTGTGATTTTACACTTTCTTCTTTGTTTGTTTTCACATTATTATTTGCAGGTCCAAAGGTTAAGATAGGTACCAACTTATTTGCCCATTTAGGAACAACTTCTAAATTGAACAGATAAGCATCGGGCAATTCATCAGACACTCCTTGCGGTGGCTCTCCTGACGTGATGCCAGAAAGATGGTCCGCCCTAAGGTGGATCCTACCCTTCCTGACAACAACTTCAAAGTCGTATTCCATTAGTAAGAGGAACCATCTTACCAAGCAGCCTATATTGCAAGGTTTATTGGCCAAATATAGCAATGCTTGATGATCCGTGAAAAACTTGAACTTATTGGCCAATAGATAGTGTCTAAACTTCTTCATGGCATATACCATGCCTAAGCCTTCTCTTTCCGTTGGGGTATAATTTTGTTCAGCTACGTTCAGCTGTCTGCTAGGATATGTGATGGGTAAATCTAGATTTCCTTCACTTGTGAGTTGTGCTAGCACATATCCTATTGCATAATTGGATGCATCCACGTGGACATGGAATAGCTTATTCCAATCAGGAGTGGTCAGTATTGGTGCTGAGCACAAATGCCTTTTTAGCTCATTGAAGGATTTTTCACATTCATCATTCCACTCAAAATTGGTCACTAAGGCATAAAGAGTTTTGGCTATGATTGCATACATGTGGATAAATCTGCGGTAATATCCACAATGGCCCATAAAGGCTTGTACCTCTTTAATGTTCCTTGGCCTGGGCAACTTAGCTATGGCTCTAACTTTGTCCTCGTCTGTTGATATTCCGTTCTTAGAAACAATGTGACCTAAGATTTTGCCTTTACGTACCATGAACAGACACTTCTCTAGGTTCAGACACACTCGATATTCCCTACACTTGTTGAAGATTTGTCTAAGCTCAGGGATGTGGTATCTTCTTTCTTGGGAATGAGCACATAAATCATCCATAGATACTTCCAAGCTGTTTCGCAAGAACTCCTTGAAGACATGACACATGAGCCTTTGAAATGTTGCAGGTGCATTGGTGAGCCCAAATTGCATCACATGGAATGCAAAGATTCCCCACTCTGTGGTAAATGCCATTTTGTGTTGATCTTCAAGTTACAATCAAGTATCCATTGCCCCTAGATGTTCAGTGATTGGAAGCGGATAACTATCTTGATTCATAGCAGCATTAACTTTTTTAAAGTTAATACACACTCGCAACTTCCCATTCTTCTTGGGCACCACTACAATGGGGGACACCCATTCATTATGCTCAATCTCATAGATAAATCCAGCTTCAATCAGCCTGTCAATTTCTTCTTTTATTTTTGCAGCGTAAGTGTGTAGGGCTTTTGTTTGGTGGGTTTAGCATCAGCAGTCATGGGAATAGTATTTTAACTCAGAAACATGGCATCTCTCTAAATATTGCCTAAACCTTCTTCCTGCAAGTCTAATCATCTCTTGAGGGGTTTGCTTGAAGCTATGAATCAGTGAGGAAGTATTATGCCTTATGCCACTCTTAGAGAATTCAATAATGAATGCCTCTAGAAGTTGGTCTATGTTTCTGAAGTGCCTCTCATTTAGTGGTTGAAACCACGTAAGAGCGGTGTTCCTAAGGGTTAGACCAAAGGCATTGTACTACGTGAATAGATCCTCCACTTGTTGAGCTCTCAAGACTTGTCTGAATTTGGCCACATGATCATAAGGGTCTCCAGTGCCATCGAAGTAGTTCTTCATGGACTTAACTAGCTGTGTAGGTCTCAAAGTCTTGGTGTGTTCCCTAGGCCTCGGCAAAGGAAAATCCTCAACATTTCTTAGGTTCCTTGGAACTCTAGTTCTCTCTGTTTCTTCTCTATCATGTCTACCATGCTCGGTGACCACAAAGATCCTCTCTGAAGTATTTTGTCTAGATAGGTCACCTTGCCTGGGCAATCAGGATCTTTGAACTCATAGATCGTGATCATTCCTACCTCATTCGGTTGATTAGGCTTATACCTCCAGAAGGCTTCATCGGTTTCTCGATTGAGAAGCAGATCTATGCTCTTATTGTCCTCGAGAATCCACTCTGGCGTGATAATTCTAGTAACCACGGGTTTGCCTCGGGGGGTTTTAGGTTCTTCACCCATGTTCCCTTGCTCTAGGTCACCTATATCCATTTCTGGGATCACATTCCCGAATTCATCTGTCCTATCTGGGTGACTGGTGACTACATATATGGTTCCTTCCTTGTCCAAGTATGCTCCATTTTCAAATTTGATAGCTGGATGCTCAATTCCAATGGGTTGGTCAGGGTTTTTAATCTGGACCACAGATCTTCCTAGGCCGTCCTCATAGATGCTAGCACCTAATTGGTTAGTCCTAAGATATTCGAGTTGCGTCTTGTAAGGGCCTTCTACCCTGTGTAGGTATGGCACACCTTGTAGCTCAAGCGTAAGCACCACCTCCTTTACTTGTCAATCCGCGGAGACGTGAGGACCGGTATGAAGACCACGAGCAAGTGAAAGCACAAGTGCGTGAGTGAAAGCACACAAACATGCACACACATACACACACACGCGCACAAAGTAAGATCAAAGAGAGGAACAATGGAATGCTTTGATTGCAAAAGAGTTCTCTTACAAAAGCTCTATTCTCTCACAAGATAACCCCAAAAATGAGCTCTCTAGCTCTTTTTATAGTTTTTTGAGTAGTTTTGGCCCTGTCCAGACCTAGTGTCCGGCCTAGTTAAAAATTAGGTTCTAGGGCTTATTTGAGGGCTCAAACGAAGTCTAAAAATTATGAAAATTGGTACGATGGTAATTCTTATACTCCTCAAGCTCGAGGACTCCTCGGCTTGAACAAAATGGAGTTATAAAAATAGATAATGGTATTTACAATGGTTTTTAGTGATGAAAATCACTATTTTTGTAGGGGATTCTTCTGAAAATTTGACATACACTTCTTGGAGCTCCCTACTTGCTCCCTTTCCTTGTGTGTCCACATTTTGATGTGCTTCCATGCTTTGTCCTTGACTTTGAGCTTCAACACTCCCCCCCCTCTCGAGTCTGTCGTCCCTGACAGACCCTTGTTGTAGTGGTTGTTCCAAGTACTGCCTTGAGAGGGAGTGTCCCTTCTGTATGAACAAAAGTCGTCTGACTTCCAGATGTGTCTGGTTCTCCATCTATCACTGCGAGTCTTTGCAAGTTGTAGTCTCTTGGTATGTGCTTCTTCCTTGGATTCCAGCATGACTTCGTCGTTGTGAGTCTCCGTTGATGCTTTCTAGATCTTCCACAGTTGATGTTCATAGTATTCATGCCAAGTACTCATAACCCATATTGAGTGATGGGTAAGTGTGTTCGTGCAAGGGTTGAGGAGAATATGTGCCTTGTGCACGGCCTTGTAATGTAGCCCTATGAATGCTTACTTGGGAAATGCATTGGAAGAAGTATGGTGCAAAAATTGGGGGTCTTGAGCTAAGTGCTCAAGGGTATGCCGACGAAGAGGTTTCCTAAGCTATCATGGTTATGATGTTTCCAAGGTAAAGATACTTACCATGGAGAAGGCCGATGGATGTTCATCTCTTCGTGTTGCACACTCGGCCTTTGGGATGGAACATTGTTGATGAATGCCCGTGTTGATGGTCCACTGATGAGATCTTTTGAGTGGTAGATCCTATCTCCTCCTTTCAACGCATCATTTGCCAAATACTGAGAATTGAATTTCTTTATATTCCTTGACACACAACATTCGATAACTACACCAAGCTTAGTTTCACATATTCTCTTTAGCTCACCATAAGCAGGAATGTTCTCATCTAGTATACATACAAAGATTTGCAGGGTACTAGAACTACCCCTTGCAGATATCTCCCTGGATGCTCTCGGACATGCAGTAGTTAAGCATCACTCAAGTTGCTGACCTTCAAGCTCTTCACTCCTACCATAGTGAGAGGAAACCATAGTTGTGGATGCCATGTTTATGCCAAGTTCTTGACATCTACCAGATAAGGCAGCAATTATATCATCTGCTAACCGAGACACACTTCTATCCAAACAAATAAATGCCTAGTAATCAACAGTTCCACCTTCAACTAAGCATGACTCATTCATGTTTCATGAGCCAAACCTGGGAACAAGTTCTTCCTCTCTTTCTTTTTTTTCTTTTTTCCCTTTTTTTTTTTTTTTTTTTTGAGGAACAATGTCACAAAACAAGAAGACAAAGTTTAGTATCAATCAATAAAAATCTTTGACATATGTCAATGTGCTCTTGTGCCTAGGATTCTCAAGTGTGTCTATGCACGGTCGTGTGATGTGGCCCTATATTAATGCATACTTTGGAAATGCATGACCTGAATGGTGCAAAAGACAGGGTTGTGCAAGGAGCACATGGTTGTCGCTCGTCGAGGCCTAATGTCACCTGTAGATGTTGATGTCATCTTGTTGGAGGTATCCATTGGATTTCGAGATGACCATTGATCCTTCCTCTTGATAGGGACCCATTTTAGAACCGCATTTGACACTGTAGAGGTTACTTCAGGCGTCTTCCTTGTTGGATGCTTTCGGAACTGTGGTATCCAATGTGCTACTTGTACTTTTGGCTTCCAAACCCATAGACTTTTTGCACATCTTCCTACTATTGTTGAAGAGCTGATTTGATCTTCTTTCGGTCTTTGTACGTGGTTCTTACCCTTTCCTCTTTTTGGCTTCGTTGTTGAGACCTTTCGGATGTGGGAGAACATAGGTTGTTGTGGATGTAAGAGCTTCTTAGGTACCCACCTCTGTAATCGCCCTTGTTGAGCTGCAGCTAATTTCTTAGGCACCCAAACTTGTTGGATACCTTGTGATTGAGCTTGTTCGAGCTGCTCCCTTTGTCTTCTGGACTGGTTGGCTTCCCTGGATGGGCTTTGTGGGGGCAAGGCTGGTGGTTGCTCTCCTTTGCGTACCTAGATCTGTTTCATACTCGAAACTGCTTTCTTGTCGAATGGTGGCTTTCTATTTGATGTAGCAGTTGTCGTGAACGGTTGTGTTTGCTTGTGTGGTGGACTCACTACTGTGGCTACTTGATTCTTTGGAGAAGAAGAAAGATCCACCCGCCTTCGAACCTGTTCTTCCATGATTGACTCCTTCTACATCATAGAGCTTTTGACACATACAACATCTTCTTCCATATGATTAGTCTTAGAAGAACTACAAGATGTGACATCTGGATTTGTGAGCATGCCATTTTCTAGTTCTAATGTAAAGCATTGTCCCTGGACCCAAACTTGAAGAAGTTGACTTCTTAGGTTTAAGTTGACTGCATTGTCATAAATCCAATCTTGTCCTAAGACAAGTGGTTCTGTAAGGTTCTCATCTTGACACACTAGCACTTTGACTTTCATTGGAACATCTTGCAGGTAGATGGGAAGTTCCACCTCGCCCAAACAAGGGGTTTCCACACCTCCCAATCCTATGAGATAAGCTTCTATGGGATTGATGTTCAACTGCAAGTTTTGGCAGTAGGATAGTCTAACTGCACTACTTGCTGCACCTGAGTCAATCAATGCTTTCACAGTCCTTGCATCCTTTCCTTGTCCTATCTCTATGGTCACAAAGGGTCTTCGGTCAATGACTTGAGAAGTCGCTATGCCTGACTTTTGGCACATATCCATGTGATATTTTGGGGCTTTTGAGTTGACATCTAGGCCTAGTCGCCTTAACTTATTTCGCCTTATGCGCTCTCTAGCCTCGGCTTGTGCTTCTTCTCTCACCCTTAACTCCTCTTCTTTTCGCTTCTTAGCAGTGTTGAGTCTCGTAAGCATATCCTCTGTAAGAGGTTCTTGGTATAACTTGACTCTACAACCACTGATATAGTTTGGCAAGATGTCTCCTTCTAGAGTGGCCAACTGAACTGCACCGCTAGTGGATATTCTATTACTGATCATGGGTCCATATCCTCTTTTTTCCAACTTACGGGCATGTTGTTTTAGTGTATAAACCAACACTAGATCTCCCTCTTTCAATCCCTTATCCTTGATGTGTGCATCAAAGTATGCCTTTTGCCTTTTCTTTGCAGCATAGATGCCTGCTGCCGCGCGTAGCCTTGTCTCACCTAAGCGTTCTAGATCAAAGATCCTAGAGGACAATTCATGTCCACTCCACTCATACTCTTGTGCCACTTTTAAGGCAGGGATTAAGAAATCTAATGGTAGCACAACATTCTGTCCAAAGACCATTTGAAATGGGGTGGCGTTGAGTACCGTTTTGTAGGCACCTCGATAAGCCCAAACAGCATGATGAAGTTGTTTGTCCTAATCAGAGCGTTTATTATTTACCAGTTTTGTCAATACGTTACAGAGGATCTTATTGGTGCTCTCGGCTTGTCTGTTAGCTTGTGGGTGTTAAGGGGCAGACTTTTTATGTATTACCAAGAATTCTTGGAGAAGATTTTCAATGACCTCATTCAAGAAGTGTGTGCCTCTATCGCTCACTAACTCTATTGGTAGCCCATATCTCGTGAACACATTCTCGAATAAGAACTTAGCCGTAGTCTGAGCATCATTCTTTGTTGTGGCTTTCACTTCTACCCACTTTGTAAGGTAATCTGTGGCTAC
The DNA here is from genome assembly GCA_020310875.1 of Ceratopteris richardii. Taxonomy (NCBI): domain Eukaryota; kingdom Viridiplantae; phylum Streptophyta; class Polypodiopsida; order Polypodiales; family Pteridaceae; genus Ceratopteris; species Ceratopteris richardii. Next base: position 49,736,559 of record CM035409.1, read on the forward strand.
AATAATATATTCTACATGGGAGTTTCTAGCTGGGGGGTTAATAGGACCTATGAAGTCTATGCCCCACTTCGAAAATGCATGTCCTCCCATCATTGGCCTCAAAGGCATCTCATCTTTTCTAACTGGATATTGTGCACGTTGGCATGTGTCACATTTCTTCACATAGGTATGAGCATCCATATGAAGAGTGGGCCACCAAAGTCTTGAGAATAGAATGGTCTTGATTACTCGCTCAGGGCCGAAGTGTCCACCTGCAACACCGCTGTGTGCAGTTTCTAAGACTTTCAAATAGTCTGATTCATGAACACACAGTCTTAAGTAACCATCTTTGCCTCTTCGGTATAAGTTGTCCCCTACTAAGGCATAGCCTTGAGCTTCTTGCTCCATGCTTCGTCTTCTTGCTAGACTAGCCTCTTTGGGTAATCTTCCTGACCTCATAAACTCTACCAATGGAGCACTCCAATCTGGAATTAATGACACTTGATAAAGGGTCGCATGCTCCACTGGGGGTCTCTCTCTGCATATTGGACAATTCTTAATCCACTGATGTATTTCTTTGTCCATGCTAGGCCAATACACTCCTAGACGCTTCAGATTCTGCAATGTTCGTTGTTTAGAATAGTGATTTCCTAGCAATCCTTCATGAGCTTGCTGCAACCAACTACTATGTTCATCATCCTCGACACAACAAGCTAATACACCCTCAGTATCTTGTTTGTACATGCTTCCTGCCAATGTGTGATATTTTTGTGATCTTACAATTTCTTCTTGTGATGTTTTCACATTCTTATTTGCAGGGCCAAAGGTTAGGACTGGTACCAACTTATTTGCCCATTTAGGAACAACTTCTAAATTGAACAGATAAGCATCGGGTAGTTCGTCAGACACTCCTTGCGGTGACTCTCCTGAAGTAATGCGAGAAAGGTGATCTACCCGAAGGTGGGTTCTACCTTTCCTGACAACAACTTCAAAGTCATACTCCATTAGTAAGAGGAACCATCTTACTAAGCGTCCAGTATTGCAAGGTTTATTGACCAAATATAACAAAGCTTGATGATCAGTGAAAAACTTGAACTTGTTGGCCAATAAATAGTGTCTAAACTTCTTCACAGCATATACCATGCCTAAGCCCTCTCGCTCAGTTGTGGTATAGTTTTGTTCAGCTGCGGTGAGCTGTCTACTAGCATATGCTATGGGCAAGTCTAAGTTTCCTTCACTTGTGGGTTGTGCTAGCACACATCCTATGGCGTGATTGGATGCATCCACATGGACATGGAATGGTTTATTCCAATCAAGAGTGGTCAGTATTGGTGCTGTGCACAAACATTTCTTCAGTTCATTGAAAGAATTCTCGCATTCGTCGTTCCACTCAAAAGTAGACAACAAGGCATAAAGGGGTCTAGCTATGATCGCATACATGTGGATAAATCTACAGTAATATCCACAATGACCCATAAAGGCTTGTACCTCTTTAACATTCCTTGGCCTTGGTAGCTCCGCTATGGCTCGTACCTTATCTTCATCTGTTGAGATTCCATTCTTAGAAACAATATGACCTAAGATTTTACCTTGACGCACCATGAACACACACTTTTCTGGGTTCAGACACACTCGATATTCTCTACACTTGTTGAAGATTTGTCTGAGCTCAGGGATGTGAAACCTTCTTTCTTGGGAATGAGCACATAAATCATCCATATACACTTCTAAGCTCTTTCGCAAGAACTCTTTGAAGACGTGACACATGAGCCTTTGGAATGTTGCAGGTGCATTGGTGAGCCCAAATGGCATCACACGAAATGCAAAGATTCCCCACTCTATAGCAAAAGCTGTTTTGTGTTGATCTTCTGGGGCAATGGCTACTTGATTGTAACCTGAAAACCCATCAAGGAAGCTATAAACTTCCTTGCCTGCAACATGCTCCAATAGGTGTTCTGTGATTGGAAGTGGATAACTATCTCTGATCGTAGCGGCATTAACTTTTTTAAGGTTAATACACACTTGCAACTTCCCGTTCTTCTTGGGTACCACTACAATGGGGGACACTCATTCAGTATGCTCAATCTCATAGATGAATCCAGCTTCAATCAACCTATCAATTTCTTCTTTTATTTTGGCTGCATATGTATCATTATATGTGTAGGGCTTCTGTTTGGTGGGCTTGGCATCAACGGTCATGGGGATAGTATGAGAGCAAATTCTTGGATCTACCCCTTTCAAGTCTCTATAATGCCACGCAAACACATCCCTATATTCCCTTAATAGAGCTACAAGCTCCATTTCTTCTCTTTCACTTAGGTCATCTCCTATATATGTGCATCTCTCTTCGTTCTCTTCGATGGTCACTACAATCTTCTTGGTCTTTTCTTTATTATCATATGATTCTCCTATGATGGCCTCTCTCTTAGGCATTCGTACCAAAATTTTGCGGTCGTCAACTTCATATTTCTTGAAGTTTTCATGTACTTCAAACAATGATTCCTCCTCTTCTTGTTTCACTGCTTTTCTTTTCTTTTTCTTTTGACTACTCTCACTTCCATCCTTTGAATTTACTGTTTTAATACTTGTGAGAGGTTCTTCTTCTTTCTGGGTGAACACTCCTATATCTTCTAGATAGTGCTACTCTGAGTTAAAGCAACTATCCATCACAATAGACTCTAGATCATCGTCATTCTCTTCTTCTTCTATGACATCACTAAGGTCACATTCTTCTAGCAAGGGCTGACACATGAACACTGAGATATCATAACCCTCCTCATCACAATGAGGTGTCCACTGTTCCTCATTGACAGCAATGTCCATGGTAGCTAAGATTTTTGGCCAGCCATGAGGCTCAAATTCCTCAACTGGAAAGATCATCGGTGTATAAGCTGGGTCTTTAATTGGTCTATCTCCTGGTGAAGTTCCTTCTTCTCGCGCCTTCAAGCTTTTTTCCTCTTCCTCTGTGACCTTGCACATCCACAAATGAGTATCTTCATGCAACCATGATGGATCAGGTGAACTTTCAGAATGCACAGAGACTGAATCTTCTTTTGCTTTGTGGATATGATTCCACTGTAGGGGTGGTACATCTCTAAAGGAGTAATTCTTCAAATTGACCTTGGTGGTGACCCCTAAGTGCTGCAAGTACAAGGAGTTAGTTCCCCAATCCTGTACTATTTGCAATTGTCGTAGGAAGGGTCTTCCTAGGATCATCTCATAGACATTATTTTTCTCAAAGTCACATATAACAAATGTGTGCTCAAACTCTACACCACAAGTGGTTAGAGTTATCCCTTCTAGCAATCCTAGAGGTCTTTCAAAATGACCATCAGCCATTTGAAGCTTCATTCTAGTTGGTCTTAATGTGGGCTTGCCCCATTGCTTCCACAAGGAGGTGGTCGCAATAGCAACACCAGCACCTGAATCTATGATTGCTTTGGTTGTGTAACCTTGGTAGGTGATTGGAAGATAAGTATTACCTTCTTCACCCTCACACATGTCCCCTATTTTGTCTAGAGGTATCTCTGGTACTTTTTGCTTAGAGCCTGTTTTTGGCGTATTGCACTCAAGTTCTAGAACCTGATCCTTCACATGATTCCATAGCTCGGGTTTTGCTTTGAGCAGCTCTTCTACAGTGAGATGACATTGAACCTTAGTGTTCTTCACGACATCAGTGTTCCTTGGGACCACTGAGTCTTGATGTCTGACCAGTATTGTGGGAGCTCTAATCTGGAGAGATTCAGATTCCCATGGGCCTGGACATTGAGGCAGTTCTTCTAAGGTATTAGATTCAAAATCTAACCTTTCGTCTTCTTGTTGTTCTGCTTCATCTCCGTAAATAGATGGAATGTCTTGGGGAAATTGATCATGAAGATCATCAATCTCAGGAATAGGAGGGGAGTTACCCTTCTCCTTGGCCCATTTATCTTCTTGTATTTCCCGCAAGAACTCTTGAGAGTACTGTTGAATTGAAGGAGGTATTCCGGCATCCGTGGAATTAGGAACATAAGCTCCCATTGGTGGTGAGCTTCCTCTTTCAATAACTGGTTGAGCCTGTGGAGGTAAAGAAGCTTGTGGTTTGTTTACCAATTGCTCTAATCTTTCTAGTAAGCCTTGGAAATGCAAATCCAGTTTGACAGAGTTTGTCTGATTGAACTTTTGACTAGTCTCGAGTATAGCTTGATCTTGTTCTACCATTTTCATGCACATTTTCATCCGTTCAATCTCTAAATCTGCTCTTGGGTAACTCTTGTCTTGGTTTGCAGCTGTTGGCCCTTCTTGAAGTCGAGCCTGGTAGGCCTTGAACATCATGTCCAAGCCTTCTAGGGTTGGGTCTGCGAGAATAGAACCTGGTTGCGGTCTATTTACAATGGGTGGTGGGGTGGGATGAGGTGGAGTGGATGGAGTTTTGGCATGCGAGGGGTTTTGAGTTGCAATGTCTTCTATTTTTGATTTTGCGTCTTTCAAGCTTTCTTCTAGTTCCAATAACTTTTTATTCCACTTACGATTGGCCTTATCTCTGGTATCCTTCCATGTTCTTGTTTTCCTCTTACTAGGCTCTCCGGATTCACTCGACTCCGATTGTTCTGCTGGTTTATCTTGTTTTAATGCTTGTGCCCTAGTAACTGCCTGTACAGGTGCCACATTACTGCTACTTGAACTTGAATCCGCTACTAAGCGTACCACATTAATGGGTGTAATCTTGGGTGCACTGGAGGGGTTTCTTGGGCAATCTCTGGGAAGATGGTCTTTGCCACATTCAGGATAAAAAGCTTGTATCGTAATAGCCTGTCCTTGACTCGGAGATGGTGGGTGGGGACAATCACGAAGGAAATGGTCGCCCTGACATCTAAAACATGGTCCTCTAGGAGCTTGTGGTCTTACTTGTCTCAGTTGGGGTCTAGGGTTAGCATTTGTGTAAATGACATTGGAATATTCAGGCTCCCAATTTTGCTCCATAGGTGGTGCCTCATATTGATACGAGTAAATCTCACTATGTTCAGGTGACTCTGTGTAATAAGCATGTGGACTACCTTCATGGGAGTAGTCTGAACTATGAGCATGAGAGTCATTATCTGGTATCAATGGGGTTAGTGGCACCAATGCTCTATTTGGATTTTCCTCTCCCACATCATATTTGACTGGAATCACGTTGGCAGGAGCTGGAGGTTGGTTTCCCAAGACTGGTTGTGGCCTATGTTGTGCCTGATATTGCTGTTGTGGTCTATAATATGGCTGTTGGTATTGGTTTTGATACCTACCTGGTTGGTAAGGTTGTTGATAATTCTGTCTAACAGCCTGCCTATTATAGGGACAATCTTGAGCCGTGTGGTTTGTATATTTTCTCTCAATAGTGCAATATGGAGCATTCCTTTCTCTCATGTTCTGGTTGTGCAATGGGCATACATTAGTCATGTGGTCGCCTCCGCAAGTATAACACCGATTCAATGGAGTGACTCTCTGTGTTTGTTTATTTTGGACTCCCAGCTTCTTGGCAACTTGCTCAGCTATCTCATCTATTTTCGTGGAGATTTTCGAAGTATGACTAGTAGAACTATCAGAATCCTTATAGAGTTTGGACAATCCTAACTCCTCACCCAAGTTATCTTCTATGTCAATGCACGTCCGCACACACTCTTCTATGGATCTAGGCTCTTTCAAGTACACATATGATCTCAACTTTGTGCTCAGTAAGCCATCTAAGAACAAAGCCACTTGTTTGGCTGGTGTGGGTAACTCGGGAGCAGGGCATCTCTCTAAATACTGTCTGAATCTTCTACCTGCTAGTCGCACTATTTCTTGGGGTGTCTGCTTGAAACTGTGGATAAGGGATGACGTGTTATGCCTGATACCACTCTTGGAAAATTCTACAATGAATTCGTCTAGCAGTTGACCTATATCGTGATAGTTGCGACTACTCAGTGGCTGAAACCAAGCTAAGGCAGTGCCCTTAAGAGTCAAACCAAATGCCTCGTACTGGGTGAACAAATCCTCAACCTGTTCAGCTCTTAACACTTGTTTGAACTCGGCCACATGATCATAAGGATCTCCTGACCCGTCAAAATAATTCTTCATTGCCTTGATCACTTGAGTGGGTCTAAGAGTTCTTGTGTGCTCTCGGGGTTTAGGCAATGGAAAATCATGTTCATCTCTTTGTTGCCTATGTGCTTGATGTCTCTCTCTTTCAGGTCTTTCATTTTCAAATCCTGACCTATTCCTACCCACGGTGTGTGCAAAACTTACCTCATGTCTCTCTCTAGTTCTTTCTCTTTGGGCTTCATGAGCGTGGGATGTTCCTACTCCTTGGAGGCCATGGGAAACATTGGATCTTGGTGGAGGGAAAATCAATTCACTCTTCCAAGTATATGCATGTCTATCATGTTCTGTTACCAAGAAAATTTTCTCTGATGTGTTATCCAGGTAGACCACTTTTCCTGGTGTCTCTGGATCCTTGAACTCGTAGATGATGACTATGCCCAATTGGCTAGGTTGATCTGGCTTGAATCTCCAAAAGGCTTCCTCTGTTTCTCTATTCAAGAAGAGTTTTATGCTTTTGTTGTCTTGAGGGATCCAATCCGGAGTGATCACTCGGGTCAAAACTGACTTACCTCTAGGAGTCTGGGGTCCTTGTCCTACATTTCCTTGTTCTAGGTCTCCTATTTCATTCTTAGGAATGACATTTGCAAACTCATCAGTCCTATCTGGTAGGTTGGTGACCACATACATGGTTCCTTCCTTATCAATGTATGAACCCTCTTCGAACTTGACCACCGGGTGTTCAAGTCCAAAGGGTTGATCCGGATTTTTGAGTTGGACCACTGATCGCCTCAGGCCATCCTCATAGATGCGAGCACCTAATCGATTGGTCCGAATATATTCCAACTGTGTCTTATAGGGACCTTCTGGTGTTTGTAAATAATCAGTTCCTGAGCCACCTACAGGTTTCCCCATGCTAAAAGACATTTCTGAATCACTTGTGTCTGAACTTAGTCTGTAAGGACGACCACTTAGTTGTTGTGCCCAAGACTTAGCTGTATGGTTGACACTAGCCTCAAAAGATCTAATGCTTTGTTTATCCTTGCCTAGGTGTCTACCAGACCTCAGGTTCATAAGCTTTGTCTTCTAGTCCCGAAATTCCCCTTTGTATTGCTCAAAATCCCTTGGGGCCCCCTTGGTTTCCTAGTCCCACTGGAGGGTCAACTTCAAAATATCCTATCTGAAAATCAACGCATTATTCTTATAAAAAACAGTTGAGGCCGTGTAGGATTCAAAACGAGCTTTCCAACGAGCTATAGAGCTTAAAAAATGGACTTTGGATGAAAAAGTTATGTCAAATCAGGCTTCTGGGGTTCAAAACAGGCAAACAGGACCTTTTGGAAAAAATCGCGATTTTGTGAACTTCAAGAAAATCGCGATTTTGTACCTTGAGAATCGTGTTTTCACAAAATCGTGTTTTGAAAATCGCGATTTTGAGCAGAAAATCGTGTTTTGAAATCGTGATGTTGAGCACAAAATCGTGTTTTGAAAATCGCGATTTTGAGCAGAAAATCGTGTTTTGAAAATCGCGATGTTGAGCACAGAATCGTGTTTTTTTTTGAAAATCGCGATTTTGAGCACAGAATCATGTTTTTTGAAAATCGCGATTTTGAGCCTTGAGAATCGTGTTTTCACAGAATCGCCTTTTTCACAAAATCGTGTTTTTTTTTGCTGAAAATCGTTATTGGTGAGAATCGCGATTTTGAGCACAGAATCGTGTTTTAGAGAATCGCGATTTTGTCTCAGAGAATCGTGATTCACAAAATCGTGTTTTTCACAAAATCGTGGTTCTCAAAATCGTGTTTTTTGACATAAAATCGCGATTGTCAACAGAGAATCGTGTTTTCATAAAATCGTGTTTTAGAAAATCGTGTTCTCACAGAATCGTGTTTTTGGCTGAAAATCGTGATTTGTGAGAATCACGATTTTGAGCACAACCACAGAATCATGTTTTCTCAGAATCGTGTTTTTGACATGAAAATCGCGATTTTGTCTCAGAGAATCGTGTTTTTTACAAATTCGTGTTTTCACAAAATCGTGTTTTTACAGAATCGTGTTTTCACAAAATCGTGTTTTCACAACATCGTGATTCTCAGAATCGTATTTTTTTGGCTGAAAATCGTGATTTGTGAGAATCGCGATTTTGAGCACAATCACAGAATCGCGATTCTGAGAATGACCATAGAATTGTGATTCTTTCAGCCAACTTTTAGGCGGGAAAACAGAAAATCGTGATTTTTAAAAAAATTTTGAATTTTCACAGAATCGCGATTTTCATCACAGAATCGCGTTTTTTGGCGGGAAATTCAAATTTTTGAGCGCCGGCAATGGCGAGCTCCGTATGAGCAGAAAATCATGAAAAAACACAGCGCTTGCTCTCCCTTGCACCTCCTAACTCCTTCCCACACAATAATGCATGAAAAATGGTATGAAAATGGTGAAAATGCACTAAAAAACAAGAAATTTCTATGAAGAAGAAGATGGAAGAAGGTGGAGATGATGATGATGATGAAGATGAAGAGGAAAAAACAGAAAATGAACTGAAATGACAGTTTTTTTACCTTCCAACGTCGCAAATCTATGATCTTACCATCACAACGCTCGTCCTCGAAGCTCTCTCCCCGACAACGGTGCCAAAATTTGGTGTAGCTCAAGCATAAGCACCACCTCCTTTACTTGTCAATCCGCGGAGACGTGAGGACCGGTATGAAGACCACGAGCAAGTGAAGGCACAAGTGCGTGAGTGAAAGCACACAAATATGCACACACATACACACACGCGCACAAAGTAAGATCAAAGAAAGGAACAATGGAATACTTCGATTGCAAAAGTGTTCTCTTACAAAAGCTCTATTCTCTCACAAGCTAACCCCAAAAATGAGCTCTCTAGCTCTTTTTATAGTTTTTTGAGTAATTTTGGCCCTGTCCAGACCTAGTGTCCGGCCTAGTTAAAAATTAGGTTCCAGGGCTTATTTGAGGGCTCAAACGAAGTCTAAAAATTATGAAAATTGGTACGATGGTAATTCTAATACTCCTCAAGCTTGAGGACTCCTCGGCTTGAACAAAATGGAGTTATAAAAATAGATAATGGTATTTACAATGGTTTTTAGTGATGAAAATCACTATTTTTGTAGGGGATTCTTCTGAAAATTTGACATACACTTCTTGGAGCTCACTACTTGCTCCCTTTCCTTGTGTGTCCACCTTTTGATGTGCTTCCATGCTTTGTCCTTGACTTTGAGCTTCAACACACCTGAACTTCCCGTGGGTCTCTCCATACCTTGAGACATCTCAGACTCGCAGTTTCAGAGCTAGGGTAGTAGGAATGATGGCTCAACTCTTGGGCCCAAGACATAGCAGTGTGATTGACACTAGCCTCTGAAGATCTAAGAATTTGTCTATCTCTCCCTAGGTGTCGTCCTGATCTAAGGTTCATATGCCCTATTGAATACTCCCAATTTTCCCAAGTACAACCTCGTTGCTGAGTTCTTTTGTATTAATCACTTGTTCTTTTTTACTTCTCTTAGGATGCCACTTCTTGTCCAATCAATCTTCGTCGCAAGGAACACTTAAGTTTGATCGTACTTTGAGTGTGGTCGCTCGATTTAAATTCTTTTCCCTTAGGTTGTCTTGCAATTGTAATCTCCTAACACTTGCACTTGAGTGATTAGGGTTCTTAGACTTGATCATGCTTAACGTATCCCTAATTGATCACCATCCTCTATCCGTACTTAGCCTAAGCTAGGGATTGACAGAGGGTGTTGAGAATTTCCAACCTTGAGTTTCTTTTCTTGTGTTGTTGCCCTGGTGTGCCCAGGAAGCGTGTTCCCAAGCTTGCACTTACTCTTGCTTTGAGTACCCTTCAATGCTCTCAAAGGACCTGCAAAAGTACCAAAGTTAGTTCAAGACTTAAATTCAATTGACAGACAGATCACTTTCATGCATGTAATTCACTAACCAAATTGCCTTTTGCCTTTATGAAAAACAATCCCAAGGGACCCTCAGTTTTTCCTACCCCGGGATATGATCAACTTCAAAATACCCTATATAATAATCTTGATATTAATTTTACCGTAACCAGTGGAAGTTTTGGTCGTAGTCCCCACGAGCTTTCCAACAAAACAAAAATCACAGCAAACGGATTTCGTATGAGGAAGTTATGCTAGTTCAGGGTTTTGGGGCTAAAAAAGGATTAAAACAGGCTAACAGGCAAACAGGAATTCTTGCAGTACTTGTGTCGCGGCCTCAGAATGCAATGATAAACCCTAGTGTCTTTTTTCCCCAAAATTTGACCCAAAATAAACCATATATTTATGCCCTAAAAAATGGCCGGATTTTCCCGTCAATCGCGATCGAAAGCTCTATCAATCGCGATTGATAGGGTCAGTCGCGATCGACGTGTCGGTCGCGATTGACAGGTCCGTCGTGGCTGTCAATCGCGATTGATGGGTCAATCGCGATTGACACGTGGCCCAAAAATTCAGTCAGTCATGGTCAAAGGATCGTTGACTCTATCGATCGCGATTGACGGTCCGTCGCGATTGTTCAGTCGGTCGTGGTCAAAGAATCGTTGACTGGGTCGGTCGCGATTGACAGGTCCGTCGGGGCTGTCAGTCGCGATTGCCTGGTTGATCATGATTGATGGCTCAATCGCAATTGACACGTGTCACACGTAGGTTTTATCGGTCGTTGACTCAATCGGTCACGATCGAGGTGTCGGTCGCGATTGACAGAGCCGTCGACAAGTGTCCCTCGTCGTTTGTCGATCGCGATTGACAGATCGATCACGATTGACAGAACAGAGAGGAGTTTTAAAATTCTAAGCACATATTTAGGAAGCTCTAGGCATATAGATCATGATTATGTACTTTGTTTAGCAAAAGGATCAGTTTTTTTGTCAGTCGCGACTGACACAGGTCAACGCCTCGGGACCTGCACAGTCAGATTTTTTACCTGCTAGAGCTGGTGCAGCTGCTGGGGATGCTGATTCCTGCAGAAAACCTCAAAAAACACAGAAAAGAACAAGCACACAAATGCTCTCTCGCTCTCTCTCACAAGTGAAATGAGGGAAATGGTGCGGGTGTGGTGAGTTGACCAAAAAGCTGAAATTTTTGCGATGATGGAGATGGAGGTGGAAGATGGTGATGATAATGGTGGTAATGAAGATGGTGAAGAAAACAAAAGAAAATAGATAAAAGTGAAGGAAATACCTATGACTCCAACACCTCAACTCTACGTCTTACCATCACACGCTCGTCCTCAAAGCTCGATCCCCAGCAACGGCGCCAAAATTTGGTGTAGCTCAGTGATGAGTAGCACCTCCTTTAATGTCAATCCAGGAAGACGTGAGGATGGTATGATGACCTCGAGCAAGTGAAGGCACAAGTGCGTGAGTGAGAAGCACACCAACATGCACACACATACACACACACGCGCACACACAACAAAACAAAGAGAAAGACAATGGAGTTCTTTTAGATTACTTCCAAAATGCTCATACAAGTTCAAATCTATTACAAGCTAACCTAAAAAATGAGCTCTCTAGCTCTATCTATAGTTTTTGATTAGCTTTTGGCCCTGTCCAGACCTAGTGTTTGGCCTAGTTAAAAATTAGGTTCTAGGGCCTATTTGGGGGCTCAAACGAAGTCTAAAAATTATGAAAATTGGTACGATGCTACTTCTAATACTCTTCAAGCTCAAGGACTCCTCGGCTTGCACAAAATGGAGTTACAAAAAAGGTAAAATGGTATGTACAATGATTTGTAGTGATGAGAATCACTGTTATGAAGATGTTGTTTTAGAAAAATTTGAATGGCCTACTTGCCAGATCTTCGGTGACTACTTAGTCTGCTTGTGCCTTCTCTCCGCTCTGGCTCCCTTCTTTGGCTTCCTTGTCTTGTGAGTCCTTCGGTGCCTTGACTGCTGCCAACATACTTGCAGCACTTAGGGGTCACCACCAAGGTCAATTTGAGGGATTAATCCTTCAGAGATGTACCACCCCTACCGTGGAATCCTATCCATAAAGCGAAAGAAGATTCCATCTCTGTACATTCTGAAAGTTCACCTGATCCATCATGGCTGCATGAAGATACTCATTTGTGGATGTGAAAGGTCACAGAGGAAGAGGAAAAACGCTTGAAGGCAAGAGAAGAAGGAAATTCACCAGGAGATATACCAGTTAGAGACCCGGCCTACACACCGATGATCTTTCCGGATGAGGAATTTGAGCCTCATGGCTGGCCAGAAATCTTAGCCACCATGGACATTGTTGTCAACGAAGAACAGTGGACACCTCATTGTGATGAGGAGGGTTATGATATGTCAGTGTTCATGTGTCAGCCCTTGCTAGAAGAATGTGACCCTAGTGATGTCATAGAAGAAGAACAGAATGACGATGATATAGAGTCCATTGTGATGGATAGTTGCTTTAACTCAGACAGCACTATCTAGAAGATATAGGAGTGTTCACCCAGAAAGAAGAAGAACCTCTCACAAGTATTAAATGTTGGGAAAGATGAATGGATGCTCCAAGAGATTGAGTAGGTACTGCCAAACCTGCTTTGTACCAGCCCCCTTCTTCTTTAGACTTGATAAGTAGACTTCGTTAGCTTTTCAATGACACCATAAAATGGCCTATGTACTTTGGAAGTGATGTGTGCAATGATTGAACCAAAACATATAACTTTGAAACTCACAAACTCAAGAAAACCTTCTATTTATGTCCTGACACCTGCTGGGTATTTTGCTCAGTATGACCAGCATAGTAGGAATTGGAAAACTTCCTTTTAGGGATATCTAAAATTCGCTTAGTAAGCTAACTATTCCAAGTGGAATGATGTAAAAAAATAAACTATGCTAAGAGAAATCAATTTAGCAAGTTAAGCTATACCCCTGATTTTTTAAGACTGTAGGTGATATTGACCAGTGATCACCTCGATGCAGATTTCTCTGAAATGGCTGAATATAATCTCTTCAAACTTTAGCAGCATGTAGAAAACTTCAAGCTGAATCCAACAAGCTTTGAATTACTGAATTTGGTGAAGAATTGACCGAGATATGCACTTTACAAGTTGACAGACTTTTGAGTAGTATGACAGAGAACTCAGAAATGAACAATGTGAATGTATGTATTAATGAACACTTGTATACAAACCCATTGGCATGAAAATCATTGCCTAATGGTGTAGATAGGTGTGGGCTAGAGTGTAGGCCTCACACACACTCAGAATCACTGATGAGAAGCTCGGGAATGATGAGTTCTACCCGCGACTTTTCCATGTCCATTTTTATAAGGAGTGAGTAAAAATTTGAATTCAAATTCAAACTTTTGGCTCCCTATGATCAAGCTCCTATATCCTAGGAGATATTCCTTCAATAAAATAGCTAAATTTTTCCACGAATCCTTTTGGTAGGTGATTACAAAAGATTCCAAGTCAATTTGACTTCTACAAGGAGATAAAGTGGTAATTAACCACTAGCAATAGTTCCTATGCTTCTTCATGGGTGTATAGACTTCAATGTATCCATCAAGCTAAATGTTTAGGCTTGTGAATTACACCAACAGCTCCCCCTCAAGACAAACATTTTGGCTTGGTCTTCATCTTCAATCTTCAAGTATATCCTGCAATCCAATCATGGCTTTGAATCTGCAAAGTTTTGTTCCATCCAAAGCTTTAGTCAACAAATCTGCACATTGCATGTTGGTTGATACATAGGTCAGTTGAATATCCTTGCTTATCAACTTCTCTCTCACATAATGGTAATGGACCTCTATATGTTTGGTCCTAGCATGATAGATAGGATTAGCTGCAAGGTGAAGAGAACTTGTATTATCTCCAAAGATTATTGGAGACCTAGTAAATAAACCCAATTTTGTATACAAAAGCTTAATCCAAATAGCTTCTTGTGTGGCATTAGCTAACCCTCTATACTCTGCCTCTGTAGAGGACAATGCAACAATTGGTTGCTTCTTTGCAGACCAAGATATTGGTTTATCACCTGCAAAAGAAATATATCGAGAAGTGCTCCTCCTATCATCCTTGCATCCTTCCCAATCTGCATCTGAATAGATCTTGATATCAATATCTGAAGTGTAAGGGAAATACAAACCATGGTCTATGTACCCTTGAGATACTTCAAGATTCTCTTTGCAGCCTCTAAGTGAGGTATCCTTGGCTTGTGCATAAATTGACTTAGCACACTAACTCCATATGCAATATCTAGCCTTGTTAAGGTAGCATAGTTCAAGCCACCCACCATACTTTGGTAACCTGTAATGTCATTTACTTCATCACCTTCATGGGCACTTAGTTTTAGGTTTACCTCCATTGGAGTGCTTGCTGCTTTGGCATCCTGCAAATGAAACTTCTTTAACATGTCCTGTGTATATTTTTTCTGAGTAATGTATATTCCTGAGTTAGTATAAACTAACTCTAGCCCAAGAAAATACTTCAATAGACCAAGATCATTGATCTTGAACTCCATCATTTGACTCTTGATATATCTGATTCCATTGACATCATTACCTGCAATGATGATGTCATCAACATAAACACAAAGGTATATTACCTCTGAATTACTTCTCTTGATGAATAGAGAAGTATCTGTCTTGCTCATGACAAATCCTTGGTCTTGGAGGTATGTAGTTAACCTGTGATTCCATGCCCTACGTTCCTGCTTCAATCCATATAAAGCCTTTTTCAATTTGCAAACATATGTTACCTTCTTAGGGTCCTCATAGCGAGGAGGTTGTGACATAAATACCTCCTCTAAAATCCATCCATTCAAGAAAGCATTCTTGACATCCAATTGGTACATATTCCAATTTTTTGATGCAGCCACACTTACCAACACTCTGATTGTTGGCATCTTGGCCATAGGAGAAAATGTCTCTTCATAGTCAATGCTTTGGGTTTGTGCAAAACCCTTGGCTACCAATATGGCTTTGTACCTATTAATTGTGCCATTAGAATTTCTTTTAAGCTTATAGATCCATCTTGATCCTATTACCTTCATGGAGTCCTTCTTAGGTACTAACTCCCATGTGTCACTCTGCTTGAGTGCTTCAATCTCCTCATCCGTAGCTTCTTTCCATTCTGATTTAGTTATGGCTTCTTCATATGATCCTGGTTCTTCATTTGACAAATCTTTGGCAAGATAAACAGAATGTTTAGTAACAAGAGATGTATCATACCCATATCTGATAGGTTTTTTGCTTTCTCTTTGTGATCTTCTGATTGATTGAGTTGAAGATTGAGGTATGTCTTCAAGTTTCTTCATCTTCATTTTGCCCTTGGACTTCCATGCCTTGAACTCTTCAAGGTTGATAGTATCTTCATCATCTGAACTTGAGGCTTCATTCTGAGTAGGTTCCTCCTTTGCAAGATTTGGAAACTCCTCTTCCTAATCATAGGGTAATTTGACCTTCCTGGATTCATTCTCATACCAAGAATCATTTTCATCAAAGACAACATCTCTGCTTACCATGAATCCCTTATTGGTAGGGTTATAAAACCTGTAACCTTTTTGATTCAGATCATACCCAATAAAGATGCATTTTTCAGCCTTTAGGTCTAGCTTACCTCTTATCTGAGAAGGAATGTGTACATATGCTACACATCCAAATATCCTGCAATGGTCAAGTGAGGGTCTCTTACCATGCCATGCTTCATAGGGTGTCATGCCATCAAGAGACTTAGATGGTAACCTGTTTATGAGGTAAGTGGCAGTAGAAACACTCTCTTCCCATAGATAGTTAGGTAATTTTTTCTCATTCAACATAGATCTAGCTGTCTCAACAATTAACCTATTTCTTCTTTCAGCTACCCCATTCTGTTCAAGAGAATACCTTGTGGTTATTTCTCTTTTGATGCCTCTCTCCTACAAGAAGTTGTCAAACTCATTGGAGAAGTACTCACCTCCTCCATTTGACCTTAGCCTCTTCAAATTCTTCCCTGTCTGGTTTTCAACTAGTGCAAGATATTTTTTAAAACAATTTAATACCTCATCTTTGTGCTTCATGAATTACAATACAGTCCATCTGCTATAATCATCAATAAAAGATACATAGTACCTTGAACATGAGACTGAGGGGTCTTTACTTGGTCCCCATACATCTATGTGGACAAGCTCTAGGTAGTCTTCATGCATGTATCCTTTCCTTGAGAAGGGTAACCTGTGAGACTTCCCAAATTGACAAGCACCACACTTATAAATCATATGTTTCTTGGATACATTAGGTATTCCAAGCACACATTGATCCCTGCATAATTGCTTTAAGGTTCTTTCTCCTATATGCCCTAATCTTTTGTGCCAAATCTCAAGTTCTGAAAGTGTTTGATCTTTATAACTGCATAGTGCAATATTCTTTGTGTCTTCCAACTCAAAAGTGAAAAGTCTACCTGATTTTTCTCCTTTACAATCCTCTTGAACGCATGCCTTGGATCCTCCACAAATGGTCCATATTGGTTGAATCTAACCTGCAAACCTTTCTCCACAATCTGTCCAACACTCATCAGATTTTTGGTAATGGTTGGTACATAGAGTACCCTGCTCAACAAATTCTGATTTCCATCACGTCTTAACGTTTCCAAATTTAACTACTGAGTGCTTGGTGTCATCACCTGTTTGGACTTGATGCTTACCTTTTGGTTCCTCAAGATCAGAGAGTAGTGCTACATTGCCAGCCACATGATTTGAGCACCCTGAGTCAATGTAGAATAGGTGCTCATCATTTGTACCTGATTTTGAAGTCATGTTCATGATCAGAAGAGAGTCATCTTGCTCCTCTGTGTAGTTGTTGTAGTCCTTTTTGGATTTGAATCCTCCTTGGTGGTTGCCAATGTAATTATTGTTGTAATTGTTGTTGTAGTTGTTGTAGCCTTGGTGATGGTTGAATCTACCTCTTGACTATGAGTATCCACCTCTTTGGTATCCTCTTCCTCTCTGATTCTTGTAATTCCTGAAACACTCATCTGTAGTATGATTTGATAAACCACAAATGTTACATGACGATGAGTTATAGAATCTCCCCCTACCTTGCTTACCTCCTCCGCCCCTTCCTCTTGATGATCTACCTCTTCCTGCATAGTTGGCTTGGGAGGTAGATCTTTCATCTTCAAACTTCTTGTTCTTGCCTTTATCTTTAGACTTCTTATCAGTGTATAGGGCAGAAGAGTTATTACCTTTGGAAGTATCTCCATTCTTGTTGAGCTTTGCTTCATGTGTAAACAATTGTCCCATGAGAGTTGTTAGATCTGGTATTTTCATGTCCATGTAAAGGTCCATGGCAGTGGTGAAGCTTTCCCATTTGTCATCAGCCTTGATCCCATTGATCACTTGCCTTACAATATGCTCTTCTTCAATCTCTTCTCCTATGCTTGCTAACTGATCTACCACATCTTTAATCTTGGTCACAAATTCTGAAACAGCTTGCTTAGGTTGCTTCCTTAATGTTGTGAATTAAATCCACAACTGATTTTTCCTAGCCCTTGTATTGGAGGAAAAATATGATGACAAGGTTTCCCAAGTCTCTTGGGATGTCTTAAAATTTCTAATATGTGGCAAAAGAAAATCAGAGATGGAGTTGAGTAAATAAGACCTTGCCAATGCATCCTTAGCACACCATGTGTTGAGCTTTTCATGTTCTTCCTTGGTTGGTAATCCTCTTATTTTGAATGAGGGCAATTCCTCATCTCCTGAGATGTATCCATAGAGAATCCTTCCTTGTAAGTAGGTCTTCATCCTTAGAGACTATTCTTGATAGTTGTTCCTGTCCAATTTATCAATAAATGAAGGAAAACCATCTCCCATTTTACCTTAGTTTGCTCTGATACCACTGTTGGGAAAGATGAATGGATGCTCCAAGAGATTGAGTAGGTACTGCCAAACCTGCTTTGTACCAGCCCCCTTCTTCTTTAGACTTGATAAGTAGACTTACTTAGATTTCCAATGACACCATAAAATGGCCTATGTACTTTGGAAGTGATGTGTGCAATGATTGAACCAAAACAGATAATTTTGAAACTCACAAACTCAAGAAAACCTTCTATTTATGTCCTGACACCTGCTGGGTATTTTGCTCAGTATGACCAGCACAATAGGAATTGGAAAACTTCCTTTTAGGGGTATCTAATTAGCTCAGTAAGATAACTATTCCAAGTCAAATGATGTATAAAGATAAACTATGCTAAGAGAAATCAATTTAGCAAGTTAAGCTATACCCCCGATTTTTTAGGACTGTAGCAGATATTGACCAGTGATCACATCGATGCAGATTTCTCTGAACTGGCTGAATATAATCTCCTCAAACTTTGGAAACACGTAGAAAACTTCAAGCTGAATCCAACAAGCTTTAAATCACTGAATTTGGTGAAGAATTGACCGAGATATGCACTTTACAAGTTGACAGACTTTTGAGTAGTATGACAGAGAACTCAGAAATGAACAATGTGAATGTATGTATTAATGAACACTTGTATACAAACCCATTGGCATGAAAAACATTGCCTAATGGTGTAGATATGTGTGGGCTAGAGTGTAGGCCTCACACACACTCAGAATCACTGATGAGAAGCTCGGGAATGATGAATTCTACCCGCGACTTTTCCATGTCCATTTTTATAAGGAGTGAGTAAAAATTTGAATTCAAATTCAAACTTTTGGCTCCCTATGATCAAGCTCCTAGGAGATATTCCTTCAATCAAATAGCTAACTTTTTCCACGAATCCTTTTGGTAGGTGATTACAAAAGATTCCAAGTCAATTTGACTTTTACAAGGAGATAAAGTGGTAATTAACCACTAGCAATAGTTCCTATGCTTCTTCATGGGTGTATAGACTTCAATGTATCCATCAAGCTAAATGTTTAGGCTTGTGAATTACACCAACATTAAAATGGTAAATCCAAAGGATGGAAGTGAGAACAGTCAGAAGAAAAGTAGTGAAACAAGAAGAGGAGGAATCATTGTTTGAAGTACGAGAAACTTCAAGAAATATGAAGTTGACGACTGCAAAATTTTGGTACGAATGCCTAAGAGAGAGGCCATCATAGGAGAATCATATGATAATAAAGAAAAGACCAAGAAAATTGTAGTGACCATTGAAGAGAACAAAGAGAGATGTGCATACATAGGAGATGACCTAAGTGCAAGAGAAGAAATGGAGCTTGTAGATCTATTAAGGGAATATAGGGATGTGTTTGCATGGCACTACAGAGACTTGAAAGGGGTAGATCCAAGAATTTGCTCTCATACTATCCCCATGACTACTGATGCCAAGCCCACCAAACAGAAGCCCTACACATATAATGATACATATGCAGCTAAAATAAAAGAAGAAATTGATAAGCTAATTGAAGCTGGATTCATCTATGATATTGAGCATATTGAATGGGTGTCCCCCATTGTAGTGGTGCCCAAGAAGAACAGGAAGTTGTGAGTGTGTATTAACCTTAAAAAAGTTAATGCTGCTACAATCAGAGATAGCTATCCGGTTCCAAGAAAGAAGATTTCACATCCCTGAGCTCAGACAAATCTTCAACAAGTGTAGAGAATATCGAGTGTGTCTGAACCCAGAAAAGTGTGTGTTCATGGTGCGTCAAGGTAAAATCTTAGGTCATATTGTTTCTAAGAATGGAATCTCAACACATGAAGATAAGCTACGAGCCATAGTGGAGCTGCCAAGACCAAGGAATGTTAAAGAGGTACAAGCCTTCATGGGCCATTGTGGATATTACCGTAGGTTTATCGACATGTATGCGATCATAGCTAGACCCCTTTATGCCTTTTTCTAATTTTGAGTGGAACGACGAATGCGAGAATTCTTTCAATGAACTGGAGAAACGTTTGTGCACAACACCAATACTGACCACTCCTGATTGGAATAAACCATTCCATGTCCATGTGGATGCATCTAATCACGCCATAGGATGTGTGCTAGCACAACCCACAGGTGAAGGAAACTTAGATTTGCCCATAGCATATGCTAGTAGACAGCTCACCTTAGCAGAACGAAACTATACCACAACTGAGCGAGAGGGCTTAGGCATGGTATATGCTATGAAGAAGCTTAGACATTATTTATTGGCCAACAAGTTCAAGTTTTTCACTGATCATCAAGCTTTGTTATATTTGGTCAATAAACCTTGCAATACTGGACAGTTAGTAAGATGGTTCCTCTCACTAATGGAATATGACTTTGAAGTTGTTGTCAGGAAAGGTAGAATCCAGCTTCGGGTAGATCACCTTTCTCGCATCACTTCAGAGAGTCGCTGCAAGGAGTGTCTGATGAATTACCCGATGCTTATCTTTTCAATTTAGAAGTTGTTCCTAAATGGGCAAATAAGTTGGTACCTTTCCTAACCTTCGGCCCTGCAAATAAGAATGTGAAAACATCACAAGAAGAAATTGTAAAATCACAAAAATATCACATATTGGCAGGAAGCATGTACAAACAAGATAGTGAGGGTGTATTAGCTTGTTGTGTTGAGGATGATGAATATAGTAGTTGGTTGCAACAAGCTCATGAAGGATTGCTAGGAAATCATTATTCAAAACAGCACACATTACAAAATCTGAAACATTTAGGAGTGTATTGGCCTAGCATGGAGAAAGAAATACATGAGTGGATTAAGAATTGTCCAATGTGCAGAGAGAGACCACAAGTGGAGCATGCCACCCTTTATCAAGTGTCATTAATTCCTGATTGGAGTGCTCCATTGGTAGAGTTTATGAGATCAAGAACCTTACCCAAAGAGGCTAGTTTAGCAAGAAGACGAAGCATGGAGCAAGAGGCTCAAGACTATGCTTTAGTTGGAGACAACTTATATCGACGAGGCAAGGATGGTTATCTAAGATTGTGCGTTCACAAATCAGACTATTTGAAAATCTTAGAAACTGCACACAACGGTGTTGCAGGTGGACACTTCGGTCCTGATCCAGTAATCAAGACCATTCTATTCTCAGGACTTTGGTGGCCCACTCTTCATATGGATGCTCATACCTATGTGAAGAAATGTGACAAATTCCAACGTGCACAATATCCAGTTAGAAAAGACGAGATGCCTTTGAGGCCAATGATGGGAGGGCGTGCATTTTCGAAGTGGGGCATAGACTTCATAGGTCCTATTAACCCCCCAGCTAGAAACTCCCATGCAGAGTATATTATTGTAGCCACAGATTACCTTACAAAGTGGGTAGAAGTGAAAGCCACAACAAGGAATGATGCTCAGACTACGGCTAAGTTCTTATTTGAGAATGTGTTCACGAGATATGGGCTACCAATAGAGTTAGTGAGCGATAGAGGCACACACTTCTTGAATGAGTCATTGAAAATCTTCTCCAAGAATTCTTGGTGATACATAAGAAGTCTTCCCCCTATCATCCACAAGCTAACGGACAAGCCGAGAGCACCAATAAGATCCTCTGTAATGTATTGAAAAAACTGGTAAATAATAAACTCTCTGATTGGGACAAACAGCTACATCATGATGTTTGGGCTTATCGAGTTGCCTATAAAACGGTACTGAATGCCACCCGATTTTAGATGGTCTTTGGACAGAATGCGGTACTACCATTGGAATTCCTCATCCCAACCTTAAAAGTAGCACAAGAGCATGAGTGGAAGGGACATGAATTGTCCTCTAGGATCTTTGATCTCGAACGCTTTGAGACGAGGCTACGAGTGGCAGCAGGCATCTACGCAGCAAAGAAGAGGCAAAAGGCATACTTTGATGCACACATCAAGGATAAGGGATTGAAAGAGGGAGATCTAGTGTTGGTTTATACACTAAAACAACATGCCCATAAGTTGGAAAAAAGAGGATACAGATGGACCCATGATCATTAATAGAATTTCCACTAGTGATGCAGTTCAGTTGGCCACTCTAGAAGGAGATATCTTGCCAAACTATATTAGTGGTTGTAAAGTCAAGCTATATCAAGAACCTCTTACTAAGGATATGCTAATGAGACTCAACACTGCTAAGAAGCGAAAAGAAGAGGAGTTAAGAGTGAGAGAAGAAGCACAGGCAGAGGCCAGAGAAATTAAGCGAAATAAGTTAAGGCGACTAGGCCTAGATGTCAACTAAAAAGCCCCAATATATCACATGGATATGTGCCAAAAATCAGGCATAATTACTTCTCAAGTCATTGACCGACGTCCCTTTGTGACCATAGAGATAGGACAAGGAAAGGGTGCAAGGAGTGTGAAAGCATTGATTGACTCAGGTGCAGCAAGTAGTGCAATTAGACTGTCCTACTGCCAAGACTTGCAGCTGAACATCAATCCCATAGAAGCTTATCTCATAGGATTGGGAGGTGTGGAAACCCCTTGTGTGGGCGAGGTGGAACTTCCTATCTACCTTCAATATGTTCCAATGAAAGTCAAAGTGCTAGTGTGTCAAGATGAGACACTTGTCTTGGGTCAAGATTGGATCTATGACCATGCTGTTAACTTAAACCTAAGAGGTCAAATCCTTCAAGTTTGGGTACAGGAACAATGCATTACAATAGAATTGGAGAACTACATGCTCACAAATCCAGATGTCCCACATTCTCATAGTTTTTCTAATACTAATCATATGGAAGAAGATGTTGTATGTGTCAAAAGCTTTATGATGCAGAAGGAGTCAATCGTGGAAGAACAGGTTCGAAGACAGGTGGATCTTTCTTCTTCTCCAAAGACTCAGGTGGCCACAATCGTTCCACCACAAAAACAAACGCAAATGTTCATGACAACCGCTAAATCAAATAGAAAGACACCATTCAACAAGAAAGCAGTTTCGGGCATGAAGCAGATCTGGGTACGCAAAGGAGAGCAACCACCAGTGTTGCCCCCACAAATTCCCTCCAAGCAAGCCCACCAGGCCAACAGACGAACAAAGAAGCTAGGGGAAGCTCAACCACAAGGTATCCAACAAATTTGGGTGCCCAAGAAATTAATTGCATCTCAACAAGCGCGATTACACATGTGGGTTCCCAAAGGACTCTTACATGCACATATGCCTATGCTCTCCACCATGCAAAAGGTCTCAATCAAGAAGCCAAGGAGAGATAAGGGGAAGAACCGAGCACAGAAACCAAAGGGAGATAAACTCACCTCTTCAACAAGAGTTAGAAGACCAGCAACAATGGTATGGGTATGGAAGCCAAAAGCACCGGTAGGCCCCACATAACTAAATAGCCAACCACAAAGGATTAAAGCCTCAAGAAACCATCCAAACATGGAGCAGCCAAAGGAGATCACTAAACAGTCAAAGACCATTCTCAAATGGATCCCTACAAGGAGGAAGGATCAGTTGTCATCTCGAGATCCAATGGATACCTCCAAGAAAGATGGCATCAACATCTGCAAATAACATCAAAGGCCTCAACGAGCGACAACCATGTGCTCCTTGCACAACCTTGTCTTTTGCACCATTCAGGTCATGCATTTCCAAAGTATGCATTAATATAGGGCCACATTACATGGCTGTGCATAGACACATTTGAGAGTCCCATGCACAAGAGCACATTGACACATGTAAACCATTTTTTGATACTAACCTTTGTCTTCTTGTTTTGTGACATTGTTTTGCAAAAAAAAAAAGAGAGAGCCAGGTTTGGCTCATGGAACATGAATGAGTCATGCTTAGTTGAAGGTGGAACCATTGATTACTAGGCATTTATCAATTTTGATAGAAGTATGTCTCGGCTAGCAGATGATATTATTGCTTCCTTATCTGGTAGATGTCAAGCACCTAGCATGAACAGGGTATCCACAACTACTGTTTCCCCTTACCATGGTAGGAGGGAAGAGCTTGAAGGTCCACAACTTGAGTGATGCTTAACTACTGTATGTACTAGAGCATCCAAGGAGATATCTGCAAAGGGTAGTTTTGGTACATTGCAAATCCTTGTATGTATACTGGATGAGAAGACTCCTGATTATGGTGAGCTAACGAGAAGATTTGAAACTAAGCTTGGTGTAGTTACCCAATTTCGTTTGTCAAGGAATATAAAGAAATTCAACTGTCTGTATTTGGCAAATGTTGCTTTGAAGAGTGCAGACAGGACCAGGCACTCAAAGAATTTCATCAGTGGATCTTCAACATGGACATTCATCAACAATGTCCATCACAAATGCAGGGAGCACAATAGGACGAGATAAACATCGATCGATGCTTCATCACGGTAAGTATCTTTTACCTTGGCAACACCATAACCATGATAGATTAGAAAACCTCTTCGTTAGCATACCCTTGAGCACTTAGCTCAAGACCCCAATTTTTGCACCATACTTCTTCCAATGCATTTTCCAAGTAAGCATGTATTGGGCTACATTACAAGGCCGTGCACAAGGCACATATTTTCCTCAACCCATGCACGAACACACTTACCCATCATCCATTATGGGTTATGAGTACTTGGCATGAATACTATGAACATCAACTTTGGAAGATCTAGAGGACATCGACGAAGACTCACAACGACACAGTCATGATGGAATCCAACGAAGATGTACATACCAAGGCACTACAACTAGCAAAGGCTCGCAGTGATAGAGGAAGAACCGGACAACCAACCTTGCCACATCTGGAAGCCAGACGACTTTTGTTCATACAGAAGGGACACTCCCTCTCAAAGCACTACTTGGAACAACCACTACAACAAGGGTTTGTCAGGGACGATAGACTCGAGAGGGGGGGGAGTGTTGGAACTCAAGGTCAAGCACAAGCATGGAAGCACATCAGAAAGGTGGACACACACAAGAAGAAGGAGCAAGTAGGGAGCTCCAAGAAGTACATGTCAAATTTTTAGAAGAATCCCCTACAAAAATAGTGATTTCCATCACTAAAAACCATTGTAAATACCATTTTCTATTTTTGTAACTCCATTTTTTCAAGCCCAGGAGTCCTTGAGCTTGAGGAGTATTAGAAGTATCATCCTATCAATTTTCATAATTTTTAGACTTCATTTGAGCCCTTAAATAAGCCCTTGAACCTAATTTTTAACTAGGCCGGACACTAGGTCTGGACAGGGCCAAAACTAGTCAAAAAACTATAAAAAGAGCTAGAGAGATCATTTTTGAGGTTAGCTTGTTAGGGAATATAGCTTTTGTAAGAGAACTCTTTGGCAATCGAAGCTTTCCATTGTTCCTCTCTTTGATCTTACGTTGTGCGCGCGTGTGTATGTGTGTGCATGTTTGTGTGCTTTCACTCACGCACTTGTGCCTTCACTTGCTCGTGGTCTTCATACCGATCCTCACGTCTCCGTGGATTGACAAGTAAAGGAGGTGGTGCTTATGCTTGAGCTACAATGGTGATTACTGGGTTAGGTTGGTCTGGCTTGAATCTCCAAAAGGCTTCCTCTGTTTCTCTATTCAAGAATAGTTCTATGCTTTTGTTGTCTTGAGGAATCCATTATGGAGTGAGCACTCTGGACAAAACAGATTTTCCTCTAGGAGTCTTGGGTTCTCATCCTAGGTCTCCTTGCTCAAGTCTCCTAGCTCGTCCTCAGGAATGATATTTCCAAACTCATATGTCCTATCAGGTAAGCTGGTAACCATATACATGGTTCCTTCCTTATCAATGTATGCACCCTCTTCGAACTTGACCACTAGGTGTTCAAGTCCAAAGGGTTGGTCGGGATTTTTGAGTTGGACCACTAATCGCCTCAGACCATCCTCATAGATGCAAGCACCTAATTGGTTGGTCCTAATATACTCCAATTGTGTTTTATAGGGACATTCTGGTGTTTGTAAATAAGCAATGCCTGAACTACGTGTGGGCCTTTCCATGTTGAAGGACATTTCTGAATCCCTTATTTCGGAACTTAGTGTGTAGGGATAACCACTTAGTTGTTGTGCCCAAGACCTAGCTGTATGGTTGACAGTAGCCTCAGATGATCTAATGCTTTGCTTATCCTTGCCTAGGTGCCTACTAGATCTCAGGTTCATAAGGTTTGTCTTCTAGACCCAACGTTCTCTTGTATTGCTCAAAATTCTTTGGGACTCCTTGGTTTCCTAGTTCCACTTGAGGGTCAACTTCAAAATACCCTATCTAATAATCCATGTATTACTTTTACCGTAACCAATCAATGTTTTTGTAGTACTTCCCACAAGCTTTCCAATGAAACCAAAATCACAACAAATAGATTTCGTATGAGAAAGTTATGCTAGTTCAGGGTTCTTGGGGTTAAAATAGGGAAACAGGATCTCTCTGGGAGTACCACAAAATAGGCGATACAATACCAGATTTTCCACGATACGCGACACCACTATAGGCGATACCACCTTAGATGATACGATACCACCAAGCCAATACCAACTTCCACAATACGATAATGAAATGGCCATGATACGATATCACTAGGTTCACGATATGATACCGACCTACCTTGCGATATGATACTGCTAGCAAGATGATACGATACCAAGAGATCTATGGCACGATATGATATCAAGTTCTACGTGATACGATACCTGTTACTCGGATGATACGATACTAGAATAGCTAACGATATGATACTTGATTGGCACACGATATGATACTTGATTGGCTCACGATACGATACTAACTCTTTGAGCGATATGATACCAAAACAGGAGGCGATATGATATCAATCATGCACGCGATATGATATCACTCAATCAACGATACGATATCGTGACTGACACAATATGATACCACTTGACCTTGCGATACGATACCAAAACTGGAGGTGATACGATACCGCTCGGTCGACAATACGATACCGAGATTGACACGATATGATACCACCGGGATGACTGCGATTGTGATACCAGCACTTGATGATACGATACCAGAATGGTATCGCGATACCTCAAGTGGGTATGCACGATACGATACCTCGACAAGTATCATGATACATGGGAGTTCTGGTATCGTGATACCAAAACTCAACTGGGACATGATACTTGGAGATTTTGATACTCAAATTCAAAAATTTTTGCAAAATATGAGTACCTTGTGTCTTTCTTGTCACTCCTATGTGCCTATAGATCCAAGTCACCCACCAAACTCGCGATACCACTGCCACGATACTAGATGCAGTTCCTCTCACGCCGCGTGATTCTGAATGAAATTTTTGGTCTTTTGAGAGTTCTTCAAGAGTGTTTCTTCAGCGTTTTTAGCTCTCAACTCCCTCTGCACCTCTTTCTCATAGCCACAAATAAAAAATGAGTCAATGTACTGTCGAAAAATGAAAAAAACAGAGAAGATGAAGATGGCAGAAGATGGTGATGATCATGATGATGGAGATGAAGCAAAACTCAGAAATTGAACTAAAAATGGTGAATTTTTTACCTTCCAATATCGCTACTCTATGTCTTACCATCACACGCTTGTCCTCCAAGCTCTCTCCTCGGCAACAACGCCAAATTTGGTGTCACTCTAGCACAATGGTAAGTACCAATGTGAGGAGCTTTAGCTCATAAATGTCAATCCGTGGAGATGTGAGGACCAGTATGAAGACCATGAGCAAGTGATGGCACAAGTGCATGAGTGAAAGCATACAAGCATGCACACACATACACACACACGTGCATAAAGTAAGAGCAAAGAGTGGAACAATGGAAGGACTTTGATTGCAAAAGAACTCTCTTACAAAGCTGAAATCTACAACAAGCTAACCTAAAAAATGAGCTCTCCAACCCCTTTTATAGTTTTTTGAGTGGTTTTGGCCCTGTCTAGACCTAGTGTCCGGCCTAGTTAAAAAATAGGTTCCAAGGCTTATTTGGGGGCTCAAACGGAGTCTACAAATTATGAAACTTGGTAGGGTGATACTTCTAATACTCCTCAAGCTTGAGGACTCTTCGGCTTGAACAAAATGGAGTTGCAAAATGAAAAATGGTATTTACAATGGTTTTTAGTGATAAAAATCACTATTTTTATAGGGATTTCTTATGAAAATTTGACATGTGCTTCTTGGAGCTCCCTACATGCTCCTTCTTCTTGTGTGTCCACTTCCTTGATGTGCTTCCATGCTTGTGCTTGACCTTGAGTTTCAACACATGCTCCTTACCACATTCGGGGAAATAACCTTGAATGGTGAAATAGTGTGGCTATCTAGTGAGTGGGGGACAAGGGCATTCTCTTATGAAATGATCTCCTTGACACCTAAAGCAAGGTCCTCTAGGGGCGAGAGGTCTTATTTGTCTCAATTGGGGTCTGGGGTTGGGATTGGTGTACGTAACATTAGCATATTCAAGTTCCCAATTAAGTTCTATTGTGGGATGGGGAAACTTCCATTTGTTTGGGAGATTTTGTATAGTATTTAGGTGGACTCTCTCCATTTTCCGATCAAAGATTTGAGCATTGGGGTTGTTTTCTATGATCAATGGGGATGTAGGTACTAATTCCCTATTGATCTTATCCTTGATTGATGCATACTTTACTGAAATCACATTGGCAAGGGATGGTGGTTGTTGTCCTAGCAGTAGGTGTCTCGATTGTGGCTGGTATGGTGGTTGATAGTTTTGAGGGGGCCTATAATATGGCTACTATTGCTATTGGCCTTGATACCTACATGGCTATGAATAAGACTGTGGGTAGTTCTGCTTCACTACCTGCTTGTTATACGGACATTCTTGAGTGGTGTGCTTCATGTATTTTCTCTCAATTGAGTAGTAGTGGGCAGTCAAGTTTCCTAGGTTTAGAATCACTAATGGACTGAGATTGGCCATGTCATCCCCTCCACAAGTGTAGCAATGTTTGTGGAAACTATTCAAGGGGCATGCTTACTTGACACACCCAAGCTTTGAGGCACTCACTCCACCAAATCTTTTATCAAGGTAGAGGATTTAGATGAGAGATTGGTTGAGCAATAAAAATCCTTATAGATTTTAGAAAGCTCCAACTCATCTCCCAAATTATCCTCTATGTCTGTGCAAATTCTAATGCATTGCTCTATGGTTCAAGATTCCTTAAGATAAACATATGACCGTAGCTTTGCACTCAGATGCCATCTAAAAACATGAAAACTTGTTTCGTTTGTGTAGGTAACTCTAGGGTTGGACATCTCTCGATATATTGCCACAACCTACATCCTGCTAGCCTTAAAGTTTTTGGAGGTGTTTGCTTGAAGCTGTGAATCAATAAGGAGGTATTATGTTTGATCCCACTCTTAGAAAACTCTGTGATGAAGGTCTCTAACAAATGCTAGATATCCCTGAATTGTCTTTGATGCAGAGGTTGGAACCAAGTTAGGGAAACATTCTTCAAAGTTAGTCTAACGCCATTGTACTGAGCGAACATATCCTCCACTTGTTCTACCCTCATTTTGTTTTTGAACTTTGCAACATAATCATAGGGGTCACTCATACCATCAAAGTAGTTCTTCATAGATTTCACTAGTTGGGTAGGACTTAAGCTTCTTGGGTGCTCCCTTGTTCTAGGTAGGGGAAAATCATTCATGCCTCTTTGAGGCATGTGTCCTCTAAGACTTTCTCATTATATCATGTTGGCATCCACTCCTTTTCCGTGTTTTCTTATAGTGAATACAAAGCTCACTTCTAACCACTTTTCATTATGGGTTCCTAATACAATTGAAGATCCTACCGCAGTTGGGTTATGGGAGTTAGTAGACTTATGTGAAGGAAAGATGGGTTTGCCTTTCCACGTGTAAGCATATCTACTATGTCCCATCACTACAAACACCCTTTTTGAAGTGTTGTCAAGGTAAATGATCTTCCTTGGGACTTCTCAATCCTTGAATTCATAGATACTGATTCCAGAAACATTGCTAGGATTATTCATTCTAAACCTCCAAAATGTCTCCTCTGTCTCTCTACTTATAAAGAGCTCAATGCTAGTGTTGTCTTGGGGCATCCATTTAGGGGTGATGATCCTCGATCAAAATGATTTGCCTCAAGGTGTCCTAAGTTTTTATTCCTTGTGCTCTTGATCTATGTTTCCAATGTCTCAAATAAGGATAATGGATCTCAATTCATTTGTATTGTAAGGTAAGCTGGTCACCATGTACATGGTTCCGTGCTTATCTCTATACACCCCATTTTTGAATTTGACCACAAGATTATCAATTCCAAAGGGTTGTTATGGATTCCTAAGTTGAACTATAGACCTACGTAGACCATCCTTGTAGATGTGTGCACCTAGTGGGTTGGTCCTCATGTACTTGAGTCGGGTTTTATAAGGACCCTTTGGTGTTTGCAAATGAGCAAGTCTTGTCTCACCTCTGGGTTTCTCCATGCTAAATGACATCTCTGACTCACTAGTGTCTAAGCTCACCATGTAGGGATAGTCACTCAACTATTGTGCCCACGATCTTGTAGTGTGATTCACACTGGCTTTTGAGGATATAACACTTCATCAATATGTTTTGCCTATATGTTTTCTTGACCTAAGTTTCATGAATTTTTCTTCCCTTGCTATCCCAATGTACACACGCATATCAATATCCCTTTATGTAGGAATTTCTTGTTTGTTTTAATACCTTTTGATTTTTTTCTTGTCTCAATTATACTCGTCAAGAACAATTTTTTGTTTCTTTGGTTGGTTCTCATGGCATCAATCTTATGTTCTTTGCCCTTAAGGTTATTGTATTATCTAGATTTCCAATACTTGGACTTGAATTCGTTAATTTTCTAGGACTTATGTTCCTGTTGCCTCTATAGTCTAGTAGTACAACCATGAATTAGTAGAATATTGAATTGACAAAGAAGGGGAATATAGTAACTTCCCACCTTGGCTTCTTGCTCTTGGTATGTCCCTAATGTGCTCTCAATCAGCTAGAGCATCTTCTTAGCATTGTTCCTTGCTTGAATGTTCCATGATATCCACAACCACTAGCACTAGAGGCTTGCAAGCACCTAAGTTACTTCAAAAAGTGGAAAAATTGATCAAAATGTGCAAAACCCTAATTTCTACCAAAATGGAGGGACTATCGTGATGGCGGGACAGAACCGCGATGGACTAAGACAATTGACATGGTTAGGGGATC
Source organism: Ceratopteris richardii (assembly GCA_020310875.1). Classification (NCBI taxonomy): domain Eukaryota; kingdom Viridiplantae; phylum Streptophyta; class Polypodiopsida; order Polypodiales; family Pteridaceae; genus Ceratopteris; species Ceratopteris richardii. The sequence continues at coordinate 49,767,535 of CM035409.1, forward strand.
TCGCAAAGGGTCAAAGGATTATGATAGTCTGATGGGATCATGATGGCATGGGCCAGTCATGATGGTTCAATCTCTCATGATGGCAAGGGATTTTCATGATGGTCTAGCGAGTCGCAATGGTGTAGTCCAATCATGATGGGGTCAAATGATCACGTGGCCAGTTGCGATGGTTCAAGATGTCAGGATGGCAAGGGACTATCACTATGATCCAGCTAGTCATGATGGTGTCATTCAATCGCGATGGGGTCAAAGGATCACGATGGTATGGTATAATCGCGATGACACCAATGGTGGTGATGGTATACAACAATCACGATGATGTAGAGAGCCATGATGGTGTGAGCCAATCATAATGGTTCAATATGTCATAATATGCTTGGTTCTAGCATGGTACACAGGATTAGCTACTAAGTGAAGTGAACTAGTATTATCACCAAAGACGTGAGGAGTTGAGGTATGTAACCCCAATTCTGAGTATAAACACAACAACCGCATTGCTTCTTGTGTTGCATTAGCCAATCCTTTGTATTGAGCTTTAGTAGATGATAGAGCAACAGTTGGTTGCTTCTTTGAAGACCATGAGATTAACTTTGAACCTACAAAAGACAAATAACCTGATCTACTCTTCCTATCATCCTTTGATCCAGCCCAATCTGAATCCGAGTAAATTTTGAGATCAATTTATGAAGTAAAGGGGTAGAAAAGTCCTTCATTGATTGTGCCCTTCAAGTATTTGAGCACTCTCTTGGCTGCTTCCATGTGTGGCTTCCTTGGCTTACGCATGAACTGATTGAGTATGCTAACACTATAGCATATGTCCATCCTTGTGAGAGTTGCATAGTTCAAACTTCCTACCAAGCTTTGATAGCTTGTGATCTCCTCAATCAATTCTCCTTCATAAGCACTTAGCTTATGGTTCATCTCCATCGGTGTACCCACACACTTAGTATTTTCCATTCTAAATTTAGAAAGCATGTCATGTACATACTTCCTTTAAGTGATGTAGATACCAGAATCTGTATAAACAAGTTCAAGTCCAAGGAAATATGTGAGAGGTCCAAGATTGCTGATCTTGAATTCATCCTTCATTCTAGCTTTTACCTGCTTGATTCCATTGAGTTCATTTCCTATAATTATGATATCATCAACATATACACAAAGATATATAACTTTTGATCCATTCCTTTTTATGAATAAAGATGTATCTGCTTTGCTAGACTTGAAACCTTGATCCTGCAAGTAGGTCACAAACCTGTGATTCCAAGCCCTTGGAGCTTGCTTCAATCCATACAGAGCCTTCTTTAATTTTCACACATACTTGGGGTGATGTGCATCTTCATAACCAGGTGGTTGTGCCATATAGACTTCTTCTGAAATCCACCCATTGAGAAATGCATTTTTTACATCTAATTGATAGAGCTTCCAATTTCTAGATGCAACAATGCTAAGAAGTACTCTAATGGTAGGCATTTTAGCTACAGGTGAGAAGGTCTCTTCATACTCTATGCCATGGGTTTGAGCAAACCCGTTAGCTACTAACCTGGCCTTATGTCTATTGATACTACCATCTGGATTCTTCTTAACTTTATAGATCCATCTTGATCCAATTACCTTCACTGATAGTTTACTAGGAACAAGTTCCCATGTGTCATTGTCCATGAGAGCTTCCATTTCTTCATCCATTGCTTCTCTACTCCTTCTTGATTTGAGCTTCTTCATAAGATTTAGGTTCTTATTGGTTGAGATCCTTAGCCATGTAGATTGAGTGCTTTGTGACCAAAGATGTATCAAATCCATATCTTTCTAGCTTCTTCTTTTCTCTCATTGACCATCTAATTGGTTGCAGAGAGCTTTCTAATCCTTGAGTTAGTTCTTCCACTTTAGCTTTCCCTTTGTTCTTCCATAGCTTTAGTTTCTCCAATTCTGGCATGTCATCTTCAGAATCACTATCTTCATGGTACTTTGGATTCTGTATTGGAGGAGATCAAAAGTCCTCATCCAAGTCATATGGTAGCTTCACTTTCCTGTCATAATGAAACCAAGATTTATTTTCATCAAAGACTACATCCCTACTAACTAAGAATCCTTTGTTAGTGGGATTGTACAATCTATATCCCTTTTGATTTTGGTCATATCCAATATAAACACACTTCTCTGCCTTGGGATCCAATTTCCCTCTTACTTGAGAAGGAATATGAGTGTAGGCTACACATCCAAAGATCTTGCAATGCTCTAAGCTTGGTCTTCTTCCATGCCACACTTCATATGGAGTGATATCATATAAGGATTTAAATGGAAGTCTATTTACAAGGTATGTGGTTGTTGATACAACCTCTGCACAAAGATAATTAGGTAGGTTCTTTTCATTTAGCATAGATCTAGCTACTTCAACTATAGTCCCGTTTCTCCTTTTTTCTACTCCATTGAGTTCAGGAGTGTACCTGGTTGTTACCTCTCTTGCCTCTTTCTTGAAGGAAAACATCAAATTCATTTGAGAAGTATTCTCCACCACCATCTAATCTGAGTCTCTTGAGACATTTACCTATTTGATCTCTACAAGTGCAAGATATCTTTTAAAACAATTGAACACTTCATCTTTATGTTTCATAAAATATAGGATTGTCCACCTATTGCAATCATCAATAAAAGATACATAATATTTTGGACCTGAAACGGAAGATTCTTTGCTTGGACCCCACACATCTATGTGTACAAGATCCAATAGCTCCTGATGAATATAGACTTTCATGTTGAAGGGTTGTCTATGTGCCTTGCAAAATTGACAAGCTCCACACTTGTAGATCATATGTTGCTTTGTGATGTTGGGTAATCCAAGTAAACTTTGATGCTTGCACATTTTTTTTCAAAGTTCTTTCACCAATATGAGGAAGTCTTTTATGACATACCTCTAACTCAAAGAGTGTTTGAGATCCATAGCTAAATAGTGCTATGTTCTTGGTGTTTTCCACTTCAAAGTTGAAGAGTTTTCCTGTCTTTTCTCCTTTAGCTATCATTATGAATCCTTGCTTTGGATCTTCCACATAGGCTCCATGTCTTGTGAACATAACCTGCAATCCTTTCTCCACAATTTTTCCAACACTTATCAAGTTCTTGGTTACTGTAGGTACATACAATACCTTGCTTAGAATATTGATATTTCCATCTGATGTTTTGACATTACCTATCTTTTCCACTGAGTGCCTTGTATCATCACACATTTGCACTTCATGTTTGTTCTTGGAATTTTCTAAGTCAGAGAGCAATGCTACATTTCCTGATACATGATTGGAGCATCTTGGGTCAATGTAAAAAACATGATCATCATCCTTACCGTGCTTCAATGATAGGTTCATGAGAAGAAGTGAGTCTTCTTGACTTTGATCCTTAGTGTAATTGTTGTAATGCTTCCTTCCTCTATATCCACTTTGATAGTTATTATTGTTGTGATAATTTTTGTTGCTGTATCCTCCATTGTATCTGCCTCTCTTTGATCCATAGCCACCTCTATTGAATCCTCTTCTTCTAGAATTTCTTGGGTTCTTGTAACATTCTTCAGTAGTGTGATTAGAATAACCACATATGTTGCAAGTTTGAGATGTTTGGGGCCTCCACCTGCCTTGCTTTCCTCCTCTGCCTCTACCTCTAGATTTTCCTCTACCTATGCAATTGGGGTGGAAGGAACTTCCTTCATCTTCATTCTTCTTTGATTTTGACATCCTTAGCTTTATCTTTATCAGAGTATAGGGCAGAAGATTGATTACCTCTTGAGGATTCACCATTTTTTTTTATCTTTGCTTCATGTGTGAAGAGTTGGCCCAACAGAGTGTTGAGATCAGGTACTTGCATGTCCATATATAAATCCATGACAGTTGTGAAGGATTCCCACTTGTCATCAACTTTAATGCCATTGATGATTTGCCTTATGATTTGCTCTTCTTCAATCACCTCTCCAATGCTTCCTAATTGATCAGAGATCTCCTTCATCTTGGTGACATAATCAATCACACTTTTCTTGGAGCTTTTCTTCAATGTAGTAAAGTCCATCCATAGCTAGTCCTTCCTAGATCTAGTCTTTGAAGAGAAGAAGGCAGCAAGTGCATTCCAGGTCTCCCTTGAGGTCTTGCATCCTTTCACATGAGGTAAGAGAAAATAAGAGATTGATTTTAGAATATAGGACATGGTTAATGCATCCTTTGAACACCGCTTTGTCTCTCTTGCTCTTCATGTGATGGTTGCCCTTTGCTTCTCATTGTTGGCATAACTTTATCTTTAGATATGTATCCAAAGAGATTTGTTCCTTGAAGGTAGGCCTCCATCCTCAAAGACCAGGTTGGGTAGTTGTTCCTATCCAATTTGTCAATGGTTGAAGGAAAAACATCTCCCATATTGAATTGAATATGCTCTGATACCACTCTTAGAAGAGATGGTGGACACACTCCAAGGATGAGTCTAGTGTTGCAAAAACCTGCTCTACACCTGCCAAGGTAGCTTTAGAGATGCTAAGTAGACACCTTGAACTTGCTAATGATGCATTAATATCTCCTTAGTACTTTGGAAGATCATCCTCAAATTGATTCATCAAAATAGATGACATGACACAAAACAGATGATAAAAAAACTTGCTATTTTGGGATTAAAAGCACTCTAGAATTTCACTCAGAGCTCACAGCATATTGAGAATCGACCAGATAAACTTTTCACACATTCAATTGAATATATGATGAATCTAAAGCAACAAATTTGATGAATTGTAATGGACTATATTGAGAGAAAACAATTTAGGAACATTGGGGTGTCATCTCGACTTTTCAAGAATAATCTGCTTGCATACATAGGTTACTTCAAATTAATGTAGCTCATAGACTAATGAACCAGATATGATGAAAATTGAGATGAAGAAGATAGAGTTAACACGTTACGTATACCAATTTAAATCACATAAAAAAAATAAGTACACTGAGAGAAATCAATGATCAAGGTTGACTAAAAATGAGATATGAACTTGAGATAGCAGTTGAAGTAAACTCCAAAGATGATCTAAGAAATCAATCTGTATTGCACATACGATACATGAATTGATTGAGAATGAAGCATATGGGAAGGAGGAGCACAATGTGTGCTTTTAGAATCATCCAGTTCTTGACCAGAATCTCCTCTAATTATAGCATAAAAGTCTACTCTAATCCGTGACTTTCTTCATGTATATATAGAGAGAAATTTGAATTCAAACTTGGTGGGATTCCACCTAAACGTTCCTTCATCATAGGGGAATCTCATCTAATTGACTTCTCCTACTTTGGCTTCATGATTTGCACCTAGCAAGGTCACAAGATTCTCTTCTCCCTTTTAATTTTGGATATTTTACTTTTCCATTATTACAAGAGATCATTTCTATGACTCCCCTCATTGAGAGCACAGAAAATGTCATTACATAAATGATTTAATCAAACACTAAGCTTAGATAAAATGCACCAACAATCTATGCAGCCGTACTTGTGGATAGGCCATGCCATTGTAAATGTGATGGGTTAGGTTCAAACCCTAGCCATCATAGAAGTTGTTGAATCTATAGCAGCTTTTTTTTTCCTCCTTCTAGTGTGATGGTTTTAATATGCTCAAGCCACTTCTGTGAGTGCAATCATCAAGAGCATACATGTGTCTAGCATAGAGATCTTCTTGTTGTGAATGCTTCTCACAGATGAGATGATGGTTCAATTCCTGTGCCTAGCAAGTCCACAAGCATTTCGCTAATATTTTGAAGCAAGTTAAATTATCTATAGCAAATCCTAGCTTTTGTCAATCTAGTTAGCCATCCTTTTTTTGTGCCAATCGCAAGAGTTTGAACCTTGCTTGTGCTCATGCAGTGTGTGCAGTCTTTTACTTCTCAAGCCATAGAGCATAGCGCATCCTAACGAACAACCCGATGTTGATTTTGCATAACAAACAAGCACGTTGCCATCGCGATTATCTCGATTTCTTCAACTCCATGAGGCCCTAGAATCAAGACCATCTACAAGTGTAGAGAATCTGCAAGTATAAAAGAAATCCTTTTGATACTCTATAGTTGTACCTATGTATAATGTTCTACATGAAAAGTACAATATATAATCATAAACATGTGAAATTTTCACAAGATAACGAGCGTATTGCAATGAGTAAGAATGATCTGTCAGCTGCCGGTCATGGGATCAAATCCTGTGGCTGCCTTCTGCTTACTCAAGTTTAATATCTCTTTTTCTTCTTCACACAAAGCATTAGAGGATACATAAATTTGTACGTCGAATGAAGGAGAGTAGAAACAATCACATGTGCAATTGAAAGTGCAAATTTGAATGGATTGAACAAGGCAAATATGATATTACACAAGCTCTTCATGGGAATTTGAAGATGATAATGATCCATCAAGGTCACCATGAAAGCTTGCTTAAGCTTTGATACCAATGCAAGAGAATGACAATTATGACCACCACCATGTGCTAGAGAGATGACTCTCCTCCCAACCATATGCCTCTATATATAGCTCTTTCCAAGGGACTCCCTTCTTGGGAAGGTGGTTACTAACCATCCATGTGTTGGCCATGTAACTCCATGTGCGCCAAATGTCCAAGTTAACTCAAGTGGATGCTTCTAGAAGGCTCTAGACCTCTTTAGGCAAAAGAATATCCCCATATAGCCCATGGGGATTGAGCCCAAGACCTCCTCCTTCACACCCTTGAGACTTAACCACTAGCCAGACCCTTAGATCATAGCCTTTACTTTATTACACCTTTATACCTGCTCTTCTCAATGTTATGCTCATATACCATCATTAAGATGAATACTTGATAAACATAGATAGTGTTGAGTGTGTTTGAATCCAGAGAAAATGTGTCTTCATGGCAGCTAAAGTACTAGGACATATAATGTCTAAAAATGGTATCTTTACTATGAAGATAAAATAAAAGTAATTATTGAATCACCTATACCTAAGAATGTGAAGGAAGTGCAAGCCTTCATGGGTCATTGTGGATATTACCGCCAGTTTATTCATATGTATGCAATCATTGTAAAATTGTTATATGGACTCTTGGATCAATTAAAGTTGAGTGATGAATGAGAACAAGTATTCAATGAGCTAAAAAGAAGATTTAGTTCAACACCCATCCTAAAAGTTCCAAATTGCAATAAAGCATTTTCATATTCATGTTGATGTATCTAATTTCGCAATTGAATGCATATTGGCACAACCGGCCTATGATGGAAAATTAGATCATCCTATTGCTTACACAAGTAGACAATTAAATCAAGGAGAGTAAGATTACACTACAATTGAGAAAGAAGGATTAGAGATGGTTTATGTAGTGAAGAAATTCCAAAACCTACCTTCTAGCCAACAATTTCAAGTTTTTCATTGATCACCAAGCTTTACTATACTTGGTTTTGGCAGCAGTTCATGGCATCGGTGAAGAGGAAGCATGTGAGAAGTAGAGCACGGAGAATAGAGGGGGCCCCATTAATACAATTTCTAGTCAATATTGATTTAGATTGATCAAATCTTGTTTGAAACATCAACAATAATTCTTATCACTAACCATTGTAACATAGAACCACCCAATTTTGCCATGTGATGTTCCTATTTTTGCAAGTTGAGGAGTCCTCAAGCTTTAGGAACCTAGATAGAACAAGCTACAAATTTTCACAATCTTTTGGACCTCATTTGATCCCCCAAAATTAGCTTAGGACATAAAATCTAACTAGAGCAGTCGTTAGATGTGAAAATGATCAGGTCACCTCAAAAACTATAAATAGAGTTAGAGGGCTCATTTTTGGGGTTAGCTAGTTTGAGATATGAGCTCAGCATGAGAGTTCTTCTACTTTGAGAAATGGGAAGAAGTGATTTTCCTTCCATTTCATCTCCTATTGTCTCTTCCTAGTGTGTGTGTGTGTGTGTGTATGTGCATGTGCACTTATGTGCTTCTCACCTTCACCTTTGCGCACCTCACATGTTCTCGATCTTCACATCATCCTTACTCTCCCATGGATTGAGAATTAAGGAGGTGGAGCTCCATGTTGTGATATAATACTTTCCCTTGTCTAGAGCACCACCACATTTGGCATCGTTGCTGGGGACAAGCTGAAGGACAAATGTGTGATGGTAAGAGTGTTAGGAGATAGGTGTTGGAAGGTACATAGTTAGAGTTTTTGTAGTAATTTGTAGCTGTTTTTGTGTTGTTTTTGCTTCATTTCACCTCCCCTACCTCCACCATCCATAGCCTCACATTACCATTATCTACCAAAATTTTCATTTTTTTCCCATATACACCCACATTTCCCCATTTCTCTCATTTACATGAGAGAGTGAGAGAAAGTGAGTGCTGATTTTGTGGGGTTTGAGAGCTTCCTTGCATCTTTACCATCTATTTTTATGCATAGGGAGTTGCACATGTAAGATATCTATGTAATTTTCTATCATCTTGTTTGTGGGTGCAGATCGTTGCAAAAAGCCTCCATATAAGGAATTTTTAGAGCACGTCTGGAGCAACATAGACAACATCCTTGCATCCCCAAAAGCCACCAAGGATTTGTCCAAATTCATCATTTTGCATGCCATCGTGATTGGCTAGGACCATCATGATAGGCTGTCACCAAGTCCACTATCATTATGTAAGAGAAATTATTGAGCAAGGACATTCAATTGTACTATGTAGCTACTAATCTTCAATGTGCAAGCATGTTACCTAAACCATTGGATGGTATCAAATTAAGAAGGTTAAAGGCATGATTGGACTATTGAAAATCAAGGAAGAATGAAGACTCAAGAAAGCTAGGCTTCAGAGGGAGTTGTTGGTGCATTTTAACCAAGCCTAGTGCTTGATTAAAACATTTATGTAATGAAATTTTTTGTGCTCTCAATGAGGGGAATCATAGAAACTATCTCTTATAATAATGGAAAAGTAAAATCTCCCAAAGTAAAAGGAAGAAGAGAATCCTGCAACCTTGTTAGGTTCAAATCATTAAGCCAAAGTAGGAGAAGTCAATTAGATGAGATTCTCTTATGATGAAGGAACTTTTAGGTGGAATCCCACCAAGTTTGAATTGAAACTTCTCTATATATATGCATGAAGAAAGTTGCAGATTAGATTAGAATTTGTGCTACATTTAGAGGAGATTGTGGTCGAGAATTGGATCATTTTAGAAGCATATATTGTGCTCCTCCTTCCCATGCGTCATGCTCAATCAATTCATGTATCATATGTGCAATATAGATTGATTTCTTAGATCATCTTTGGAGTTTACTTCAATCGCTATCTCAGGTTCATATCTCATTTTTACTCAACCTTGATCACTAATTTATCTTTGTGTACTTAATTTTTTGATGTGATTAAAATTGATATAGGTTAAGTTTTAAGTCTATTTTCTTCACCTCAATTTTCATCATATTTGGTTCATTAGTCTAGGAGCTACATTGATTTGAAGTAACCTATGTATGCAGGTAGATTATTCCTGAAAAGTCAGGATGACACCCCAATGTTCCTAAATTGATTTCTCTTAGTATAGTCCATTAAAATTCATCAAACTAGTTGCTTTAGATTCATCATATAGTCATCTAAATGTGTGCAAAGTTTCTTTGGTCAATTCTCAGCAAGCTGAGAGCTTTGAATGAAATTCGAGAGTGATTTTAATCCTAAAATAGCAAATTTTTTATCATCTATTTTGTGTCAAGTCATCTGTTTTGATGAATCAATTTGAGAATGATCTTCCAAAGTACTAAGGAGGTAATAATGCATCGTTAGCAAGTTCAAGATGTCTACTTAGCATCTCTCAAGCTACCTTGGCAGGTGTAAAATAGGGTTTTGCAACACCAGACTCATCCTTGGAGTGTGTCCATCATCTCTTCTCACATAGATGACACAAAAGATATACATATTAGAAAGATTCAACCTATATTGAAAACATACGAGCTTAGGATGGTTCATGCAACACAAAATGTATCCAAGTTTTGAACTGGAGCTGATTGTGGGGCATATTCTACACATAAACCAACCAAACCCAAGAATGTTTTATTCTCTAGTTGATTAGGAGAGGAGGGAATTATTAAGCTTTGGAGTAGTTCCTTCTTCAACTATTCCATGAAGGAAATTCAAAGCTTTAAGGAAGCAAAGATCTTCAAGGTTTGGAGTTGGTGAATGGCTCTTCTCATGGACAATGGAAGGATGTAGCATAATTTGGAGATAGGCATTTTCCAATTGATGATTGTTTTCAATTCATGCTTGATCTTGTTTTCATTATCTTGTGCTTCATCTTGAGAAAGAGTCGAAGTAGGGTAAAGACTTTCATAGAGTAAGTTTAAATCTATTCCTAACGTGATGAAAGTAGTTTATCATATCAAGCATGAAAAGCATTAGAAGCACTTGGTGCATAACATGGAAATATAAGTTCATGCACGAAATTGAATGATTTTTTGTGCATTTCTCCTTCCAAAAGTATCTTTTCATGCACAACACACACTTTCTTCTTTCTTGAAAAAGATATTTGATGCACTCGAGTTTGTGCACATGCATGGTGTAGAATGTTTGTGCATGGTTGCATGCATAGAAAGCTCAAGAACTGCTTGAAGTAAAGTTAGGGCATAAAAAGGGATAAAATTATTAAACCTAACTACAAGTTAAAGAAGGTAAACATCTTCAAGATATAGATGCTTATTCAAGAAAGTTATCTAGAAAATAACTTTTTGGCATGCTAAAGTCTAGAAAAGGGTGGGATGGCTAACCCTAAAGGTGGTTGTAGTTGTAGCATGCCCAAGTTTTACCTCATATGAAAAGCAAAACATTAGCTTTCTTGACACTCTAGTACGCATGCACTAATTCAGGTTGAAAAAATGTATCTTTTGGACAAGCTATTCGTAAATCTCAATCATTTACACCTTCCAAGATGTTGGTAACCTATCACTTCTAGGAAAGAATCCAGATGATTCTTGAATGATAAAGAAGATGATGAAATGTTCATAGTATACTTATTATACATTGGTTCAATCATCAAATACTTCAAACTATGCAATGAAAGTGGATTGTCAAATTATAGTTAAAGTACTCTAGTAACATCACAAGATCAAACAATGATAATAATTTTTTCAAGCTGAAGATTAGTTCTAGTCAAACTTTCATCAAGAAATGGAAAACCATATTCTAAGGTGATCCTTTAGTTTGATACTCAAGAAATGAACACCATTCCAACAATAAAGCTTTGAAAGTCTTGTCCAAAAGTAAAGAAATTAGTTCAAAAAACCATTTTAATAATGCAATGGATTCCATGATGAATATTTTGCTTAGGTTATTTGATTCCTTACAAGGAATCTCAAGTTTTAGAAGAATAAACTTCTCCCTACTAGTGAGTACAAAATTCTTCAAGCTAGTTAGATAGCAAGTAGTTCCCAAGAAGTCCCAAACCAGAAGTGGCACTTAAGTACAATGATTGGTATAACCTAAAGGTGTATCAATATTGATAAGAGTTTTAGGTTTGGAATCAAAAATGCATTAGTGTATGCTTGGGATTGAGTTGAGGGAAAGATCTCTAAAATCGCATGGGTAAGCAAAGAAGCTTTAGAAAGTTCAAGAGATCTTAACGATAAAGACTAAGTCTTTGTTTTTGTCGCAAGGTCAACAATACCTGATCAGCCTTGGTGATGTTTGTCCAAGAACTTGCAAATGGAAATTTTTCCCAATTATTGGCAATAAAATCCATTTTGGGAATTTTTTAGTCGAGTTACATTTATCCAATGGAAAATGTGAAACAAGTAAGCTATTCCAAGTCTGAATAGAGTAAAAGTTCCAAGTATGTATTTTGCAACCATGATAATAGTAATTAAGTTTGTGGAAGGTAAAACGTAAACTTTACCTATCCTTATAGGGATTTTGGTAAAATCCACAAAAACATGAGCATATGCTTAGACTTAAGTAGTAGAGAGATTCCTAAAAAATCCTTGATGTAGCTACTTAAGGTTGTATTTAGAAAGGAATCTAAAGATAAGAAGTAAATAGCTCTTATCGCTATAAATTGGTCAAATATAACCAATTGGACTTGAATTTAAAAAAAATCAAGAACTCCAATTATAAATGAGTGTTCTTTTGAAATATATCCCTAGAAAAGAAGGATGGATGTTACATCCAAAGGTTTTCAAGTTTCCAAGGTAAATGCACACAATCATTAAACAATCATGTGAAGGAATCAAAACCTAGAAAATCTAGTTAGAGGTAATGTCTGAAACTTCAAAATTCTTTCAAAGAATTGAAGTGAGAAGGTATTGTATAAAGATATGTTTAGACTTTAGGATAAGTATCACTCACACACCAATGTGAATATAAAATAGAGTGGTATGGGACACCAAATTTTATACTCAGATTGATGTAGGAAAGATGGTATGGGATATCAGACCATGGGATGATAATTATCTTTTAGTCCTAGTGTGAAACCTAAAGTTAGATTTGATCTTCAAAGGAATGAAAAACTTCAAAGAGAAAGTTTAAATTCAAGGAGGATAAAATCATGATCTCAAGATACTTCAAGATCAAGTAAGCAGAAGATATAAAGTAAGTAACTTCCAAGATCTTCTTTTTCAAATAAGCCACATGCTGCCCACCTCTTAGTATAGATGGATTCATGGTAGATTCTCCTTTTGCCCCACTAGTAGATTACAAAAGTTCTAGACTGACTATTTCCATAAAAGATGAAGTTTTTTATAGGTGTTATTGTAGATGGAGGCTTTGGCATCAATTTGATGCTCGATTTTACAATGAAGAAATTAAAATTAGACCTCACCAAGGTGGCATTGTTTACTATCACATTAGTAGATCAACATTGGGTTAGACCATTTGGCATCACTGAAAAGGTACTCATGATAGAGCAAGGTTGTCAGTATCTCTTAGATTTTGTTGTTACTACCCTACCATAGGAAACCTCTTATCCTCTACTCTTGGGAAGGCTTTCGTTGAGGCAAGCAAAATCATTGTAGGATTGGGGAAGGAACCAATTGTGGATTTCTATGAAGGCTAATAATCAACTATAGATACACTTGGAAGAAGGATTTGACTCTGGCAAGGAAACTGGGAATACAGCTGACACTTAGGTAATGTCTTCTTTACCTCTTGAAGATGATGCACTATTAAATTGGATGATTGGGAGTACAGAATGTCGTACAGTGGAAATATGTGAGATAAATGAAGACTCTATAGAAGCAACACGAGTCCAAAAAGAGAAAAAAATTGATATTTTTCACTTGAACAATAAAGAAAAAGGTAAGATGTGTGATGATAGGAAACTAGATGAAGAAGCAAAAATTGGATGCAATGAAGCCTAGTTGGGCACTTCTCTCAAATTATGCACCATAAAGCCCACATTGGGCATCTCTCTCAGGATGGGAATCATGAATTCCAAAGTGGGCACCTCTCCTAGGTTGGCCCAAGTGGGTGTCTCAAGGCCCAAGTTAGGCACCTAGCAGGTAGTGGCCAAGTAGACAAGGAGCTTCTCTAGGTCGAAATGGGCTAATTTTCTCTAAAGAACTAACTCATTCTCTAGAGCAAGGTGGTCAATTTCAATTGTTGCAGGCATCTCCAGAGAGACAGAAAACACCAAGTGGGCCACTTGACCTCACTGGTCAAATTTTACTATAGAGGATCACTACACTTCTTTCTCGAGGTGAACAAAACAAGGTCAATAAATACTTGGATGTTGTCTTAAAATATGATGATTGTGTCCAGGCACCTCAAGCTACACCCTATGGTTTAGTGGTACCAAAGGACGTCCTATTTCTAGAAATGTCATTAGAATGGACCATCGAGCCAAGTATAGAGCATGAGATAAGTATTTTTCCTATCCTATTAATGAAGAAGAAGCATTCTTGCAGGACATGGAGCTTGAAAAGTTAGGAAGTGCTCATAAGATTGAAAATTCCCAAGAACTTAAAGTTAAAGTCTTTGAGAAAAGTGCCCTAAGTTGGACAAACCTCACTTTGAATTTGTTTCGATAAAGTTAAAATGAAGTTGAACAAAAGAGTATGGCACACTTCAACCTATAATCTATCCGGTATTTTCAAGCCTAATTGAACTACTCCAATAGGCTAATAAATCAAAGTAGATATTGATTGAAAGTGAACCATGGTACAAACATCTAAGTTAGATATTTGGGTCAAACAAAGTTCTATTTTGATTTTCAAACAAAATTCAAAAGGAACAAGAAATTCATAAAATTCAAAAGAAATAAGAAATTCACAATTCCCTTCCCACTTGCTAGATCCATGCATTAGTAATTCCCAAAAATGGATTAGTATCTTGAATCCAACCATTTCACATGTTAGTGCCTAAATAGCACATAGTGAAAATAGTCAATTGAACATATGTTTTTTGGTCCACCCTTATTTCACTAGTTTGCATTCAGATCAATCTATTAAGAGAAAAGCCAATTGGTGTAATGAATCATTTGAGCAATGATTAGACAATCAATTCCCCTCTATTGATTTGGAATACGAGATGAATCCCACCATAAAGATGAAACATTTTCTTCTAGATTAGAACATGAGGCTCCGTGGTATACACTTTTTTATAGATCTATTTTTTAGGAAGATTTTTTTTTTCAAGGGGGGAAGAATGTTATGAAGTAAGGTTATGACATGAGCATTCAATTGGTTAAAAAAATCTAAAATCGACATCGTTTGTTCATTCTCATGTAAGGCCAAAGTCTCAAGACTAAACTTAAGCATAGGTGCATGTGCTCTCTAAACAAGAAAATGTGTTTGACCTAGTGGTTAAGTCAGATGGATGGGAAGCAGAAGATCTTGGGTTCAAGTTCTATGAGAGTCATGGGAGATTGTTTTGTTTTAAGAGCTCTAGAGCCTTCTAGAATCATCCAATTGGGTTAACTCCATATAACTAGGAGACTTGGCACACATTGGCACACATGTAATTACATGGTCGACACTTGGATGGTTATTATCCAACTTCAGATTATATTTGAAGCCACACAAGTGAAAAAGATGCATTGGAGGAACAAAATAAGACTCAAGACCATAAGGAGTCCCACCCCACCCAAAGAATGCAAGAAAGAGTGTACAGTTACCTCATGCAACACAATGGTTAAAATGCATTCTATGAGGTTCGCTACTAAAAGATGTTAAAGATTTTCTCTAATAAGGTCGCACATATAGATTGGTTCAAGGAACAGATGGAAGACTATGAAGGTTTACATGATCAAATGATGGATGTTGAGATAGAAGTTGTCTTCATTCAAAAAGAGGCAGCTCTCTTGGATTTCAAAGAATTCCAACTTCTTCTTTAAAAGAGAAAACAAATTGTGGCAAGAGTAAGGATACCCAAGAAGGAACTTAAGCTCAAATAGGAAGTGGTAGAAAATTCAAAGAAGAAGAATAAGAAGAAAGAGCAAAAGCAAGAAGTGGAGATCATTGATACAAACATAGTTGGTGGAGATGTTTTGAGTCAAAAGATAGAAAATGAGCTAAAGTATCATGAAGAAGACAAATAAAATGATGAAAAGGATCATAATGTTATGAAGACTCCTCCACCAAATAATAATTAGCAAAAAGAGACTGAAATTGATGTTGAGTCCTTTCTTTTGAAGAGTCTTAAATTTTTTAGAACCAAATATCTCATAATAAGAGAATTAGTCAGTAGAGCCGAGAAGTGTAGAAGGAAGAAGATCAGAAAGAGTAAGATAATTAAGAACAAGAATATGATTATGTTCAAGATCAAAATGGAAAAGAGGATGAACAAAAGGATGAAGATGAAGAGGGAAAAACAATTTCAAATCATGAAGAAAAAGAAAACAAAGTAGATTCAATCATGGAGAAAAGGAATATGATGAGGTTAGTTCTATGAATCTACAAATAAAGTTAAAGTTATATTAGAATCTGAAGAAGATGAGGATGAAGAAGTGATTGCAAAAATCCCAAATGATGATGAAGATGCAAAAAATGTTGTAATCCATGATGTGGATCTTACAAAAGAACAAAATAATTGATAAGGTGGAGAAGTTCAAATTATCAAGCATGATTATGTTTTTTGATAGCCTAGCAATAGATGTAGAATTCATTGTTAGACAAGATAGTTAGTGATTATAAAAGAAATCAAGAAAAGATGCAAGTAGAGATGAGAGATAAAGAGAAATCAATGGGATTGTGGTAGTAGGACAAATCCATGAAGTTAGGTTCTACAATATTGTAGTATAAAAACAAACCTAATTCACTAGAAGAAATGTATGAAAGACAACTAGAGATGATCAAGACATTGGAAGGAAATGTCAAGTAGATTGAGTCTAAGAACAAAGTGCTTTAGACTTCATATCAGGTATTGAAAAAAGCCAATGATGAAATTAATCAAGTACTAATGGTAGAAGGGACGTTGATGCTAGAGGGTATCAAGGTTGAGACTTCTAATGAAGAGGTACAAGAAATACAGAAATAGTTAGAGAAGATAAAAGAGGAAATAAAAAATGCAAACGAGTTGGAAAAATGGGCAAACATACATGCAACATAGCAATGAGGGTTTACAGTGACTTGAGTGAGAAAGTAGATAAGGAGAGATTGGTATGGAAAGATGAAAGAACTAAATTGATGATGGAAATAGAAAAGTGGAAATATCATTCAGAAATGATTGATAGGGGGGAATCAATAATGGCGTATATAAGTAGAAAGAGTTATGGAAGTTGATAGAAGAAATCAAAGATACAAAAGAGTTGGAAAAATGTGCAAGTATAGATGCAGCATTGACAATGAGGGGTTATAGTGACTTGAGTGAGAAAGAGGAGAAGGAGATTTTGGTATTGCAAGATTAAAGAGCTAAGCTGATGATGTTTAAGTGAAAATAAAAATCCATCCAAAAGAAGAAAGATCCATATAGAAAAGTACATGAACATCAAGAAAGAGAGAAAGAGAGGATATTGTCACATGTCATGGATCCAGATGATGGAGCAAGAGAGCAGGGATAGAACTAGGAAGAGTATTATTTTTTTATTCACAAATTATTAATAGATAGGGAATCAATAATGGCTTACATCATAAGAATTCATAATGACCATAAGATTGTTCGATTTTATCTAAAAATAGAGTAAATCTAGCACATCATCTCTAGGTTGTATATGGATTAGGGATACCATTCTGCGTGGTTCTTAAAATCATTAAAAATTAGAAATCTAACCCCTCATAGAGAAATAAGTGATTGGATAAAAAATAAAGAGTGTAGAAAGATATGATTAGAAGTAACTAACCATTCAAAGATAAATCCATCTTATTGTCCAACCACAAGGAGGAGGGAATGATCAAAGTTTTGGAAGATGAGAAAAGTATTGATTCTATTTAGATTGATGAAGTTCCCAAAGATAGCAAGGTCAAAGAAGAGTACAGGACCAAAAAAGCAATATATGGCAACCACTCATAATGCAGGGATTCACGATCTAGAAAATGTGAATGATCCATCTTATATGTTAGCAGTTAGGGTTCTAAAACTCATAGTAGCTTTCTTAGAAGTGTTTAGAAATACAAATGTCAAGTTCTTAAATTTCATAGGTTTCAATTCTTCAGCATATGTCTTATTATTTGATTTAATTAAAGCTCTAGATAGAATCTTCTTAATGGCATATTATAGTAGAACAATATTTATGGGGAGACATTATGTATAGATTTTTAAAGATGCATTTGACTAGGTTTTCCAAGAAATATTTTGATATTTTTGGGAGAAAATCTTTAGAAATGAATTCCATATTGATTGTATGTAAAGAAGGATGTAATTGATAGAACAAAAGCTCTTGTATAGTGGAGAAAAGCCCTTTTTGACATGGTAAATGATTTGAACATCACAGATAGAAAAATTCATGATTTGATAGCATAGATATTTGTAAGGGAAAAAAGACATTAAAGCATGAAGATTGAAAAAGAAATTTTTCAAGGATGACATAAGGCAAGGAGAGGAAAAATTTTGGAATGCATGCGAGACGAGCTTCTAAAGAGTAGTGTTTGATGGAATTCTCATGGAAGAAATGAATATTTTAAGTGTGAAAGGCTTTTTTGAAATGGTAAATGATCTGAATGTCACATAAAGATAAAAGGCATGGTTTGGTAGCACAGATATATACAAGGAAGAAAATGCATTAAAGCATGAAGATTGATAAAGAAAACTTTTTCAAGGATGAAAAGAGGCAAAGAGGGGAAAAATGTTGGAATGCATGCCAAAAGAACTTCCAAAGATCAACGCTTGATGGAATTCTCATGGAAGAATTGAAAAAGGCATAATTTATCCCTCATATATTATTTTAGTTTTTGTAAAAAAAAAAGAAGAGACTTATTCATGGTCATAAAATCCGAGTATATTTTTCTTATAATTTTTAGAGCTCTTTAGAGTATTTTCTTTTAATGTAGAAAGTTAGTTGATCTAAATTTTAGTATGAACAAGGAAAACTAAAAAAGTATAAATGACAATCAAATTGTTTTATACACAATTTCTTGCATCATTTTGTAACTGAGAAATTTGAGAGAACTTTCCAAAGTGAATCCTATCATTGAGTGTTGAAGGTGATTATGGAGTGAATTTTGTGAATACTTTCATAGATTTACATTGAAGATCTATTTTTTAATGTGTTTACTATGTTTTATTTTATCTATTCCCAATTTAGAAGTTAGGATCTATTTTCTCTTGACTATGTGAACTGTAGAAATCATGATTTTCTCATCACAGCATTACACACACAAATTGGTAAAAATCAAGGTTTTAAACATGTTCAATATATATATATATATATATATATATATATATATATATATATATATATATATATATATATATATATATATATATATATATATATATATATATATATATATATATATATATATATATTTACATATACATATACATATACATATACATATACATATACATATACATATACATATACATATACATATACATATACATATACATATACACATACACATACATATACATATACATATACATATACATATACATATACACATACATATACATATACATATACATATACATATACATATACACATACGCATACATATACATATACATATACATATACACATACACATACATATACATATACATATACATATACATATACATATACATATACATATACATATACACATACATATACATATACATATACATATACATATACATATACATATACATATACATATACACATACATATACATATACATATCCATATACATATGCATATACATATACATAAACATATACATATACATATCCATATACATATGCATATACAGATACTGTTGTAGCTCAAGATCAAGGACAAAGCATGGAAGCGCATCAAGGAAGTGAACACACGAGAAGAAGGAGCAAGTAGGGAGCTCCAAGATTCACATGTCAAATTTTCAGAAGAAATCCCTATAAAAATAGTGATTTTTATCACTAAATATCATTGTAAATACCATTTTCTATTTTTACAGCTCTATTTTGTTCAAGCCAAGGAGTCCTTGAGCTTGAGGAGTATTAGATGTATCATACTTCCAATTTTTTCATAATTTTTAGATTCCGTTCGAGCCCCCAAATAAGCCCTAGAACCTAATTTTTAACTAGGCCGGACATTAGGTCTGGACAGGGCCAAAACCACTCAAAAACTATAAAAAGGGCTGGAGAGCTCATTTTTGAGGTTAGCTTGTTGTAGATTTCAGCTTTGTAAGAGAGCTCTTTGGTAATCGAAGCTTTCCATTGTTCCACTCTTTGTTCTTACCTTGTGCACGTGTGTGTGTATGTGTGTGCATGCTTGTGTGCTTTCACTCACGCACTTGTGCACGTCATTTGCTCTTGGTCTTCATACCGGTCCTCACGTCTCCACGGATTGACATTTATGAGGTGTATCTCCTCACGTTGGTACTCACTATTGTGCTAGAGTGACACCAAATTTGGCGCCGTTGCCGGGGAGAGAGCTTGGAGGACGAGCGTGTGACGGTAAGACGTAGAGTAGCGACGTTGGAAGGTAAAAAAATCATCATTTTCAGTTCAGTTTTTGAATTTTCCTTCTTCTTCATCCTCATCATCATCACCATCTCCACCCGCCTTCATCTTCTCAGTTTTTTCCATCTTTTAGAGTACATTCACCTTGTTTTTACTTGTGGTTGTGAGCAAGAAGCTTAGAGAGGGTGCAGAATAGGGGCGCTGAAGAAGTAGCACCAAAATAGCTAAAAATCTGAGTGAACAGCCCCGGACAAGACGAAACCTGCACCAAGTATCGTGAGAGCTGCGCCAGAGATCGTGAGTGAGCAATCGGGCAACCTGGGGTTACACAGAGCAAGGGGAAGTGACAAAGAAGTTAGAGAGGCTCTCAAGGTGAGCAAACACCCATTTAATCTATAATTTCTCAGTAAATTAAGTTTGGAAAGGGAAACGATCTGCGTCAGGTATCATTTGGTACTGACAGAGGTGAAAAGGAGTGATTTGGGGTGATACAGAGAGTGAGGAGAGGAGAGAGGAAAGAGTAGAGCATGTGTACAACCAAAACTTAGAAAAAAATCTTTCCCAAAATTTGTCTAAGGTTCAAGTATCGTTTTGCTCCCGCGGTCGAGTATTGCGATACTTAGCAAGTATCGTTTTACTCCTGTGGTCGAGTATCGCGATATTTCCCTCCTATCGGTATCGTTTCGATCAGAGATCGGTATCGTTTGGTCCAGAGATCGTTTTGATCAAAGATCGCGATATTCACCAGCGATTGTGTATCGTCTGGATCAAAGATCGTGTATCGTTTGGCTTAAGTATCGTGTATCGCTTCTCAGAGATCGCGATACTTACCAAAGATCGCGTATCGTTTTGTTCAGGTATCATCGATCGTTTTGAGCCAAGTATCGAGTATCGTTGGTGCCAAAGATCGTTTCAATCAAAGATCGCGATACCTATCAAAGATCGTGTATCGTGGAGTTTGCTCGCGATACTTGTTGAAGATCGTGTATTGCCTACTTCAAGTATCGCGATACATACCAAGTATCGTGTATCGTTATACAGCGATCGCGATACCTATCAAAGATCGTGTATCGTGGAGTTTGCTCGCGATACTTGTTGAAGATCGTGTATCGCCTACTTCAAGTATCGCGATACATACCAAGTATCGTGTATCGAGTTCCTCAAGTATCAAGTATTGTGTCCTACAAATGTCGTGTATCGCCTGATTTGAAGCATTTCCTGAGAGGCCCTGTTTCCCTGTTTTAACCCCCAAAACCCTGAACTAGCATAACTTTCTCATACGAAATCCATTCGGAGTGATCATGGGTTTGTTGGAAAGCTCGGGTATTTTTAAGGGTATTTTTAAGTTGACCCTCAGGTTGGACTAGGAAGCAAGGGGCTCCACAAGATTTTGAGCAATTCAAAGGACAATTGTGGACTTGTAGACAAGACTTATGAACCTAGGCTCAAGATGATACCTAGGAAGAGATAGATAAAGTACCATATCACTCGAAACTAAGATCAACCACACAATCAAGTCAGGGACTCACAACTCAGGGGTTAACTTTACGTGCTGAGTTCATAGACAAGTGTGTCAAAAATGTCACTTAACTGGGAGAGGCTCTTGGTTTCTGAAGACATGCATAGTTCCGTACCTAGGGAAGGTTTTATGTCTAGAGTGGAAGGCGAATATCGAATGTCTCTTCAATATATATCCACTAACCTGCAAGGAATACCCATCTACCTGGATGGTCTACAGAGGACAGTAGCAAGAATGATAAATACCACAGAATCCGAAATAATTCAAAGACCAGCTGTCAAGTATGAAAGTGGAGTTTATAGGGACAAGATGGGCGAGATATATGTAGTTACGGAAAGTCCTAATCAGATTAATGAAAGAGGAGAGTTAGCTCGAGATTAGGAAACTACCTCGCAAAACCCATTTGAAACCCAACAAAGAACAGAAAATGTGACGTTAGGACGAATGAGCCAAGGTAGCATACCCGATAGACTACATGAACGATTCAACATGCCAAGAATCAACCCCCACGGCCACTCTAGTCAGAGGATGGGAAATATGAATAGACCTACCTTTAGGGCAGAACCGCACCAAGGTGTCCCCATCATAACTCGATCCCCAGAACCCGACAGAAGACTGAGACCAATCCAATTGGCCAAATGTATGAGAAATCGTTACGATGGCACAGGAGAACCCTATGACCACATTGCAGAATTCAAGCAGGTGTTGCGAGCAGAGCAAGTGGATGACTTTTTCATGCAATATGAATCCTTTGGGCTAACACTTACGGGAATAGCCTTAACTTGGTTTCAATCTCTGGATCCAAATTGCTTTGAACATATTGAACAATTCTTCCAAGAACTTATTTGGGAATTCACGAAGCGCGGGATCAAGCACAATTCGTCATCCTTACTACATAGTTTCAAACAAGCTCCCAATGAGACAGTAAAAAATGCAGCATGAAGGTTTAAGCAATACGTAACCCGATGCCCTGTGACAGAGAGACCTTCTCAGCAAAAAATGATATCCCTATTTTTAGAAGTTCTAACCAATGGAACATTGAGAGTCTTAGTATACGTAAAACGACTGCAAACCCTAAGTCAGTGTCTTCAGGAGTGCATAGATTTGGAAGACAACTTAGCTGAGGATCTCAAAATCACACAGGATCCTATCAAATCAGAGGAGACAAGGAGCAAGGAAACTTCTAGTTGGAGTTATGTGGAGAAAGTGACAGAGTTGGTGGCCAAGAAATTAGGAGTACAAGGACAAAGGAACTACCAGAACTCCCCCTTGAGAATGCCAATGTTAGGAAGTTGCACACTTTGCGGTGGGGATCATCCACCTCATGTCTGCAACCAAGAAGCATTAGGATTATCACAACCTTACCCGTACGATAGACGACCAACTCAAGTGCCTAACATGTACTCTTATAGTGAGCCAAAGTACCCCAACTACAACAATGAAAACTATCTAATGAATAGACAGCCACGACCATTTGTACCACCCCACATTAGGGGAAAAAATGAACCCTGCATGGGCCTTCTAGATTAAGGAGTGATTAGTGATGGACCAATGAGAGGAGGGTGGTGGACACAGTCTAGGAGCTTAATCACCTAGGCTAGGCATAGGCTTCCCTTGTTTTTGTTTGGTCAAATAGGAGAAAAACAACTAGAAGGGGTGGTTTTGTTCACTTGAATGGTTTTGAATGCCCCTCGAATGCATTTTAACCCTTGGATTGGCTCCAAAATCCAATGGATGAGAGTGAATGGCAAAAGTCAAGGCATCCATGCTTTTGGACCCTTGGATGAGCAAGAGATTTAATGGCTAGGATGAGATAGAGCTGCAAAAAGGCGCCTTTGTTTATTAGCCATTAGATAGCCTCTTACATCCGACGGCACAGCTTGAATCCCGAAAAGAATAGGCGCCTTAAAAGGCAGCCATTGGATCCAACCACCATCCAAGGGTTCAACTTGAAGGAGCAAAATCTGAGCGCGCGATTTTCCCTCCGCCATCGGATTACATCTTCATCGAACGGCTCCACTGCCCACGCAAAACTAGATCAGCGCCGAATGCGGACTTCCGTCGGATTCATCCATGATCTAATGGTCAATATTCATGCAGAGAAGGTGCATTTTGCCTGCGCAAATAAAGCCAAACGACCACACGAATCTCTGACATTCTCTCTCTATGGATCATTCATCTTCAATCTCAACCATTGATTTTAAGCATCCAAAGGCTCTAAAGCATTAGATTTCATAATTCAAACATAAAAAAAAAAGAATACTATTTTATTTGGAAAAACCACCGGTGGTTTTGTATGGCTCCTTAATCAAGGGGATTAAGCATTTTAATTCCTAAAAATTAGGAATCCTTACAAGGCCCATGCAGGGCTCACTTTTTCCCCTAATGACTATAGACCATACGGGTACCCTCCTACAGAACAAGGAAGAGAAGTTCCTAGGTATAGCCCATGTCCAGAACCACGAGAAGCAACTAGACCATATGAACATGAAGGAAATAGCCAACCTCAATCTATGCCAAGACAAAAACCACCCCACACACTAGCTCTGACACAAGGGCAGAACATCACGATACAAGTTGTCTGTCTAGAGTGTGGCAAAGAACAGCTTTTGAGAGATTGTCCCGGACATCCCGCTAGTGTACCAAAGGTTACACCCATTAATGTTGTCGGCCTAGCAAGGGATTCAAGTTCAAGTAGCGATAATGTGGCTCCTATACACGCAGTTACTAGGGCACAAGCCTTACAGCAAAATAAACCAGCTGAGCAATCAGAGCCAAGTGAATCAGGAGAGCCTAGTAAGAGAAGAACAAGAACATGGAAGGATACTAGAGAGAAGGCCAATCGTAAGTGGACCAGAAAGTTATCCAAACTAGAAGAAAGCCTGAAAGATGCAAAAACAAAAATAGAAGATATTGCCTCTCAAAGCCCCTCACAAGTCCAAACTCCATCCACATCACCTCATCCCCACTCACCAACCACGGTAAATGAACCACCACAACCGGGGTCTGTTCTTGCAGATCCAACCCCAGAACACTTGGACATGATGTTCAAAGCATACCAGGCTCGACTTCAAGAAGGGCCAACACCTGCAAACCTAGATAAGAGCTACCCTAGAGCAGATTTAGAGATTGAACGGAAAAAAATGTGCATTAAAATGGTGGAACTAGCTCAAGCTATGTTCGAGGCCAATCAATCATTCAATCAGACAAATGCTATTACACCGGGTTTGCACTTCCAGGGCTTACTAGATAGATTAGAGCAGTTGGTAAACAAGCCACAAGTTTCGGTACCTCTAGAGGCTCAACTAACTATTGAAAGAGAAAGCTCATCACCAAAGAAAGTCTATGTTCCTAACTCCATAGATGAGGGAGAGCCTCTTTCAATTCAACAACACTCTCAAACGTTCTTGCGGGAAATACAAGAAGAGAAATGGGCCAAGGAGAAGGATAATCCTCCTCCTATCCTTGAGATTGATGACCTTCATGATCAGTTTCCACAAGACATTCCATCTACTTATGGAGAAGAAACAGAGCAACAAGAAGATGAACGGTTAGATTTTGAATCTAATTGTTTACAAGAGTTGCCACAGTTCACAGACCCATGGGAAACTGAATCTGTCCAG
The DNA here is from genome assembly GCA_020310875.1 of Ceratopteris richardii. Lineage (NCBI taxonomy): Eukaryota > Viridiplantae > Streptophyta > Polypodiopsida > Polypodiales > Pteridaceae > Ceratopteris > Ceratopteris richardii. The sequence continues at coordinate 49,792,675 of CM035409.1, forward strand.
ATTAGAGCTCCCACAATAGTGGTAAGAAATGAAGACTCGATGATTCCAAGAAACACTGACGTCGTGAAGAACACTAAAGTTCAGTGTCATCTCACGGTAGAGGAGCTGCTCAAAGCAAAACCCGAGCTATGGAATCATGTGAAGGATCAAGTTCCCGAACTTGATTCCAAAATGCCAAAAGTAGGCTCTAAAGAGAAAGTTCCAGAGATACCTCTTGATAAAATAGGGGACATGTGTGAAGGTGAAGAAGGTAATACTTATCTTCCGATCACCTACCAAGGTTACACAACCAAAGCAATCATAGATTCAGGTGCTGGCGTTGCTATTGCGACCACATCCTTGTGGAAGCGATGGGGCAAACCCACATTAAGACCAACTAGAATGAAGCTTCAAATGGCAGATGGTCATTTTGAAAGACCTCTAGGATTGCTTGAGGGGATAACTCTAACTACTTGTGGTGTAGAGTTTGAACACACATTTGCTATATGTAACTTTGAAAAAAATAATGTCTACGAGATGATCCTAGGAAGGCCCTTCCTACGACAACTGCAAGTGGTACAGGATTGGGGAACCAATTCCTTATACTTGCAATCCTTAGGGGTCACGACCAAGGTAAATTTGAAGGATTACACCTTCAGAGATGTTCCACCCCTACAGTGGAATCCTATCCACAAGGAGCAAGAAGATTCAGTCTCTCTGCATTCTAAAAGTTCATCTGATACATCTTGGATGCATGAGGATACTCATTTGTGGATGTGCAGGATCGCAAAGGAAGAGGAAAAACGCTTAAAGGCTAGAGAAAAAGGAACTTCTCAAGAAGATAGACCAGTTAGAGACCCAGCCTATACGCCGATGATATTTCCAGATGAGGAATTTGAGCCTCATGGTTGGGCAGAAATCCTAGCCACCATGGACATTACTGTCAATGAAGAACAATGGACACCTCATTGTGATGAGGCGGGATATGATATTTCAGTGTTCATGTGTCAGCCCTTGCTAGAAGAATGTGACCCTAGTGAATTCATAAGAGAAGAAGAGAACGATGATGATCTAGAGTCCATTGTGAAGGATAGCTGCTTTATTTCAGAGGAGCACTATTTAGAAGACATAGGAGTATTTACCCAAAAAGAAGAAGAACCTCTCACAAGCATCAAAACGGTAAATTCAAAGGATGGGAGTGAAGGTAGTCAAAAGAAAAAGAAACGAAAAGTAGTGAAACAAGGAGAGGAGGAGCAAGTGTTTGAAGTACCAGAAAATTTCAAGAAATATGAAGTAGAAGACCGAAAAATTTTGGTACGAATGCCTAAGAGAGAGGCCACGATAGGAGAAGCATATGATAATAAAGAAAAGACAAAAAAAATCATAGTCACCATTGAAGAGAATGAAGAGAGATGTACATACATAGGAGATGACCTAAGTAAAGAAGAGGAAGCAGAGTTGGTAGCCTTGTTAAGGGAATATAGGGACGTATTTGCATGGCACTACAGAGACTTGAAAGGAGTAGATCCGGAAATTTGTTCTCATACGATCCCCATGATAGCAGATGCCAAGCCCACTAAACATAAGCCCTACACATATAATGACACTTATGCAGCCAAAATAAAAGAAGAACTTGATAGATTGATTGAAGCTCGATTTATCTATGAGATTGAGCATACAGAATGGGTGTCCCCCATTGTAGTGGTGCCCAAAAAGAATGGAAAATTGTGAGTGTGTATTAACCTTAAAAAAGTTAATGCTGCTACAATCAGAGATAGTTATCACTTCCAATCACTGAACATTTATTGGAGCGTGTTGCAGGCAAGGAAGTTTATAGCTTCCTTGATGGATTTTCAGGTTACAACCAAGTAGCCATTGCCCTAGAAGATCAACACAAAACAGCTTTTGCCACAGAGTGGGGAATCTTTGCATTTCGTGTGATGCCATTTGGGCTCACCAATGCACCTGCAACATTCCAAAGACTCATGTGTCATGTCTTCAAAGAGTTCTTGCGAAAGAGCTTAGAAGTATATGTGGATGATTTATGTGCTCATTCCCAAGAGCGAAGATACCACATCCCTGAGCTTAGACAGATCTTCAACAAGTGTAGAGAATATCGAGTGTGTCTGAACCCAGAGAAGTGTGTGTTCATGGTACGTCAAGGTAAAATCTTAGGTCATATTGTTTCTAAGAATGGAATATCGACAGATGAGGACAAAGTAAAAGCCATAGCGGAGTTGCCGAGACCAAAAAATGTTAAAGAGGTACAGGCCTTCATGGGCCATTGTGGATATTATCGTAGGTTCATTCACATGTATGCAATCATAGCTAAACCTCTTTATGCCTTGTTGATAAATTTTGAGTGGAACGATGAATGTGAGAAGTCCTTCAATGAGTTGAAGAGACGCTTGTGCACAACACCAATACTGACGACTCCTGATTGGAATAAGCCATTCCACGTACATGTGGATGCATCCAATTATGCAATAGGATGTGTGTTGTCACAACCAACTGGTGAAGGGAATTTAGATTTGCCTATAGCATATGCTAGCAGGCAATTGAATGTTGCTGAACGAAACTACACCACAACCGAAAGAGAAGGCTTAGGCATGGTATATGCTGTAAAGAAATTTAGACACTATTTATTGGCCAACAAGTTTAAGTTCTTCACCGATCATCAAGCCTTATTATACTTGGTCAATAAACCTTGCAATACTGGACGCTTAGTAAGATGGTTCCTCTTACTAATGGAATATGACTTTGAAGTGGTTGTTAGGCAAGGTAAGACCCACCTCAGAGCGGATCACCTTTCTCGCATCACTTCAGGAGAGCCACCGCAAGGAGTGTCGGATGAATTGCCCGATGCTTATCTGTTCAATCTAGAAGTTGTTCCTAAATGGGCAAATAAGTTGGTACCAATCCTAACCTTTGGACCCGCAAATAAAAAGGTGAAGACGGATAGGGATGAAATTGTGCGGTCACAAAGCTATCAAATATTGGCAGGAAGCATGTATAAACAAGACACGGAAGGTGTTCTAGTTTGTTGTGTCGAGGATGATGAGCATAGTAGCTGGTTGCAACAAGCCCATGAAGGATTTCTAGGGAATCACTATTCTAAACAACGAACACTGCAAAATCTAAAACGTTTAGGAGTGTATTGGCCTAGTATGGATAAAGAAATTCATGAGTGGATAAAGAATTGTCCAATGTGCAAAGAGCGACCCCCAGTGGAGCATGCTACCCTTTATCACGTGTCGTTAATTCCTGACTAGAGTGCTCCATTGGTAGAATTCATGAGATCGGGAACATCCCCCAAGGAGGCAAGTCTAGCAAGAAAACGAAGTATGGAGCAGGAGGCTAAAGACTATGCCTTAGTAGGTGATAACCTATACCGAAGAGGCAAAGATGGCTATTTAAGATTGTGCGTTCATGAATCAGATTATTTGAGAGTCTTAGAAACTGCACATAGCAGTGTGGCAGGCGGACATTTTGGTCCTGATCGGGTAATTAAGACTATTCTATTCTCAGGACTTTGGTGGCCCACTCTTCATATGGATGCACATACCTATGTGAAGAAATGTGACACATGCCAACGTACACAATATCCGATTAGAAAAGATGAGATGCCTTTGAGACCAATGATGGGAGGACGTGCATTTTCGAAGTGGGGCATAGACTTTGTAGGTCCTATTAACCCCCCAGCCAGAAACTCCCATGCCGAGTACATTATTGTAGCCACGGATTATCTCACAAAGTGGGTAGAAGTCAAAGCCACAACAAAGAACGATGCTCAAACTACAGCTAAGTTCTTATTTGAGAATGTGTTCACTAGATACGGATTACCAATAGAGTTAGTAAGTGATAGAGGCACACACTTCTTGAATGATGTCATTGAAAATCTCCTCCAAGAGTTCTTGGTGATACATAAGAAGTCTGCCCCCTATCATCCACAAGCTAATGGACAAGCTGAGAGCACGAATAAGATCCTATGTAACATATTGACAAAACTCGTAAATAACAAACGCTCTGATTGGGACAAACAACTTCATCACGCTGTTTGGGCCTACCGAGTTGCTTATAAAACGGTACTCAATGCCACCCCATTTCAGATGGTCTTCGGACAAAATGCTGTGCTACCATTGGATTTCCTAATCCCAACTTTAAAAGTAGCACAAGAGCATGATTGGAACGGACACGAGTTATCCTCGAGGATCTTTGATTTAGAACGCTTAGGTGAGACAAGGCTACGAGCAGCGGAAGGCATCTATGCTGCAAAGAAAAGGCAAAAGGCATACTTTGATGCACATATCAAGGATAAAGGCTTGAAAGAGGGAGACCTAGTGTTGGTTTATACACTAAAACAACATGCCCGTAAATTGAAAAAAAGAGGATATGGACCCATGATCATTAATAGAATTTCCACTAGCGGTGCAGTTCAATTGGCCACACTAGAAGGCGATGTCTTACCAAACTATATCAGTGGTTGTCGAGTCAAGCTATATCAAGAACCTCTTACAGAGGAAATGCTAATGAGACTCAACACTGCTAAGAAGCGAAAAGAAGAGGAGTTAAGGGTTAGAGAAGAAGCACAAGCAGAGGCGAGAGAGTGCATCAGAAGAAATAAGTTACGACGATTAGGCCTAGAGATCAACACAAAAGCTCCAAAATATCACATGGACATGTGCCAAAAATCGGACCTAACTGCTTCTCAAATAATTGATCGACGTCCATTTGTGACCATAGCGGTAGGGCAAGGGAAGAATGCAAAGACTGTGAGAGCATTAACTGACTCAGGTGCAGCAACTAGTGCAGTTAGACTTTCATACTGCCAAGACCTGCAATTGGACATCAAGCCCATAGAAGCCTATCTCATAGGATTGGGAGGTGTGGAAACCCCTTGTTTAGGCGAGGTGGAACTTCCCATCTACCTTCAAGATGTTCCAATAAAAGTCAAAATGCTAGTGTGTCATGATGCGGACCTTACAGAGCCACTTGTCCTAGGTCAAGATTGGATCTATGACCATGCAGTCAACTTGAACCTAAGAAGTCAACTTCTTCAAGTTTGGTTACATGAACAATGCATTACATTAGAATTAGGCAAGTGCATGGTCACAAATCCAAAGGTCACACATTCTCTTAGTTCTCCTGAAACTAATCTTCATAAAGAAAATTTTGTGTGTGTCACCGACCCTATGACGCACAAGGACTCAATCATGAAAGCCAAAGCTCAAAGGCCAGCACACCTCTCTTCTTCTTCACATACTAATGCAAGTGTAACCCAACCAAGGAGGCAAGCAAAAATGACATCTGCTATATCAACTCGACAGACAGAAGTCAAGAAGAAAGAAGTTATGGGCATGAAGCAGATCTGGGTAAAGAAAGGAGTGCAACCATCGATGTTGCCTCAAAGATTCCCAGCCAACCAGATCGACCATGAAAAAAGAAGGACCAAGCACCTACGACAGGCTCAAGCACGAAGAATCCAACAAATTTGGGTACCGAAGCTATCAAAGAAGGCCGACCACAATCATGTACAAATTTGGGTGCCTAAAAAATTAGCTACAGCTCAACACGGGCGATTACAGATGTGGGTACCCAAGAAGCTCTTACATACACAACGGCCTATGCTCCCCACCATGCAAAAGGTCTCAACAAAGAAGCCAAGGAAAGCAAAGGGGACGAACAAAACACAAAGAACAAACGAAGATAAACTCAACCCTTCTGCAAAAGTAAGCAGGCAATCATCAAGGATATGGGTTTGGAAGCCAAAAGCACCAACAACATCCCCAGAACCAAAAGGCCAAACACACGGGATACCAAAGTTTGGAAAGCATCCAAAGATGAAGTGGCCTGAGGTGATCTCTACAATACCAAACCCTATTCCAAAATGGGTTCCAATCCGGAGGATTACATCATTTCGAGATCCAATAGACACCTCCAATCAAAGAATTCATCAAGTATGCAAGTAACATCAAAAGCCTCGACCAGCAGCAACCATGTGCCTTTGGCATAACCCAGTCGTTTGCACCATTCAGGTCATGCATTTCCAAAGTATGCATCAATATAGGGCCACCTTACATGGCCGTGCATAGACACAAATGAGAAATCCCAGGCACATGAGACACAATTTTCACATGCAAAATATGTTATTGATACTAACCTCTTTCTTCTTGTTTGATGCCATCATGTGCAAAAAAAAAAAAAAAAAAAAAAAAGAAAAGAAAAGGGGCAAAGAAGAGGACTGTGCTTGAAAATGCTCATCAGCGAACCTTCAGCAAGGACATCCATCAACAAAAAGGACAAGCCGATGGTCAAACACCATGATGGAACTACAACACGAAGAGATGAAGATCAACGGACCCTTCACCATGGTAAGACGTGTATGCTTCAACAACACTATAACCATGATCGATTAGGAAACCTCTTCGTCAGCATACCCTTGAGCACTTAGCTCAAGACCCAATCTCTTGCACAATACTTCTTGCCATGCATTTTCCAAGTACGCATACGTAGGGCCACATTACAAGGCCTTGCACAAGGCACATATTTTGTTCAACCCACGCACTAAAGCACTTACCCATCATCATTTATGGGTTACAAGTACTTGACATGAAAACGAGGAAAGCCATCTTTGGAAGAACCAGAGGACATCAAGGTGACAACAACAAGCGCAGAAGCAATGCACCATGGGAGTTACTCATAATCCACAGTGATAACCTCTTTTGAGTAGCTCACAATTTTTGAAAGCTCACAAAGACAATATCAAGCTGGAATATAAGGAAGAAGTCCATGCAAAGTCAGCAATGACAAAGTGAAGAACCAGACAAATGACGAAGCTGCATTGGAAAGATGGACCGGTGCTGTCGACACATGAAGGGCACTACCTCTCAGTGTACTACATGGAACAACCACTACAACAAGGGTCTGTCAGGGACGACAGACTCAAGCGGGGGGGGGAGTGTTGCAGCTCAAGATCAAGGACAAAGCATGGAAGCGCATCAAGGAAGTGAACACACGAGAAGAAGGAGCAAGTAGGGAGCTCCAAGATTCACATGTCAAATTTTCAAAAGAAATCCCTATAAAAATAGTGATTTTTATCACTAAATATCATTGTAAATACCATTTTCTATTTTTACAGCTCCATTTTGTTCAAGCCAAGGAGTCCTTGAGCTTGAGGAGTATTAGATGTATCATACTTCCAATTTTCATAATTTTTAGATTCCGTTTGAGCCCCCAAATAAGCCCTAGAACCTAATTTTTAACTAGGCCGGACACTATGTCTGGACAGGGCCAAAACCACTCAAAAACTATAAAAAGGGCTGGAGAGCTCATTTTTGAGGTTAGCTTGTTGTAGATTTCAGCTTTGTAAGAGAGCTCTTTGGTAATCGAAGCTTTCCATTGTTCCACTCTTTGTTCTTACCTTGTGCACGTGTGTGTGTATGTGTGTGCGTGCTTGTGTGCTTTCACTCGCACTTGTGCACGTCATTTGCTCTTGGTCTTCATACCGGTCCTCACGTCTCCACGGATTGACATTTATGAGGTGTATCTCCTCACGTTGGTACTCACCATTGTGCTAGAGTGACAGATACATACACATATACATATACATATACATATACACATACACATACATATACATATACATATACACATACATATACATATACATATACATATACATATACACATACACATACATGTAGGTATATGCAATACCAAAGCACATGCGGAAAATGATGGTCCAATAACCCAAAGAGACTCAAATTAGAGTCTTAATTAAAATTCAATACTTTAGTCCCCTTAAATACTTAACCTCATCTTTGTACATCAAAGTAAATCCAACATTCATCTACATAAACGGGATCACATCATAGCATCATACATAGACATATCATTATGTCATCTTTAACACTTCATATTCACGCATATAATAACTTATGGCTTCTTCATGTGACCTGCATCTAGCCAAATGTATACATGAACCCACATTTGTTAAGCATGATATCACTATGAATACAAATTCAGGTTTCCATATTCATCCTCATTGCTTTGCGGCCTGCATATAACTTTTCACGACACTTTCACAACATCATACATTATTAAACTTCAAAAATGGTTGCCTGCAAGTATTGATCTGTATATGATCCCGTTTATTTTTGAATGCTATCATAACAATCGACATCAATATTCTTTTCTATATGACATGATGCACATGTTATAATACTGCATCATAACATTTCATTAATGAGTATTGAAGGCAACTACATCATATGACCAGTAGTTCAACAATATCTTATAGCTCTCTAACAAAGACCATACAATCATAAACAATAGTGACCATGCTGGTATTTTCATAACCAACTCCCTGCATATGTTCTTGATCCAAGATGATAACCATTTATAAGAGAGATAACCTGCATATGTTCGTGATCCAAGACAATAACCTGCATATGTTCTTGATCCAAGATGATAACCTGCATATGTTCTTAATCCAAGACGATAACATGCATATGTTCTTCATCCAAGATGATAACCTGCATATGTTCTTAATCCAAGATGATAACCTGCATATGTTCTTCATCCAAGATGACAACAGTTTACTGTATACATATAAGGAATATATAAGAGATATCGTTCCTCTTCAATACATATATGACATTCATAGGCGTTCCTACAGATGTACAGTCACATCATGCTGATCAACTCATCATGTCTGCACACCTAAGAGAAATGAATTTTATATAGCTTACGGGATTATGTGCATATAACTTCCAATAGTAATATGTGCATGTTTGGAATCTACATAGAACGTAGGAAATTCCCATGTAAAACAACATGTTGAATGTAAAACAACATGTTGAGTACAGTTCATTAGCATATAAGAAAATGTATAACTTTATAATCAAGCAAAACTCTTGTCACATCATGCTAGATGATCTTACATAACCTGCAACAATGTATATCAAGTTATGAACCTGCAACAATATATATCAAGTTATGCATCATACCTTTATTTGCACTTTTGACTTCTTGATGATTTGCTCCATACGACATTAAGAAGTCAACTTACTGTCATAATAAATTTTCTACTCAATAGGTCAAAGCTCAAGCGCTGTTCACGAATCCTCTCAATAGAAGCTAAAAATATGTTCATCACATTAAAAAAACACACAATGCTCATGTACAGTAAGGACGAGACAGAGATAGAATTTGACAGACCTCTATTACAGAAAAAAGGACAGCTTACTTTTAGCACAGTCGGATATACATCGAAATGCTCCTCTTATCGTAAACATGTCATCCTTCCGAGGGAGCTACAAGGAAACCACAATCTTACACATCCATGGGAGGCCGCGGTGCTGTACAAGCCACACTAACCTCTTTTCACATGCCTTCTTAAATAGAAATGTATGCAGCTTCATCAAGCTCCATTCCGTGCGTGGATTGAGGAAATGTTGGCGGTTTCTTTTCAAAAGCATAATTTAAGGAACTACCTTTTTCCACGTGGTGAACAAAAGATTTGATCTAAATATGAATATAGAATGAAAAACGAACTAGTCCTTAAAAGTGTGTTCACATGCATAAATATGAATCTAAGGGATAAAACTTAAGAGAGGTTTTCTATGGGATATATGATGGAGGGTAAAGTGAGAGATAGATAGGGGAACATATATATGAAAAGTTTCCATTGAAGCTTGCTGCATTTTCAACAATACATATACATATACATATACACATACATATACATATCCATATACATATACATATGCATATACATATACATATACATATACATATACATATACATATACATATACATATACACATACATATACACATACATATACACATACATATACATATACATATACATATACATATACAATACATATACATATACACATACACATACATATACATATACATATACATATACATATACATATACAATACATATACATATACACATACACATACATATACATATACATATACATATACACATACACATACATATACATATACATATACATATACATATACACATACACATACACATACACATACACATACACGTACACATACACATACACATACACATACACATACACATACACATACACATACACATACATATACACATACATATACATATACATATACACATACAATTACAATTACAATTACATATACATATACATATACATATACATATGCATATACATATACATATACATATACATATACATATACATATACATATACATATACATATACATATACATATACATATACATATACATATACATATACATATACATATACATATACATATACATACACATATACATATACATATACATATACATATACATATACATATACATATACATATACATATGCATATACATATACATATACACATACATATACATATGCATATACATATGCATATACATATGCATATCCATATGCATATCCATATGCATATCCATATGAATATACATATACGTATACATATACGTATACATATACGTATACATATACGTATACATATACGTATACATATAGGTATACATATAGGTATACATATAGGTATACATATAGGTATACATATAGGTATACATATACGTATACATATACGTATACATATACGTATACATATACGTATACATATAGGTATACATATACGTATACATATAGGTATACATATACGTATACATATAGGTATACATATACGTATACATATACGTATACATATACGTATACATATACGTATACATATACGTATACATATACATATACATATACATGTACATATACATGTACATATACATATGTTAAAAGTCAAGCTTCAAGCTACAAATTCGTGGGGAATCTTTTATGGACATGTGGAGCAATCAAAGGAAGCCAAAAGCCACGAGATTCCATCAAGAAAAGTCACTCAACCACTCCCCAATTCATCTCAACTAAATCCTCCAAGTTAGGAGGCTGATTTGGAAAGGTAGTTCCTAGATTTTAGGGGCACACTTCTCACTATAAAAGGAGCATGTATCCCGACTTCTTTTGGGCCATCTTCTTGGCTTTTTAGCTCATGTAAAGTGAGCACTAAGTGCTGGAGTTGTGATAAGCAAGCCCCTTGCTTAAGCTAGCCCCTTGCTTGCTTGTTTGTTTTCTTTTAGTAGGCATATCTATGTGTGTGCGCAGGCAGTGTTGCAACTCTCTACCCGTGAGTTGTTAGCATTGGTTCTCCCTCATATTGTATCCATTTGATGTAATTCTTGTCTCATTGGATAGCTATTAGAGTCTATTTTATGCTCACAAATTCTCTGGACCATTCTCTGAGTAATTTGGGAGCAACATTCATTTTAGTGAAGTTGTGTGATTGATATCTCTCTCTCTGTGTGTAGGCTCTGTTGGAAATATTTTGCTCTCTGTTGTAAGGGCTGGTTCTCCTTCTCTATTCATCCATTTGCTATGATTTTGGTGTCATTGGGTATCTATTAAAGTGTTCTAAATTTTATTCAAGTTTGAGATTCATTCTCTGTATAATCTCTGAGAAAAGCTTGCTGGAGTGAAGTGAGGTCTCTACTTGACTAGCAGTTGTGAGCATTCAACTAGCTCATGTTGTAGACATTGTTTCTCTTTGTGTAAGCATCCATTTGAAGTAAAATGTGTCTTGTTGGAAAGCTCTTGGTGTCTACTACAGGTCTACAAAAGCTCACTGGAGTTCTTTGCATAAGCTCTGAGTAAGAGCACTTTTGGTGTGTAGAGGTCAAAGAAGGATACCTGTGGAGGTCATTCGCGCTTCGTCGTTGCTTAGGGGTTGAGATACTTCCCCCATCAGTGGTATCAGAGCATTTGGGCATCTTGGAGGCATCACATACAAGCAAGAAGACCTATTGGAGTTGGTGGTTGAAGATTTGCATCAACAAAAGCTTCTTGGAGGTAGCTCACATCAAGGGGGAGCTATTCTACTCAAAGTTTCAAGAGCATAAGGTGTCCATTTAAGGAAAGCTTTGGATTGAGGTAACCTCAGAGCCTCATTTTCATTTTACACACATTGGAGCATTAGCCAAGGGCTAGGTCAAGTATCAAAGACTAGATATGGGAGACTTCAACACTCAAATTGAAAAGCTAGACAAAGGGAACTATCAACCATGGAGATTTAGGGTCTCCAACTATCTTATGGGCAAGGGCCTTTGGGGGTTGATTAGTGGAAGTGAACCAAGACCTAGGTTGGATGAGAATCCAACCAATGACCAGAGAAGGGCTTTTAGGGAATGGAATGAAAGAGACAAGAGGGTTATCTTTATCCTTTCCCAACACATTAGCAATAGCATGATCGGCCATATCCAAGACTTGGATTCAAGCATGAAGGTATGGGAGACACTTGAAAGGCTTTATTCAACAAGCACCAAAGCAAGGAAGATCCAACTCAAGAATGAGCTCAACAACCTTAGGAAGAGCTCAGGGAGTAGCATAAATGACTACATACTTAAGGTCAAGGAGTTATCAGATGCATTGGGATCCATTGGAAGCCACGTAGACGATGACGATCTTGTGGCTTATACTCTCAATGGTTTGAGAGATGATGAGAAGTGGAAACCCTTTACCACTTCAGTATATGTAAGGGATAATCTTCCCGATTTTGAGCAATTGGTTGCTCTCATGGTCACCGAAGAAATGAACATAGGTGGAAGTTCAACTAAAAGCAAGGATGCACAAGTTTTCTATGCAGGTAATCAAAGGGGCAAAGGAAGACGAGGACAAGGAAGGGGCAAAGGAAGGTTTGGAGGAAGGCAAGGCCACTCAAGCAATCAAGGACATGACCAAGGCACCTCATCATAAAGAGGGAGAGGACGAACAAGAGGAAGAGGAGGACGACATCAACAAAACAAGAATCAAGATGGCGAAGGATGTTACATATGTGGCAAGTTTGGCCACTATGCTAGAGATTGCTACCAAGGAGGAAACCAAAGGAGCTATAATCAAGGTTCTTCATACAAAGGCCAAGGTAATTATGCTTCTACAAGTTCAGAAAATGACAATCTCTTGATGATGCACATGAATGGGAATTCAAGCAAAGTAGATAACACTTGGTATATTGATAGTGGATGTAGCAACCATATGAGTTGCAATTCTTCTTGGTTTACTAATCTACATGTTCCCAAAGGTAAAGGACATGTAGAAACAGGTGATGATACAGCCCATGAGATCTCCCATGTTGGAGATGAAGCTTTGGATGACAAGGAGGAAGGAAGATGTCTCAAGGATGTCTTGCATGTACCTACCATCACAAAGAACTTGGTGTCCGTTGGGCAAATGGTTGAAAGAGGCTATCAAGTAAGGTTCAACAAAGGTGGATGCTTTGTGGAGAATCCTAAGCAAGGTTACAAGGTCATAGCAAGAGGAAAGAAGCAAGGGAGACTCTTCAATTTCGAGGTAAATTCTCATTCCACTCAACATGTCTACTTCACATATGGAAACAAGAGGATTTTGGAGTTGGACTTGTGGCACAAGAGGATAGGTCACATCAACATACAAAGAATGAAGGAAATGCAATTCAAGAGGCTGGTTGAAGGTCTTCCCAACTTCCAAGGACAAGGTATGAAGCATTTATGTGAATCTTGTCAACTAGGGAAGCAAGCGAGACTTCCATTCAAGAAGAGTGGCTACATAAGCCAACATCCATTGGAGTTGATACATACAGATGTGTGGGGGCCAACCAAAGAGCAATCCATTGGAGGTAACAAGTACTTTGTCACTTTTATAGATGATTGCACAAGTATGGTTTGGGTTTATTTCATCAAAAACAAATCAGATGTGTTTACATGTTTCAAAGCATTCAAGGCAATGGTAGAAAAGGAAACAGGTACATATATCAAGAAGCTAAGGTCCGATGGAGGGGGAGAATATTTCTCCAATGAGTTTTCTGATTTTTTAATGGATCAAGGCATCAAGAGGCAAGTAACATGCAGGTACACACCCCAACAAAATGGAGTAGCAGAGAGAAAGAATAGATACATTGCCGAGATCGCTAGAGCAATGCTTAATGAGATGAATGTACCTAACATATTTTGGAGTTATGCAGCAAATACCGCCGTGTATCTTATGAATAGGGCTCCTACCTCAGGGATCCATGGCTTGACACCATATCAAGCCTATTATGGTAAGAAACCTGATCTTTCCCACTTGAAGATATTCGGATGTACTTGTTATGTACATGTGCCAAGTGAATTGAGGCACAAGCTACAACCAAAGGCAGAAAAGTGTGTGTTTCTAGGATATTCAAATGATCATAAAGGTTAAAGGTGCTTCAACCCAAACACAAAGGACTTGAGGATATCAAGGGATGTAGCATTTGATGAGCTACTCCCTTGGTATAAGAAGTATGATTGTATGCAGGACTATGAAGAAGAAAAGCATGGACATGATGAAGAACAAATAGACCTAGAGCTAAGCGGCCCAAGGTGTTCCATCAATGAAGATAGTTCAAGCATGAACTCACCATGGAGGGGGAGATCTTCATCAAGCTATGAATCACAATCAATCAACAAAGGCAAAGCAACATTGGTGGAGTTGGATGAAGAAGGTAATGAAGTTGAACATGATGAAGGACACATGATGGAGAAAGAAGCCACGTCAAAGAAAGAGATCAAGTTCCCAAGGCAAAGGAGGTTTATTCCTCCAAAAGGTGAAGAAAGGAAGTCTTCTAGAGTTAAGTATCCAACTCAAAGGTTTACTTATGATTCATACATGGCAACACATTATGCATATATGAACAAAGTAGTAGAAGATCATGAGCCCGATTGCTATGAAGATGCAAGCAGGTACACCGAATGGAAAGAGGCAATGCAAGAAGAGATCGACGCACTTGAGGAAAATCAAACATGGACTCTAGTGCCCAAGAAGGAGAACATGAAGGTAATAGGTAATAAGTGGTTGTATAAAGTAAAGAGGAATTCAGATGGATCTATTTCTAGGTTCAAAGCAAGATTGGTGGCCAAGGGTTTTGCACAAACCTATGGAGTGGACTTTGAAGAGACATTCAGCCCCGTGGCAAAGATGAGCACCATTCGGACACTCATTGCAATGGCTGCTAGCAAAGGATGGAAGCTTTTCCAATTGGATATCAAGAATGCCTTTCTCAATGGAGACTTGGAAGAAGAGGTATACATGGAGCAACCACTAGGTTTTGTTCATAAAGAGTTTCCACATCATGTTTGTAGGTTGAAGAAGGCACTTTATGGCCTAAAGCAAGCTCCAAGGGCTTGGAACCAAAGATTGGTGGACTATTTGATCAAATGTGGTTACAATCAATCCAAGGCGGATCCATCTCTCTTCATCAAACAAAGAGGAGAACTTGTAGTCTACATGTGTGTGTATGTAGATGATCTTATCATTACAGGTAATGATACAAAGGGCATTGAGGAGATCAAGGCAAAGCTTGGAAAGGAGTTTAGGATATCTGATCTTGGAGATCTTAGGTATTTTCTTGGCATTGAAGTTGTATACAAAGAAGAAGGTATTATGCTCATACAAAGGAAGTATATTCTAGACCTACTTGAGAGGTTTGGGATGCTACATTGCAAGCCTATTTCAAATCCCATGGAAGTTAATGTAAAGCTAAGCTCCATTGATGGAGAGCCATTAGAGGATGTAACTTTTTATCACTCTATTGTAGGCTCTTTCAATTATGCCACAATAACTAGGTCTGACATAGCATATGGAGTTGGAGTGTTATCACAATTTATGCATAGTCCAAGGACTACACACTTGCAAGCTGCAAGAAGAATGTTACGATATCTCAAGGCCACTATAAATGAAGGATTGTTCTATTCATTTGATGATGATATGCAGGTCAAAGCTTATTCTGATGTGGATTGGGCCGGTTCCAAGGAGGATAGAAGAAGTACAAGTGGTTACCTAGTCATGCTAGGTAGCAAGATCATCTCATGGATTTCAAAGAAGCAACCCACGGTGGCATTATCTTCCACCGAGGCTGAGTAAAGAGCTTTGGCTCAAGTCACATGTGACCTAATGTGGATTAAGAAGTTATTTATGGAGCTTAATTTGCAGGTTGACACATATCCAATTTTTTGTGACAATATGAGTAGCATTCATCTAGCATCGAATCCTATCTATCATGCTAGAACCAAGCATATTGAAGTGCACTATCACTTCATAAGGCTTTGGATGGAATGAAGATTTCAAAATTCAAGCAAAACATCAACATGAAGGAGCTTGGATGAGGATGAAGAATTGAAGCTTGAGGGGGAGTGTTAAAAGTCAAGCTTCAAGCTACAAATTCGTGGGGAATCTTTTATGGACATGTGGAGCAATCAAAGGAAGCCAAAACCCACGAGATTTCATCAAGAAAAGTCACTCAACCACTCCCTGTTGCTCTAGCACAATGGTAAGTACCACGTTAAGAAGCTTCACCTCCTTAATTGTCAATCCGTGGGAGAGGTAGGAGTGATATGAAGATCGTGAACGTGAGATGATGTGAGAGTGAAGGTGAGAAGCACAAAGATGCACACACACATACACACACACAATGAAGAGACAAGCAAGACACAATGGAAGGTGGGAAATTAGCTCTATTACTCAAGAATACTCTTACAAGCTCAAATTAGCTCTATGCTCACACTAACCAAAATGAACCAACCTCAAAAATGAGCTCTCTAGCTCTTTTTATAGTTTCTAGACTAGTTTTGACCGGTTTCACATCTAGTGACCGGCCTAGTTAAAAAATAGGTCCTAGAGGCTATTTGGAAGGGTAAACGATGTCTAAAAATAACGAAATTTGGTACGAGCATTCTACCTAAGCTCCTCAAGCTCGAGGACTCCTCGGCTTGCACAAAATGGAGCTATGGATTACAAAATGGGGTTTTCTATGATACATATGTTACAATTAGTGATAATAATCACTGTTGAATGTTTGGAGAATTAATAAGAAATATATTTGTTTTAAAAAATTGATCCGCCTGGCTCCCTGCTTCGTTTTCACATGCTTCCGTGGCGTCTGTGCCTCTCACTGCTTCCAACACCCCCCTCCCTCTCGCTTCTGTCGTCCCTGACAGAACCTTGTTGTGAGGTCTGCCGGATGTAATTCTGTAGGAGGTCTTGAGCGAGGGTGTGCTCTGATATACGAATACCTCGGGCTAGATCAGCCTCGAGTTTCTCCCAATCGATAGGTTGTGGCTCGTCTGGTGGTGGGAGCTGATAATGTGTGGAGTACACCATTCGTTCACAGGCGATTAATTGCAATAAGTGTGTGGGCCTGCTTATAAATACCTCTGAATGGTACTCCCAAAAGCCAGTGGTGAACATTTCTTCGAATGTCTGCTTGTAACATGCCGGTAGATATTTGATCCTGTAGTGCCAGGCGTAACACACCCGTAGCGATGGCGTTGTGCTCATATCATAGACTAAATCAAAGTTGCCATGCTCAAAGCCCGGGGTGTTAACATGGGGAGCCTTGATGCGTCGGAAGACTTTAAAGACCATCTGCATCATGTCAAAGATTTTGACAGTCATGTGCGCGGCAACATCATCCATATGTTTTAATCGAGGGAGCCAGTGGCGGATCGTCGCCATCATGTAGCCTACTGTGGGTAACTCGATTGGTGGCCTGAAATAGGGATAGTTCAGCCAGTCTTGGCACTGCTTATTGTTCTGTACCTTAATGGCGAAGGCAGTCCAAGAGCGGCGTCGTGGGACTGGTCCCCAGCATGGGTTAAATTTTAAATGTAGCGGCGCTTTTACCCATGTGCTCATCATCTCGGGATAGTTTTGCAATAAATCTCTGCGCCAGTCTGGTTGAAGGATTTCACCTCTCTGCGCCCTTGGTGGCAAGTCCTCTGGCTCGAATTGAGTGGCATGCGTGGGTTTCATGCCTGTTTCTTTCTCTATGGTTAACTGGTATTCGGCCATTAACATGAAGTACGGTTTATATTGGAGCTCATGCCCGGATATGTATCGTCGCGGGGCCAATTGAGCAAAGAATGGTGACTGTAAAATTTTCTCTTCAATTATGGCCATGGCATGTAGCTGTGCCTCTACTCTGGCCGAGTGTGTCGTTCCGAGTTCTTCAACTGTCTTCATCCACGCGGGGGTAGGTAATTCGTAGGTCATCTGGCCTTCGGCCGTGACACGTCCGCCTGGGATGGGTATCGGTTCATATGCCTCTTCGAATGTCTCCTCCACCGGGATAGTGACGGTTTCTTCCTCAGCTGGTAGCTCAGGTGGGGAGTCTGGCCTTGGTGGTGCTTCATAGACTGCAATTCTAGATTCAAGATTTGTTACCTGGGCCCGGAGTGCGTTGAGTTCCTCTAAAACTTCAGGGGCAGGGTCCACAGGCGCTGGTAATTCTGCTGCTACTTGTACTTGTTGTGTTGCTGGTTCTCTGAGCTGTAGCAGTTTGTGATCTTCCTTTAACTTTTGATGTTCTTCGTTCATACGATCATAGTCCTCGAGCAATCTAACATGGTCGTCTAGCAACATCCGCATCGATTCGGATGGGATAGCTTTGAATTTGCTCGGACTTAGTGGTTGGTCTGGATGGTCCAAAGCCGCTTCCAAGTTCTCTCTATTCTGCTCTTGGAGTCTCTGGTTCTCCTCTTTTGCTGCGGCTAAGTGTCTTCTTAGTAAGCCCATATTTCTAGTAAGCGTTGCATTGCGGACGGTCTGGGCTCTAAGTAGGTTATCCAAATCCGCGGTGGCCTCTTTGGTTTTCTCCTCACTTTCTAGTTCTAACTTGTGATAGACCTCTCGTAAATCTTGGTATCGGCTGTTCAGTGAGGCGTTCTCAATTGATAACGAATTAAGCTGCGTTTGTAATTCGTTCGTCGTTTTCTGTAGCTGTTGATAGTTGGTGCCGAGTGATGCAAACTCGTCGCGGACTTGCGTCATGCATGCGAACATGTGTTGAAATGCTGTGTCTATGGTGGGCGATAGTAGTAGTGAAGTGCTAAATGAGGATGCAGCGGGAGTAGATGCAGTGGGAATGGGAAATGGGGTTGGGACAGTGGATGCAGTGGTGATTGTGGAAAATTGTGAAGTGCCTAAATATGAGGGTGCTGTGAGGGGAGTGGGTGGTGGTGAGGTGGATGGTGATATGTCCATGCCATTGGACGTGTTTAGTGTTGTGACTGTGAAAAGTGGTGTAATCGTGGGTGGTTGTGTAGGTGTGAATACGGGATTTACAAATGTAGAGTAGTTTAGAGGGGGGATGGTAGGTTGGGGGGGTGAGACTGGTGAGAAGGTTAGTGGGGTTAGGAAGGGGAATGGGGGTCTTAGAGGTGGGGGAAACGCTAGGAAGGATGAAGGGGTGAAGGGGTTAACATATGGATGCGGAGGGTTGGGTGTGGGCATGGTGGTATGAATGGGTAAGGAAAAGGTTGTGGCTATGTTGCCTTGTACAGGTGTGGATGTGGGGGAAGCAGGTGGGTGTGCGGGGGACACAGGATGGGTTGGTGAAAGATGAGGTGAGAGAGGAGTCGAAGGGGTGGATGTTATTTCGAGGATAGTAGTGGTATGTACAATGGTGGTACGGGGTGGTGAATCTACAAGGATGGTTTCTGCGGTCAATGAACTTTCTGGGGCGAGGCGTGCCTCCCTGGCTTGTGCTGAAGATGGAGCTCCTGTTGGTACACGAATATACTCTCCGGGCTTTGAAAGTAGTCGCACTCGGCGGGGATCAAACTGTGGTAGTTGCTTTCTTTGTAAAAACCTGAGTGCTTCATGGGAGCCTACTGATTTGACTAACTCTCTGAACCCTCTGATATATGCGTCTTCGAATCCTCCGGAGATGAGTTCCTGTTCAATTAATGCCTGGCTCTCCTCTTCAGTTAACTTCTTTCGTGCCCAGACTTTTTCCATGGTACGATATAATTTCTTTATAGCCAGTGTGTACGCTGCGGCTTCGAATGTTTCATCTTCATATGTGCTGGTGTCGCCGTGTGTGTCAGTCTGTTGGCCTTGGCCATCTGTCTGTCCCTCTTGTGAGCCCTGGCTGGCTTCATCGTCGCCTTCCTCGTTGTCTGTTTCGGTTCTCTCTTCTTCAGAGCTTGACACAGCTTGTCCCTGTGGCAAGTCTCGCGGCGTGGTAGGGTAGCTGGGGCGTTCATATTCCTGGGAGAACAGTTGCGCTTCTGAATACTGGAATTCGTTTGAGAATGCATCGGGCATCTCAAAATCAAATGTCGTGTTTATGGGGTCGGCCTCCATATGTGGTATCGGGAAAGAAAACGCTTCCGCACCAATAGTGGTGGGAGCTTCTACTGTTGTGGTGGTGGGTTCTGAGGTGGCAGCTGCTTGAGGTGCAGCGGTACTAGTGGTGGCCTCTGTAATCACTGGTCTGGACAACCGTATGCGAATAGGTTGTACAGTGGGAGCAGCTTCTGTCTGTGGTCGCTCTGGAGATGGTTGTGGTGATGGCGACTCTGGCACTTGAAGGCAAGGGATGGTGCCTCACATGCGCTTACCTGCCCGTGTCCTACTGGGCTTCCTGGCTTTCTTCGTTGTGCCCTTGAATGCCTTCAATTCTTCTCCTGTTAGTGCACGCTCAATTGGCAAGTCATAAGCCAAACACATGTACACAATTCTAGTGAGCGCACAACATCCGTTAAGCACCTTCTTGCGCTCCCATCTGTGCTGTGCCAGATACATTTGATCTATGATCCAGCTTGCCACATCAACTGTTTAAGGTCCCGTACATGCCAAATACAATCCGAACCAGATTCGTTTATGGGGCATGGTAAATCTGTCCTGAGCTGGGAATGCGAAATGTTGCATGCATATCCTTAGTGGCTTTGACAGCTCAGGGGTAATGGCAGAGATCTCCTCCCACTTCGTGACGTCCCCATGTTTCATCGGTTCTGGAATTAATCTCTCTCGATCTGTGGGTGTGTGGGTTCCATGAATCTTGATGGCTGCTCTGATTAAGTCCTTAGAGAGATAAAATCTCTTGTAAGGTGGATCGTCCACTAGAGTAGGCAATATGAAGGTTCCTGGGATGTCCTTATTCTCTGATGCCAGTAAGGTAGTGATTAAGTAATAGCACCTGTAAAAATCCGGTTTGGGCAGAGGATCACTGAAGTATTCTGTGAAGCCTGCTCTGGCCCAAACATGAGTTAAATCCTGGGTGCTTTGTAGGGCTTCGAACTCTCTGGAGAAAAACTGGTACTTTCCCCACGTGCGGTCATCAAAAGTCAGAGAGGATTCAAATATAAAGTCCGCGTCCGCAAGGGGTCCTGCAAGGCCCTGAAACCAATGAGAGTTCCTGTGAATTTTTTCGGTGTAGCCCATGGGTGGGTTGTCGATAGGCATTGGCCCTGGAAATCCCTGAAATTCCGGCGGTGGGGCAGTCGGGTGGGACTCTGCTCGTAGCACGTTGAGGGGCACAGCCGCTACACTGGGGCCTGCTCCTGATGTTCCTTCGTCGGTTTGCATGGTGGCTGGTGCGATAGTGAGAAAGATCTGCTACAAAAGATTAACACATTAGCATGGAAATTAATTATGATCCCATTAAAGTGAGACCGCAATCCCTTTCCATAACTGATGCGTAACCCGTGTAGCCAAGTGCTGTGATGTGATAGATGCAAAGTTCTTGCAGCACTAGTGCAGGTCTCTAGACACCTATACGTTTCAGATCATGCATACATTTCTTGATGAGATGAGATTACGAGTGGTGTGTGATGATGGTGTGTGAATTTATACAAGGTTTAAAGGTTAGTGATTTAGTACAAGGTTGTATGTTAGTCGGGGGGTAGTTAGACAATGGGTTAGGGGAAGACGGTTGGACACGTTTCGGTATCCATTTCCTAAAGATCTTGGAGTGGGTGGTGGGTTTCTGCTGAGGGGTAAAAGGTGGTGTCGGGTTTGGTGGTATCGAGGGATGAGATGAGTTATGGGGGCTATGTATTACATGGCTTATGGGTTGAGCTATGATACATGGTTTGGGTACCCAAATCTGCGTGGGCGTGGGTCTATGGGTAAGGTACTTCTTGGCGATCCACATTTGTCGAATGCTCGGACCTGTAGAAGAAGGTTGAGGGGATGGTGGATATCGATTCTGTTTCTGTTCTGCCTTTTTTTTGTCGATTTCTGCTTGGCTGGAGTTCTTTGGTGCTTTTTGTCCTTTCGGCACCCATATTTGTCTGGTGCCGCTTCCTTTGGGTGGCCTGAACTGCCTTCCTTGTTGTTTCCTCCGATACTGCGGTCGGTCTGGGTTCCTTTGTCGTGGTTGACTCTGTTGTTGTTGAGGTTGAGAGGTCGGATGGACACTCTGCTTTGGAAAAGAAGGGAGATCCAACACTTGCGTGACCTGCCCATTAGGAAGTGATGCCTTTTGTAACTTTAATCTAGGCCAGTCCGCAACAAGTTTGGAAGGATGAGCACCGCAGGGTGTCGTGCTCATTTGGCCGCTGATGCAACCCACCTGACCTCTGATTGTGCCCTTCTGCCCTTGCGGTTGGGTAACTGTCTCTTCTAGTTTGCAGGAAGTCCCAGGGAAGATCTCCTGTCGTCCTTCTGATTGACAACTGTCCATAGCCAAGCCCGAGTGGGTTGGTGTAGACGTAGCGTGACTGGTCTGCTTAGAGATCTTCCGGTCTTCCGTCGCATGGATTTCATAGGGTCTAGGGTCACAACCGTCAAGCGGAATGCCGTTAGGGAAGTCAAGCGGTATCACTCGCTTCTGCTCTAAGGTTCCAATCTGTAAGGAGCCTTGTCTAAGATTTAGGTCCACTGAGTGATCGTATAGCCAATCTTGGCCAAGGATTAGGGGTTCTATCAGGTCGTCATCATGGCACACTAATAGCTTTGCTGTCATCGTCAAATCCTTAATGAGGATAGGAAGGTCCACCTCACCCATGCAAGGGGTTTCCATGCCTCCTAGGCCTATGAGATATGCCTCAATTGGCCGCATTTCTATTCCTGAATCCTTATAGTGGGACCATCTAATCGCACTAGTCGCAGCACCTGAGTCAATCAAAGCCCTGAGTTCTTGGCTATGGTTACCGTGCTCTAGCCTAACTTTAATGAATGGTCTCCTGTCCACTATGCTAGGATGAGTGGTTGACTTTACTTGACACATGGCCATGGGATATCTGGGTGATGTTTCCAGATGGTTATAATGTTCTCTCCCTAGTCCTTGTCTTCTTAGCTTCATGCGCTTAATGCGTTCTATGGCTTCTGCCTGAGCTTCAGCTCGTATTCTATTTTCTTCCTCCTTACGCTTCTTTGCCAACGTGAGTCGTCTAAGCATATCTTCAGTAAGAGGTTCTTGATATAGCTTGACTCTACAGCCACTAATGTAATTAGGCATTATATCTCCTTCTAAGGTGGCTAACTGTACTCCTCCACTAGTCGAAAGTCTGTTAATGATCATAGGTCCATAACCTCGCTTTTCTAACTTCCGTGCGTGCTGTTTCAGCGTATACACTAGAACTAAATCTCCTTCTTTTAGGCCTTTATCTTTCACATGTGCATCAAAATATGCTTTCTGTCGCTTCTTCGCTGCGTATATTCCTGCTGCTGCCTTTAGCCTAGTTTCTCCTAATCGTTCCAAGTCCATTATTCTTGCTGATAATTCATGGCCGGTCCACTGATGTTCTTGTGCAACCTTAAGGGTCGGTATCAAGAAGTCCAAGGGAAGCACTGCATTCTGACCAAAAACCATCTGAAAGGGAGTTGCATTGAGTACGGTCTTGTAGGCCACTCTATATGCCCAAACAGCGTGGTGTAACTGTTTGTCCCAATCTGAACGTTTGTTGTTCACGAGTTTCGTCAGTACGGTACATAGTATCTTGTTAGTGCTTTCAGCCTGACCATTGGCCTGAGGATGATATGGTGCAGATTTCTTGTGAATCACCATAAAATCCTGTAACAAATATTCAATGACTTGGTTTAGAAAGTGAGTGCCTCGATCGCTCACTAACTCTATAGGCAGTCCATATCTTGTAAAGACATTTTCAAATAAGAATTTTGCAGTCGTGTGAGCATCATTCTTTTTTGTGGCTTTTACCTCTACCCATTTCGTCAGATAATCTGTAGCAACAATAATGTATTCCGCATGTGTACCTTTTGCAGGGGGGTTAATGGGTCCTACAAAGTCTATACCCCACTTAGAAAAGGCACGTCCGCCCATCATGGGTTTCAATGGCATTTCATCTCTGCGAGTAGGAAACTGAGTTCTTTGGCACACGTCACATCTCTTTACATAGGTATGTGCATCCATGTGAAGAGTGGGCCACCATAATCCTGAAAAGAGGATGGCTTTGACTATCCTATCTGGTCCAAAATGACCTCCTGCAACACCTTGGTGTGCAGTCTCTAGTATGCTCAGATAATCGCTCTCATGAACACATTGTCTTAAATATCCATCTCGTCCTCTTTTGTATAAATTATCGCCAATGAGTGAATAGTCTTGAGCTTCCTGCTCTAGACTGCGTTGTCGAGCTAAGGTCATTCCTTGAGGGAATGTGTTCGTCCTCAAGTAAGTCACTAAAGGTTCACTCCAGTCTGGTGTGAGAGACACGTGATACAATGTAGCATGCTCTACTGGTGGTCTTTCACAACAAACATGGCATTCCTTACACAACTTGTAGACATCTGCTTCCATCGTAGGCCAAAATACTCCTAGTCTTTGCAGAGTCTGTAATGTTCGATGTTTCGAATGATGTTGCTTTAGTGCACCTATGTGTGCTAATTGCAACCAATTCGCATGTTCTGAGTCATCTACACAACAAGCAAGAATCTTTTGATTATCCTGTTTGTATATGCTTCCTGCCATTATTTGGTATCTCTGAGACTTGGTAATCTCTCCTTCTTTGATCTTTATCCTAGGATTCTTGGGTCCGTATGTCAGAATAGGGACTAAAGGCTTAGCCCATTCTGGTGCTATCTCAAGGTTACACAAGTATGCATCTGGTAGATCATCCGCTACTCCTTGAGGGCCTTCTCCTGAGGTTAATCTTGAAAGGTGGTCGGCTCTAAGATGCGTCTTTCCTTTCCTGACTACTACTTCAAAATCATACTCCATGAGTAATAGAAACCAGCGTATCAATCGTCCTGTGTTACATGGTTTGTTGACTAAATATAATAGGGCTTGATGATCTGTAAAGAACTTGAATTTGTTTGCCAACAAGTAATGCCTAAACTTCTTTACTGCGTAGATCATCCCTAGTCCTTCTCGTTCCGTCGTGGTGTAATTTCTTTCTGCTGCGTTCAGTTGTCTGCTAGCGTAGGCTATGGGGAGATCGATGTTACCTTCATTCGTGGGTTGTGCTAACACACATCCTATGGCGTAATTGGATGCATCCACATGTACATGGAATGGCTTACTCCAATCTGGGGTAGTCAATATAGGTGCTGAGCACAAGCGTCTTTTAAGTTCATTGAATGAATTTTCGCATTCATCTGTCCACTCAAAATTGGTCAAAAGAGAGTACAGAGGCTTGGCTATGATTGCATACATGTGTATGAATCTCCTATAATAACCGCAATGGCCCATAAATGCCTGTAACTCTTTCACATTAGTTGGTCTAGGTAATTCTGCAATTACCTTCACCTTTTCCTCGTCCGTAGAGATTCCATTTTTTGACACAATGTGTCCTAGAATTTTGCCTTGTCTGACCATGAAAACGCATTTTTCTGGGTTCAAACAAACCTGATATTCTCGACATTTGTCAAATATTTGTCTTAACTCTGGGATATGTGTCTGTCTTACATTTGAATGAGCACATAAGTCATCGACATAAACTTCCAAGCTCTTGCGTAAGAATTCCTTAAAGACATGACACATGAGTCGCTGGAAAGTAGCGGGTGCATTTGTTAAGCCAAATGGCATTACACGAAATGCGAATATGCCCCATTCAGTGGCAAAAGCCGTCTTGTGTTGGTCTTCTGGAGCAATGGCTACTTGGTTATAGCCTGAAAATCCATCAAGAAAGCTGTAAACTTCCTTGCCCGCAACTCTCTCCAATAGGTGTTCTGTGATAGGAAGAGGATAACTATCTCTAATCGTGGCGGCATTAACTTTTTTAAGGTTAATACACACACGCAATTTTCCATTCTTCTTGGGCACAACCACAATGGGGGATACCCATTCGGTATGCTCAATTTCGTAAATGAATCCTGCTTCTATCAAGCGATCTATCTCCTCTTTAATCTTCGCAGCGTAGTTATCATTGTACGTGTAAGGTTTCTGTTTTGTCGGTTTTGCATCTGGAGTCATAGGGATTCTATGAGAACATATATCTGGATCTACTCCTTTCAAATCTTTGTAACTCCAAGCAAAAACATCCCTATATTCGCGCAATAGGGCAACTAACTCTTCTTCTTCTTCAGTCGTCAAATCATGCCCTATGTATGTACATTTTTCTTCTTCTCCTTCTATGGCAACTATTATTTTCTTGGTTTTCTCTCGGTTATCATATACTTGTCCATCATTCGCCTTTCTATTGGGCATTCGTACCATAATCCTTCTATCTTCGATTTCATATTTCTTGAAATTCTCGGGTACTTCAAATAAAGATTCTTCTTTTTCCGACATGGTTTCTTTCTTCTTTCTCTTCTTGCCTTCACTCTTAGTAGTCACTTCTGTGGCTAACCTTACCTCGTTCGTTATGTCCTCGTGTCTCTGAGTGTGAGTCTCTATTTCGTAGAAATATTCTTCCTCTGATGCAAAGGGTGGGTCCATGATAATTGATTCTAAATCAAAATCGCTTGCGTCCTCAAATGCATCAGTGTTTGGTTCGCACTCTTCTAAAATTGCATCGCACATGATTGGCTCTATCGTGAAAACTGAAATGTCATAGCCATCCTCGTCACAGTGGGGTGTCCATTGTTCTTCATTGATGGCTACATCCATGGTTACTAGAATCTCTGCCCAACCATGGGGTTCGAATTCCTCGTCTGGGAATACTACAGGTGCATAGGCTGGATCTTGAAGGGTTCGTGGATGTTGTTCCGCACCTAAGGTCCTTGCTTCTAATCTTTCTTCCTCTTGTTTGGCTACTTTACACATCCATAAATGGGTATCCTCATGCAACCAAGAAGGATCTGATTCTAATGAGTGCACGGATTCCGTTTCTACTGGAGTCTTATGGATGGTATTCCATTGTATTGGGGGTACATCTCTATGTGAATAGTCTTTAAGATTGACTTTAGTAGTCACTCCTAAATGTTGCAAGTACAAAGAATTAGTTCCCCAATCTTGTACAATTTGCAACTGACGCATGAATGGTCGTCCCAATATCATCTCATATGCTTGATTTTTCGCGAAGTCACAAATGGCGAAAGTATGCTCAAATTCTACACCACAAGTGGTGAGAGATATGCCTTCTAGTAAGCCTAATGGTTTTTCTATGTGTCCATCAGCCATTTGTAGCTTCATCCTGGTGGGTCTGAGTGCTGGCTTACCCCAACGTTTCCACAAAGCGGTGGTAGCTATGGCTACTCCGGCTCCTGAATCTAAGATGGCTTTCGTGGTGTAGCCTTGATGGGTTATTGGAAGATATGTGTTACCTTCCTCTCCTTCGCTTACGTCTCCAATCTTCACGGGTATCTCTGGTACCTTCTTATGTGATCCTATCTGAGAGGGTGTGGTAGCTAGCTCCGAGAATTGATTTGCTACATGCTTCCACAATTCTGGTTTTACCTTTAACAGTTCCTCCAGAGTGAGATTACACTGTATTTTCGTGTTCTTGATCACTTCCGTGTTCCTAGGGATCACTGATTCTTCATTCCTCACTATTATCGTGGGTGCTCTCATACTAATAGACTTTGCTTCCCAAGGTCCTGTGAACTGAGGTAATTCTTGTAAAGAATTAGATTCAAATCCTGTGGGTTCACTCAGTTGTTCCACCTCTACATCATCATATATAGAGGGGATGTCTTGGGGAAATTGTTCCTGCAAGTCGTCTATTTCTTGAATAGGAGGATGAGTTCCTTGTTCTTTTCTCCATTTCTCTTCTTGTATTTCTCTCAAAAATTCATGTGAGTACCTATGTATGGAAGACAAATTGTCTTGACTTTCTGTATTGGGTACTTGAGACAGGGATGGTGCATTCCTTTCCTGTGTCTTTGGGACAATAGGGTTCCTAGGCTGATCCTTTTTCTCTTTGCTTTCAATCAAGTGTTCTAGCCTCTCCATTAGTCCTTGAAAGTGTAATTCCGGTTTTGCCATGTTATTCCAATTAAGATATCTAGAGGCTTCAAACAAAGCTTGTGCTAATTCTACCATTTTCATGCAAAGTTTAGTTCTCTCAATTTCTAGATCAGCTCGAGGGTAGTTTTTACTCATTTCCGTTACTTGAGGTCCCTCTTTTATTCTAGCCTGATATGCACGAAACATCATGTCTAGATCTTCTGGTATGGGTTCTGCTAAAACTGATCCTGAATTTTGAGCTAGGTTTTCTTGGTTTAATTCTTGTGAAGTCAATTCTTGTATTTTGGCTCTAGATTCCCTTAAACTTCCTTCCAACTCACTTATCTTTTTACTCCATTTTCTCTTTATCCTTTCTCTAGAATCTTTCCAAGATTTTGTCTTTTTACTACTCGATTCTGCAACTTCACTAGTTTCGGCTATTTTCTCTTGATTACGCTGTTGGTTTTGCAAGAGCGCCTGGGCTCTGGTTATAGCTTGGATCGGCACGTATGTAGGGTTGGATCCATCTGCGTTGTTTACAATACCTATCACGTTGATCGGTGTCACATTTGTAGTGTTAACTGGGTTCTTAGGACAATCTCTGATTATGTGCTCTTTGCCACAGTCGGCACAAAAGCCTTGTATGCTATAGTATTGTGATTGCCTTGCTATTGGGGGATGTGGACAATCCTTTATGAAGTGATCTCCTTGGCACCTAAAGCATGGTCTTCTAGGGCCCTGTGGTCTCTGTTGTCTCAATTGGGGCCGTGGGTTTGGGTTTGCGTACATCACATTAGCATAGTCTGGCTCCCAACTAGGTTCCATTGGTGGACTATCATAATGATAAGTCTCCATATGTTCTGGTGACTCCGTGTAATAAGCGGGTGGACTAGTTACATGAGTAGAGTCAAAACTGTTTGAGTTCGGGTCACTTTCGGTGATCAGGGGTGAAGAAGGCACTAAGGCCCTACTTAGGTTCTCTTCTGCAGCAGCGTATTTGACTGAGATGATATTCGCTGGTGGGGGTGGCTGCTGAGCTAAGACGGGTTGAGGTCTCTGTTGAGCCTGGTATGGGTAGTTCTGAGGAGGCCTATAGTAATAAGGTTGAGCATTGTATTGGCCTTGATACCTACCTGGCTGCTGGTATGTTTGCGGGTAGTTCTGTCTCACGGTTTGTTTGTTGTACGGGCAGTCCTGAGCCGTATGATTCGTGTATCTTCTCTCAATTGTGCAATATTGGCCACTAGGGTTGACGTGAGGTTGAGGTGCATTGGGGCACACGTTTGCCAAATGATTTCCACCACAAGTGTAACAACGTACATTAGTGGGTTTTTCTGCTAGATCCTCTATTGAATTCGACAATTTTGTGGATGCTAGAGAAGAACAATCTGAGTCTTTATAGACCTTTGAGAGTTCTAATTCCTCTCCTAGGTTATCCTCGATGTCTATACATATTCTTACACACTCCTTTAGCGTTCTGGGTTCTTTTAGGTACACATAAGAGCGTAGTTTAGCGCTCAACAAGCCATCTAGGAACAATGATACTTGTTTGGCTTGTGAGGGTAGCTCTTGCATTGGACATCGTTCGACATATTGTCTGAATCTACGTCCTTCCAGTCTTACTGTTTCCTGAGGGGTCTGTTTAAAACTATGAATCAACGAGGACGTGTCATGTCTAACCCCACTTTTAGAGAATTCAGTAATGAATGACTCTAAAAAGTGATGGATGTCTCTAAATTGCCTTTGTTGCAGTGGTTGGAACCAAGTTAAAGCGGTATTCTTTAACGTTAGTCCAAATGCGTTGTACTGCGTGAACATGTCCTCGACTTGTTCTGCTCTTAATACTTGCTTGAATTCTGCGACATGGTCATAGGGATCTCCTGTCCCATCAAAGTAATTCTTCATTGATTTCACTAATTGAGTGGGTCTCAATACTCTTGCGTGTTCACGTGGTCTAGGTAGAGGAAAATCATCTCTACCACCTGGTATTCCATGATCTCTTTGTCTCTCCGCTCTATTAGTGTTCGTGGTTGTTCTATCTCTCCCTATGGGGTGATTGAAGCTTGCTTCCGGTCTTTCTTTAGTTCCTTCTCTTTGATTTCCATGGGCTGAGGATGTTCCTGCCCCTTGTTGACTTGTATTCATGTTCGTTCTAGATGGAGGGAATATCAATTCACCTCTCCATGTGTATGTGTTTTTAGCGCGGTCAGGCACCACAAAGACTCTTTCTGAAGTCTCATCCAGGTATACCACCCTTCCAGGTGTATCTGGGTCCTTGAATTCATAGATTGTAATGATGCCTACCTCACTGGGGTTTTCCTTTCTGTACCTCCAAAAGGCTTCATCTGTCTCTTTATTTACGAACAACTCGGTGCTCCTATTATCTTGAGGGATCCACTCTGGGATGAGGACTCTTGTTAATACGGATTTCCCTCTCGGTGTTCTAGGTTCTTCTAACGGTTCTTTTCCTTGAAATTTTGTTTCCGTCTCTAATTGAATTGTGCCAAACTCATTAGTATCGTTTGGCTGCGTACTTAGTACGTACATGGTTCCTTCTTTGTCTATGTAAGCGTCTCTCTCAAATTTCACCACTGGTCTTTCCAATCCAATGGGTTGATCAGGGTTGTGCAGTTGCACCACTTGCCTTTGCAAACCATCCTCATAGATGCGAGCACCTAATCGGTTGGTTCGGAGAAACTCTAGTTGCGTTCTATAGGGTCCTTCTGGCTTTTCTAGGTATGCTATATGAGACCCTCCTTAAGGTCTGTCTGCACTAAATGCCATTTCTGATTCGCTAGTTTCTGAGCTCTCGTAGGGATAACTATTATTCAATTGCTGAGCCCAAGATCGAGCTGTGGTTCTTACACTAGCCTCTGATGATCTAAGGCTTCTTCTGTCCGACTTACCTATATGTTTGCCCGATCTAAGGTTCATTAATTTCCTTCCTTGCACGCTCAATTACACACTTAGATCGTCAATGGTCCTTTGTGATTACTTTCTTGATTCTTTTTAATTTTCTCTAGATTCTTGTCTTAATTTATGCGTCAGGAATTCGACTTCCGTTATGATTTTAAGTTTTCGTTCCGTCAGACTTATATTCCTTTCTTTAGGTTTTCGCGTCACACACACCTTTACTTAAGTCTTAAACTTGAAAGAATTAGGTATCTTGAACTTGAGGCGTTCCTATCGACTTAAATCCACAATGCTAACGTTTAGCCTAAGCTAAGAATTGACTGAGGGGGTTGAGTAATCTTCCAACCTCGAGTCGGCTTTTCTGTTGCTCTGATGCCCTGTTGCCCAAGAAGCCGTGCTTCCCAAGCTCTGCTGTCTTCACTGCCTTGCTCACTTGCCTTTGACTGCCCTTGCTAGACCTGGAAAATTCCAATATTAGACCAATTCACAAGATGATCAAACACTTGAGCATATACACCTTTTTAAGTCCCTTCTCGTTTTGCCCAAATTTTCAACACTTGCCCCCTGGCTTCCTAGTCCCAAACTAGGTGAACCTCAAAATAGCTTATCCAAAAATAGATGTATTCTTTATGAAAAAAACAGTTGAGGTCACGTAGTACTCGTCACGAGCTTTCTAACGAGCTATTAAGCTCAAAAAACGGACTTCGGATGAGAAAGTTACATGCGTTCAGGCCCTGGGGGGTAAAAACTGACAATCAAATTTTCCTTCAAATATGAGCTAAGGGGTCTCCTATGAGTCTAATGGTCCAAAAATTTTTCAAAAATACCCTCAAATTTGGTCAAAAATTGGAGTCCAAAATTTGCGATGGTGGTGGGCAATCGCGATGGTCCGGGACAATCGCGATGGTCCGAGCGAACCGTCGCGATGGCGTGGGATTTGGACAATCGTGATGGCGCGAAAAGGCGAACCGTCGCGATGGCCCGAAGTGAACGATCGCGATGGCGTGGAAATGGACCGTCGCGATGGTCCGAAAAATGAAGCGTCGCGATGGCGTGATCAGGCGGACAATCGCGATGGCGCGGTCAACGGTCAACGGTGGACAATCGCGATGGTCCGAAATGAACCGTCGCGATGGTCCGCGATGCGATGGCTTGAGCCAATCGCGATGGTCCGATTTTGGGCTGTCGCGATGGTCCGAAAAACGAACCGTCGCGATGGTCTATCGTGACACGGGGCACTGTCGTGGCGATGGCATAAGCCAATCGCGATGGTCCGCGGTCAGCTGAACCGTCGCGATGGTCCAAGTGGACCGTCGCGATGGCTCAAGTGAACCGTCGCGATGGTCCGAAAAAGTGAACCGTCGCGATGGTTCGGCCGAGCCGTCGCGATGGTTCGGCCGAGCCGTCGCGATGGCGTGAGCCTATCGCGATGGTGCGACACAATCGCGATGGTCCGAGCCAATCGCGATGGTCCACCAAATAACGAATTTTTGAAATGTAATTGTGGTTCCGTGAATGCGCAAGTATCGCCTATCTAGTGGTGTGGTCGCCTACCTCAAAATCCGAAAATTGCAGACCATCGCGATGGTCCGCCACACTCGGAAATCTCTGACAGAAAATACATTTTTTACCTTTTGGAAGCTTTCCTGATGCTCTGAAGCTCTGTACCTGCAAGAAAACTCAAGAAAACACAAGCACAAACAAGCACAAAAGTTCTCTCTCGCTCTCTCGCATGCACAAATGAGGGGAAATGAGGTGAATGGGTGGATATGGTGAATTTTCTGATTTTTTTTGGAGATGGAGATGATGATGCAATGATGAAGATGGAGTATGGGGAAGGTGAAAAACACTAAAAACTAAGTAAAAACAACAACTAAAACTGAAATTTTTACCTTCCAACGCCTCTTCTTGCTATACTCTTACCATCACACATTCGTCCTAGACTCGATCCCCGGCAACGGCGCCAAATTTGGTGTTGCTCTAGCACAATGGTAAGTACCACGTTAAGAAGCTTCACCTCCTTAATTGTCAATCCGTGGGAGAGGTAGGAGTGATATGAAGATCGTGAACGTGAGATGATGTGAGAGTGAAGGTGAGAAGCACAAAGATGCACACACACATACACACACACAATGAAGAGACAAGCAAGACACAATGGAAGGTGGGAAATTAGCTCTATTACTCAAGAATACTCTTACAAGCTCAAATTAGCTCTATGCTCACACTAACCAAAATGAACCAACCTCAAAAATGAGCTCTCTAGCTCTTTTTATAGTTTCTAGACTAGTTTTGACCGGTTTCACATCTAGTGACCGGCCTAGTTAAAAAATAGGTCCTAGAGGCTATTTGGAAGGGTAAACGATGTCTAAAAATAACGAAATTTGGTACGAGCATTCTACCTAAGCTCCTCAAGCTCGAGGACTCCTCGGCTTGCACAAAATGGAGCTATGGATTACAAAATGGGGTTTTCTATGATACATATGTTACAATTAGTGATAATAATCACTGTTGAATGTTTGGAGAATTAATAAGAAATATATTTGTTTTAAAAAATTGATCCGCCTGGCTCCCTGCTTCGTTTTCACATGCTTCCGTGGCGTCTGTGCCTCTGACTGCTTCCAACACTCCCCAATTCATCTCAACTAAATCCTCCAAGTTAGGAGGCTCATTTGAAAAGGTAGTTCCTAGATTTTAGGGACACACTTCTCACTATAAAAGGAGCATTTATCCCGACTTCTTTTGGGCCATCTTCTTGGAGTTTTAGCTCATGTAAAGTGAGCACTAAGTGCTGGAGTTGTGATAAGCAAGCCCCTTGCTTAAGCTAGCCCCTTGCTTGCTTGTTTGTTTTCTTTTAGTAGGCATATCTATGTGTGTGCGCAGGCAGTGTTGCAACTCTCTACCCCTGAGTTGTTAGCATTGGTTCTCCCTCATATTGTATCCATTTGATGTAATTCTTGTCTCATTGGATAGCTATTAGAGTCTATTTTATGCTCACAAATTTTCTGAGGCATTCTCTAAGTAATCTGGGAGCAATATTCATTTTAGTGAAGTTGTGTGATTGATATCTCTCTCTGTGTGTAGGCTCTGTTGGAAATATTTTGCTCTCTGTTGTAAGCGCTGGTTCTCCTTCTCTATTTATCCATTTGCTATGATTTTGGTGTCATTGGGTATCTATAAGAATTTTCTAAATTTGACCCAAGTTTGAGATTCATTCACTGTATAATTTTGGAGAAAAGCTTGCTGGAGTGAAGTGAAGTCTCTGCTTGACTAGCAGTTGTGAGCATTCAACTAGCTCATGTTGTAGACATTGTTTCTCTTTGTGTAAGCATCCATTTGAAGTAAAAATTGTCTTGTTGGAAAGCTCTTGGTGTCTACTACAGGTCTACAAAAGCTCACTGGATTTCTTTGCATAAGCTCTGAGTAAGAGCACTTTTGGTGTGCAGAGGTCAAAGAAGGATACCTGTGGAGGTCATTCGCGCTTCGTCGTTGCTTAGGGGTTGAGATACTTCCCCCATCAACATATACATATACATATACATATACATATACATATACATATACATATACATATACATATACATTTACATTTACATTTACATATACATATACATATACATTTACATCATATACATATACATATACATATACATATACATATACATATACATATACATATACATATACATGTACATATACATGTACATATACATGTACATATACATATACATATACATGTACATATACATATACATATACATATACATATACATATACATATACATATACATATACATATACATATACATGTACATATACATATACATATACATGTACATATACATGTACATATACATATACATATACATATACATATACATATACATATACATATACATATACATATACATATACATATACATATACATATACATATACATTTACATATACATTTACATATACATTTACATATACATTTACATTTACATATACATATACATTTACTGTAGCTCAAGCGTAAGCACCACCTCCTTTACTTGTCAATCCGCGGAGACGTGAGGACCGGTATGAAGACCACGAGCAAGTGAAGGCACAAGTGCGTGAGTGAAAGCACACAAACATGCACACACATACACACACACGCGCACAAAGTAAGATCAAAGAGAGGAACAATGGAAAGCTTAGATTGCAAAAGAGTTCTCTTACAAAAGTTCTATTCTCTAACAAGCTAACCCCAAAAATGAGCTCTCTAGCTCTTTTTATAGTTTTTTTGACTAGTTTTGGCCTTGTCCAGACCTAGTGTCCGGCCTAGTTAAAAATTAGGTTCCAGGGC
Source organism: Ceratopteris richardii (assembly GCA_020310875.1). NCBI lineage: Eukaryota > Viridiplantae > Streptophyta > Polypodiopsida > Polypodiales > Pteridaceae > Ceratopteris > Ceratopteris richardii. The sequence goes on from CM035409.1 coordinate 49,828,056, forward strand.
TTATTTGAGGGCTCAAACGAAGTCTAAAAATTATGAAAATTGGTACGATGGTACTTCTAATACTCCTCAAGCTCGAGGACTCCTCGGCTTGAACAAAATGGAGTTACTAAAAATAGATAATGGTATTTACAATGGTTTTTAGTGATGAAAATCACTATTTTTGTAGGGGATTCTTCTGAAAATTTGACATACACTTCTTGGATCTCCCTACTTGCTTCCTTTCCTTGTGTGTCCACCTTTTGATGTGCTTCCATGATTTGTCCTTGACTTTGAGCTTCAACACTAGTTTTGGCCTTGTCCAGACCTAGTGTCCGGCCTAGTTAAAAATTAGGTTCCATGGCTTATTTGAGGGCTCAAACGAAGTCTAAAAATTATGAAAATTGGTACGATGGTACTTCTAATACTCCTCAAGCTCAAGGACTCCTCGGCTTGAACAAAATGGAGTTACTAAAAATAGATAATGGTATTTACAATGGTTTTTAGTGATGAAAATCACTATTTTTGTAGGGGATTCTTATGAAAATTTGACATACACTTCTTGGATCTCCCTACTTGCTTCCTTTCCTTGTGTGTCCACCTTTTGATGTGCTTCCATGCTTTGTCCTTGACTTTGAGCTTCAACACTCCCCCCCCTCTCGAGTCTGTCGTCCCTGACAGACCCTTGTTGGAAGGGTTGTTCCATGTAGTGCTTTGAGAGGTGGTGTCCATCCGTTGTATGAGCTGGTTCCTTGGATTCCAGCAAGAATGTGTCGTTGTGAGCTTTCAAAACTGCAAGTTGCTCAAAAGAGGTTGTCAAGAGTGATTTGGAGCAACTATTGGCTTCAATTTGCTTCAGAGAGATGGATGTTGTTCCCATGACGTCCGCTAGCTCTTCCAAAGATGATGTTGAGAGCAGTCATGCCAACTACTCATAACCCATAATGAATGATGGGTAAGTGTGTTCGTGCCTGGGTTGAAAAAAGTATGTGCCTTGTGCACGGCCTTGTAATGTAGCCCTACGCATGCTTACTTGGAAAATGCATTGGAAGAAGTATGGTGCAAAAATTGCGGTTCTTGAGCTAAGTGCTCAAGGGTATGCTGACGAAGAGGTTTCCTAAACTATCATGGTTATGGTGTTTCCAGAGTAAAGATACTTACCATGGAGAAGGTTGATGGATGTTTGTCTCTTTGTGTTGTACACTCGGCCTTTGGGATGGAACCTTGTTGATGAATGTCCATGTTGATTGTCCACTGATGAGATCTTTTGAGTGGTGGATCCCCTCTCCTCTTTTCAAAGCAACATTTGTCACTAACAATGTGCATTTCTGAGCTTGGGCTCATGCACGTTCACTTCCCTATATTGACACTTAGAGGAATATTGGACACGTGCCGGTTTCTAAGAGATTACCATGTTGATTGACATAGACCATTCACCAGTGCTACTGTTCCATACTGGTTCAGGAAATACTGAGAATTGAATTGCTTTATATTCCTTGGCAAGCAACATCGGGTAACTACACCAAGCTGAGTTTCACATATTCTCTTTAGCTCACCATATGCAAGAGTCTTCACCTCTAGAACTACCCTTTGCAGATATCTCCTTGGATGCTCTGGTACATGAAGTAATTAAGCATCACTCAAGTTGCGGACCTTCAAGCTCTTCATTCCTACCATGGTAAGAGAAAATCATAGTTGTAGATGCCATGTTCATGCCAAGTGCTTGCCATCTACCAGATAAGGCAGCAATAATATCATCGGCTAGCCGAGACACACTTATATCCAAAGTGATAAATGCCCAGTAATCAATAGTTCCACCTTCAACTAAGCATGACTCATTCATGTTTCATAAGCCAAACCTGGGAACAAGCTCTCTCCCACTTTTCTTTCTCCCTTTTTTTTTTTTTTTTTTTTTTTTTTTTAAGGAACAGGATATCACAAAACAAGAACACAAAAGTTAGTATTAATAAAAATGTTTGACCTATGTCACTGTGCTTTTGTGCATGGGATTCTCAAGTGTGTCTATGCACGGCTGTGTAATGTGGCCCTATATTAATGCATACTTTGGAAATGCATGACCTGAATGGTGCAAAAGACAGGGTTGTGCAAGGAGCACATGGTTGTTGCTCGTTCGAGGCTTTCAATGTTCTTTGCGGAGGTTGATGCCGACCTTGGTGGAGGTATCCATTGAGTCTCAAACTGATGTAATCCTCCTTATAGGAGTCCATTTTAGAACAGTATTTGGCACTGTAGAGATCACTTCAGGCGTCTTCCTCTTTGGATGCGTTCTGAACTGTGGTATCCAGTGTGGTTGGCGCTTTGGTTCGATGGAGGCTGCTTGTACTTTTGGCTTCCAAACCCATATCCTTTTTGCACGTCTTCCTACTTTTCTTGAAGAGCTGATTTGATCTTCTTTCGGTCTCTGTACGTGGTTCTTACCCTCTTCTCTTTTTGGCTTCTTGGGTGAGACCTTTCGCATGTGGGAGAACATAGGTTGTTGTGGATGTAGGAGCTTCTTAGGTACCCACATTTGCAATTGCCCTTGTTGAGCTGCCGCTAACTTCTTAGGCACCCAAACTTGTTGGATACCTTGTGATTGAGCTTGTCCGAGCTGCTTTCTTCGTCTTCTGACTTGGTTGGCTTGCCTGGATGGAATTTGTGGGGGCAAGGTGGGTGGTTGCTCTCCTTTGCGTACCCATATCTGCTTCATGCTCTGAACTGCTTTTTTATCGAATGGTGTCTTTCTATTTGATGTAGCAGTTGTCGTGAACGGTTGTGTTTGCTTGTGTGGTGGACCCACAACTGTGGCTACTTGATTCTTTGGAGAAGAAGAAAGATCCACCCGCCTTCGAACCTGGTCTTCCACGATTGACTCCTTCTGCATCATAGAGCTTTTGACACATACAACATCTTCTTTCATATGATTAGTCTTGGAAGAACTAAGAGAGTGTGTGGTGCCATGATTTAGGAGCATGCAGTTCTCTAATTCTATTGTAATGCATTGTTCATGTACCCAAACTTGAAGAATTTGACTTCTTAGGTTTAAGTTAACTGCATGGTCATAGATCCAATCTTGACCCAAGACAAGTGGTTCTGTAAGGTTCTCATCTTGACATACTAGTGCTTTGACCCTCATTGGAACATCTTGAAGGTAGATGGGAAGTTCCACCTCGCCCAAACAAGGGGTTTCCACACCTCCCAATCCTATGAGATAAGCTTCTATGGGATTGATGTTCAACCCCAAGTCTTGGCAGTAGGAAAGTCTAACTGCACTACTTGCTGCACCTGAGTCAATCAATGCTTTCACCGTCCTTTCACCCTTCCCTTGTCCTATCTCTATGGTCACAAAGGGTCTTCGGTCAATGACCTGAGAAGTCGCTATGCCTGACTTTTGACACATATCCATGTGATATTTTGGGGCTTTTGAGTTGACTTCTAGACCTAATATCCTTAACTTATTTCGCCTAATACGCTCTCTGGCCTCTACCTGTGCTTCTTCTCTCACTCTTAACTCTTCATCTTTTCGCTTCTTAGCAGTGTTGAGTCTCATTAGCATATCCTCAGTAAGAGGTTCTTGATATAGCTTGACTCTACAGCCACTAATATAGTTTGGTAAGATATCTCCTTCTAGAGTGGCCAACTGAACTGCACCACTAGTGGAAATTCTATTAATGATCATGGGTCCATATCCTCTTTTTTCCAACTTACGGGCATGTTGTTTTAGTGTGTATACTAACACTAGATCTCCCTCTTTCAATCCCTTATCCTTGATGTGTGCATCAAAGTATGCCTTTTGCCGCTTCTTTGCAGCGTAGATGCTTGCTGCCGCTCGTAGCCTCGTCTCACCCAAGCGTTCGAGATCAAAGATCCTAGAGGACAATTCATGCCCATTCCACTCATACTCTTGTGCTACTTTTAAGGCAGGGATTAAGAAATCTAATGGTAGCACAACATTCTGTCCGAAGACCATCTGAAATGGGGTGGCGTTGAGTACCGTTTTGTAGGCACCTCGATAAGCCCAAACAACATGATGAAGTTGTTTGTCCCAATCAGAGCGTTTATTATTTACCAGTTTTGTCAATACGTTACAGAGGATCTTATTGGTACTCTCGGCTTGTCCGTTCGCTTGTGGGTGATAGGGGGCAGATTTCTTATGTGTCACCAAGAATTCTTGGAGAAGATTTTCAATGACTTCATTCAAGAAGTGTGTGCCTCTATCGCTCACCAACTCTATTGGTAGTCCATATCTCGTGAACACATTCTCGAATAAGAACTTAGCCGTAGTCTGAGCATCATTCTTTGTTGTGGCTTTGACTTCTACCCACTTTGTAAGGTAATCTGTGGCTACAATGATGTACTCTGCATGGGAGTTTCTAGCTGGGGGGTTAATAGGACCTATGAAGTCTATGCCCCACTTCGAAAATGCACGTCCTCCCATCATTGGCCTCAAGGGCATCTCGTCTTTTCTCACTGGATATTGTGCACGTTGGCATGTGTCACATTTCTTCACATAGGTATGTGTGTCCATATGAAGAGTGGGCCACCAAAGTCCTGAGAATAGAATGGTCTTGATCACTCGGTCAGGACCAAAATGTCCACCTGCAACACCGCTGTGTGCAGTCTCTAAGACCTTTAAATAGTCTGATTCATGAACGCACAGTCTTAAGTAACCATCTTTGCCTCTTCGGTATAGGTTGTCTCCTACTAGGGCATAGCCTTGAGCCTCTTGCTCCATGCTTCTTCTTCTTGCTAGACTAGCCTCTTTGGGTAATCGTCCCGACCGCATAAACTCTACCAATGGAGCACTCCAATCTGGAATTAATGACACTTGATAAAGGGTCGCATGCTCCACTGGGGGTCTCTCTCTGCACATTGGACAATTCTTAATCCACTCATGTATTTCTTTGTCCATGCTAGGCCAATACACTCCTAAACGCTTTAGATTCTGCAATGTGCGTTGTTTAGAATAGTGATTTCCTAGCAATCCTTCATGAGCTTGCTGCAACCAACTATTATGTTCATCATCCTCGACACAACAAGCTAATACGCCCTCCGTATCTTGTTTGTACATGCTTCCTGCCAAGATGTGATATTTTTGTGATCTTACAATTTCTTCTTGTGATGTTTTCACATTTTTATTTGCAGGGCCGAAGGTTAGGACTGGTACCAACTTATTTGCCCATTTAGGAACAACTTCCAAATTGAACAAATAAGCATCAGGTAGTTCATCAGACACTCCTTGTGGTGACTCTCCTGAAGTAATGCGAGAAAGGTGGTCTGCCCGAAGGTGGGTTCTACCTTCCTGACAACAACTTCAAAGTCATATTCCATTAGTAAGAGGAACCATCTTACTAAGCGTCCAGTATTGCAAGGTTTATTGACCAAATATAACAAAGCTTGATGATCAGTGAAAAACTTGAACTTGTTGGCCAATAAATAGTGTCTAAACTTCTTCACAGCATATACCATGCCTAAGCCCTCTCGCTCAGTTGTGGTATAGTTCCGTTCAGCTGCAGTGAGCTGTCTACTAGCATATGCGATGGGAAAATCTAAATTTCCTTCACTTGTGGGTTGTGCAAGCACACATCCTATGGCATGATTGGATGCATCCACATGGACATGGAATGGTTTATTCCAATCAGGAGTGGTCAGTATTGGTGCTGTGCACAAACGTTTCTTCAGTTCATTGAAAGAATTCTCGCATTCATCGTTCCACTCAAAATTAGACAACAAGGCATAAAGGGGTCTAGCTATGATCGCGTACATGTGGATAAACCTGCGGTAATATCCACAATGGCCCATAAAGGCTTGTACCTCTTTAACATTCCTTGGCCTTGGTAGCTCTGCTATGGCTCGTACCTTATCTTCATCTGTTGAGATTCCATTCTTAGAAACAATATGACCTAAGATTTTACCTTGACGCACCATAAACACACACTTTTCTGGGTTTAGACACACTCGATATTCTCTACACTTGTTGAAGATTTGTCTGAGCTCAGGGATGTGAACCCTTCTTTCTTGGGAATGAGCACATAAATCATCCACATACACTTCTAAGCTCTTTCGCAAGAACTCTTTGAAGACATGACACATGAGCCTTTGGAATGTTGCAGGTGCATTGGTGAGCCCAAATGGCATCACACGAAATGCAAAGATTCCCCACTCTGTAGCAAAAGCTGTTTTGTGTTGATCTTCTGGGGCAATGGCTACTTGATTGTAACCTGAAAATCCATCAAGGAAGCTATAAACTTCCTTGCCTGCAACACGCTCCAATAGGTGTTGTGTGATTGGAAGTGGATAACTATCTCTAATCGTAGCGGCATTAACTTTTTTAAGGTTAATACACACTCGCAACTTCCCGTTCTTCTTGGGTACCACAACAATGGGGGACACCCATTCGGTATGCTCAATCTCATAGATGAATCCGGCTTCAATCAACCTATCAATTTCTTCTTTTATTTTGGCTGCATAGGTATCATTATATGTGTAGGGCTTCTGTTTGGTGGGCTTAGCATCAGCAGTCATGGGGATAGTATGAGAGCAAATTCTTGGATCTACCCCTTTCAAGTCTCTATAGTGCCATGCAAACACATCCCTATATTCCCTTAATAGAGCTATGAGCTCCATTTCTTCTCTTGCACTTAGGTCATCTCCTATATATGTGCATCTCTCTTCGTTCTCTTCAATGGTCACTACAATCTTCTTGGTCTTTTCTTTATTATCATATGATTCTCCTATGATGGCCTCTCTCTTAGGCATTCGTACCAAAATTTTGCGGTCGTCAACTTCATATTTCTTGAAGTTTTCTGGTACTTCGAACAATGATTCCTCCTTTTCTTGTTTCACTGCTTTTCTTTTCTTTTTCTTTTGACTACTCTCACTTCCATCCTTTGAGTTTACTGTTTTAATACTTGTGAGAGGTTCTTCTTCTTTCTGGGTGAACACTCCTATATCTTCTAGATAGTGTTGCTCTGAGTTAAAGCAACTATCCATCACAATAGACTCCAGATCATCGTCATTCTCTTCTTCTTCTATGACATCACTAGGGTCACATTCTTCTAGCAAGGGTTGACACATGAACACTGAGATATCATAACCCTCCTCATCACAATGAGGTGTCCACTGTTCCTCATTGACAGCAATGTCCATGGTGGCTAAGATTTCTGGCCAGCCATGACGCTCAAACTCCTCATCTGGAAAGATCATCGGTGTGTAGGTTGGGTCTCTAACTGGTCTATCTCCTAGTGAAGTTCCTTCTTCCCTTGCCTTTAAACGTTTTTCCTCTTCCTTTGCGACTTTGCACATCCACAAATGAGTATCTTCATGCAGCCATGATGGATCAGGTGAACTTTCAGAATGCACAGAGATGGAATCTTCTTCCGCTTTGTGGATAGAATTCCATTGTAGGGGTGGTACATCTCTGAAGGTGTAATCCTTCAAATTGACCTTGGTGGTGACCCCTAAGTGCTGTAAGTACAAGGAGTTAGTTCCCCAATCCTGTACTATTTGCAATTGTCGTAGGAAGGGTCTTCCTAGGATCATTTCATAGACATTATTTTTCTCAAAGTCACATATAGCAAATGTGTGCTCAAACTCTACACCACAAGTGGTTAGAGTGATCCCTTCTAGCAATCCTAGAGGTCTTTCAAAATGACCGTCAGCCATTTGAAGCTTCATTCTAGTTGGTCTTAATGTGGGCTTGCCCCATTGCTTCCACAAGGAGGTGGTCGCAATAGCAACACCAGCACCTGAATCTATGATTGCTTTTGTTGTGTAACCTTGGTAGGTGATTGGAAGATAAGTATTACCTTCTTCACCCTCACACATGTCCCCTATTTTGTCTAGAGGTATCTCTGGTACCCTTTGCTTGGAGCCTGCTTTTGGCATGTTGGAATCAAGTTTTGGAACCTGATCCTTCACATGATTCCAAAGCTCAGGTTTTGCTTTGAGCAGCTCTTCTACAGTGAGATGACACTGAACCTTAGTGTTCTTCACGACATCCGTGTTCCTTGGAACCACTGAGTCTTCGTTTCTTACTAGTATTGTGGGAGCTCTAATCTAGAGAGATTCAGATTCCCATGGGCCTGGAAATTGAGGCAGTTCTTCTAAGGTATTAGATTCAAAATCTAACCTTTCGTCTTCTTGTTGTTCTACTTCATCTTCGTAAATAGATGGAATGTCTTGGGGAAATTGGTCATGAAGATCATCAATCTCAGGAATAGGAGGGGAATTACCCTTCTCCTTGGCCCATTTATCTTCTTGTATTTCCCGCAAGAACTCTTGAGAGTACTGTTGAATTGAAGGAGGTATTCCTGGATCGGTGGAATTAGGAACATAAGCTCCCATTGGTGGTGAGCTTCCTCTTTCAATAACTGGTTGAGCCTGTGGAGGTAAAGAAACTTGTGGTTTGTTTACCAACTGCTCTAATCTTTCTAGTAAGCCCTAGAAATGCAAATCTGATTTGATAGAGTTTGTCTGATTGAACTTTTGACTAGTCTCAAGTATGGCTTGAGCTTGTTCTACCATTTTCATCCGTTCAATCTCTAAATCTGCTCTAGGGTAACTCTTGTCTAGGTTTGCCGCTGTAGGCCCTTCTTGAAGTCGAGCCTGGTAGGCCTTGAACATCATGTCCAAGCCTTCTGGGGTTGGATCTGCAAGAACAGACCCTGGTTGCGGTCTATTTACAATGGGCGGTGGGGTGGGATGAGGTGGAGTGGATGGAGTTTCGGCATGCGAGGGACTTTGAGATGCAATGTCTTCTATTTTTGTTTTCGCTTCTTTTAAGCTTTCTTCTAGTTCCGATAACTTTTTATTCCACTTGCGATTGGCCTTCTCTCTGGTATCCTTCCATGTTCTTGTTTTCCTCTTACTAGGCTCTCCCGATTCACTCGACTCTGATTGTTCTACTGGTTTATCCTGTTTTAAGGCTTGTGCTCTAGTGACAGCTTGTATAGGAGCCACATTGTTACTACTTGAACTTGGATCTGCCACTAAGCCTACCACATTAATGGGTGTAATCTTGGGTGCACTGGAGGGGTTTCTTGGACAATCTCTGGGGAGATGGTCTTTGCCACAATCAGGACAAAAAGCTTGTATTGTGATAGCCTGTCCTTGACTCGGAGATGGTGGGTGGGGACAGTCACGAATGAAATGGTCACCATGACATCTGAAACAAGATCCTCTAGGGGCTTGTGGTCTCATTTGTCTCAACTGGGGCCTAGGGTTAGGATTTGTGTACATGACATTGGAGTATTCTGGCTCCCAATTTTGCTCCATAGGTGGTGCCTCATATTGATACGAGTAAATCTCACTATGTTCAGGTGACTCTGTGTAATAAGCATGCGGACTACCTTCATGGGAGTAGTCTGAACTATGAGCATGAAAATCATTATCTGGTATCATTGGGGTTAGGGGCACCAATGCTCTATTTGGATTTTCCTCTCCCACAGCATATTTGACTGGAATCACGTTGGCTGGAGCTGGTGGTTGGTTTCCCAAGACAGGTTGTGGCCTATATGGTACCTGATATTGCTGTTGTGGTCTATAATATGGCTGTTGGTATTGGTTCTGATACCTACCTTGTGGGTAAGGTTGCTGATAATTCTGTCTAACAGCGTGCCTATTGTAGGGACAATCTTGAGCCGTGTGGTTTGTGTATTTTCTCTCAATAGTGCAATATGGAGCATTCCTTTCTCTAATGTTTTGGTTTTGCATTGGGCATACATTAGCCATGTGGTCGCCCCCACAAGTATAACACCGATTCAATGGAGTGACTCTCTGTGTTTGTTTATTTTGGACTCCTAGCTTCTTGGCAACTTGCTCAGCTATCTCTTCTATTTCTGTGGAGATCTTTGAAGTATGACTAGTAGAACTATCCGAATCTTTGTAGAGTTTGGACAATCCTAGCTCCTCACCCAAGTTATCTTCTATGTCTATGCATGTCCGCACACACTCTTCTATGGATCTAGGCTCTTTCAAGTACACATATGATCTTAACTTTGTGCTCAGTAAGCCATCTAAGAACAAAGCCACTTGTTTGGTTGGTGTGGGTAACTCTGGAGTAGGGCATCTTTCTAGGTACTGTCTGAATCTTCTACCTGCTAGTCGCACTGTTGCTTGGGGAGTCTGCTTGAAGCTGTGGATCAAGGATGATGTGTTATGCCTGATACCACTCTTGGAAAATTCTACAATGAATTCGTCTAGCAGTTGACCTATATCGTGATAGCTGCTTCTACTCAATGGTTGAAACCAAGCTAAGGCAGTGCCCTTAAGGGTCAAACCAAATGCCTCATACTGGGTGAACCAGTCCTCAATTTGTTCGGCTCTCAGCACTTGTTTGTACTCGGCCACATGATCATAAGGATCCCCTGTCCCATCGAAATAGTTCTTCATTGCCTTGATCACTTGAATGGGTCTAAGGGTTCTTGGGTACTCTCGAGGTCTAGGCAATGGAAAATCCTGTTCATCTCTTTGTTGCCTATGTGCTTGATGTCTCTCTCTTTCAGGTCTTTCATTTTCAAATCCTGACCTATTCCTGCCAACGGTGTGTGCAAAACTTACCTCAGGTCTCTCTCTAGTTCTTCCTCTCTGGGCTTTATGAGTGTGGGATGATCCTACTCCTTGGAGGCCATGGGAAACATTAGATCTTGGTGGGGGAAAAATCAATTCATTCTTCCAAGTATATGCATGTCTATCATGTTCTGTTACCAAGAAAATTTTCTCTGATGTGTTATCCAGGTAGACAACTTTGCCTGGTACTCAGGATCTTTGAATTCATAGATGATAACTATGCCCAATTGGCTAGGTTGATCTGGCTTGAACCTCCAAAAGGCTTCCTCTGTTTCTCTATTCAAAAATAGTTCTATGCTTTTGTTGTCTTGAGGGATCCAGTCCGGAGTGATCACTCGGGTCAAAACTGACTTACCTCTAGGAGTCTGGGGTCCTTGTCCTACATTTCCTTGTTCTAGGTCTCCTATTTCATTCTCAGGAATGACATTTCCAAACTCATCAGTCCTATCTGGTAGGTTGGTGACCACATACATGGTTCCTTCCTTATCAATGTATGAACCCTCTTCGAACTTGACCACCGGGTGTTCAAGTCCAAAGGATTGATCTGGATTTTTGAGTTGGACCACTGATCGCCTCAGACCATCCTCATAGATGCGAGCACCTAATTGGTTGGTCCGAATATATTCCAACTGTGTCTTATAGGGACCTTCTGGTGTTTGTAGATGGGCAGTCCCTGAGCCACCTGCAGGTTTTCCCATACTAAAAGACATTTCTGAATCACTTGTGTCTGGACTTAGTAAAAGATGACCACTTAGTTGTTGTGCCCAAGACTTGGATGTGTGGTTGACACTAGCCTCAGAAGATCTAATGCTTTGTTTATCCTTTCCTAAGTGTCTACCAGATCTCAGGTTCATAAGCTTTAGTCAAGAGTCCAAATTTTCCCCTTGGTATGGTTCAAAATTCTTTGGAGTCCCCTTGGTTCCTTAGTCCCACTTGAGGGTCAACTTCAAATTATCCTATCTCAAAATCAACGTGTAGGATTTGAAACGAGCTTTCCAACGAGCTATAGAGCTCAAAAAATGGACTTTGGATGAAAAAGTTATGCCAATTCAGGCTCCTGGGGGTCAAAAC
>CM035409.1:49849671-49874671 GCA_020310875.1 Ceratopteris richardii
CGTTTGCTGTGATTCTTTTTTTGTTGGAAGGCTCATGTAAATTTAGTATTAGGATTATTAGATATACTATTTTGAAGTTGACCATATCCAGGGGGCACAAAACCAAGGGATCTCTAGACTTGTTGGCCATAAAAACAGAGGGCAAATTGATATCTAGTATGCATGAATGGAAGTGAGTTTTTATGTCATTTGAATCTAAGTCTTGAGCTAATCTTGGGACTTTTACAGGTCCATTGAGAGCACTTGAGGGCATCCAAAGCAACGGTTTTTTGGCAAGCTTGAGAACCGGGTTCTTGAGCACCAAAGGGCAAGGAATCGGCAAGCGAGGTTGGAATACTCTCAACACCCTTTGTCAATTCCTAGCTCAGGCTAAGTACGAATAGTGCTAGAAGTAAGTCAGGGCAACGATAGGCACGAGACAAGTCAAGACTATCTAAGAAATCAAGTCCAAGTCAAGAGATAACCTGTGTGTGACCGACAACTTTAAAGGAAAAGAACCTAACATGAGACGATCAACATTCAAGTGAGGAAATTAACTCAAGTGTTCCTGACGACGTGATATCAGACAAGATCATAACCACACTAATCAACTAAAAAAAAATCAAGTGATTGATACAAAAGAACTCAACAACGAGGTTGTACCTTGGGTAAAAATTGGGATTGCTCAAATAGGCATATGAACCTTAGATCAGGACGACACCTAGGAAGAGATAGACAAAGTCTTAGGTCTTTAGAGGCTAGTGTTAATCATACCGCTAGGTCTTGGGCCCAGCAGTTGAGCCATTATCCGCACTACCCTAGCTCTGAAACTAGTGAGTCAGAGATGTCCCATGGTATGGAGAGACCTACAGGAAGTTCAGGTGTGCCATACTTACATAGGGTAGAAGGCCCCTACAAGACGCAGCTGGAATACCTTAGGACCAACCAACTAGGTGCTAGCATCTATGAGGACGGCCTAGGAAGATCAGTGGTCCAGATTAAAAACCCTGACCAATCCATTGGACTAGAACACCCACCTGTCAAGTTTGAAAATGGAGCATACTTGGACAAAGAAGGAACCATATATGTAGTCACCAGTCATCCAGATAGGACAGACGAATTTGGAAACGTGATCCCGAAAACGGATTTAGGTGACCTGGAGCAAGGAAACATGGGTGTAGAACCTAGAACCCCCCTAGGCAAATATGTTCTCACTAGGCTTATCACACCAGAGTGGATTCCCCAAGACAATAAGAGCATAGATCTACTCCTGAACTGAGAGACTGATGAAGCCTTTTGGAGGTATAGATCTGATCAGCCGAATGAGGTAGGAACAATCATGATATATAAGTTCAAAGATCCTGATAGCCCAGGCAGAGTGACCTACTTAGATCACGCTTCAAAGAGGATCTTTGTGGTTACAAAAAATGATAGGCATGCTTACACTTGGAAAGGTGAATTTATTTTCCCCCAACCAAGATCGAATGTGTCCTTTGGTCACCCAGGAGCTGGAACATCCCAAGCTCATGGAGCTCAAAGAGATAGACATAGAGATAGACCTAAGGTAAGCTTTGCCAACCCAGTGGGAAGAGAAGAACGAGAATGGAAACAAATAGAGTGGAACCTGAGGGACTTAGAGCCCCAAGGAACCAAAGGAATGCGGATGAATTCCCTCTACCAAGACCTAGAGAGCACACGAGGACTTTGAGACCGACCCAGCTAGTTAAGTCCATGAAGAACTGCTTCGATGGCACAAGAGATCCATATGATCATGTGGCTGAGTTTAGGCAAGTCTTGAGAGCTGAACAAGTTGAGGACCTATTCACGCAGTATAATGCCTTTGGTCTAACCCTTAGGAACACAACCCTTACGTGGTTTCAACCATTGAATGAGAGACAATTCAAGAGCATAAACCAACTCTTAGAGGCTTTCATCACTGAATTCTCTAAAAGTGGCATAAGGCATAATACTTCCTCATTGATACATAGCTTCAAGCAGACCCCTCAAGAGATCGTGAGACTTGCAGGAAGAAGATTTAGGCAATATCTTGAGAGATGCCCTGTTCCTGAGTTACCCACACCAGCCAAACAGGTGGCATTATTCTTGGATGGATTGCTAAGTACCAAATTGAGGTCATATGTGTACTTGAAGGACCCTAGGACCATTGAAGAGTGCGTACGCATGTGCATCGACATAGAGGATAACCTAGGGGAAGAGTTAGAGCTTTCCAAAATCTATAAAGATTCAGATAGTGCCTCTAGCTTTTCTTCCACACAATCTACATCTATTGAGGAACTCGCAGAAAAGGTAGCTCAAAAACTAGGTGTCTCTAGCAAGCAAATTCCAAGATTTGCCCTAGTAAAGAGGTGCTATACTTGCGGTGGTGACCACATGGCGAATGTATGTCCCATTATGGCTCAACCCCAAGTAAATCCTAGTAGCCAGTACTGCACCATAGAACGGAGGTACACCAATCACACTGCGCAAGATTGCCCCTACAATAAGCAAGCAGTTAGGCAGACGTACCCACAACCATACCCTCAACAAGGAAGATACCAGAACCAGTACCCACCGCAACAGTATGCTAGGCCTCAACAAACCTACCAACCACAATACCAAAACCAACAAAGGCCTCAGCCTGTGTTAGCACAACAACCCCCCTGCCCCAGCTAATGTAATTCCGGTAAAGTATGAAGCTGCAGAAGAGAATTTGAATAGAGCTATAGTGCCAGTAACGCCATTGCTTTCAGAAAGTGATCCTAGTGACCATAGCTTTGATTCTACACATATTGATAGTCCCCAGGCTTACTACATGCAATCTCCTGAACATGGTGAGTCCTACTACAGTGAAGAACCAAGTGAACCTAGTTGGGAGCCAGAGTACACAAATGTAATGTACACAAACCCTAACTCTAGACCCCAACCTAGGCAGCTAAGACCCCCATTCCCTAGGGGACCATGCTACAGATGTCAGGGAGATCACCTCATTCGTGATTGCCCCTTACCTCCACCTACACAACGCCAGTCAGTGACAATTCAAGGCTTTTGCCAAGAATGTGGAAAGGAGCATCTCTTACGAGATTGTCCAAAGAACCCCAATAATATGCCAAAAATTACTCCTATCAATGTTATTGGGTTAGTAGTAGACTCTACAGGAAGTGTGACGTCCACTGCACCAGTACAGGTAGTCACTAGAGCTCAGGCATTGCACCAAAACCAAGGGGTAGGCCAGGAAAAGAGCTCGGATATTAGTGAAGCTGAGAGCATAACCAAGAAGAGGACTAGAGCCTGGAGACATAGTAGAGAAAGAATGAAGAGGCAATGGGCAAAGAAGATGAGTGAACTTGAGGAAAGCCTAAGAGAAACAAGAGCCACAATAACCGAACTCACATCTCAAACTCCCTCTCACACTACCCCACCACCACCATTCCCATCTTCTTCCAACCCGCCTCACCTAATTCCACCACCCCCTAGAGTAGGATCAGTATTAGCAGATCCCACTCCCAAGGCCCTTAACATGATGCTTAAGGCATATCAGGCAAGAATCCAAGAAGGGCCAACCGTAATTGATCATGAAAAGTGTTACCCGAGAGCAGAACTAGAGCTTGAATGAACCAAAATTTGTGCTAAGATGGTGGAATTGGCTCAAACCATGTTTGAAGCCAGTCGCCTCTTTAACATCTCTAGTTCAGCTAAGACGCAGTTGCACTTTGAGGGACTGCTAGAAAGATTGGAAAGATTGATTGCACAATCAGAAAAGGAACCCACCTCTCCAAGTAAAGGCAAGACAAGTAAGAGAGTAAGCCTTCCTGCCCAGGAAGCTTATGTGCCTAACTCCACGGAGCCAGACACCTCTTCTTCTATGAATCGGTTCACACCAGAATTCCTACGAGAGATTCAAGAAGACAAATGGGCTAAAGAAAGTGAAGTCCCTCCTCCCATTGAACTTGTGGATGATGCTCATGATCAATTCCCACAAGATATTCCCTCCATTTATGGAGAGCAGGAGAGCACCCAGTCTCAAGAGAGATTAGACTTTGAGTCTAATTCTTTACATGAATTAACCCACTTCACAGGCCCATGGGAAGCTAAGTCCACTTGTATGAGAGCACCCACAGTCATGGTCAGAAACGAAGACTCGATAATACCTAGGAATACGGAGGTAGTAAAGAATACTAAAGTGCAGTGCAACCTCACTCTAGAAGAGCTACTCAAAGTAAGGCCAGAGCTATGGAAACATGTAGCCAAACAAGTACCAGAGATAGCAAAACCTCATTCCCAGGTAGGTTCTCATAGGACAGTGCCAGAAATTCCTCTAGATAAGATAGGAGACATGAGTGAAGGAGAAGAAGGAAACACATACCTCCCCATCACCCATCAAGGATACACAACCAAGGCAATTCTCGACTCAGGTGCAGGAGTCGCAATCGCTACCACTTCCCTATGGAAGCGTTGGGGCAAGCCAGCACTCAGGCCAACGAGAATGAAACTGCAGATGGCTGATGGTCACATAGAGAGACCCCTAGGTTTACTAGAAGGAATAACTCTCACTACATGTGGTGTAGAGTTTGAGCACACGTTTTCTATCTATGATTTTAGCAAGAACCATGCCTATGAGATGATTTTGGGAAGACCATTTATGCGCCAGTTGCAAGTGGTACAAGATTGGGGAACCAATTCCTTGTATTTGCAACACCTAGGTGTCACAACCAAGGTTAATCTCAAAGATTACTCTCATAGAGATGTTCCTCCTATCAAATGGAATCCTATTCATAGAGCCAAAGATGATACAGAGTGTGTGCACTCCATGGGATCAGGATCCTCATGGATGCATGAAGACACTCACTTATGGATGTGTAAAGTGGCAGTGGAAGAAGAGAAGAGAGAAAAGGCCAGAGAGATAGGTGCAAAAGAAACCCATAGATCCATTCAAGACCTAGCCTATGCACCTGTAGTATTTCCTGATGAAGAATTTGAACCCCACGGCTGGGCAGAGATCCTAGCAACCATGGATGTAGCCATCAATGAAGAACAATGGACACCACACTGTGATGAGGATGGCTATGACATATCAGTTTTCTCCATAGAGCCAATCATGGGAGATGCAGTTTTAGAAGAGTGCAAACCTAGCCCTGATGCATTTGAGGATGCAAGTGACTCCGATCTAGACTCAATCATTATGGACCCACCTTTTGCATCAGATGAAGAATACTTCTATGAAGTAGAATTTCAGCCCCAGAGACATGGAGAGCTTACAAATGATGTGAGATTAGCCACACAAGTGACCCCTAAGGATCAGGGAAAGAAAAGAAAGAAGAGAGAAATCACACCAGAAGAGGAAGAATCTTTGTTTTGAGGTCCCGGGGAATTTTAAAAAGTATGAGATAGATGACAGGAGAGTCATGATCAGAATGCCTAACGAGAGGCACAATCAGGAGAGGCCTATGATAACAAAGAAACCACCAAGAAAATAGTGGTAGCTCTAGAAGAAGGAGAGGAGAGATGCACTTACATAGGACATGACCTGACGGAAGAAGAAGAAGAACACGAATTGATAGCCTTGCTAAGAGAATACAGAGATATATTCGCTTGGAGCTACAAGGACTTGAAAGGTGTAGACCCTGACATATGCTCGCACACAATTCCCATGACCTCAGATGCGAAACCCTCTAAGAAGAATCCATACACATATAATGATAATTATGTTTCCAAGATAAAAGAGGAGATAGATAGGCTGGTGGAAGCTGGATTCATCTATGAAATTGAGCACACTGAGTGGGTATCCCCCATCATAGTGGTGCCCAAGAAAAATGGAAAGTTACATGTGTGCATTAACTTGAAAAAGGTTAATGTTGCCACTATTCGAGATAACTATCCGCTTCCTATCACTGAACACCTCTTAGAAAGAGTAGCAGGCAAGGATGTGTACAGCTTCCTTGATGGATTTTCGGGCTACAATCAGGTAGCCATAGCCCCAGAGGATTAGCATAAAACAGCTTTTGCCACAGAGTGGGGTATATTTGCCTTTCGAGTAATGCCATTTGGGCTTACCAATGCTCCTGCAACCTTTCAGAGACTGATATGCCACGTGTTTAAAGAGTTCTTGAGGAAGAATTTGGAAGTTTATGTTGATGACCTCTGTGCTCATTCCAACATTACACAAACCCATATCCCTGAACTCAGACAAATCTTTGACAAATGTTGAGAGTATCAAGTCTGCTTGAACCCAGAAAACTGTGTTTTCATGGTCAGGCAAGGCAAGATTCTAGGACACATAGTGTCAAAGAATGGCATATCCACCGATGAAGAGAAAGTAAGAGCCATCGCCGAGCTACCTAAGCCAAAGAATGTCAAGGAAGTACAAGCTTTCATGGGGCATTGTGGTTATTACCGACGGTTTATACACATGTATGCCATCATAGCGAAGCCTCTGTACGGACTTTTGACCAACTTTGAGTGGACTGATGAATGTGAGAATTCCTTCAATGAGCTTAAACGGCGATTATGTTCAGCACCAATCTTGACCACACCAGATTGGAATAAGCCTTTTCATGTTCATGTAGATGCATCCAATTATGCTATTGGGTGTGTACTCACACAACCTACGGGCGAAGGTAATATGGATCTTCCAATTGCCTATGCTAGTAGACAGTTGAATGCAGTTGAACGGAACTATACCACCACCGAACGAGAAGGATTATGCATGGTATATGCAGTTAAAAAGTTTAGAAACTATTTGCTTGCAAATAAGTTTAAATTTTTTACCGATCATCAGGCATTATTGTACTTGGTAAACAAACCATGCAATACAGGCCGATTAGTAAGATGGTTTCTCTTACTAATGGAATATGATTTTGAAGTTGTGGTAAGGAAAGGGAGGACTCACTTGAGAGCAGACCATCTCTCTAGGCTCACTTCTGGAGAAGCCCCACACGGAGTGTCAGATGACCTTCCTGATGCTTACTTGTTTAATTTGGAAGTTGTACCTCAGTGGGCTAAGCCATTAGTGCCAGTATTGACATACGGGCCCAATCACCCGGTCATAAACACTCAAGATAGGGAGATAATAAAAGCCCAAAAATACCAGATCATGGCAGGAAGTATGTACAAGCACACAGATCAAGGGATCCTAGCTTGTTGTGTGGAAGAGGATGAGTATGCTAAATGGTTGCAATTGGCACATGTAGGTGCATTAGAGCAACACTACTCAAAGCAGCGAACCTTACAGACTCTAAGGAGACTTGGAGTGCATTGGCCGACTATGGAGGCTGATGTCCACAAGTTGTGCAAGGAATGCCCAACCTGTTGAACTAAACCACTTGTGGAGCATGCCACTCTTTATCAAGTGTCCATAGTGCCATATTGGAGTGAACCATTAGTAGATTTCCTAAGGACGAGAACATTCCCTCAAGATATGACACTGGCCAGACAAAGAATTCTAGAACAAGAAGCCCTAGATTACTCACTCACTGGTGATAATCTATACAAGCATGGTAAAGATGGTTACCTGAGACTATGTGTCCATGAGAGGGAATATCTCAAGATCTTGGAAGCAGCTCACCAAGGTGTAGCAGGAGGACATTTTGGACCAGATCGAGTGATCAAGGCAATACTATTTGTGGGCTTCTGGTGGCCGACCCTTCACATGGATGCACATACCTATGTGAAACGGTGTGATGTCTGTCCGAGAACTCAGTACCCTATACGCAAGGATGAGATGCCACAAAAACCTATAATGGGTGGACGTGCATTCTCTAAGTGGGGAATAGACTTCGTAGGTCCTATTAATCCCCCAGCTAAGGGTTCACATGCTGAATACATCATTGTTGCCACAGACTATCTAACAAAGTGGGTAGAGGTAAAAGTGACGATAAAGAATGATGCTCAGACAACTGCTAAGTTCCTATTTGAGAATGTGTTCACAAGATACGGGCTACCTATAGAGCTGGTAAGTGATAGAGGCACTCACTTCTTGAATGAAGTTATTGAAAATCTGCTCCAAGAGTTCTTGGTTGTACACAAGAAGTCTGCCCCCTATCACCCACAAGCTAATGGACAAGCCGAAAGCACAAACAAGATCTTGTGCAATGTATTGACCAAACTAGTGAATAATAAACGCTCTGATTGGGACAAACAGCTACACCATGTTGTTTGGGCATATCGAGTTGCCTATAAAATGGTACTCCAAGCCACCCCCTTTTAGATGGTATTTGGCCAAAATGCAGTGCTACCATTGGACTTCTTGATACCTACATTAAAAGTAGCACAAGAGCATGAATGGACGGGTCATGAACTCTCCTCTAGACTCTTTGACCTTGAACGGTTAGGAGAAACAAGACTGAGGGCGGTTGCGGGGATATATGCAGCTAAGAAACGACAGAAGGCATACTTTGATGCCCATGTTAAGGATAAAGGCTTGAAGGCCGGAGACTTAGTGTTGGTGTATACCCTAAAACAACATGCAAGAAAGCTCAAAAAGAGAGGTTATGGACCTATGATCATAAATAGGATCTCAACCAGTGGAGCAGTTCAACTCGCTACACTAGAAGGTGATGTTCTCCCTAGCTATATAAGCGGATGCAGAGTCAAGTTATATCAAGAACCCCTGACAGAGGAGATGCTAAATCGACTCGACACTGCCAAAAAACACAAGGAAGAAGAAAAACGAGTTCGAAAAGAGGCACAGGTGGAAGCATTGGAACGCATCCGAAGGATGAGTTGCAAAGACTGGGTAGAGATCAGGCCAGGGTAGATGACTATGCGGACCCAGGTTATCATATGGCAATGTGTGAAGTCTCAGGAATAAGTTCTCATAGAATAATTGATAGACGACCTTTTGTAACCTTAGAGATAGGACAAGGAAAGGGTGCAAGGACTGTAAGGGCCTTGATTGACTCAGGTGCAGCCACTAGTGCTGTTAAATTTTCTTGCTGTCAAAAATTGAAATTAAATGTCAATCCTATAGAAGCATATCTTATAGGATTGGGAGGTGTGGAAACCCCTTGCATGGGCGAGGTGGAACTTCCCCTCTATATTCATGATGTTTTACTGACAGTTAAAGTACTAGTGTGTCAAGACGAGGATCTCACCGAACCTCTTGTCTTGGGTCAAGACTGGATCTATGATCATGCGGTCAACCTAAACCTAAGAAGTGGACTTCTTCAGGTATGGGTAAATCAGAGTCGAATTATAGTTGAGTTAGATAATGGAGCACTCAAGGAACTAGGAAAGGCATAGACTCCTGGTCCTTCCAGGGGTACACACGAAGCTGACAATGCTATTCTTGTCCAAAACTGTGTGATGCAGAGGAATGATGATCTCAATCAAGAAGTCAGGGGCGCAACGGAACTCCCTTCTTTTCCAGAGACCAGAGGGATGCAGCAACCAAAGGCAAATCAAATATAGATGGAGCAAAGTAATACCTATGCTGGAGGTCAAAAGAACGGGCGAAGCAGAATGTCTCAGCCATTGAGACAAGTGTGGGTGCGGAAAGGCGAACGCCCTGTTGCAATCAAGCCAACCACACGGCCAAAACTTCTTATTAGTAATCAACAACACGACACTAATAAGAAGTCTTTCAGAAATTCTTCTGTGAAAGTAAAGTCTATTTGGTTACCCAAGAAGTCGATAAAGGCCAGCCCACAATCACGACAAATTTGGGTGCCTAAGGCTTGCTTGCGGGCTCAAATAGTTACACCAAGGCCACACCCTGTACAACATGGTTCACTCGCTCGAACATCTAATACCCTTTCTTATACAACACGCACAGACACACATTGGTCCATGAGCACAAGCAGAATCACTTGTAAATGGGTCCGTAAAAAGCCTCATTTCCTAGTAGACACTCTTGAAAAGCCCTCCAGAGTCTCCACAAAATCAAGACCAACAGCAAATCAGTTTGTTTGGAAGCCCAAAACGTGTGCTAAACCCCCCGACCCTCATTTGTAAATGCATATCCACTTACTCACTACATCACTCATACACCGCATCTTTCCATTTAGCTCTTAGGAATATCCATTCACTAACTACACACACGATCCCCAAGCACTTATTGACATACTAACCTCTCACTAAAATCATGTTAATGTTGTAATGGGGACGCATGAACGCTTGGTGTCCATTTGCAATGTTAATATTCATTTGTCTATTCTCACAGAACCGATGACCAGTCTCTTCACCATGGCCGAGGCAGGAACTAGCTCCCAGGCAGGCACCAGCCCCCAAATCGTGGACATTGAAAGTCTTCCCATTGAAGAGGAATTGAAGGAACGCCCAGTGGCATTGAGGGCATTACATGCCATACCGATTCAGAATCCTCCACAGGGGCACACAATGCCGGTCAGCAAAAACTCACATTGGTTCAGTGATGTGGTCGGATCTCTAGGTGAAGGCACTTACATGTGGGAGGCCGAGATAGAGTTCAACGGGCAATGGGGCAGATATCATTTTTTCACCAGGGAATTTGAGAGGCTTTAGAATGATGAAGGTCTGAAACCCATCTGGAAGAAGGCTTGACTATACGACTACTTCAAGGCTCAGTTACCCAAACCAGACTTTCTATGGTGTTCCTACTTAATTAGCACTCTGACCCCTAGTAAAGAGAAAAAGGGATATAGTACCTTCGTTCTACCATCACTTACCAGAGGTAATGAATTAAAGTGTTTCAAACTGACGAACAATTTGGTGAGGGAAGCGCTTGACATGAAAGGCATGCATATCCCCATCGAAAAAGAGACGATGGTCCTGGATAACATGAAGAATAGGAACCTGACTAAGCTCAAAGACATGGTGGCAATGACACCCACAATCGCCATTCACTTACGAATGGTCATGCAACATTTCGCGATCCCAGCTCAAGAGCGGTTCACAATGCCACACAAGAAAATATGGTTCAGTCTATATTTACCAGATGCCTTCAATTTGACAATCAACATGCCGCATTGGATTATCGACCAAATCCACTTGGCACATCAACGGTGGTATAAAAAGCAAAAGTCGGTACTGTATGGATATTGTGCCCTCACCAGGATTGTGTATAGATGTTTGGCTTATGATGTGCCAGTTCAAAGGGCATTAATTTGGACCAGGGTACAGGAATTTCAACGTAGACTATCAACCGCAGGGCCTCCATCAAAGAAAATGAGAGGTGCAGTTCAGATGCCCTGTGCACAAGCCCGCGGTGCGACACTGACACCAGAGACAACTCCACGACTTCCGAGGCGTGTACAACCCTTCACTATCAGATTACCAAGACACAACACTGATGGACCGAATCTGGTGTTTCCACCTGTACCAACCGACCTAGAGTTTCCTCACGGCTTCACATTAGAAGACCTAACTGATGAGGAGGTAGCCAGAATAATCGAGGCTATTAATGCAGAAGTCGAGGCAGAGCAAGCTAGTGGGCAACAAACTGCTACAGACCAACCCCATCCTAGACAACCAGGTGTAGTTGAAGTGAAGGATGAAGAAGAAGAAGAGCAGGAGGAGGAACGAGGTGGACAAACAAAGGAAGAAGAGTATGAATATGAACAAGAAGTTCTACAGGAACTTGAGGGTGCCCCGGCTTATACGAATGAATTGAAAAAGTTGTATGATACCATCAATAGAGTTCAAGAACAGCAGAAACTGTCCCTAGCAGCAGGAAAAGCCCTCATGAACCAAATCCTAGAAGAGGAAGGTATGGACGAGCAATACCGAGCAACCCTTGATATGATTTCTGATCCGTTGGGGGTACATGAGACGGTGCATACAGCTCTTGCACACTCGAGAAGATCGGAGCGACGATACGGCAGACACCCCCCTCAATAAGGAAAACAAATGAATATATTAGTATCAAAACCACAGCGCACCACATCCACAACCACGGGCACAACTCATATCATTCAGGAAACTGAGGAAGCCCATACATCCAGTGCACCCCCATCACCCCCTTTACCACCCCCAACTCCACCAACTTCACCTCCCACTACCAGTGTAACCACTACTGTCACTGCCTCAGAGTCCACTACCCATACCAAAGCACAGACTATCAGTCAATCCACACAACCCACACACCCTATCACCACCTCACTTGTATACACTACCACTGACACTGTAATTCTAACTACAGCCACGGAAAACCCCGTTCCCCCGATCACACTTCCTGGCGGTTCATATTCACAACTACACACACCACTTTACACTTTCACCACCATCACCGCACCCACAATTCCCATGTTCGCAATTACTCCCACAACTGCATCCACTTTTGACCTCACGTATCACCCACCTCCGCACAACTCCCTCCCCCCATACGTCCACAATCTCCCATTCCCCCACCACCAACTTCACCCTTTTCGAGCACAGCATACACGCTCCCATTCCCCTTTCCCTTCCCTTTTGCATTCAACACCATTCCCGCATCCACTCCCATTAATAATGTATTTAATAACATGTACTAGTGTATGTCTCAGCTGCAACAGCATTATCAGCACCTAGATGCTCAGCATACAAGTCTGTTCAGAAACCATGAAACATTACAAGGATGATTCATTGACTTAGAGAGGGAAAAGCAGCTACTACAACAACGGTATGTCACTTTACAGGAACAACATGAGCAATTAGTGGCCAACCCACCCCACCCAGATGAAGAAGAAAAACAACAAGATGAGCTGCTACACTCCCAGATAACAGAGAACCTCAAGCTTCGACGCAACCTGGCCCTATTACGGAAACACATGTCTATAGCACTCGAGGAAAATAAGCGACTACAGAGACAGAACGAAGAAAACTTGGAAGCAGCAATGGAGGGTTCACCACAGGAAATCGACCCAAAGAAATTCAAGGTTATCCCATCTGAAAATATGCAAATCGTCTTGGAAACCCATGCCGACCTCCTGGAAGCCCACGCAGCATTAGAAAGAGAAAGAGATGACTTATTAAAGCAACTGGCAACCCAGCAGGAGTCACCAAGCAAAGTCACAACTGAAGCCGACACATCTGAAGAAGTCGCAAAACTCAGAGTAGAATTAGAAGAAGTACGAAATAAAGTTCTACAATACGAGCGTTGTGGAGGTGATCGCAATCCGGGTGGATCGGGTCCGGTCGTGACACACACAGGGTGTATGAAGCTAATGAATGTTGGAAGGTTTAAGGACATGAAAGTGAAATTAATTTTGAGTATGGAGAAGAGAGAGATGTTGAAATGTTTATGGGAATGGGAATGTAGGAGTGCAAGTTAGATTTATGAACATGAATGATAAGAATGAAAGAGAACCATACACACGAATCAAATTTGGAAGGAAGAATGGTCCATTGAAGGAGCTTCTTAAACACTTCCTAATTCTAATCCATATGCATAGTCTTCTTTGGATGATATGTATGCATGACGTGAATAGATGGAATCCTTATACATAAATCAGTTTCGAAAGGAAGAATGGTCCAATATTGGAGCTTCTTATACACTTTCAGAAACTAATAAATATGTATGGATATGTATGGATTATATGCATGCAAGTGAATCATGATGGTAGAGTTTACTCACAAGCTCAATGAGACATCCTCACTGGTTCAACGCAATCGTGCGGAGCCTTCTCACACATAGAAGAATATAGAAGACATTTAAAAATACTTAAGAGACTGAGAGACATGCGAGAAGAGATAAGTGACAAGTGACATGAATTAAAAGAATTTGAATTAAGTTACATGTAAAATATCGTCGTGGTACGTCATGCTAAGCAGTCTACTGATCAAAGGTGGTTCCGACCCTCAAACCATGACAGTTCAACCGAATGTCACACGTAAGAAGGTGAGTTCCACTCCAGTGATCCTATGTCTGTCTAGGCTTGTAACGTCTAACTAAAGAAGTCTAAGACTCATTAAAATCATCTCTAACTCACTCACACGCTCCACCGAGGGTGAGTCAAGATAGAGATGCTGGTTTCAAGAGCCTATCCTAGATTGGAGTTCTAACTTAAATTTGAAACTAGGTACTATACTCATACTAGCTCACCTTGGATCCTCACTCGCTCAACCGAGGGTGATCGTCTCAAGGAAACCGTAAGCTAGCATGAGCCCTATGGATGCCTAACAATGATGCTCTAGGAGTTTGGAGGGGGGTTTATATAGTTTTTTGAATGAATTTGGGCCCTTAGATCTAGAGAAATCAACTCTCAACTCTAGGATCACTACTTTTGATTACAACCATTTGATTAATCAAATCAATGGCTTGGAATTGTTCTTTCTATCAAATCTAGTGTAAAGGAGTGAAATTTAGGCGCCCTCATTCTCCACCATTGGATCTGGGGATGATCTGGACCGTCGGATCAGTGCTGACATCAACTCGGATAAGATAAGCCACTATTTTTGGAGAAAAGCTGCATTATTGATCTTTGATTGTCAAAATTTATCTTCTTTTATGGAAAAACTCATGGATCCTCCTTGCTTTAAGCATAAGTGCATCTCCACCCTTGAATATGAGCTCATCTTGATCGTATAACATGGCTCAATCAGCTTTCGCCATGTGGTGGCCCTTCAACCCTTCAATTTGCTTAAACTAGAAAACTGCGGTGATCCTGAAAACTAGACTTTGTGCTCTTTGACCCTCCAAATAGGCTTTGATGAAGATGAAACTTTGTAGGACTATGTTTCCAAAGATCTCCTTCAGGAATATGCAGAAATAACTCCCATCTGAATCTCCCTTGTACAAGTTTGACTATATTTGGAAGCTTGCAAGGTGGCATTAAGGTCTCTAGGAAGCTCTGATGGCCTTGAAAATTCGTACAAATATGTAGCCACATATGATCTTTATACATGCCAAACCATATGGCTAACATAAATTTCTATACAAGAATTTGTAGGGTCAAACTAGAAAAATTACATTTTTACAAAATGAACATAGCATATCAATGTGCTACAAAATCCATTTTCTGCTGAAATTTGGGCTATAGACTGCCTTTGACAATCTTTACAAGTATATGGATTTTCATCTAATTTGGTGACAATGAAATTTTTGCCCTAATTTCCCAACTTTGACCAGCTTTGACCGCTACCATGGACTTTCTTGATTTCTTTGAAACTTTGTATGTGAGCTTCCTTTGACATCCTTGATGCATCCTGGACTTCTCGGGGAATTCCGGCTACCTTCACCAAATATGTTTTTTGTAGGTCTTCATAAGTGAGAGAGGAGAGAAAATCTCGACGACATTCGCCCCCACTAAACCTGCGATTCCTCCGGAAGCGCCACTCTAGCATCTGTGAAAAACAAAATGTTCCAGGCATCAAATTCTTTTATAGGCAACATAAGAAACATGGAAGGAAAATTGATTATATGCATGAATCAGTAGGTAACGTGACATGAAGCAAAATTTGCATGAAAGAAAGAATTGAAACAGGCAACATGAATATGCATGAACAAATAGGCAACATATATGCAAATGAACAAGCAACATTGGCAACAAGAAAGAAAAAAAACAAGCATCAGTATGAAGTGGAAGTGGATGTATTGAGTCATTTTAAGCATCAGTTCCTCTCATCTTGAAGAAAATTTTGTACCTTTTTCATAAAGCAATCTACCTTAAATATGATTATAAACAAAGATTTAGGATTTTCAAGAGACATCTTTCATCTTTAGCTTATTTTAGATCAACTCCTTTCCTACATAAATATGAATATGCTCTTTCTCTAATAACATGCAAGGAAATCTAACTAAACTCCTCTAATGCATAAATCTGCCTATATAGCCCGTGATTTATTCTACTATGCCTTTGGCTTGCTCTTTTTTTTTTCGATGATGATGATGATTCGGTAACTTTATGGTTACGATCACTTTTTTGGGGTGGAAGAAAGTGTAAACTTCTTGGTAACATGTAGCATTTTTATTTTTTTTTAATTTATTTATTTTTTTTGACAAGGAAAAATTAAACCCCGATACAAGGTACAACCATTTTTGATGACGGAGAACAGTCGTTTAAACTCCAATACAAGTGTTGTGAGATGGACTAAGGATGTAGAAACATGCAGTAGCAGGAGCTAGGATTTCAACAATTATGCTTTCGATACACGATATATATGCATGTTTATATATGAAAGTCTTGTCACCAAAATAAACCTCCAAATCTACATGCCCTATCTTTCCACAATCCTAGATTATAAACAATTTCTTGGTAGATAAGTTACTACTTAAGATAAAATTTGACACAAGTAGAGAAATCATCATTTGCCCTTTTTTTGACTCAAGTGATGTGGATATGCAATGCAATGCAAAGACTGAAAAAAAACATGCATGAAACAAGCATGGAAAAAAATAGAATGAACTTGAAAAAAAAAAAACAAAGCAACATGAACTTGAAAATTAATGATGTTTTTTTTTTTTTTTAATAACATGTATACTCTTGTTTATGAATCGGCCTCATTGTTGTCATCTTCTTCAATGTCCTCATCCAAAATGTACTCTTCATTATCACGCTTCTTGAATAACTTTATCCTTTTACCTGCAATCAAAGCTTTTAGTGCAACACCATTTAATTCACAAAGAGCATACGTACCATTGTTGTTGACTTTTGATACTATGTATGGCCCAAACCACCGTTGAGTGAGCTTTTTGTGTGCATCATATTGAGAGTCGAATGTACTATCATAAATGAGCACCCAATCTCCTACTTCAATTGGCTTAGGACGCAATCGATGAGTTTTATCAAAATAATGCTTGTTCTTCATTCTAGATTCTCTTAATTTTTCAACAGCATCATCAAGTCTTAATTTACCTTGTTCTAACTGTTTAATACGCAAATTCAAAAAATCATTAGTAGACATGTTTTCAGACCAAGGCAAATTTGACCATGCAGAAATATGAGACTGAATTGGAAACAATGGTTTTTGACAGTACATGAGTTCAGCAGGCATATATCCAGTAGTACGTGTGCATGTCATTCTATCTGCCCAAAGTGCAAAAGGTAAGAATTTGAGCCATTGTTTGATGTCACCATTACATGCTTTAGATATGGCTTTCACAATAGGTGGATGCCCTCTCTCTATTTTACCATTGGCCTCTGGGTTATATGCAGTAGTGAGAGACAAACGAATACCGTGACGCTCAAAGAACTCTTTAGCTTCTCTCGCATTTGACTCTCCACGATCGGCAACTACTTTCTCTATGTACCCAAAGCGACTTATGACATCTTCAAGCAAGAATTTGCAAACATTGTAAGTGGTCTTAGATCGTAATGCACGTCCCTCTACATGATTAGTTAAATCTTCTCTTGCAAGTACAATGTAACGCATTTTGTCAATACCTTTAGGCATAGTTACAAGATCTACTACCCACTTGTAGTGAATACAAGGTGGATACGTAGGATGCAATGGATCTCTATGTTTGACTGATGAATGAAGTTGACAAGTAGAACATGTAGAAACATAGCTACTAATGTCAACATACATCCTAGGTCAATAATAGGTACTTCTAATTTTTTCATATGTTCCAAAAAATCCTTTATGACCTGCCCATAATGTCTCATGCATTTCCTTCATTACTTGCAATTGAAGACCTCTCTTTCCTAGGACTCGTTGTGGATTCTTAACCTTACCCTTAGCATGTCTCCAAAGATAACCATTACATAGGAAAAAGTTATAAGCTCGTTTCCTAATGTTACGGAATCTATTCGTAGTCCAGCTAGGTAATGGTTGTAGTGTACTGAGATACTTTTCTATGTCTCTCCATTCATCTTCGTACTCAGACTCATGAAATTTCTCATACTCATATATATGTGGAACATAGTCAACTAAATTCACATTCTTTATTATATCACTTTCAAGATCATCATCAAATCTAGCTCTTGATAACATATCAGCAATTGAGTTTGACTTACCTGAAATATGAACTAACTCAGGATTTATGAACTTAATATATGAGATCCATCTAAGCATGGCTATATCAGGAGATGAACAATTGGCTATCATTCCAATGAGAGGCAAACAATCAGTCTCAACTTTGACATTTGCACCAATGAAATATTCTTTGTCTGTTTTCAAAGCTGTTACCATACCCCATAGTTCTCGTTTGATCTGTGGATATTTTCGTTGTGTTTCATGTAGAATTTTGGCACCAAACCTAATTGCATATCTATTCCCTTCACTATCATCTTGACTTATGACCCAACCTATACCAATAGGACTAGTATCAACGTCAATATAATAGGTTTGTTAGCAGAATAGTCTACACGCTTAAGGATGGGAGCTTCAAGCAATAATTTCTTCAATTTATGCATAGCTTGAGTGTGTTTGTCAGTCCAAATAAATTTTCGTTTCTTCCTCAACAAGTCATAGAGACAATCAGCAACATGAGCAAAGTGTGGGATCCAAATAACATAAAAGATGCAAGCACCAAGAAATCTACGTACCTCACTTACGGTGTTACATGTTTCAGAAATCTTGCTAATGGCATCAACTTTTTGTGGGTATGGCTTTCGACCATAATGGCCACATAAATGTCCAACAATAAGTACCTCGTTGACACCAAAAACAGATTTCTCTATGGAAAATGTGAGACCTACCTCTTCAAATCGTTGAAATATTCTTTCACAATCAGAGATATGGTCAAGAACAAATTTACGACATCCTGATGAATCTAAAGTAATGTCCTTTACACGTTCCTCACTCCCTTTAATTGGAATATCATCAATGAATGGCATAGTTATATGAGGGATAAAGTCATGTAAGACCATATTCATAGCACTCATCATATGAGCCACAGAATTAGTCGCTCCTTGAGGTAAAGTACACATTCGCACTAAGCCTAAAGGAGTTTTCATTGTGGTTATGTCACGACTATCAATTGCTAATTGGAATTGGTCATATCCCGAATATAAATCACCCATTGAATAGATAGAATGTCCTGAAAATGATTCAGCAAACTCATCTACAATGGGTCCTGTTCCTACATTCCTTATGGTGACTTTATTGACAGGTTGGAGATCTTGAATAAAACGTAGTTTCCCATTCTTTTTAGGCACAGTGAACCATCTGTTTGAGTAAGGTGCAAAAGATGGCTCTAAAATTCTCATGTTTATCTTCTCCTTAAGTAGTTTCATTAGCTCAGGTAAGTGAGCCTTTGGAACTGGTATAGGGCAAAGATTCCATGGAATATGTGGAATAGTAAAGATTATCATGGGTGAAACTAGCTTAGGATCTACACAACCAATCTCATGAGGATACATAGTAAAGGCTTTTCCATGGCTACGTATAACTCTCTCAAATTTATCTCTCTCTGCTGGCAAAAGAAAGTCATCATCTCTACCAATTTTCACCTGTTTGATTGTCTCATCCGTGAATGTATGTCCTATGTTTTTCTTATCCCGAAGAATTGGATCATTTTTCACATCAATAATTTTTTCATTACTTCCTTGAGGTAATGGTTGAGCTATGGGTTTGATTTTTTTGTCTACAGTTTTGTACTTTGTTTCAACTAAGGCATCATGTGTTTGGTTAAATTTTGAGCACTTGTCAACATTAAAAGCATACTCTTGGATTAGAGCATACTCATCAAGGGAAGAAAGAAGAACAATATGGGAATTAGAATTTTGTTGAAGACATAACTCTAACTCCTCAAGAGTAGAGAAACAATGAGATGTTTCAATCACATGCTCAATGTTCTCATCATGTTCCATGATTTTGTTGTTTTTATAATTTTTTTGGGTTTTTTGGATAAAAGACTTGGACAATTGACTCTTATGAAGAAAATCTAATCTAGAATGTGGAAAACAAAGTGACAAACTATTGTACATGTTGGTTGGTTGCGAGATGTCAAACCAATATCCACTGTTGTCCCGCTCAACAATGGATTCTATCCAAAATTTTGATCATATGTAGCTCCAAACATGAATCGAGGTGCACAATCACTACAAGCATGCTCATGACCCTGAGTAACAATAGGTTTCTTTCTAATTGACAATCGATTCCTAGGATGATTCACTCCTACTGTCATGACTTGAAGTGATTGCATTCCATCCTTAGACTTGAATCTAGCATAGGTAGACCCATCATCCATGGCTTTAGTTTCCATACGACTCTCACAAATAAAGGGTTGACCTAAGAGAACTTCATAGGAGCAATTATCTTGAATAAAAAAGTGAAACTCTTATGTGATTCCTCCTATGGATATGGGCACACTAGCACAAGCTCCATATAGGATACCTACACCATTATCTGCAGTTCTCATACGCCATCCACAATCTTTATCTATGGGCCATCGAAACTTATCATAAACTTCTCTTGAAATCACATTGACTTCGGAGCCGGAATCTACTAATGCATTTACAGTGATAGTGTTCTTATCATTCGCTATTTTAACATGCATCTCTGATGTACCTCTAGACCAAAATGTTCTTTTAAAGTGACTTTCAGGATTGTTTTCATGATTTTCATGGTCAGGTTGAATAGTTCCTAAGAAATTTTTATTAACATTTACTTCATCATCATCAAAGTCCTCTTCATCAGATTCATCAAAGTTTAAGGCTTCATTCATAGCTTGATCTTGATCTAGAGAATCTTGCATCTCAGTATCTAGATTAAGCGGAAACCTCTTCCTTTTAATTAGGCCGATAAAGTTATCTTTAAAAACAGGCTTTGCAATAGAGAAAACTTGTTCTAAAGACATAGTCACTTGACTCTTAAGCAAAATGTCATCTAAAATCTCCATAGGATCTATTTTTCTCTCAATTTCTGAAATCAAGATGGCTTTAGGTTTTCTCTTTGGTTTCTTTTGTTTTTGCTTAGGATTTTGTTTTTGTTCATGTTCTCGTGTTTGGTCTTCTGTTTGTTTTGATTGTTCTTGTTTATCTAAAGGCTTTGGTTCTGTTTTTCTTTGCTTTGTCTTCTTCCCTTTTTGTTACTCCTCTTGTTTTTGTTCATTGGGTTGTGCTTCTTGTTTTTTATCTTTGGATTGTGATGTTTCTCCTTGCTCTATGATTGTTTCTATTCCCTCTGAGGTTTGTTTTCGAGTCACTCTTCTTTCACTAGGCTCAGCTTCATCTCTTTTTCGTTTTTCTTCTACATTGGATATGTGAGAAATAAGAGATTGATCTTCTATCGGTGACTCCCAAGCCGTTATTCTCCTAATCTCATCTCGTGCTCTTACTAAAGCCTCTATGGAAAAATCACCTTCCTTTGTGGGTTTACTTGATTCTACTTGTTGTTCATCAAGAGCTTCTAGTTTCACTCCTCTAGTTCCTACGTCCATTATGGTAATATTTTCATAATGTTTTTTCATTCCTCCCTTACCATAATTTCCTTGCAAAGGTAGCCTAGATCGATAGTCACAGATTTTCTTGTCTATGTCTATTACTAGTCGTTGCTCCTTAGCAGCCTTCAATAATTCACAATCTCTCAAAAAGTGCTCTAACGAATCACACCAAGGACACCTACGAGGGCCACGCACAAAACCATTTTGATTTTGAGGATTTTGATTAACTTGTGGTGGAAAAGTTTGAAATTGAGGATTTTGTTGATAAGGTATTGCTTGAACAGGATAATTAGGATTTTGAAAATGCAATTGATGTATTTGAGGAGCTTGGGGAGCAACATGTGGTACTTGAGGTGCAAGAGGAGCTTCCATATTATACGGTTGATGATTTTGAAAATTTTGATTTTGAGGATTTTGAAAAGCTATTTGAGAAGCTTGAGGATACAGGTTTTGATACATTTGAGGATTTTGCACATGAGGATGAGGATTTTGCATTGAAGGATTATGCATTGGAGGAACTTGATATGCTTGAGTAGGAGCTACTTGTGGATTTTGATTGGTAGCTATAACATGTTGATTAGGCTCTTGAAAAGTCATTGGGTTCATTTGATTTTGGAAAGTTTTGGTGTAATTAGATTGTAAAGCATCTATAGTCTTGGCCAAATTGGATTGTGTAGCAATAAGACTTTCCATTTGCTTAGTGAGAATATCCACTTGAGATTGTTCAACTACACTTTTATTTGGCTCTACTCTAAAACCTTGATTAGGCTCCATCATTTGAGGAATAGGAGTAGAGTCTAAAAGCATAGCATGGGATTGTTCTCTAACTTGCTCCTTAGTTTGTGGAAGGCTAGCTTGAGGAAGACTAGTTTGCTCATAAAGCATGGATTGTCTTTGATGTCTATGGGCTACAGCCTCTACTACTTTACGCACTTTTTGCCAATTGTCAGTAAGACCATAGCGTTTATCTGGTTCTTCTAATCGCCATTCAACTTCCCTACGAGTTTCAGGATGAAGAAGCTTAAGAAAATTGATCACAAGATTAGGTTCCAAAGTTATCTTATCCTCATCAGGAAGTTGTTCATAGCGTCTAATATACTCATTTTGTAAGTGAGTAATAGAGCTACTAGGCTTTGGAGAATTGATCCATCGTAAGAATCCATCTCGATTATGTTGGCTATAATCTTCAAGATAGAATTCTTTGAGCATCTCCTTTCTAAAATCACTCCAAGGAAGAGTATCATATTGAGTGACACGGTTTATGATAGAGCTATCAACAATTCGTTCAAAGAATGATATCAAAAGATCTTCAGGAAGACCAAAAGTCATAGCTTGCTCTTCAAACAAATCTAAGTAGCTTGTGATGTTGATGCCATTGAATTTTCCCTTCTCTCTCAACATAGAAGAGACTATTCTTTGGCCTTGTTTCTCAACAATAAGGGATTTGAATCCTCCCTCCATCTTATGTGAATAAGCAAGTGATGCACGATGCTCTAGATCTCTCACAAATGTGTTTACTTCACGACGAAGATGTGCACGATACTGTGAGAAATCCAGTGCAACACTCAAGACTGATGATGATGATATGATGAGGATGAAAAATATGAAACAAAGGATATGGATCACAACCTCCCAACAAGATCAGAAGCAAATGCCACGAAGCGTTTCACGTCGGGTTCAAATGTGGAGGTGATGGCAATCCGGGTGGATCGGGTCCGGTCGTGGCACACACAGGGTGTATGAAGCTAATGAATGTTGGAAGGTTTAAGGACATGAAAGTGAAATTAATTTTGAGTATGGAGAAGAGAGAGATGTTGAAATATTTATGGGAATGGGAATGTAGGAGTGCAAGTTAGATTTATGAACATGAATGATAAGAATGAAAGAGAACCATACACACGAATCAAATTTGGAAGGAAGAATGGTCCATTGAAGGAGCTTCTTAAACACTTCCTAATTCTAATCCATATGCATAGTCTTCTTTGGATGATATGTATGCCTGACGTGAATAGATGGAATCCTTACACATAAATTAGTTTCGAAAGGAAGAATGGTCCAATATTGGAGCTTCTTATACACTTTCAGAAACTAATAAATATGTATGGATATGTATGGATTATATGCATGCAAGTGAATCATGATGGTAGAGTTTACTCACAAGCTCAATGAGACATCCTCACTGGTTCAACGCAATCGTGCGGAGCCTTCTCACACATAGAAGAATATAGAAGACATTTAAAAATACTTAAGAGACTGAGAGACATGCGAGAAGAGATAAGTGACAAGTGACATGAATTAAAAGAATTTGAATTAAGTTACATGTAAAATATCTTCATGGTACGTCATGCTAAGCAGTCTACTGATCAAAGGTGGTTCCGACCCTCAAACCATGACAGTTCAACCGAATGTCACACGTAAGAAGGTGAGTTCCACTCCAGTGACCCTATGTCTGTCTAGGCTCGTAACGTCTAACTAAAGAAGTCTAAGACTCATTAAAATCAGCTCTAACTCACTCACACGCTCCACCGAGGGTGAGTCAAGATAGAGATGCTGGTTTCAAGAGCCTATCCTAGATTGGAGTTCTAACTTAAATTTGAAACTAGGTACTATACTCATACTAGCTCACCTTGGATCCTCACTCGCTCAACCGAGGGTGATCGTCTCAAGGAAACCGTAAGCTAGCATGAGCCCTATGGATGCCTAACAATGATGCTCTAGGAGTTTGGAGGAGGGTTTATATAGTTTTTTGAATGAATTTGGGCCCTTAGATCTAGAGAAATCAACTCTCAACTCTAGGATCACTACTTTTGATTACAACCATTTGATTAATCAAATCAATGGCTTGGAATTGTTCTTTCTATCAAATCTAGTGTAAAGGAGTGAAATTTAGGCGCCCTCATTCTCCACCATTGGATCTGGGGATGATCTGGACCGTCAGATCAGTGCTGACATCAACTCGGATAAGATAAGCCACTATTTTTGGAGAAAAGCTGCATTATTGATCTTTGATTGTCAAAAATTATCTTCTTTTATGGAAAAACTCGTGGATCCTCCTTGCTTTAAGCATAAGTGCATCTCCACCCTTGAATATGAGCTCATCTTGATCGTACAACATGGCTCAATCAGCTTTCGCCATGTGGTGGCCCTTCAACCCTTCAATTTGCTTAAACTAGAAAACTGCGGTGATCCTGAAAACTGGACTTTGTGCTCTTTGACCCTCCAAATAGGCTTTGATGAAGATGAAACTTTGTAGGACTATGTTTCCAAAGATCTCCTTCAGGAATATGCAGAAATAACTCCCATCTGAATCTCCCTTGTACAAGTTTGACTACATTTGGAAGCTTGCAAGGTGGCATTAAGGTCTCTAGGAAGCTCTGATGGCCTTGAAAATTTGTACAAATATGTAGCCACATATGATCTTTATACATGCCAAATCATATGGCTAACATAAATTTCTATACAAGAATTTGTAGGGTCAAACTAGAAAAATTACATTTTTACAAAATGAACATAGCATATCAATGTGCTACAAAATCCATTTTCTGCTGAAATTTGGGCTATAGACTGCCTTTGACAATCTTTACAAGTATATGGATTTTCATCTAATTTGGTGACAATGAAATTTTTGCCCTAATTTCCCAACTTTGACCAGCTTTGACCGCTACCATGGACTTTCTTGATTTCTTTGAAACTTTGTATGTGAGCTTCCTTTGACATCCTTGATGCATCCTGGACTTCTCGGGGAATTCCGGCTACCTTCACCAAATATGTTTTTTGTAGGCCTTCATAAGTGAGAGAGGAGAG
>CM035409.1:49879671-50012171 GCA_020310875.1 Ceratopteris richardii
GCCATTATTGTGGTAAAGTTGGTCATTATGCCACGGATTGCTTCTCCAATCCGAATAGAAGAGGTGGTTTTAGAGGAAGACAAAGAGGAAGAGGCCAAGATCACATGCATCACAACAACAACATAGTACAAGAGGACGCTCAAACATAGAAGGAAAATGTTATTATGGCTATGCATATAGAGATACATAAAAGGAAGGTAAACAACAAAACTTGGTATGTAGATAGTGGTTGCTCAAACCACATGAGTCACAACATGAATATGTTTGTGAACTTACACAAACCTGATTCAAGAGTCACAGTTGCTACAGGAGATAGTACTGAGCATGAAGTAGTTTACATTGATGATTGTCCACTTAATGAACATGTTACTCTTAGAGATATTTTGTTCGTTCCTACTATTACAAGAAATTTGATTTCAATTGGATAGATGGAGGACAATGGAGTAAAGGTCGATTTTGACAATAATCAGTGGCGGGCTTATCAGAAAAAGGATGGGAATTTTGTTATAAAAGGACAAAAGGTAAACAGATTATATACTTATGAAGTTGAAGTTCTAGATTATGCAGGTTATACAATGGTAAATGGGACTCAAGTAAGTCAATTGGATTTATGGCATAAAAGATTAGGACACATCAGTGTTGGCAGATTAAAAGATATTGCAAAGAAATCATTGGTTGAAGGTTTACCACAACTACCTAAGAAAGATTTGGATTTTGTTTTTGAGGCATGTCAGTTTGGAAAACAAGTACGGTCCTTTTTCAAAAACAGGATTGCAAGGCAGAGGTATTTTGGACTTGATTCATACTGATGTATGGGGTCCATCTCAAGAAGAGTCCATGGCAGGTAGCAAGTACTTTGTAACATTTATTGATGACTTCTCAAAGTTTACATTCATTTATTTTATGAAATACAAATCCGAAGTGTTTGACATGTTCAAGAAATTTAAATCATTGGTTGAAAAGCAAACAGGTCGAAGCATAAGAAGGTTGAGATCAGATGGAGGAGGTGAATATTTTTCTAATCAGTTTCTTGCATTTTTGGAGGAAGAAGGAATTAAAAAGGAGACTACAAACAGATACACACCTCAACA
Organism: Ceratopteris richardii; assembly: GCA_020310875.1. Taxonomy (NCBI): domain Eukaryota; kingdom Viridiplantae; phylum Streptophyta; class Polypodiopsida; order Polypodiales; family Pteridaceae; genus Ceratopteris; species Ceratopteris richardii. The sequence goes on from CM035409.1 coordinate 49,880,763, forward strand.
AAATGGTGTGGTCGAAAGAAGAAACGGGTCTATCTTGGAGATGGGTAGGTGCATGTTAAATGAAAAGGAGTTACCACTTACTTTTTGGGCTGAAGCATGCAATATGGCAGTTTATGTGATGAACAAGTTACCACCTACTCAAAGTCATGTACAGAAAGCACCTTATGAATTGTTTTATGGATCAAAACCAGATATTGCTAATTGTAGAATTTTTGGAAGCATGTGTTTTGTTCATGTTCCACAACAATTAAGGTCAAAGTTGGATCCAAGGTCACAAAAAATGGTTTTCATTGGTATTGCAGAAGGGCAACCAGGATATAGATGTGTGAACCCAGATACGGGAGAGGTAATTGTTTCGAGGGATGTTATTTTTCTTGAAGATAAATCTTGGTATAAACATGAAGTTCAGGTAGATGAAGAAGAAACTATAAGAATTCACGAAGAAGAGCCAAGTTCTCCAAGTTCACCAGAGAGTCAAATTACACATGAAGAGATAACTCCCCCCAATCAGAAGTTGAAGAAAATTCTCGATTTGATTTCAAAGGAAATTGAGTCACAAGAAGAAGAAAGTGAAGGTTCTACATCAAGAAGAACTCAAACTCAAAGGCAAGAAAAGCATGGTAGGACAAGAAGCCAATCAAGGTATCCAATAAGAGAAAGAAGGCAACCGCAAAGATTTTCTCATGAAGCTTATATTGCAAAATTTCTTGAGGAGCAGGAACCAAAAACTTTTAAAGAAGCGTCAAAGGTAAAGAAATGGGTTAAAGCAATGGATGAAGAAATGACAGCTTTGTATGAGAACAATACATGGATTTTAGTTCCAAGGCAACCTAACATGAAGGTAATTGGTAACAAATGGGTGTACAGGATAAAGAGAAACAGTGATGGTTCACTAAGTAGATATAAAGCAAGGCTTGTTTGTAAAGGTTATGCACAGAGTTATGGCATCGATTATGAGGAGACATTTTCTCATGTTGCCAAGATATCAACAATAAGGACATTAATAAGTGTTGTTGCAAGCAAGGTATGGAATCTTTATCAATTAGATATAAAAAAATGCATTTCTCAATGGTGATTTAAAAGAAGATGTGTACATGGAGCAACCAGCAGGTTATGAAGATCCCATGAAGCCTACACATGTATGTAAACTCTTGAAAGCATTGTATGGTCTTAAGCAAGCTCCAAGGGCTTGGAATTTTAGATTGGTAAAGTTTCTTGAAAAGCAGGGATACAAGTGTTCAAATGCAGATACTTCTTTGTATGTTAAGGTTGAAGGATCATTGATAGTTTATATCTCAATTTATGTGGATGACTTGATAATAACAGGAAACGATGAAGGTGAGATAGCTAGAATCAAAGCAGAGCTTGGATCTGAATTTAAAATTTCAAATTTAGGAAAACTGACATACATTGTTATGAAGAAGGAAGATGGCGTATATCTTCTACAAAGGAAGTATATTTTAGATTTGTTAAAGAAATATGGCATGGAACATTGCAAGAGTATCAGTAATCCGATGGAACCCAATGTGAAATACAGTGCTAAAGATAGCGAACCTTTAGAAGATCCACTTATCTACAGGTCTTTGATTGGTTCTCTCATATATGCAACTTTAAAAAGGCCGGATATTACATTTAGTGTAAGTACATTGTCTCAATTCATGAACAAACCCACAGATGTTCATATGCAAGCAGCTAAAAGGGTCTTGAGATATTTGAAGGGTACATTAAGTGAAGGTCTAGTGTTATGAAGGGAGTTCCTATAGAAGAGATGGTGTGAACCATCTCTTAGGCTCCATTAGAAGGGCACACACATGAGTGCCATGTGGCACTCATGTGAGATGCCACAGTACCTACTCCTATTAAGGAGTAATAAGTCAAGAGGCGGGTACGAGGCTGGGCAGAAAAGTTATCTCGATCTCCGTGTGCGTGTACAACTCTGAAAAGATGACAAAAACTTGGGGATCTCATCGGAGCAGAGAGGCGACAGTAGTTCAGGACTCGATATTGGTACCAGAGCCCAGGCGACGGGCAGGCAGAGAATATCCGATGTGTGGTCAAATAGTCAAAGGGACGAACGTCCGGGAGCATATGGCAGAGTGAGAGCTCGAAGGCACCGCCAGCTCTTATTGCTCCTCCTTCCCCACTCCAGGATGAAAGAAGGAGTATAAAGCTCTTCCTTATATAGGCCTCTAATCACCTGTTGCGCCCCTATGTGGGATAAAGTTCTTCTCCGTCGATAGCTCTTCAGGACTTAAGCCTTTTGGAAATGGACAGCGAGCTCAGAAGTGGACTAGGTAAAGAAAAAAAAAAACGAATTTTTTTGAGAATCCAGGAGCATTAAGGTGATGCTATAGATCAAATTTTGGCCAAGAGAGGATATATATATATGTAATATGGGTTGTGGAGATGGGTTATGGGTCTTGGGTTGATTGAAAATAGCTTCAATCCCTCAGTTTTGAGCTTCTCAAAGTCATCTATCCATGAAGATGAGGTTTTCACTTTCTATCGGTGACATACCCGACTTCTCCGCACCATAGCTTCTTCATACGATATCGGATTTCAAAAATCTTGGTCATATTTCAAAGCTACACAAGCTTCGCTCAGAAACCATCGATGTTGGATTTGGATGAGACTGCAGTGCTTCAATAGGAACTAGGCGGCCACTCCCGGGCCTAGTTTTTCGCCATCCAGACTCCAAATCCAATTTTTTCACTTGGGATAGTCTCAAATTCTTGAAGTACAGGTTCTGGGCAGCCATCCTTGGACTGGCGAGAAGTGATAAATCTCAGAAGTTGCTCAGTTTTACTTAGTTTGTCCGATTGGGGCTTTTCCCACATGTTTTTGGCATTGTTTTGGATGGTTTATGGTGTTTAGAACCTCCCCGGACCAAGCGGATATTTCCAATTTTTGTTTGGGCCTGGTGAGGATTCCAAATAGACGAGTCTCTCCCTCTGCTCGCGTGCTTATAAGTGGTGGATGAGTCTTAAGGAGGCGAACTCTATCCCTACTAACTGGACTCAGTTTGAGGCTCTTTTCTAAAAGAGTTTCTTTCTGAGAATGAGGAGGAGAGGAATTGGGATGAGTGAGATAGGATTACACAGAGAGGTAGGCCTCTTTCGGTCTACCTATCCCACTATAGGTAGATCATTCTGAAACTTAAGGGTTTGAATGATTTTCAGAAGACTAGAGGGTTTGCTAAGGGCTTAGACAAAGCCATAAAGAGGGAAGTGAGAAGGAATGTGCCTAAGACGTTTGAGGAGGCGATCAAATATGCACAGATATATGAGGACCATAATCATCCTCAATATACTCCTATGGAGACGGATCAGCCCCTCAAGCCTCTTAGTACAACTAAATTCAAGAAAAAGTTGCCTTTTGGGAAAAACAAAGTTTTTATTAAAAAACAAAGGTCACAAGTACCTAAGTTATCCACAGACCAGTTTGAGAAGGCCAAAAGGGAGAACCTATGTTTTAGGTGCCTATCTCCTAGCCATTCACAGTGGAATTGTCCAGTCAAGAAGCGGGAAGAAAAGAAGAAGGGACCAGAGTCTAGTACGGCCCCTGAAAAGGGCAAAAAGGCGGTCCACCTAGTGCATACCCTTCCTATTCATGGTAGCTCTAGCTGCAAAGGAGTAGAGGTGATGCACGAGGATATAGAGCATACCTGTTGTTTGACTCAGTCATTGTGATCACCGTAGTTTGGACCACATGATTTGGTTAAGCTACATGGTAGTGTTTACGGGACCAGGGTGCGGGTCATGATAGATGACTCAACTACTCATAATTTTATAAAGTATGCTTTGGTCAAGAAATTAAAGATTCCCCAGTAGCCTAGTGCACATAAATACATTGTATCTATGATGCAAGGGCAAGATAAAAGAATATGGGATACTATGGTATCCAATTTGGAAGTCAAGATGCAGGACTATACAGATTATATGGACTTCCAAATTATGAACATGGAGAGGACAGATCTAGTCTTAGGAAGAGAGTGGCTATGGGGTTTGGGAGATACACTTAAATGCAGCTATCAAAACAACACACTCGAATTTGAAAAGAATGGAAGTAAAGTTTGTATTCAGGGAGAGAGAGATGTACCTAGTGCACCTCTCATTTCATCACTAGAGTTGTATAGTCTCTGTTATTCTCAGCATGTACAGGACATGTTTTTATTGTATAGTCATGATATGGAGCATTGTACAGACAGCTCATTTGATGTATATTTTCATGCTATGAATGTAAATCTGAACAGGACTTTCTACTATTCTTTTTTGCAAGAGTGTGTGGTTAAAAGTTTTAAGGATCTTATGTTTGAGTACAGAGATGTTTTTCCCACTGACTTACCTAGTGGGCTACCACCTAAGAGAGGGGACATTGACCATGCCATAGAGGTGGTTACTAACACTAACCCTATTTGTAGACCACCTTATAGGCTTAGTGTTTCTCAGCATGAGGAGGTTGAGAAGCAATTGCAAGATTATTTAGATAAGGGCTTCATCAAACCTAGTAACTCACCATGGGCATCACCAATGCTCCTAGTTAAAAAGAAAGATGGCTCTATGAGACTATGTATAGATTATAGAGCACTTAATAAGGTAACCATCAAAAATAGGTTTCCAATGCCTAGATTGGAAGCCCTATTTGATCAGTTATATCAAGCTAGGTATTTTACCAAGCTTGACCTTAGATCAGGATATCATCAGATCAAGATGAGGGCAGAGGATGTCCTTAAGACTGCATTTAGGACTAGATATGGGCACTATGAGTTCTTGGTGATGCCTTTTGGTCTCACCAATGCTCTTGCCACTTTCATGAAGCTCATGAATAGTTTTTTACGGCCTTATCTAGGACACTTTGTGGTAGACTTTTTGGATGACATTCTGATCTATAGTGTATCAGAAGAACAGATCTTAGAATATGCAACATTTGTGCCATGCTTTTCAATTAGGTTAGCAAAGCATATTTCTATTCAAGAAGGGAGCACATGTGATCAATGAAGTGTTGAATCTCATACACATAGATGTATGGGGACCTACAAGGGAGCCATCCATTGGAGGTAACAGATATTTTTTCACATTTATAGATGATCATTTAAGGTTTGTTTGGATTTATTGCATGAAGTTAAAGTCAAAGGTATTGTACCACTTCAAGAGGTTCAAAAACCTAGTGGAGAAGGAAACAGGGAAGTATATAAAGGCTCTCATATCGGATGGAAGGGGAGAGTATTTTTCAATTGAATTTGTAGATTTTTTACCTGACCATGGCATCAAAAGGAAATTCACTTACAGCTATACACCTCAACAAAATGGGGTGGTAGAGAGGAAGAATACATACATAGCAAAAGTGGCTAGAGCTTTGTTAAATGAAATGAATGTTCCTACCATCATAGCGGACGGAGAAAAAAGATATATGGACGACACCAACGAACTTAGGAGGAAGTGGAAGATGGAAGACAATCAATACTTAGTGCAATGAAGATGCTAATCAACTTGCTGCCATAGGAGAGGAGCTCCTCAAAAACAAGGATGCGATCATGCGGGCCACCAGGGAAATCAAAGCAAAGGATGAACTAATAAATAAATTGAAAGCTCAAATAGAACAGCAAGTAAACGTGGGGACACCAGTAGTTCCACACTCCACAATGGCTACTGAGGAGACTGAGGTACGTCCTCTTTCTCCCCCCATGCATCATTCACCGATAAGGGAGGAAACAGAGACCAACACTGAAAGACATAAACAGACTATTGTAGAACTAAGCCGACATGCACGGGCACTACTGGTGTCCCTTCTTACTGAAGAATTTGAAGAGCAAGTGGTCAAAGTCATGAACGAAGCAAAGATTGAAAGCAAGAATCTAGAACAGGTTATGAAGCCTTTCAATGTACCCTATGGGTTACTTAAAGAAGAAACACGCCAGTACATAAAGATGACCACCAATAAAGAGCCAAATAGCAATCTACAGTTCAACATGCAGACATTCAACTACACACAAGAGGAATTTGATAAAGCAGATACTATCTAGAGGAGGAAATTTTTGGAAAAGAATCCTATGTTATGGGTACACTGGGAATCAGCACTGTATGTACTTCAAGTCAATTCCTCCTTTTGCCCAGTACCCCGAAGACGCTCTTGGATGCAATTTTGGGAGGCATAGCACCAGGGAAGCTTAAATAATCAATGGCTAAACTATCCCTTATTACCAAGTCTACCACAGAATTACTTACCGACCGAAGAGTACATGGTGAAAACCATGGTGAAAACCATCTAATTTAGCCATAAAGATGACTAACAAAATTTTGAGTATGTTACTTATAGTAATAAAGGTGTTTCAACATGCTCAGTATACCTTTTGGAACTTCATCGGCATTAATCAAGGATCGGATGCCTTTGTTTTTGACTTATCTACTGTTCCAACTCGATTAACATTGATGGCCATATATTCAAGACTCATGTTTTTGCCAAGTGCATATATGTAGACATTCAAAGAGATATTTTTTACAAGATTTTTTGAAATGGACTCAAAGATCTTTGCAAAAATATCTTCTAACCTAAATGCACGACTGGTAGCCTATGAATTGAGCTTCTTTGCAGATCATAGACAGGCACCAGATGATGGAGTAAAGTCGAACCAATGGAAAGAATTGATAATATTTCTTCATCGAATAAGATAACCAATTGTCTGAAATTCTTAACTATCTCCTCGCCTACAAGGTGCCTACGGTGGAAAATAAATGAACAGACAAAGAAATACATCTGGTCCTAGAGGATGACAAAGAAGATTGAAGAACAGGGCCTTTGAAACATAGTGCTAACTTGCTAACTTGGAAGAGAGCAAATGCCTACAAAGTAATGTGTGCAACGGGAAACATAAACAAGCTCCAAGCAATACAACAAGGTCAGACGTGTGAACATAAAGACATATCAGAAGACCAAATGTTAGAAAGGGGAGAGGCTAAAAGTTAAAGAGAGTAACTAAGAATATCACATTCTTAGCCACTGATGGCATACGTGGCAGCCCGACTTAATACAGCAACCCAAAGTTATGAATATAAGCAATACCAAGGGGCTTATAGAAGTAAAGGACTAATTTCGGATAAAGTAATAAATTGTCTGACAATCCTTATTGCTTCTTCGACCACTGGGTGCATGTACTAAGGAGCCACAAACAAGCTGCAGACAAGAAGCAAAGCTTGTCAACGGACGATAGAGACAAAGAGGGGGAGAATGTTGCAGAGAAAAGAGGCACAAAAGAGGAGCCCCAAAATTTTCAAAGTGATGGCATAAAAATTCTTCTTCAAAATCCTAGGAAATTCCCTCAAAGCTATGTAAAGATAGAACAACCCTCTACCCAAAGCCCCGCAGGGGCACGCATCAGAAAACAACACCAAAGAACTAGGTCCTGAGGAATGGAAATAAAGAAAGATAACAACCAGGACTTTTCATGGGAGGTTGCACACAGCTTCCTCATCCACCAGGTGCATGCAGTGGAAAGAAAGGAACAGGCTAAGCATGACATCAAGCTCTTTTAAAGGGAGACACTACACAAAGGATTCTTCATCGAATAAGATAATTAATTGTCTGAAGGTCTTAACTGTCTCCTTGTCTACAAGGTGTCTGCAGCGGAAAAGAAATGAACAGACAAAGAAATGCATCGGGTCCTAGAGGATGACAAAGAAGATTGAAGAAGAGGGCCTTTGAAAAGTAATGCTAACTTAGAAGAGAGCAAAGGCCTGCAAAGTAATGTGTGCAACGGGAAACATAAACAAGCTCCAAGCAATACAACAGGGTCAGACGTGTGAAGATAAAGACATATCAGAAGACCAAAAGGGAGGCTGAAAAGTTGAAGAGAGTGACTAAGAATCTCACATTCTTAGCCAGTGATGGCGTACGTGGAAGCCCGACTTAATACATCAACCCATATTTATGAATATAAGGAATACCAAAGGGCTTATAGAAGCAAAGGACTAATTTCGGATAAAGTAACAAATTGTCTGACAAACCTTATTGCTTCTTCGACCACTGGGTGCATGTACTAAGGAGCCACAAACAAGCTGCATACAAGAAGCAAAGCCTATCAAGGGACGATAGAAACAAAAAGGGGGAGAGTGTTGTAGAGAAAAGAGGCACAAAAGAGGAGCCCCAAAATTTTCAAAGTGATGGCATAAACATTATTCTTCAAAATCCTAGGAAATTCCCTCAAAGCTATGTAAATGCACTAGAGGAGTCCTCTAGTTGCATAAACCCCAAATCATTGTAACATAATTCTTGTAAAATAGTAGAAAATTAGAGATTAGTCAATAAAGTGCCGATCTCTTGTGTGAAAGGACCATTTTTAGGGCACATGTATATAAGTCACTTTGTGACTCGTTGTAAAAACTTTTTGCCATTGTGAAGAAGGAGAGCTGAATTTCGAATTTGCTTCTTCCTTGCTGATTTCCATCTTCTCTATGATCTTTTGTGTGTGTGTGATGCTTGAAATGTGTGTCTAGGACTGTTATCTATCCCTTCTCATCACTTTTGAATGACTATAGCGTGTGTGTGAACCAATACGAGTCGTGGAGCGAGTATAGGTGTTTCCCACCATTCACTATTTTGCCTATAAATTGAAGAGTGTTTGTCATATTTGAGTGAAAATACTACCAATAGATGCGTCTAATCATTATGTTGAAGAATCTGAAGGGATTCGCGATTTGCACATCATTCGCAATCACATCAAATGAATTACATAGTCTCCAATCTTCCATGTCCATGCACGTGTTTTTTCATGGAACATGCTTACAATTGTTCAATGATGGGACACATGACTAACCATCCATGCTTATTTCTTTTCTTATCAATGGAGGCCTATTGCTTTTTTAAGAAATAATAGCACAATCGAATAGAGTAGTAGATAGAGTTGAGGAAAAATGTAGACAAAGAGATGCGTAGATTGAGAGATAGAGAACACACATAGACTTCATCTAACTTGGAAGTTAGGGTTCCACAAATGTCCATGCTCTCACAATGGCTTCTTCTCATAATGGGGGTCCTACAACTTAGAGCACCATGGAACATTTTTGGTCAATTGAGGTGAGTATTGAGTATATCTAACACCCCCCTCCCCCTCAATGTCTACCTTGTGGTGAACTACCTCCTTGGTCCAATGCCAAGCTTTGGAAAGTGTCGATGAAATTTATCTCTTTGAAGAGCCTTGGTGAGGATGTCTACTCCATTTTCTTTAGTTGGACAATAACTTATCTCCACAACCCCGTCCTCAATCAACTCATGCACATAGTGATACTAAATTTCTATGTGCTTGGTACATGCATGGAAAATATGCCTTTTTGCAATGGCCATGAAACTTTGGTTGCCACACTTCAATCTTCTAGCCTCATGTCCATGTATTCCTATACGCCATAGGATCTCCTCAACTATACCACTTCACATGCTGCAACACATGCTACTTTGTAGTCAACTTTAGTAGAAGATAATGCTACAATGGATTTGTTATAAAGTAAGTTTATGAGGGCTCGATAGGTTTAGAGGGATATGGTATCTGACAGCTCTTGGTACACATATAGTAACATGGCCAACAATTGTATGGTTAGTATCCATCTGCCATAAGAGGTGGTCCCTTGGAGAGAACTATATATAGAGGCATATGGTTAAGAGGAAAAGAGAATCATCTCTTTATGTGGTCGTCATAATGCTTCATTGCAGGTATCAAAGCACTAGGGTGGAGCTTCCATGGAGACCTTCATGGAACACTATCTTCTTGGAGAAGAAATGATACTTATTTATAGTATCACATCTTTTTTCATTTGTGGATGATACCACATCTATATGCATCTCTATTTCTTTTTTTGGGTTGTTTCTCTGTTTCTTTCAAATAGTACAATAAAAGCTTGTTGAGATATCATGCAAGACAACAATGTATGTCAAGTTCTCTTTCAAAAAAGACAAGAGCACCCCAAGTTTGGATCTCTATTGGTAGCGCTAGTCTCATATTGCAAAATAGTGACAAATCCATAGAAAAAGGAGAAGGAGAAACATTGGGATTTGAAACTTGGATGTCTATTAGAGAAGCCAGTGACCTATCCATAAAGGCACATCCATATGTTGACAAAGATACTTCTGTAACAAATAACATTGTATGTCAATGAGAAGAAAAGTGCAAATCATGGAGGATGCCATTTTTTCCCTTTGAAAAGGTATCATATGACATCCAAATTTGATGACTTTGTTTATATGTGTTGCTTTGACTATTTTCTACAGGTATGTAGACTCAAAGTTGAGAATATATCTCCAAGTTCACTTTGGGGAGCTATATATAGAGGCATATGGTTGGGAGGAAAAGAGAATCATCTCTCTCTGTGTGGTTGTCGTAATGCTTCATCCAAAAAAAAATACTAGATCCAAGAAAAGAAATATCCAAAAACTGATTTGATTTTTTGGTATCAATATCTCCTACCCAATCTGAATCTCAATATTCAACCAGAGATTATCCTTCTTCATAGACAATACCATAATCAATGGTTCATTTCACATACCTGAGTATCCACATAATTGCCTTCTAGTGAGTTTGGTAAGGCTTATTAGAGAACCTAATTATTGTTCCAAAATAGCATAGGAGATATATGTCCTGCTATTGCACAAGTAGATGAGACTTCCAATGTATTTCTTGTATCTTCCAATTTAAAATGGAGGTTAAGTATCTTCACTAGTTGATTTTGTGTTTACCTCCATAGGTTTAGAAACCTCTTTGCAATTCTCTTTGTTGAATGCCTTCAAAATATGTCTTGCATACTTTTATTGAGAGATGAAAATCTTTCTTGGTTCTTGCCATACTTCAAGGCCTAATCAATAATGCATTAAGCCTAAGTCTGTCATTTCAAATTCTAAACTTAGGGCATCTTTTGTTTGTTGAAGAAGAGCATCATCATTTCTTGTAATCACAAGGTCATCTACATAGAATACAAGCACAATCGCTTCCCTCTATTGGGAATCTACAAGTTAGCATCAGAAGCACGTCTTTTGAAACCTAGATCCAAGAGATACCTATCTATTCATTGGTACCATGCTCTAGGGGCATGTTATTCGATGCATGGGATTCAATGTGATTTGTGCTTTTGATTTAGCAGGTGAAAGTTTATCAGGGCATGGATGGGCATGGACAAATTCAGACACCTTGGGCATGATTAGAGAGATTATATTTTTCATATATTTTTGATAAATAAAAGGCTCATGTAGAGGGTCGAAGATAATGATTGCTATAGAATACAACTTTTCTACATAAAAGCTAAGGCTCACCATAAAAGTGAGCAATTTTTTCCTCACATACTAGCTTTTCAATTTGTCTTCCCTCATTGTAACTTCTATCGTTGGATGTAATAAAAGTCCTTGGATGTAATAAAAGTCCTTGGATGTAATAAATGTCCAAAAATACATGCAGTGTAGAGACTCGTCTGACAGAGTGTGTGGGAGGAGATTGTGATCAATCCTATTTATTGTTTTATCTACTATGCATCTTTGTTTCTATGTGTTTTGGTTATCCTATTGTCTCTGTGTACGCGTGACTCCAAGATCATGCGACAAACTCTTTCTGGAAAGGTTATGGACTGTTATTTTCTAAACCCAAGCAGATACGAAGTTTGATGCTGCCTCTTTGATCCATGGTTTTATCATCATGACATGAGTCCTTTTGATATCTCCCAACATACATGTATAAATTTGCTATAAATTTGGACAAGCTTTTCAGCGCTCACTTCATAGCATCATTTAAGAAGAGAGCTAATGACCGTTGTTCCGAAACCGATAAAACATTCTTTACTTCTTTCTGATTCCACATGCTTAGTCTTGCTTGGAAAAATCTGATAATAAAATCAGATTGGTCTCGCTTTGAATGTTCTGCTGACAGACGAATGAGGGATTCTCTCAATAAAGAGAGTATTTATATTAGTGATTAACTAAAAGATGTATTGCACATGCTTTTGTACTCAATGGTGCGCATACACAGAATGATTAAATAAGTAAGTATATACATACATACATACATATATACATACATACATACATACATACATACATACATACATACATACATACTTCTCAATAGACGAATCTTCGGGTAAATCACCAAAGACCAAAGCCCAACTTTCCTTCCATATCTTGCAGAGGATTTCCTCTCTATCACATTCCATGGATAATTTTTCATAAGAGGAATGCTTTTTTCCTTTCCAAAAATAGGTGACAAAGATTTGGAAACTTGATTTCCCACTTGATCCAAACCAGGAAGTGCACCCCTTTTGCTTTATCTTGAGGTGGAAACTCACTTTATGCTTTATCATTTGAATATATCCAATTTTTTCACCAAAGATCCATCCTAGTCTCTTCAGGTGCAAATCGCATGTAACCTACAATAGGTGCATGTCCTCAATGTCCCAAACTTGGATACAGCTCAAGAAAAAGCACCAGTCATCATGATCCAATATGAGAATATTATCAATTTCTTCTTGTCTAATCTAGATTCTTCTAATGTTTCTCAACAAATGACTCCCTTTGTAGGACTCCTTGGTCCAAAGTCTCTTGGATAGCCCCATAGTTGATTGGCCTCATGCCCATGCCGGGAAACCAAATGAAACCCTTTTGTCTATGAGTCACCCATTTTCAATCATAGATAGAAAACAATGGGGCTCCATATTATTCCAAACTTTCTAGAGAGAAGTACTAGCTCCAACCCTTTGGGGATAATTGTAATAGGCAAGAAGAGAAGCATGATGAGGTTGTGGTTTTTGTGTCATGGGGCATTGGAGATAGATAGATGATGACAATTTGAAAAGATAAACTTGCACCACGACTCAAACTTGTTAATCCAAGCCTTCATCATCCACTTAGTCACAAGCTTGTTAGCTACAGAAATGTCCCTCTTAATCTTGGGTATGCCTCTATTCCCCTCATCCAAATTAAAGTTTCTACAAGCTCTTTCAAACTTAATCATGTCTTTGTCATTAGGACTCTAGCACTAGAACATGTTGATCACCATGCCCTCCCCAACCACATTTAGTTGCATATACTTCTAGTATTGGATCTTAATCTGAAGCTTATTAAGCACCAAATACCAACATTGATTTGTCGAAACTTGGCCTAATGTGATATCATTACAAAATTTATCTTAATGATCTCAAAATTTAGCTTATTAAGCTTATTAATCCTATTGATCTCAAAATTTGGCCTAATGCAATATCATTACAAAATTGATCCCTTAGGAACTATTGAGGGGCTTGAATGAGGGCCTTAAATGTACTTTTTGGTGGTTTATCTTGGATCCAGGGGCAATGAACAAGGTCTCAAAATAAGTTTGTAATCTTCTAATGCACTCAAACTTGTTATGTCGGAACACATTAGTGTCATTGTTATGTCGGAACACATTAGTGTCTATAAACTTCTAAACATCAGAATGAACAACCGGAACTCATGGGACCTTCCAGGACCTTCAAAGGATCAAATATATCTTGTCAAACTTTTGAGATGACACTTGCCTAAAAATCTACCTTCTCAAATTTTTTGAGGCGGCACTTGCCTACAAATTAAAAAAAAAAGAACTATTGACTATATAGATTCAATAACAAGAACGGGTAGCTTGAAAATAGGGTATCAAAATATGTTCATAACCTGCAATAGTGAAGTCCCTAAAATTATGCGACTTGATAATTGGTTTTATAGTAGGTATGAAACACCACAATTGATAATAATGCTGGTACATATTGGGAACATAAACGATAATAGAACATTTCCAAGTTAAAGCACTACAAAAGGGCCTCATATATAATGAGGTATTGCACCATGAATAGAGACATGTCACCATCCAAAACTTTGGTTCATAGGGGATACTTGATACAAAATGAATATGGAAAAATACATGTTTTGATGAGCTTACACATTGTTTTTCTTTAAGAAAATTACTCTCAATATATAGGTATTGTTCTAAGATTCATAAAGCAACAACACCCATTGAATATGGACGTCTAAACGAAGAGAACCACTCTTTTTATCAAGAGGCTATCAAAATAAGAGACTTGCTCTTTTAAAAATATACATCACTACTTTGATCCAAGTCTCCAAACATATGTGGCAACCTCAAGAATTTGGTCCACATGATTTGCTCAAGTTGCACGGGTCAGTCAAAGGTCACACCATTCGGATTATGGTGGACAATTTGGCCAAAACCAATTTCTTTTGTGTCGTCATTTATTCCTCGTGAAGTGTATGCTAAATTCAATAAATTAATGAAGGAATTTAAAGATGTGTTCCCTAAGGAACTCCCCCATGGCTTGCCACCCTCTCGTGGAAACATTGATCATGCAATCGATCTGTTTTCAAGAGCCAAGCCAAAATCTCAAAACCCTTACCGCCTCCCCTATGTCCAAAATATAGAAGTCAAGAAACAGATTAAAGACTATCTACTTTGAATTACTTTGTGATAATCAACGTTACGATAAAGAGTCAAAATGTGAATTCTTTACCCTAGAAGTAAAGTATCTAGGCCATATCATTTTCGTAGAACAAATCAAAGTTGATCCAGATAAAGTCCAAGCGATTGTGAACTAGCCTAAGCCCAAGACTCTTTGAGAATTACAAAGTTTTCTTAGATTGGCTGGATATTATCAAAAGTTTATGGTTGGGTATACCAAATTAGTAGTACCTTTGACATACCAACTCAAAGGGAAGCATCAAAAGATTAATTGGAAAGAGGAACAAGCAAAGAGTTTTCAAGATCTTAAACTTACTTTAGCTTCAGCCCCGGTTCTATAAATTATAGATCCAAACAAGCCTTTTCAATTAGAAACACATGCAAGTTCATCTATAGTAGGAGCAGTTTTAAGATAAGAAGGACGACCAATAGCTTTTGAAAGTAGAAATCTGAGTCCTGCTCAACAAAATTGTTCTACCTATGAGCGAGAGATGATTGATGTAATAAATGCTATGAAGAAATGGCACCATTACCTGTATGGATCAAAGTTAACCATAGTCTTTGATCAAGAGAGCAACAAGTGGTTTGCAAACCAACCAGATCTAAGAGGTAGAAAAGCAAGATGGGCCGAACAGCTACATGAGTTTGATTATGAACTAAGGTACCGAAAAGGAAAGTTCAATGCAGTGGCAGATACCTTAAGTTGGATGCCTATGTTGAACAACCTAAGTTTTGTACAAATTCAAAGTGAATTCATTTCAACTTTGAAAGGAAGCTGCAAAGGAGATCCAAGCTACAGACAAGCATGGAAAGTAGTTGAACAAGCCCAACAGAATGAAGCAAGTACTTCAGAGAGAAAGTTTAAACACTATTCCCTCCAAGATGAATATTTGATTTATAAAGGTAAGGTTTGTGTCCCAAATTTGTCGGACATACGAAATCAATTACTTTTTGAATGCCATGATGCTCCAAGTTTTGGACATCTTGGTATTAGCTCAACCAATGAGTTAGTTAAACGACATTTTTACTGGCCTAGTTTACAAGTGCAAAATTATGTATCCAAGTGCCATAAATGTCAAGTCAATACATTTGAATGACTTAAAGTTGGAGGATTACTGCATCCTTTGGAGATTCCCAAAGGAAAATGGGAAATTATTTCCATGGATTTCATTTTTGGATTATCCCGCACTCAAAAAGGCTTTGATTTAGTATCGATTGTAGTTGATCGATTGACTAAACTTGCTCATTTTATTCGAGTGAAGACTACTTATAAGACTCGGAACTCACAAAAACATTTGTAAATCAACTTTATAGACTCTATGGTATTCCAATAGACATAGTTTCTAATAGAGATGCTCGATTTACAAGTCATGTATGGTGAGCAATCTTTAGTAGACTTGAAACTAAACTAAGTTTAAGTACGATTGAACATCCCGAGATGGATGGACGAACAGAGAAATTCAATCAGATCTTGGAAGACATAATCAGAGCTTATGTCATTTCCAAACAAATTGATTGGGAAGACTATCTTCCTTTAACTGAGTTTGCCTATAACAGTGCCAAGGATTCATCAACTAAATTTAGTCCATTCACATTGATGTATGGGTTCTAGCCTAGGTCTTCGTATGCAATGGAACTTCAAAATGAACGAGTTCAAGGAGCTCAAGAATTCCTTCAAGACATGAACTATAAACTTAAGATAGCTAAAGAAAACTTAAAGAAAGCTCAAGATCGTGCAAAGGCTTGTGTCGATCCAAAGCAACGAGATGTTACTTTTCAGGTTGGCGATCAAGTTTATCTTCGTATTCCTAAAAGATTAAAAAAGTTTAAGACTGGTCAATGCTCCAAGTTGTCACCTAGATATTGCGGTCCTTTTCCAATTACCAAGAAAGTTGGCTTATGGGCTTATGAATTGTAGCTTCTAGATGATAGTTGGATTCATCCAATGTTCCATGTTAGTCGACTTAGGAAGAGTCTGACAAATTCAGATAATCTGGTTGGACATCAGGTTATACTTCCACTTCCAGTAAGTGAAATAGTTCCTCGTGAACTTGAAAGGATACTTCCCACGTGGGATAAACATACAAGAAGTCACTTGTACGAAGTGTGCTTAGTAAAATGTACGGATGGAACTAAAGAAAATTGAACATGGGAAAAAGTTTCCACAATCCAATGATTTCCAACTTTCTAGTTTTAAGTTGGTCCCAAATAAAGAAGGTTTTCTACTTTCAAGTTTTAAGTGGATAACCGATCAAATAAAAGCATGTTCTTCAAGTTTTAGAACATGATAAAGTTTTTTACTTTCAAGTTCTAAGTAGGTAACCTGATTGAACGAATGCATGTTCTTCAAGTTTTAGAACATGAGGCGTGGGGGTTACCTACAGTATATATAACTCTAATTTTTTAGGATGAAAACATTTTCCAAGGGGGGTAGAATGTAATAAAGTAATTCTATGATCTAAGGGTCTGGCCAGTTCAGAGGGATCTAAAATCGGACACGTTTGGTCATCCGTATGTATGACCAAAGATCTCAAGTCTAGAATTACTAGAAGGTCATTTACTCTTGTAACCAAGTGATCCACTTAGCCTAGTGGTTAAGACTCAAGGAACCCCTATGGGGTACATGGGGAGAGTGTTTTGCCCAGAGAGCTCTAGAACCTTCTAGAAGCATCCACTTGAGTTAAACTCTGGTTAATTGGAACACTTGACACACATATAGTTATATGGCTGACACTTGGATGATTAGAATCCACTTGGCCAAGAAGGCAGACCCTTGGAGAGAGCTATATATAGAGGCATATGGTTGGAAGGAGATTCATTCATTCATGAGCTATTTTTGTGGCTACGTTGTTACACAAGTCCTATAGTTTAGGTTAGATTAGGCCTTGCAATTGTGAGATGTATCAAATTTCCCACAATTTTCTTGCACATAGTAGCATTTTCCAATGCTTCACTTGATGTAGTATCCAACTTTGAATTCTCATCTAATGGAATAGAAATTGGCTTACAATCAACCATACCATTCTTTTGTAGCATACTCAATGCATATTTCCTTTGGGATAGTCATATACCTTTTTCTAATGCATAAACTCAATGCCCAAAACTAGCATAGCACACTAAGATCTTTCATGTCAAATTCTTGCATAAGGATTTGATTTACCTCTTTAATGATTTCTTCATTATTACCACCTACAATAAAGTCATCAACATAAATAGCCACAATTGTGATGCCATCATCACCCTTTCCTTGCATATGATGAGTGATTTGCATGACACAAAAACTCCAATGGAGGTTAAATAATCTACAATCCTTGCATGCCAAGCAGAAGGGGCTTGTTTAAGCCCATACAAAGCATTTTTCAACCTACAAACACATTCTTAATGCTTGGAATCCTCATATCCTTGTGGCTAGTCCATGTATACTTCCTCTTGCAACTCACCATGTAGGAGAGCATTCTTCACATCCATCTAATGCAAAATCCATCCTTTTGTTGTAGCCAATGCAACAAGTCCTTTAAGATTAGCCATTTTAGCTACATGGCTAAAATTTTCCTCATAATCAATGCCATATGTGTGCATATCCTTTTGCTACCAATCATGCTTTATACATGCTTACGCTACCATCAACATTATGTTTTACCTTGTAAACCCACTTGCAATCTATGGGTTTCTTTCCTTGTGGAAATGTAACCAGCTTCCATTCATTTCCATAAATTGCATTCAATTGTGCATCCTACCAGTGTTGGAGGATAAACACTCCTATGTGCACAACGAAAGCAAATGAACCCTCCTAGGATCCTAAAAATTTTCAAACATGTGCTCTGTATTTCCTATGTTTCTTTGAGTACATTTAGAGAATGAAAATGAACTTTTGCAAGCTAAAACTAGACTCAGAGAGCTTTCAAATGAGATTCCATTTGGATACTAGATGATGCCTTAACTAGCTACAACAAAACAAATAACTTGATCTCTTCACAAAGTATAAGCTGGCTACACATACATTGTTGGAGACTTCTTAATCTCCAAAGGTCTTATCTATACTGATCTAAGAACACTTCTATATCAGTTATGGATCAAACTTTACACAAATATTGTCTTCTTTTATCAAAACTTTCACTAGCACTTCTCTGAATAAAGAAATTTCTTCTTTAGAAAGTCTGCTTCAGAAATTGACTTCATTTCTTGCACATATCTTCAAATTTCTTCAAACCAATGATGCACATATCTTGAAAATACCTTTGCACAATCATATCAACCATGTTCATAAAAAGGATCATTAAAACTTTAATTTGATCCTTAAGATCAAAAGTATGTCAAAAATTGTCTTTCTGAACAAGCGACTTTGACATAGGTAACTTCTAAGATGGATTTCTCACATCATAGATCCTGTGTTGCTAAATGCTTTTATCCATAGCTTCCTTACCTTCTAACTTAGATTTTGAATGCTCACTCATCAAAAACTTTACACTGTGCACTAAGATCTAAGCAAAACATTGACATGAAAAAGTGCATGACTCTGAGAGATCATTTGCAGACTTTACATACACATGTTCCTATTGACCATACCCACAGCAGAAGAGGAATTAAACCATGAAACTTTGAACATAGCTTCATTAACTTCTAGATTAGATGTGTACAAAAGGATTTCTGATCCACATGATCAGACTGAGAGAAATCTACGAAATACTCATTGCTATTTTCTGAAGATGACTCTCTTCACATCTATCTCTATGACACTTGTCTTCTAATGACTCTCACACATATTTCTTTACATCATTGACTTATATACATATGGTTCTAGACTTATTCCGTGTCTATTACATTACTCCTTATCATCCTAAGGATTATCTATACTCATATTACAAGAATTTCCAAATGTAATATACATATGTATACAGGCTTCACTTATGAGATCTCTTCACTTCCTCAAGTGACTTCTTGAATTTCAATCTGATCATTGAAATGCTTCAAGCTCTTTGTAATCATCAATTTGTGATTGCTTTGTTCCAACAGCTCCCTCTCAATCACTAATTGTGATTATTGCATTCTTCTTCACTCCTTCCATCTCCTTGAATCTCTGTAGCTTAGGTCCATCCAAGCTTTTTGTTAACATATCTGCAACTTGTTCTTTTGTTGGAGTATACATCACTTCAATCTCTTTATCAAGTACCTTTTCTCTCAAGAAATGATACGGAATCTCTATATGCTTAGTCCTGGCATGAAAAACAGGGTTAGCTGCCAAATACAATGAACTCATATTGTCTCCAAAAATAATTGGAGTACTCTGATGAGTTCCAAAACTCTTCAACAAGGTCTTTAACATATTACTTCTTTTGCAGCCTCTACCATCCCTTTATACTCAGCTTCTGTAGAGGACAAAGCAACTGTATGTTGCTTATTTGAGCACCAAGAAGCTAATTTATCTCCAATATAACAGAAATACCCATGAGTAGATCTTCTATCATCTGAATCACCTGCCCGATC
Organism: Ceratopteris richardii; assembly: GCA_020310875.1. Lineage (NCBI taxonomy): Eukaryota > Viridiplantae > Streptophyta > Polypodiopsida > Polypodiales > Pteridaceae > Ceratopteris > Ceratopteris richardii. Next base: position 49,900,696 of record CM035409.1, read on the forward strand.
TGCATCACTAAACACTTTGATTCTTGTATCAGAAGTAAATCCATAATACAGACCTTCACTTAGGGTTTCTTTGATATATTTGAGTACCCTTTGAGCTACAATCCAATGAGTCTTCTTTGGACAATGCATGAATTGTGATAACACACCTACTGCATATGATAGATCTGGCCTTGTCAAGGTAGCATAGATTAAACTACCTACCAAACTCTGATATTTCTTCATGTCATTAAACTCTTCACCTCCATACCTGCTCAACTTATGATTTACCTCCAATGGTGTGGTTGAAGGCTTGCAATCGTCCATGTTGAACTTGACCAAAAGATTCTTCAAGTACCTCTCTTGTGTAACATATACTCCATGTTGAGTATATACAATCTGCATTCCTAAGAAATAAGATAAGTTTCCCAAATCGCTTATCTTAAACTCCTTCTCTATTTGTTTCTTAAGCTCATTGATTCCTTGAGCATCTATACCTATTACAATAATATCATCAACATAAATATACATGTATATGTATCCATTTTCACTTGCCTTCACTAGCAAGCTACTATCTGCCTTTGATGCCTGAAATCCACATTCATTCAAGAACTTAACAAGCCTGTAATTCCATGCTCTTGGGGCCTGCTTCAACCCATACAAAGCTCTCTTGAGCTTACACACATAATCTGATCCAATTGAATCCATGAAACCTTCTGGTTGCTCCATATATACTTCATCTGCAATGTATCCATTCAGGAATGCATTCTTCACATCTAATTGTGATAACTTCCATCCTTTACAAGCAGTAATAGCAATCAATGATCTAATTGTAGACATCTTAGCAACAGGACTAAAGGTTTCATCATAATCTACCCCATAATTTTGAGCATAACCTTTGACCACAAGTCTAGCCTTGTATCTAGACACCTTACCATCTGCAAACCTTTTTGTTTTATACACCCACTTACATCCAATGACTTTTTGATTCTTTGGTCTTGGCATCAACTCCCATGTTTCATTTTCAAGTAGAGCATCATACTCTTCTTGCATTGCCTTCTCCCAATTCTGTTTACCTTTAGCTTGTTCATATGTGATTGGATCCTCTTCTGTCTTCACAATATAAGCATAATCTTTGGTTGTTAAGAAAGATGTGTCATAGCTATAACTGAGAGGCTCTTTTCTTTCTCTTGAGGATCTTCTGACCTCTGCACTTCTTGAAGTCTCAGCCACATTTGATTCTGGATCAAATCTTGGCCCATCTTCAACATTATCCTGCAATTTACTTTTATAATCAACATCATCAATATCTTCTTCATACACATTTACTTTTGCCTTCCCATTCCTTTGTATTTCTTCAACACCTGCATAGTCATTTGTTGACCCTCTATACCATGTGCTTTGCTCATCAAATGTAACATCTTTGGTAATAAGAAATTGCTTTGTGGATGGACTCCACAATCTGTAACCCATCTGTCTATCATCATACCCAATAAACACATACTTCTCTGCTTTGGGTTCTAGCTTATGTCTCAATTGTGAAGGTACATAAGCATATGCTAAACATCCAAATACTTTACAATGATCAAGAGTAGTTCTCTTACCCCACCATGCTTCATAAGGAGTTCTTCCATCCAAAGCTTTACAAGGTAACCTATTCACAAGGTATGTTGTAGTGTTGATAGCTTTTGCCCATAAGTAATTTGGGCAATTCTTTTCCTTCATCATTGCTTCTTTTTGCAATTCCATTTTGTTGAGGGGAGTACCTGCAAGTTACTTCTCTTTTTATACTTGCATTCCACAAATAATCATCAAACTCTTTAGAAAAATACTCTCCCCCTCCATCTGATCTCAACCTCTTGAGCTTTTGTCTTGTAATCCTTTCTACATAAGCATGATAATGCTTGAATGTCTTGAACACTTCTAATTTTTCGTGGATTACATATAAAGTAATCCATCTGGTTGCATCATCAACAAACAACACATAATATCTGGATCCATTTATGCTATAGTCCCTTGAGGGACCCCACACATCTCTATGAATCAATTCAAGCATATTTGAATACTTATATCCTGATTTATTGTATGAACTTTTGTGTGCTTTACCTAATTGACAAGCTTCACACTTGTACACCATGTGTTGCCCTTCAACTTTTGGCAAACCAAGCACCACATCATTCCTTAACATTTCCTTTATGGCTCTCTCATTGAAATGACCTAGCCTTTTATGCCATAGGTCTAACTCAGACATCTTTTGACTTCCATAAGTAAATAGAGCATGTCCCACATTACCTTGGACTTTGAGAGTAAACAGCCTTCCTTCCTTTTTACCTGCAATAATGTTTCTATATCCCTGATTTGGATCTTGCACATAGACACCATCATGGAACACTAGGATCTTCAAACTCAGGCTTTTCTTCTTCTCCTGTAATGAATGCCATCAAATCTTTGCTCATGAGCTGTGCCTCCATCCTCATGGACCAAGCTAGATAGTTCTCCCTATCTAGCTTATCAATCTACAAGCTTTCTCCCATCTTTGATCTTTTGTGTCTGAAATTACAATGATTTATGATTATAAACTGTACCTTTGATATGAAGCTTTGATCTTTATTAATCCTTCAAACTCGTGCTTTGTACTTCTGCAGGTTATCTTCAAGAATTTGTCCTTGTCCACCTTCAATTAGAAGGAACTTCAATACCTGCAACAGTCGGGACTTCCAATGCTCTTTACTTCACTTGTATTGCACCTTCAGCTCTGATACCACTATTGGAGACTTCTTAATCTCCAAAGGTCTGATCTATACTGATCTAAGAACACTTCTATATTAGTTATGGATCAAAATTTACACAAATATTGTCTTCTTTTATCAAAACTTTCACTAGCACTTCTCTGAATAAAGAAATTTCTTCTTCAGAAATCGACTTCATTTCCTGCACATATCTTCAAATTTCTTCAAACCAATGATGCACATATCTTCAGAATACCTTTGCGCAATCATATCAACCATTAGTTCATCAAAAGGATCATTAAAACTTTAATTTGATCCTTAAGATAAAAAATTCCTATTGATCATACTCACAGTAGAAGAGGAATTAAACCATGAAACTTTGAACATAGCTTCATTAACTTCTAGATTAGATGTGTACAAAAGAATTTCTAATCCACATGATCAGACTGAGAGAAATCTACGAAATACTTGTCGCCATTTTCTGAAGATGACTCTCTTCACATCTATCCCTATGACACTTGTCTTCTAATGACTCTCACACATATTTCTTTACATCATTGACTTATATACATATGGTTCTAGACTTATTCCGTGTCTATTACATTACTCCTTATCATCCTAAGGATTATCTACACTCATATTACAAGAATTTCCAACTGTAATATACATATGTATACAGGCTTCACTTCTGAGATCTCTTCACTTCCTCAAGTGACTTCTTGAATTTCAATCTGATCATTGACATGCTTCAAGCTCTTTGTAATCATCAATTTGTGATTGCTTTGTTCCAACATACACTATTCTGGACATTTCTCAGGGGTGTGCTTAAGCAAGGGGGCAGCCATGTATTTACACAAATCTAACTCATAATACAACTATTAGAGGTTTTAAAGATCACATAATAACCTTTTTAACCAATCAAAAGCATATACATGTCAAAAAGTGAGGTCCAATCACATAAAGAGGTGACCTAATATTGATATATTTAGGTAGTGATGTGTGTGAACACACTAGGACCATCGGGGCATTTTTTTTCCCTCTTTAGGAGGTTTTTTTCCCCTGGCTTGTATATACGCCTATTTCCCTAATGGGCTACTTATCTTTGTACATTCTCTAGTAATACATTCAGTATTGTGTGTTGTGCTCCAAGCTTCTTATCCTTCCTTGTGCTGTTCGCGTGCTTCTGCAGATGTCTAACTCCAACAATTGGTATCAGAGCAGGTCGTCACTTCATCTAGGGTGCCGTCGACACTCCTCCGTTTGCAGTCTCAGATTCGCACAAAATCTGGTGAGCATACTCAAGGTGTTTCGGCCTTCGAACGCACTATCGCAGCGCTTGTGTAGGCTATTTTGTCTTTTTGTGCCAAAGGTATATACCAGTTTTTGTTTGCTAATATAAGCATCTCGAAGTCTGCTACAGGTCTAGCAGAATTCGTCTGGGTAGTTCTGTTCAACTTTCTGAGATACAGTCAATTTTCTGCATCAAGGTATTTTAGTCATCGGCCATGGTTGAACACAGTGATGTATTCCGTATGTTGGCTATTGAGGTGAGTTGGATGGTACCAACTACCCATTATGGGCTTATATGATGCAACATGTATTGGTTGCAAAAGGATTGTGGAACATTGTGCAGGGTGTTGAAAGACGTCCTGTTACACCTGTAACAACAGGTACTACAAATACAGGTGTTGGAGCTTATGGAGATGGTGTCGAAGATGATATTGTGAAGATTCTTGTTCGTGCTGCTGTTTTTGTTGCACCTACTGTAGAGCAGATTTGTTGGGATGGCAGAGATGCCCAAGCACATGCATTGATAGCTTTGTCTATCAAACGTGCAATTATTCCTCACATTCGCTCTTGCAGAACAGCTAAGGATGCTTGGGATACACTTGCCACATTGTACCAAGCTAGGAATGAGGCTTGTGTTGCTTACCTCCGAAAATAGTTGGAGCGTGAGCACATGAATGAAGGTGATTCTATGGACAGTTTCCTAACAAAGATCAAAGACTTGAAGGAACAGTTGATTTCTGCTGATGAGGTTATACCAAATAGCTCACTTGTGGAGACCGTTCTGAATGGTCTTCCTGATTCATATCAGAGTTTTGCTTCTACTCTTCGGTTGATGATGAAAGGCAATCCAAATGCCTTGCCATTTGAGGAGTTAGTCTCTGTTCTGTTGCAGGAAGATCAGTCCAGGCAGAACAGGTCCATTAGGCATGTTGCAGATCAAGCTTTCCTGGCTAGTCAGAAGGGCAAAGGAAAATGGAGTTCTTATACTAGTAAGCAGAAATCTGCAAATGCTGCACATTCGAAGAACCAAGACAAAGATGAGAAAAAATCAGAAAAGCAGAAATTGTTTTGTAAGTATTGTAAAGGGAATGATCATATCATAAAGAACTGTCCAAACCTGGTTGCAAAAGAGGCAAAGAAGAAAGAGGCTGGAATGGTTGTTGCAGAAGCCTCTACACCAAAAACGGAGTCTGCTAATCTTGTGCAGGAAGAAGAATGGGCGTTCACTATTGTTTGCAGTTTTGACCCATCTTCTCATGAGCAGTGCATGTCTGCAGTAGACTTAGATGTTTAGTACTTTGACAGTGGGGCGACCAAACATATTACCTCGCAGTGCAGTTTCTTCTCTTCACTCGAGCCTGCCCCTATAGGGAATACTGTTACATGCGCCAACAACTCCTCTTATGGGAGTTGGTAAGATCATTTTGACTACTGCTGATGGTAGTTCTTTCACTTTGTCAGATGCTTTATTTGTGCCAGGGATCAAGAAGAATCTGTTATTAGTTTCTGCATTAGCCAAGATTGGCTTGGTTGTGAAATTTGTTGATGACAAATGTACAGTTCATGATCTATCAAATGGCGATGTTATTATTGCTTCTGGCATTTTATGTCGTGGTCTGTATAAGCTCATAGACTATGAAAGATCTGAAAATGATTTGGCATGTGTAGTAAATGATTCTCAGGCTATCTCATATGCAAAGCTTTGGCATGCACGCTTTGGTCATTTGAATTTTGCTAGTTTGCTACGCATCCAGAAATCTTAAATGGTGTCCTCTTTGCCCAAACTTGAGGCACCTGGAAAACATGTTTGTGAAGGCTCTATTTTGGGCAAAATGCAGCGTTCCTCCTTTCCAAAAGATGGTTCATTTCGGGTTACACAGAAATTGCAACTTGTGCATAATGATGTCTGTGGTCCTATGCAGACATCCTCTTTTGGAAATTACCTTTACTTCGTGACTTTCATTGATGATTTTTCCCGGCATGCATGGGTATATCCACTCAAAGCAAAGTCCAAAGTGTTCATGTGCTTTAAGCAGTTTTTGGCTTTGGCTGAAAATCTGTCAGCATGTAAAATGGGCCCTCCGTTCTGATCGACGAGGGGAATATATGTCTTCTGATTTTAATGCATTTCTGGTTGAATGTGGGATAAAACACTAGTGTACAGTGCCGTATACACCTCAATAGAATGGAGTTGTTGAATGAAAGAACAGGTCACTCATGGAGATGGTGAGGTGCATGGTCAAGAGTCAGGCTTTACCACATAGTTTCTGGCTTGAGGTTGTCATGTGTGCAGCATATGTACTGAACAGGTGTCCCACTAAAGCGCTGCAGTCTATCACTCCATATGAGGCTTGGCATGACCGCAAGCCATTTGTTGCTCATCTGCGTGTTTTTGGTTGTTTGGCATATGCACTAGTGCTTGAACAACATCGTAGAAAATTGGATGATAAGGTAGTAAAATGTATTTTTGTTGGGTACAGTTCTGAAAGTAAAGGCTATCGTCTATATCATCCATAGACTAAATGCATTCTGGTTAGCCATGATGTTGTCTTTGTGGAAGATGCTATTCAGCCATCGCTTTCATGTACTAAGGGGACATCTGTTAGCTCCAAAGACATGTATGATACTTTGATGCCTCTTTTTACAGGTGCACAGTCTAGTGCTGGTCCTAATGAGGAAACTTCTCAACCTTTGCAGGTTTCATATGATGATGCAGATCATTCCATTTCTGATGCAGATTTACATGATGCACTTGTTGATGAAAGAGCTGATATTGAGCAGGCAAAAACTATGCCAAAGTGGCTGGTGCAAACTTTGCGTGACAGCAAATTAGATGCACCTTTGTCATATCGTACTCCTTGAGGCTCTCATAGTGCCTCCTTTGCATCAGATTGCTATGATATGGCTGCGTCTAGTCTCTGTGGTGAGAATGAGCCTGTTTCTTTTGATGAAGCACAGAATTTAGAAAATTGGATGGTTGCTATGCAATCTGACTATGATGCTATAATGAAGAATGGTACATGGTCTTTATATGACTTGCCTCCTGGCAAGAAGGTCATTGGCACTAAGTGGGTATACAAGCTGAAGCGTAAACCTGATGGTACAGTTGATAGGTATAAGGCTAGGCTTGTTGCAAAGGGTTATGCACAGGAAAGAGGCATTGATTTTGATGAGACCTTTGCACCTACATGTTGTATGACTACTGTTCGGAGCATTTGTGCACTTGCAGCCCATCATGGTTGGAATGTACATCAGTTGGACATAAAAACAGCATTTCTGAATGGTGACTTGCATGAAGAAGTGTATGTTTTTCAGCCACGTGGCTTTGTGCAGAAAGGGCATGAAAACCAGGTGTGCAGGTTAAAGAAGGCATTATATGGTTTAAAGCAAGCACCATGTGCTTGGTATGAGAAGATACATGCCTATCTGGTTGCACATGGTTTTGAGAACAATCCAATTGAAAGCACCTTATATGTTAAGCGTGCTAATGATGTGCTTCTGATCATTGTTGTCTATGTTGACGACATGCTGCTCACTGGTTCTATTGAGAAGCATATTGCTGATTTCAAGGCTGATTTGCATGCCTCATTTGAGATGTCTGATTTGGGGCATTTGCATCACTATTCGGGCATTCAGTTTATGCAAGTTGATGGTGGAATGGCTTTGTGTCAAACAAAATATATTGACACATTATTGCAGCGTTTTGGCCTTGAAGATAGTAAGCCTATTGCCACTCCTATGGAGACAGGTTTACGATTGAGTCTTCATGATGTTGGAGATGCATTTGATGTTGTTCTCTATCAGCAGGCTATTGGATGCTTGATTTACTTATGCATTACTCGGCCAGATATTCAGTTTGTTGTCTCACAGATGAGCAGGTTTATGCATTGCTTAGGAGTCATGCATTGGAAAGTGGTTAAGCGCATCTTTCGCTACTTGAGTGGTACTCGGCTACTTGGGTTGTTTTATCCCAAGGGGGATCACTACCACCATATTTGCATGCTTTTTTTGACTCAGATTGGGTTGGTTGCTATGACACTCGTGTGTCCACCAGTGGTTTTTGCTTCATGCTTCGTAGCTCATGTATATCTTGGTTGAGCAAGAAGCAGCGTACTGTGGCCACTTCCAGTTGTGAGGCTGAGTATAGGGCATCTTTCACAGCGACTGTTGAGTGTGTGTGGCTGAGATGCCTTATGGCTGATTTGGGTGTTGGCCAATCTTCTGCCACCACCATCTTCACTGACAATCAGAGTGCATTGGCAATTGCGAGGAACCCTGTGTTCTATGCTCGCACTAAGCACATTGAGGTGCATTATCACTATGTCAGGGAGAGGTTCTCTGTTGGGGAGATCAGCTTGGCATATGTGCCCACGCAGGAGAACATTGTAGACCTTTTCACGAAGGCTCTACCTAGGGAGAAGTTTGAAGCTTTCCGCAAAGCTTTGGGCTTACTTCCTTTTGTGGAGTGATTTCCACATAGCTTGGCACTTCCTTATACATGAGTGCCAGCTCCTTGTTCACCGCATCACTCCTAGGGGGGATTTGTTGATATATTTAGGTAGTGATGTGTGTGAACACACTAGGACCACCGGGGCATTTTTTTCCCTCTTTAGGAGGTTTTTTTCCCCCGGCTTGTATATACTCCTATTGCCCTAATGGGCTACTTATCTTTGTACATTCTCTAGTAATACATTCAGTATTGTGTGTTGTGCTCCAAGCTTCTTCTTCTTCCTTGTGTTGTTTGCATGCTTCTGCAGACGTCTAACTCCAACACCTAAATCTTCTCTAATTAATTTGTTTCCATTATAGGCATGGTTGGATGCCTCCAACTCATGGAAATAATCCTCCTTTGATTGTGAATGATGTGGAGGTCACAATTTGGGGCATGTTCCCACACTCTTGAGCTTGAAATACAAAACTTTCAACACTCCCCCTCAAGCTCAAGTCTTTTTCCTTCATTGCTTCAGCCTATGTCTCTTATGTTGATTGTTTCCTTGAATCTCCCAAGCTTTATACCTTTTCTCTAATGAAATGGTAATGAAACTCTATGTGCCTTCTCCTTGCATGAAACATGGGATTGTTAGCTAGGTAGATGCTTGAAATGTTATCCCCATAAAGAGGAAACTCCTCCTCTTCCACTTCCAAGTCCTTAAGTAGCTTATTAAGCCATAATAGCTCACATGTAGCCAATGCTAAACCTTTGTACTGAGCCTCTATGGATGAAAGAGCTAGAGCGGGTTGCTTCCTAGAGCTCCATGAGATCACTTTTGTACCTATCATAAAAACATAACCTGATGTACTCCTTTGATCATCCTTGCTACCTACCCAATCAGCATCACTATACCCTTTGACACTTAGATTAGAATCATATGAGTAAAAAAGACCTTTCTTGATGGTGTTCTTAATGTATCTAAGAACTTTTCTTGCTTCCATAAGATGATCATGAGTGGGTGCATGCAAAAATATAGAGAGAACACCTACTACATATGCAAGATCAGGTCTGCTATATGTAGCATAACTTAATGCACCAATTATGCTTCTATATAGTGTAATATCTTGTATAACCTCTCTTTGACCAGAAACCAACTTTTTATTGGGCTCCATGGGCTGAGAAAGTGGCTTACAACCACTCATAGCAAACTCCTATAGCACATCCAACAAGTATTTTCTTTGAATCAAGAAGATGCCATTGTGTGCATAGATTTCCTCTATTCCCAAGATGTATTTTAGTGTTCCAAGATCACATATCTTGAAATCCTCTCCTAGATTTGATTTGATATCTTTAATACCTGCAATATCACTTCTTGTGATGATCAAATCATCCACGTAGATACATATGTATACCGTCTTGTCTCCTTGCTTCTTCATATAGAGTGATGGATCTGCAACACTTTCTTTGTATCCACAACTTGATAAGTAATCCACTAACCTCTGGTTCTAGGCCCTTGGGGCTTGCTTTAGTCCATATAATGCTTTCCTTATCTTGCAAACATGGTTTCGGTACCTCATACTAGCAAATCCTTGAGGTTGGCTCATGTAGACTACTTCTTCAAGCTCACCATTGAGGAAGGCATTCTTCACATCCAACTGATATAAGCTCCATTTCTTTGATATGGCCACTGCAATCAAAGCCTTCATTGTTGACATCTTGGCTATGGGGCTGAAAGTTTCATCGTAATCTATCCCATAGCTTTGGGAGAAGCCTTTCGCCACCAACCTTGCTTTGTACTAGCAATGGAACCATCTGAATTTCTTTTAATTTTGTAAACCCACTTATTACCTATCAGCTTCATGTCTTCTTGAGCTGGTAGGAAGCTCCAAGTATGGTTCTCATCAAGTTTCTTGAGCTTTTTCTTCATTTCCTCTTTCCATTCCTTGCAATCCTTAGCTTCTTCATAACCAGTCGGTTCTTTGTCCTTGATTACTTGAATCATGTATGCATAATACTTTGCAATGAAATTATCATATGTTAAACTTTGAACTCAATATCTTACCCTTGAAGACCTTCTTTCACTTCCTTTAAGTGTGTTTACCATCTTCTTTCTTTGTTTTGTGACTCTTGGGGTCTGAATTTCTTCTATCTCTTCATCTTCCAAGATGATCTCGTCGACATAGCTTCCTTCTTCAATTGCAATCTTCCCTTTGCCTTTGACTTTGCTTTCTTCAGAGGTGGTCCCTCTTTCCCTAAGCCTTCCACTCGATAGTGAGAGTGTCCTTGTGTTGGATGAGTTTCTTGGACCACTTAAATCCATGCTTTCTTGAATTCTATCATCATTTTCTTATCTATCTCACCTATCTCTTCAACCTGCAATGGACTTGTGCATGCATACCAAGGCTTCAACGCATCAACGACAACATTCTTTCTTACCTTCACCTCCTTGGTGATGGGATTATAGCATTTATACCCCTTTTTTTTCATAGAATATCCCAAAAAGATACACTGCTTTCAGATTTGGCATCTAACTTTGACCTCAACTCTTGAGGTACATGTACATAACATATACAACCAAAGATTCTAAGATGTGAAATGCAAGGTTTTCTTCCATTCCATGCTTCCTCAAAGGTTAGATGATGTATACCTGATGTAGGACATCTATTCATGATGTATGTGGTTGTATATGTAGCCTCTCCCCAATAACAATGTGGCATATTCATTTTGTTGAGCATACACCTTGCTACCTCTGCTATGTGTCTGTTCTTTCTCTCTGCTACCCAATTTTGTTGAGGGGTATACCTGCATGTAAATTTTCTTTTGATGCCATTGACCTAAAAAAATTCACAAAATTCATGGGAGAAGTGCTCTTCCCCTTTATTAGATCTCAAAGTTTTGATAAACTTGCCAAACTCCTTCTCCATCTATGCTTTGAATTTCTTGAAGTAGTGGAACATATCTGATTTGTTTCTAATGCAATACAACCATAGTTTTCTTGAAAAGTCATCAATGAAGGTTACAAAATACCTATTTCCAGCAAGGGATACTTCTCTTTTTGGACCCCAAACATCCCTGTGAATGAAATCTAAAACATTCGCACTCACATAGGTACTCTTCTTGAAGAGTGACCTTGATTATTTTCCTTGTTGGCAAGCTACACAAATTTCATGCAGCATTTTAGATATAAAATTTGGTAGGTCTCTTACCAAGCTCCTCCTTTGCATTTCGTTGAGCTTTTGTAGGTTGATGTGACCTATTTGTTTATGCCATAGATCCAACTCTATTATCCTCTTGTCTCCATATGTGACATACATTGAATGGTGTGGCTGATTTATGTCCATTGTGAACATTCTCCCTTGCTTTTTCCCTTTTTCTATGAGCTTGAAACTTGCCCTTGGATCCTCATCAAAACATCCTCTTTCATTGAACCTAAGTTGATAGCCTTTTTCTACCATTTGGCCTACTGAAATCAAGTTTTTGGTAATAGTAGGGACATGTAATACCTCTCATAAGAACTTTGCTCTTTGATTTCCTTCCAAACTCATATCTCCCACATCTTGAATTGTATGCTCTGAGTTATCGCCTGTTTGATGCTTTGGGACTTTCCAATTACTAAAAAGATCCTTTCGACATGACATATGATTGCTACATCCATTGTCTACATACCATACATCTTTACTAGCTTGAGTTGTATCTTCATCATACCTCATGGCAAGTAAATAATCATTCCCTTGGTTGGATAATGTGTTTGCATAGTTACCTTTCCCTCTATAATTGTTGTTGTTGCTTTGATTACCTTGTCTTTGAGCTCTATGATAACATTCATTTTCAAGGGCTTACTGCATATGTTGACAGGATGCGGGAAGAAGCAAGTATGGACACACATGCAAATCTAGCACTGAGGCTACCCTTCATTTTTTTCAGAAACCCCAACATCATTCTAAAGTGATTCTCATCACTACAAACCCTTGTAAATATCATTTCACCTTTTTGTAGCTCCATTTTGTACAAGCCGAGGAGTCCTCGAGCTTGGGGAGCCTTAGATGTAGTTGCCTGCCAATTTTCATAATTTTTAGATCTCGTTTGGGCCCTCAAATAAGCCCCGGAACCTAATTTTTAACTAGGCCGGACACTAGGTCTGAACAGGGCCAAAGTCAGTCAAAAACTATAAATAGAGCTAGAGAGCTCATTTTTGGGTTAGCTTCTTGTAGTTTGAGCTTGTATGAGAACTTTCTTGCAATAGAAGTAATTCCATTGTCTTACTCTCTTTGTTCTTACTGTGTGCGCGCGTGTGTGTGTATGTGTGTGCATGCTTGTGTGCTTCTCACCCACGCACTTGTGCTTCCACTTGCTCGTGGTCTTCATACCATCCTCACGTCTCCCCGGATTGACATTAAAGGAGGTGCTACTCATCGCTGAGCTACACCAAATTTTGGCGCCGTTGCCGGGGATCGAGCTTTGAGGACGAGCGTGTGATGGTAAGACGTAGAGAGGACGCGTTGGAATGGTAAGTAGTAGGTAAATTTCTGATTTTTCTCCATCTCCATCTTCATCTTCACCTCCTTCTCCATCTCCACCTCCACCTCCTTCCCCACTACATATCCCCTCTTCCCTTTCTTTCCCTCATTTGTTGTGTGCGAGTTTGAGAGAGAGCGATTGTGTGTGTTTGCATTTGTGTGTTTTTTGCATGTTTCTTGCAGGTACCAGCTCCATCACCATCTCCAGCAAGCTCAGCAGGTACAGAAACTGCCTGCACAGTCCCCGAGGCGTTGAGCTCGAGCTATCGCGACACTCCGAAAAGCTCGACCTCTCACGATTCTGAGTGCACCACGGCATTGCGCAGGCCTAGAGCTCCTAGAAACCCTAGATAGAACAGGAAAATTCGCCATATCTCGAGCTATCGCGACACCCCGCGAGGTATCGCGACACCCCGCGAGCTATCGCGACACCCCAAGGTATCGCGACACTCCGAGCTATCGCGACACCCCAAGGTATCGCGACACTCCGAGCTATCGCGACACTCCGAGCTATCGCGACACCCCAAGGTATCGCGACACTCCGAGCTATCGCGACACCCCAAGGTATCGCGACACTCCGAGCTATCGCGACACCCCGAGCTATCGCGACACCCCAAGGTATCGCGACACTCCGAGCTATCGCGACACCCCAAGGTATCGCGACACTCCGAGCTATCGCGACACCCCAAGGTATCGCGACACTCCGAGCTATCGCGACACCCCAAGGTATCGCGACACTCCGAGCTATCGCGACACCCCAAGGTATCGCGACACTCCGAGCTATCGTGACACCCCAAGGTATCGCGACACTCCGAGCTATCGCGACACCCCGAGGTATCGCGACACTCCGAGCTATCGCGACACCCCAAGGTATCGCGACACTCCGAGCTATCGCGACACCCCAAGGTATCGCGACACTCCGAGCTATCGCGACACCCCGACCCGACCTATCGCGATACACGGCCATTAACGCATGAAAATTGAGAGATAATTTTTGAGCGGTTGAAGGGTAGTGAGCTTGGTGTTTGACATATTGATAAAACTTAGAACCGTGGTAGGGGGCAAAAAGCATAGAAACCCGAGATAGGTGGGACTAAGTGATTCTCAGAGACAGGGGGTACAGTGAGCTACCCAAGGGGGTTAAAATTATTGAAGCGGGTCTTTCAAATACTTGTGGCAATAAAGCTATACTAACTGGTGAGTTTTTGCAGGAACTCTGTGGGCACTCAAGGCAATCAAAGCAAACTAGCAAGGGTGAGTACCGGGCCTGGGAGAAGGCTTCCTGGGCTTGCATAGCTGTCGGGTCAACCAGCTGATTGAGGTTGGAAGATCTTATAACCCTCCTTTGTCAATTCCTAGCCTAGGCTAAGTACGACTTAGGTGTGGTAATTAACTAGGGCAACGTTAGGCACGAAGTAAGTCCAAGAGAATTAATCAACCAAGTGCAAGAAAATAAATAGGTCTTAAGTGCGAAAACACTAAGGGACAAAAAGGTAAACGGGAATCGATCACTCATCAAGTGCGGAAATTCATTTAAGTACTCCTGACGACGCAATTTCAGACAAGACCATAAACATACTATTCAACTAAAAAGGATAAAGTGATTGGTGCAAAATCAGCCAGCAACGAGAGTGTGCTTGGGTCCCAGGGGGTGAATAAATCAGGCTTATGAACCTTAGATCAGGCAGACACTTAGGCCGAGACAGACAAAGCCTCAGATCTTCTGCAGCTAGTGTCAATCACACTGCCAGGTCTTGGGCCCAACAGTTGAGTGATTACCCATACACTGCCAGATCAGAAACAAGCGATTCTGAGATGTCCTATCACATGGAGAGACCAGTAGATAGTTCAGGGTTGGCATATCTAGAAAAGCCAGAGGGGCCTTATAGGACTCAATTGGAATATATCAGGACGAATCGTCTAGGTGCTCGCATCTACGAAGACGGACTGAGAAGATCAGTGGTCCAGATTAAGAACCCCGACCAACCCCATGGAATAGACCACCCGGTAGTCAAGTTTGAGAATGGAGCATACCTAGATAAAGAGGGGACTATATATGTAGTCACCACTCTTCCCGATAGAACTGATGAGTTTGGGAATGTGATTGCGGAGGCCGACTTGGGAGATATAGAGCAAGGGAACTTAGAGAGAGAGCCAAGAACTCCCCGTGGTAAGTCTGTCTTGACCAGAATCATGACTCCTGAATGGATTCCACAAGATAATAAAAGCATCGATCTGCTTTTAAATCGGGAAACCGATGAGGCTTTTTGGAGATATCGAACTTCTCAACCTCAGGAGGGGAACACCCTCACAATCTACGAGTTTAAAGACCCTGATAGTCCAGGCCAAGTAACCTACCTAGACGCTGCATCAGAGAGAATCTTCGTGGTCACTGAGCAGGGCAGACATGCCTACACTTGGAAGGGTGAATTTGTCTTTCCCCAACCAAGGTCTAATGTATCCTTTGGTCATCAAGGAGCTGGGACCTCCCAAGCTCATGGCGCTCAAAGAGATAGAGGTAGAGACAAACCTGAGGGGAGTTTTGCCAACTCCCTGGGAAGAGAAAGAACGGGAACAGAAAGGAATAGAGTAGAAACTGGGAGACATAGAACCCCATGGAATCACCGGGACATTGATGAGTTTCCTTTGCCAAGGCCGAGAGAACACACTAGGACCCTACGACCAACCCAACTTGTGAAGTCCATGAAGAATTATTTCGATGGCACGGGAGATCCTTATGACCATGTGGCCGAATTTCGACAAGTGTTGAAAGCTGAACAAGTGGAGGACCTATTCACACAATATAATGCTTTCGGTCTAACCCTTAGGAACACTGCCCTTACGTGGTTCCAACCACTGAATGAGAGGCATTTCAGAAACATAGACCAACTCTTCGAGGCATTTATTGTCGAGTTTTCTAAGAGTGGAATCAGGCATAACACCTCCTCACTAATTCATAGTTTCAAACAAACACCTCAAGAGACGGTCAGACTAGCTGGAAGAAGATTTAGACAGTACCTGGAGAGATGCCCTATGCCAGAGTTACCCACACCAGCCAAACAAGTGGCCTTGTTCCTAGATGGATTGTTGAGCGCTAAGCTCAGGTCATATGTGTACCTGAAGGACCCTAGAACGATAGAGGAATGCGTGCGCATGTGCATAGACATTGAGGACAATCTAGGTGAAGAGTTAGAGCTATCAAAAATCTATAAGGATTCTGATAGCTCTAGTAAACATACATCTGGTCAATCCACATCCATCGAGGAACTTGCAGAGAAGGTAGCCCAAAAACTAGGTGTCTCTAGTAAGCAAATTCCTAGATTTGCCCCAGTTAAGCGGTGTTACAATTGTGGCGGTGAACATATGGCAAGTGTGTGCCCCATTATGGCCCAACCTCAGGTGAATCCTAGTAGCCAGTACTGCACCATAGAGCGCAGGTATACCAATCACACGGCACAAGACTGCCCATATAACAAACAAACTGTTAGGCAAAATTATCCTCAGCCATATCCGCAACATGGTAGGTACCAGAATCAGTACCCATCACCACAATACAACAGACCACAACAAACTTATCAGCCACCTTATCAAGGGCAGCAGAGACCTCAACCAGTCCTAGTGCAGCAACCCCCTGCTCCAACCAATGTGATCCCAGTAAAATACGCCTCTACTGAAGAAAATCCGAATAGAGCCATAGTTCCAGTCACCCCATTGCTATCAGACAGTGATCCAAGTGACCATAGTTTTGACTCCACATATATTGATAGCCCACAGGCTTACTACATGCAGTCACCTGAGCATAACGAGTCATACTACTATGAGGACCCAAGTGAAAATAGTGGGGAACCGGAGTATTCTAATGTCATGTACACAAACCCCAACTCTAGACCTCAACCTAGGCAGGTACGACCCCCATTTCCTAGAGGGCCATGCTTCAGATGTCAGGGAGATCACCTTATACGTGATTGTCCACTGCCTGCCCCTACACAGCCTCAGCCAGTAACCATTCAGGGCTTTTGTCAAGACTGCGGGAAAGAGCATCTCCTACGAGATTGCCCAAAAAACCCCAATAACATGCCTAAGATCACTCCTATCAATGTTGTGGGATTAGTTGTAGACTCCATAGGAAGCGTGACTTCCACTGCACCTGTGCAGGTGATCACAAGAGCCCAGGCACTTCAACAACACCAAGGTGTTGGTCCCGAACAGAGCCCCGAGGTGAGTGAAACAGAGAGCATAACCAAAAAGAGGACTAGAACCTGGAAGGAGAGTCGTGAAAGAATGAAGAGACAATGGGCAAAAAAGATAAATGAACTTGAAGAAAGCGTGAGAGAAACCAAGGCAAAAATCACAGAGATCACATCTCAACCGCACTCCCACACACTTCCACCATTACCTCCCCCATCACCCTCCATTCCTCCACCCTCTAATACACCCCACGTAACCCACCCACCACCCCGAGTAGGATCAGTATTAGCTGACCCCACTCCTGAAGGCTTGGACATGATGTTCAAGGCCTACCAGGCTCGACTTCAAGAAGGGCCAACAGCTGCAAACCTAGACAGAAGTTACCCTAGAGCCGACTTAGAGATTGAACGAATGAAGATGTGCATGAAAATGGTAGAACAAGCTCAAGCTATACTTGAGACTAGCCAAAAGTTCAATCAGACAAACTCTGTCAAGCCAGAGTTGCATTTCCAAGGCTTACTAGAAAGATTAGAGCAGTTGGTAAACAAATCACAAGTTTCTTTACCTCCACAGGCTCAACCAGTCGTTGAAAGAGGACGCTCACCACAAATGGTAGCTTATGTTCCTAATTCTACGGATGCTGGAATACCTCCTTCAATACAACAGTACTCTCCAGAGTTCTTGCGGGAAATACAAGAAGAGAAATGGGCCAAGGAGAAGGGTGATTCCCCTCCTATTCCTGAGATTGATGACCTTCATGATCAATTTCCCCAAGACATTCCCTCTATCTATGGGGATCAAGCAGAGCAACAAGAGGATGAGAGATTAGATTTTGAATCTAATTCTTTACAAGAGTTGCCTCATTTCACAGGCCCATGGGAATCTGAATCTCTCCAGATCAGAGCGCCCACGATATTGGTAAGAAATGAAGACTCAGTGATTCCCAAGAACACTGATGTCGTGAAAAACACTAAGGTTCAATGTCACCTCACTGTAGAGGAGCTGCTCAAGGCAAAACCGGAGCTCTGGAATCATGTGAAGGATCAGGTTCCAGAACTTGAATCCAATTTACCAAAAGTAGGCTCTAAGCAGAAAGTTCCCGAGATACCTCTCGACAAGATAGGAGACATGAGCGAAGGTGAAGAAGGTAACACTTATCTTCCGATCACCTATCAAGGTTACACAACCAAAGCAATTGTGGATTCGGGTGCGGGAGTTGCTATCGCAACTACCTCCTTGTGGAAACGATGGGGCAAACCCACCTTAAGACCAACGAGAATGAAACTTCAAATGGCAGATGGTCATTTTGAAAGACCTCTCGGATTGCTTGAAGGGATAACTCTAACCACTTGTGGTGTGGAGTTTGAACATACGTTTGCTATATGTGACTTTGAGAAGAATAATGTTTACGAGATGATCCTAGGAAGACCTTTCCTACGACAATTGCAAATAGTACAGGATTGGGGAACCAACTCCTTGTACTTACAGCACTTAGGGGTCACCACCAAGGTCAATCTGAAGGATCACACCTTCAGAGATGTACCACCCCTACAGTGGAATCCTATCCACAAAGCGAAAGAAGACTCTATCTCCGTGCATTCTGGAAGTTCACCTGAACCATCCTGGTTGCATGAAGATACTCACTTGTGGATGTGCAAGGTCGCGGAGGAAGAGGAAAAGCGCCGAAAAGCGAGAGAAGAAGGAGCTCCCCCAGGAGATAGACCAATAAAAGACCCAGCCTATACTCCGATGATATTTCCTGATGAGGAATTTGAGCCTCATGGTTGGGCAGAAATCTTAGCTACCATGGACATTGCAGTCAATGAGGAACAATGGACACCCCATTGCGATGAGGAGGGTTACGATATTTCAGTGTTCATGTGTCAGCCCTTGTTGGAAGAGTGTGATCCTAGTGAGTCCATGGAAGAAGAAGAGAGTGACGATGATCTAGAATCCATTGTGATGGATACTTACTTTGACTCAGAGGAACACTACTTAGAAGACATAGGAGTGTTAACCCAAAAAGAAGAAGAACCCCTTGCGAGTATTAAAACGATAAATTCAAAGAAAGGAAGTGAAGGAAGTCAAAAGAAAAAGAAAAGGAAAGCAGTAAGACAAGAAGAGGAAGAAACATTGTTTGAAGTACCAGAAAATTTCAAGAAATATGAAGTGGAAGACCGGAAAATATTGGTACGAATGCCTAAGAGAGAGGCCATTATAGGAGAAGCATATGACAATAAAGAAAAGACCAAAAAAATTGTAGTGACCCTTGAAGGGAACGAAGAGAGATGTACGTACATAGGTGACGACCTAAGTGCAGAAGAAGAAGCAGAGCTTGTAGCTCTATTAAGAGAATATAGGGATGTGTTCGCATGGCATTATAGAGACTTGAAAGGAGTAGATCCAGAGATCTGCTCTCATACGATTCCGATGACCGCTGATGCTAAGCCCACCAACAAAAACCCTACATGTATAATGACAATTATGCGGCCAAAATAAAAGAGGAAATTGACAGGCTGATTGAAGCCGGATTCATCTATGAGATTGAGCACACTGAATGGGTGTCCCCTATTGTAGTGGTGCCCAAGAAGAATGGGAAATTGCGAGTGTGCATTAACCTTAAAAAAGTTAATGCCGCTACGATTAGAGATAGTTATCCACTTCCCATCACCGAACATCTTTTGGAGCGTGTTGCAGGCAAGGAAGTTTACAGTTTCCTTGATGGATTTTCAGGTTACAACCAAGTAGCCATTGCCCCCGAAGATCAACACAAAACGGCCTTTGCCACAGAATGGGGGATCTTTGCATTCCGAGTGATGCCATTTGGGCTCACCAATGCACCTGCAACATTCCAAAGACTCATGTGTCATGTCTTCAAAGAGTTCTTGCGAAAGAGCTTAGAAGTATATGTGGATGATTTGTGCGCTCATTCCCAAGAGAGAAGTTACCACATCCCTGAACTCAGGCAAATCTTCAACAAGTGTAGAGATTATCGAGTGTGTCTGAATCCAGAGAAGTGTGTGTTTATGGTACGCCAAGGTAAGATCTTAGGTCACATTGTTTCGAAGAATGGAATATCAACAGACGAAGACAAGGTAAGAGCAATAGCAGAATTGGCCAGACCAAGAAATGTGAAAGAGGTACAAGCCTTTATGGGCCATTGTGGATATTACCGTAGATTTATCCACATGTATGCCATCATAGCTAAACCTCTTTATGGGCTGTTAACGAATTTTGAATGGAATGAGGAATGCGAGACTTCCTTCAATGAGCTGAAGAGACGTTTGTGCACAGCACCAGTACTGACTACTCCGGATTGGAGCAAACCCTTTCATGTCCATGTGGATGCCTCCAATCATGCAATAGGATGTGTGCTAGCACAACCCACAGGTGAAGGAAATCTAGATTTGCCGATAGCATATGCTAGTAGGCAATTAAATGCAGCTGAACGAAATTACACCACAACGGAGAGAGAAGGCTTGGGCATGATATATGCTGTGAAAAAGTTTAGACACTATCTATTGGCCAATAAGTTCAAGTTTTTCACTGATCATCAAGCGCTACTATATTTGGTCAATAAACCTTGCAATACAGGTCGCTTAGTAAGATGGTTCCTCTTACTAATGGAATACGACTTTGAAGTTGTTGTCAGGAAAGGTAGAACCCATCTTAGGGCAGACCATCTTTCTCGCATCACTTCAGGAGAGCCACCGCAAGGAGTGCCTGACGAATTGCCCGATGCTTATCTGTTCAATTTAGAAGTTGTTCCTAAATGGGCAAATAAGTTGGTACCAGTCCTAACCTTCGGGCCTGCAAATAAAAATGTTAAGACAAGCAAAGAGGAAATTGTAAAATCGCTAAAGTATCAAATATTAGCCGGAAGCATGTACAAGCAAGACAACGAGGGCGTATTAGCTTGTTGTGTCGAGGATGATGAACATGCTAGTTGGCTGCAACAAGCCCATGAGGGGCTGCTAGGGAATCACTACTCTAAACAACGAACCATGCAGAATCTAAAACGCTTAGGAGTATATTGGCCTAGCATGGACAAAGAAATACAAGAGTGGATCCAGAGCTGTCCAGGGTGCCAGGAGAGACCCCCAGTGGAGCATGCCACTCTTTATCACATGTCATTAATCCCAGATTGGGGTGCTCCATTGGTCGAGTTCATAAGATCGGGAACATTACCCAATCAGGCTAGTCTTGCAAGAAGACGAAGCATGGAGCAAGAGGCTCAAGACTATGCCTTAGTAGGGGATAACCTATACAGAAGAGGCAAGGATGGTTACCTAAGACTGTGCGTACATGAATCAGACTACCTGAAAGTCTTAGAAACGGCACACAGCGGTGTGGCAGGTGGACACTTTGGGCCTGACAGAGTAATTAAGACCATTCTATTCTCAGGACTGTGGTGGCCCACTCTTCATATGGATGCACATACTTATGTGAAGAGTTGCGACACATGCCAACGTGCCCAATATCCGACAAGAAAAGATGAAATGCCCTTGAGGCCAATGATGGGAGGACGTGCATTTTCAAAGTGGGGTATAGACTTTGTAGGTCCCATCAACCCCCCAGCTAGGAACTCCCATGCAGAGTATATTATTGTAGCCACAGATTACCTTACAAAGTGGGTGGAAGTAAAAGCCACGACAAAGAATGATGCTCAAACGACGGCTAAATTCTTATTCGAAAATGTGTTCACTAGATATGGGTTACCAATAGAGTTGGTTAGTGATAGAGGTACGCACTTCTTGAATGAGGTCATTGAAAATCTCCTTCAAGAATTCATGGTGGTACATAAGAAGTCTGCACCCTATCACCCGCAAGCTAACGGACAAGCCGAGAGCACGAATAAGATCCTGTGTAACGTATTGACGAAACTGGTCAATAATAAACGCTCTGATTGGGACAAACAACTTCACCATGCTGTGTGGGCATACTGAGTTGCTTACAAAACGGTACTCAATGCCACCCCATTTCAGATGGTCTTCGGACAAAATGCGGTGCTACCCTTAGATTTCCTAATTCCAGCTTTAAGAGTAGCACAAGAGCATGAGTGGAATGGACACGAGTTGTCCTCGAGGATCTTTGATCTAGAGCGCTTAGGTGAGACGAGGCTACGAGCAGCAGCAGGTATCTATGCTGCAAAGAAACGGCAAAAGGCATACTTTGATGCCCATGTGAAGGATAAGGGCTTGAAAGCAGGAGATCTAGTGTTAGTCTACACATTGAAACAACACGCAAGAAAGCTAGAGAAGAGAGGCTACGGACCTATGATCATTAATAGGATCTCCACGAGTGGAGCAGTACAACTAGCCACTTTAGAGGGGGATGTCCTCCCAAACTATATTAGCGGATGCAGAGTCAAGCTGTATCAGGAACCCCTCACGGAGGAGATGCTAAGCCGACTCAATATTGCTAAGCAACGTAAAGAGGAGGAAAAACGAATTCGAGAGGAAGCACACGCAGAGGCCTTAGAACGTATCAAACGAATGAAGTTGAGAAGACAAGGAAGGGACCAGCCTATGACTAACACTGAAGAGTCTCCAGACTATCACATGGCCATGTGTGAGGCTTCAGGTGGACGCACCCATAAGATAGTAGACCGACGACCTTTTCTGACCCTAGAAATAGGACAAAAGGAAAGCACAGCAAGCGTGAGGGCTTTAATTGATTCAGGAGCAGCCACAAGTGCAGTTCGGCTTTCTTACTGCCAGCAGCTGCAGTTGGAGGTAAAACCCATAGAAGCATATCTGATAGGATTAGGAGGTGTTGAAACCCCTTGTATGGGAGAGGTGGATCTTCCCCTCTACATACAAGAGGTCCGCATGCCAGTAAAAGTACTAGTGTGTGAAGACGAGGATCTGACCGAACCGCTTATATTGGGCCAAGACTGGATCTATGATCACACAGTCAACCTGAACCTAAGAAGTGGACTTCTTCAGGCTTGGGTAGGCCAAAGTCGTCTCACGATTGAATTAGAAAATCACGCACTCAACCCAATAGAACAGGCAACAACTCCTGGTCCCTCCAGGAATCCATATGAAGATAACCACGATGTGCTTGTCCAAACTTCTATGGTGCAGAGGAATGTCAACCTTACTGAAGGTTCAGGAGCCAAGAAGGAGTTCCTAATTGATCCACAGAAGATTCTAAACGAACGGACCGAACATCACTCTATACGAGGGAGACCGCTGATCAAGAGGAAGGAGCGCCAACCTGCGCATCATGGAGCATCTCGTGGCGTGAAGCAGATCTGGATACGCAAGGATGGGAGACCTACAGCTCCAATTGCAGATTCTCAAGGAGACAAGAAACGAGCCTCACAATCAAGGATCAAAGCTAAGAAGCCCCCTAGGATCACCCCTAGGCACACCATCTCTATTTGGGTCCCTAAGCGGTCAATGAAGGCCATCCCTAATGCTAGACAGATATGGGTGCCCAAGGCTAGCTTACAAGCCCAAATTACTTCAACTACAGACACAAGGATGAAGCAGCTCTCACAAGCACTCTTGGCCAACAACTCAGGAAGTGACAAGATACCTACACCTCTCACTGTCCACACTCCCATCAACTCCAGGAATGTCTGGAAATGGGTACCCACAAGATCCCACATACATCACACTCCCAGACCGAAATCTTCACATGTCCTTAGCTCTAAGAGCTACGACTCCTGTATCAAAGTGTGGAGAATTAAACGGTGTACTAAACCCCCTGACCCTATTCTGTAAATCCGTCCACACTAACACAAAAGCATCTCGAGTCCATTGCATAACCAAAGTATGCATCTAGGATGACACTGACCATTAATCACCACTCACACATATCATAAACACCTCACCACTAACCACTCACCTCCGGGTTTGTCATGTTAGTATTGTGAAGGGAACATCATTACATCTTGTTTCCTATGCAACACTAATGTGCCTTTCGTCTTCCAGCAGATAAGCAACCTACTCTCATGGCAACCGCGGCAGGCACAAGCTCTCAGGCAGGATCTGGTGCCCCTATCAACTGGGATGCCATGCCAGTGGAAGCTCCACCAACGGCTAGGCCTGAAGAATTCTTGAATGTGCGAAGGATCCCGATTCCAGATCCACCCAGTGGGCTAACTGAAAGAGTAAAAGGGCACTCCCATTGGTTCAATGAAATGCCAGGGGATTTGGGAGACGCGGACCACATCTGGGAGTCCAAGATGGAGTGTGGAGGGGTTTGGTGGACCTTCCAATTCTTTTCAAGAGAATTTGAGGCCTTACAAAATGCAGCTCCCCTTCAAGAGATCTGGCGAAAGGCAGGACTGCAAACTTACTTCAGTGCAGCTCTACCAAAACCTGACTTCCTCAGGTGTTACTACTTGATTGCTACGATGAAACCTACCGGGGATAAAGATCATTCAGGCACATTCTGGGTGCCCTCCTTATCTAATCTGGAGGAGATGAGGAAGTTTGAACTAAATGTAACATTAATCAGGGAAGCCCTTCAAATGTATGGCACTCATGTGCCTTCAGATCGCGACCCCCTGATACCAGAATCAATGAAAAGCAATAGAGTCAAGAAGCTCAAAGACATGTGCGCCCTCACCCCCAACATCGCCATACCCCTGCGGATGTGCCTCCAGCACTTCGCATTTCCAGCTCAAGACCGTTTCACTCAGCCTCACAAGAAGATATGGTACGGACTGTACTTAGCAGAGACCGGCAGCTTGCCCATTAAGATGCCAGTATGGATCTTAGATCAGGTATATGAGGCAGGCAAGCGGGGGGTGAGGAAGCCCACCCTACATGGTTGCTGTGCGTTGACGAGAATCATCTACAGATGTCTGGCGTATGATGTGCCAGTTGCTCGAGCCCTAAAGTATGCACATCTAGAATTGTTTAAAGGGCGAAAGTCAGGGAGTCAGCCTGCAAAAAGAATGCGTGGATCCCTTTCACAAGTCCTGATCCCTCCAGCAACCACTACCGAAGTCTCCACTAGAGAGGAAGCCCCGGTGGCACCAATCATAATCCATCTCCAGGAGTCTCAACCAAGAGAGGTGGTACAGCCCACTCCCTCTGCCCCTCCGCTACCTACCGATGCAGAATTCGCAGCGATGGCCACTTTCACCGAAGACCAAAATTTTGATTTTGAAACATTTCTACAGACGGCTCATCTATCAGACAGTGAAGGTTGCCCTGACAATATCGATCCGGGGACATCAACCCAAAGAGAACAGGCACGAGGTGAGACAAGCAGCGTACAGGAGCTAGGAGTGACGCAACCTCCTCAAAGTCCAAACACACAAGCTCAGGAGCAGGCACCAAGGAATAACCCAGAAGAGAGTGAAGACGAAGCCCCTGCATATACGGCACAGCTCAAACGGCTATACCAAACAATCAAGCAGGTACAACGACGCCATAAGATGACAGAAGAAGCAAATAGGGCCCTAGTAAACCAGATGTTACACTCAGAGCATATCGATCCCCAGTTTGTAGAATCGCTAAATCTTTTGGCGGACACCTGTGGCATCAGTGAAGCAATGAGAACCTTGGTCTATCAAGAGAACCCTGCTTACGACCAAAGAAGAATTGATACACGACCTCGACACGGAAAGATGATTCAGATGGAAGTCTCTACCGCGTTAGCTACGTCCACAGCAGAAGATGTGCACATGATTAGCCCTAGGCCCAATGATGAACCGGAGGAAATTACGCATGCCCCATCTCCCCCATCGTCTCCTATCCCACCCTCAGAGCCTCTCTCCACGTGTCTTTCTACACAACCATTCTCCTCCTATAGTGAGACCATCGTACACACCCCCGTTTCCACTTTCCTTCCTTCACCCTCATCCATCTCTGTCACTCAGGTTTTTGAACCCCAATTAGGTCACCCATTCTTCCCCCTTGCCTTTGGACAACCATCTGTCACTAGTCAGACTCTTTCCATCTCTTTACCGTCCACCCCTCCATTTCCTTCCCCCCAAACTCTACCTACCCCATCCCTTGTAACTGCCCCGGGCACCCCACTAATCACCCAACCCTCCTTGTGGACCCAATTTGTAAACATTCTTCGACAGGTTGATGAACATAAGAAAAAGTCCCTTCCCCAAGTTCACTTCCCCACATTCACAAACACCACTATCACACCACCCACCATCCCGGTGTTCACGTTTCACAAATCACACTCTCTCATGTCCGATCCCATGGACATCTCACCATCCACTGGGTCACCCACTACCACTGTTCTCACAACACCATCACATGTTATTACACTCACATCACCACTTCCACACACGATAGGCACAACATCCACTTTTCCCATTCCCACTTCCCAACCCCCTGCATCTTCCATCCTTACCCCCGCATCCACCTCATTTAGTCTTGCACTCGACACGATGCTTGAAGCTGCCACTCAGCTTAAGCAAGAATATACATTGTTGGAAGAAAATAACAAAGACCTTTGCACCCTCTCAGCAACTCTCCAAGAGCGTGTCAATGCTTTGGAGTTCAGTCATACGGAGTCACAAAGAAAGATATCCGCCCTCGAACAGACAAATGCGCAACTCGAGGCGAGACATATGGAAGAGCGCAAAGCCATGGAGGAACAGCTGCGAGATCAGATGGGCCGCAACGCAAGGCTTCAACGAAATATGGCTTTGCTACGACGACATCTAGCGGCAGCTCAAGAAGAGAACAGACGGCTTCAACAACAAAACCAAGAGAATCTCGAGGCGGCCATGGAGAACACCCCGGGAGCACCCATAGACCCGGTCAAATTTCAAGCGGTCCCCTCAGAGAGCATACAACAAATATTGGAAACGTATGCCAATCTGTTAGAAGCACATGATCAGCTTGCCGACCAGCTAAAGGACTTGCAGAGACCCCAAGAGTCTACACCACACCGACAGGAACATAAAGAAATGATAGACGCTGCTACTTCAACCGAACCTGAACCTTCAACGCCCAACGACGTGCTGGAGTTACGGCAGCAGATCGCAGAATTAAAACTGAAGTTGATGCAGTACGAACGACCCCCTTCCCCACCAGAGCAACCGTCAGAAGAAGAAGCAGTTACCATCCCAGTGGAGGAAGCATTAGTCGACGCCTACGAGCCTCAACCATTCCCAGGAGGACGCGTAACAGAAGAAGGTCAAGATACCTATGAGGAACCCCCATCAGCATGGATGAAACAAGTAGAGGAGATGGGGCAAACTCATCAGGAGCGGATATCCACTCAGATGCTGGCAATGAAGGCCATTGAGGACACCATCCTTCACTCAGAATACTTCAGGCACATCGCCCCTAGACGCCTTATCACTAGTTCAGAACTGCAATACAAGCCCTATTTTGTACTGTTAGCTGACTACAATGCAGAAATCAAACGGGTCACCAACAAGTGCCCCACATTTGCCACACAGTTCGAACCAGAAGACATACCAGAAGCGGCACGAAAAGGGGTCATATTCCAACCAACGTGGAGGCAAAAGTTACTCGAAACTTACCCAGAAATGCTTCGAACATGGGATCATGCCCCCATGCATTTGAGGTACAATCCGTGTTTTGGGCCAGTGCAAAGACGCCGATCATGGAAAGCTTTTGCCATCAAGGTTCAGAATAACGCAAACTGTAAAGAATGGCTCAATTACCCCGCTATCGCCCCCCCAACCGGTACTCCTACAGTGTCATACATGATTGCAACCATCAGACATTGGATACCACGCCTCCACCCTATGCCAGATGTCGCTGCCCAGATGATGCTCAAGATCTTCGACATGATGCAGGTCGTACTCAAAACTTTTCGCAATGTATGCCGTATTCAACCTCCTATTCCCGGGTTTATTAATGGTAATTACGACCTGCTATATGATATGAGCACAACCCCGAGCATACGAGTGGCTTACGCATGGCATGCACGCATAAGATATCTCCCTGCCTGCTACAAGCAAACATTTGACGATATGTTCACCACGGGGTTTTGGGAAGCACATTCAGAGGTATTTGCGCCACGGCCTACGCATCTACTCCATCTCTTTGCATGCGAACAAACGATGCATTCTGAGCTTTACACGATGCCACAACCTGACATGCCTGGTACAGTGGATTGGGAGGCTTTGCAACGAGATCTAATCAGAGGTTTAAAAATCAAAGAACAAGAATTGGCAACCGACCTCCTGCAACAATACATTGATCAAACGGCGGAAAAGAGGTCTGTCAGAGGCGACAGACCCTAGGGGGGGGAGAGTGTTGACAGGATGCGGGAAGAAGCAAGTATGGACACACATGCAAATCTAGCACTGAGGCTACCCTTCATTTTTTTCAGAAACCCCAACATCATTCTAAAGTGATTCTCATCACTACAAACCCTTGTAAATATCATTTCACCTTTTTGTAGCTCCATTTTGTACAAGCCGAGGAGTCCTCGAGCTTGGGGAGCCTTAGATGTAGTTGCCTGCCAATTTTCATAATTTTTAGATCTCGTTTGGGCCCTCAAATAAGCCCCGGAACCTAATTTTTAACTAGGCCGGACACTAGGTCTGAACAGGGCCAAAGTCAGTCAAAAACTATAAATAGAGCTAGAGAGCTCATTTTTGGGTTAGCTTCTTGTAGTTTGAGCTTGTATGAGAACTTTCTTGCAATAGAAGTAATTCCATTGTCTTACTCTCTTTGTTCTTACTGTGTGTGCGCGTGTGTGTGTATGTGTGTGCATGCTTGTGTGCTTCTCACCCACGCACTTGTGCTTCCACTTGCTCGTGGTCTTCATACCATCCTCACGTCTCCCCGGATTGACATTAAAGGAGGTGCTACTCATCGCTGAGCTACAGCATACAAAGCATCCATTTGAAGTGGGTTGCCCTCTTCCACCAAATCTTGCACCTCTTCCTCTATTTGTTGCTCTTTCACCTCTTTGAACTGCATTTTCTTGTTGTCCTTTGGCTATCCTTGGCATTATGCCACCAAGGTTCATCTCCTCTATCACTATGAGAGTGATTGGTTGATCAAAATCAAGAAGGGAGTCCCTTACATACACTGAAGTTATGAAGGCCTCCCATTTTTCATTATCCCTAAGTCCATTTAGGGTGTGGACTACAAGATTGTCATCATCTAGGGTACAACTGATCGACCCTAGTGCATCTACAAGGTTTTTAACCTTCAATATGTAATCATCAGCACCTTGAGAGAGGCCTTTCCTAAGATTATTCAGCTCATTCTTGAGCTGAATTTTTTTAGCTTTTGTGGAGGTTGGGTACAATCTCTCCAAGTACTCCCACATCTTCTTTGATGTATCCAAATCTTGAATATGTCATACCATGGAGTTGCTAATCACATACACTATTCTAGACATTTTCTGCACATGAGCCAACATTGAATGTGATCCTTATAGCACTCAAAGTAGAACTTGTAAGCTTTTGAACAAGACAAAAATCATTGCAAATAGATTCAGATGAAGGAGAAATAACAATTACAAGATGAAGGGGTTTCCCAAGATCATCTAGAGAGATAGAGTATGTAAAAGTGAAATTTCTACAAAATATGCAGAGAATAGATAATAGGTGTGTGATTAAGAAAGGGGGCAGCTTGATCACGTATTTTCATGACTCTAAGTCATAAAACAACTCATTAGAGGTTTTAAATATCACATACTAAACTCTTTAACCAATCAAAAGCATATACATGTCAAAAAATGAGGTCCAATCACATCAAGAGGTGACCTAAATTATCTCTAATTAATTTATTTCCATTATATGCATGATTGGATGCCTCCAAATCATGAAAATAATCCTCCTTTGATTGTCAATGATGTGGAGGGCTCAATTTGGGGCATGTTCCCATGCTCTTAAACTTGAAATACAAAACTTTCAACACCCAAATCTTCTTAGCCCTTAGTCACTTCTTCTTATTGTATCATCAACATATGTCTTTCTTGCTATTGGAGTCTCCATAGAGGGCAATCCAAGCTCCTCATCAAGGCTCTTTTTTGAACCACTTCATTCTCCATCAATGTCTTCAAAACATATACATGTTTTATTACTAACAGAGACCTTTTCTTTATATTTCTTGGACATAGTCAATGAATTTGTTGGGCTGAGATTTCCATGTAATCTTCTACTCCATGGGTTTGAGTTGAAACTATTGCAAGGTGACACATCTGGTCCATTTAGATTTTGATATTTTTCACTTGATTTTTTAGCATTTCTTTTATCATTTGAGTCAATAGTAATTCCTTCTTTTGCACCAACATAATGGCTTTCCGTTTAATCAAATACCACATCTTTGCTTACTTCACTTGATGTGTGATTGGGTTGTAGCATCTATATCCCTTTTTCTCAAGGGAGTACCCAATGAAGATAAATTTTTCAAAATTTGGATCAAGATTTTTCTTCAACTCATTTGGAACAT
Source organism: Ceratopteris richardii (assembly GCA_020310875.1). Lineage (NCBI taxonomy): Eukaryota > Viridiplantae > Streptophyta > Polypodiopsida > Polypodiales > Pteridaceae > Ceratopteris > Ceratopteris richardii. Next base: position 49,931,204 of record CM035409.1, read on the forward strand.
GTACATATGCAATATGGCCGAATACCTTCATATGTGATAAGTTTGGCTTTTTGCTTGTAAACTTCTCTTCAGGTGCAACTTGATGTACAAGAATAGTCACAGTTCTATTCATGATGTATAAAACAATGTGCAAAACTTCTTCTTGATTTTTGGGGTTTATTGACCTCCAAAATATAGCTAGAAGTAGGTGGAACCCCCTAGGAACAAGTTGACCTTCTCACAAACTTCATCACAGAAAATGAGTCATGCTTGCAGAGCTTACTGCTCTCTAGTAACTCAAAAGTTTTTAAAACTGTTTAAATCACATATACTAGAGACCAAGATCTTTACAATGAGCCAAAGAAAACTCAATTTGGATAAATACACAAGGAGATATGACCTCTACAAGTTTGAGGTTTAATGGAGATCTTCAGCAGGGGTGAACTCGAGAACACACACTCCTTGCAGAGAGTACTGCTCTTAGCTCACAAACCCAATGATTATGAAAATTGACAGTATGAAAGTAGACAATGAGAGCCTTCAAATGAGCTATAAAACATGTAATGTGGGTATATAATGAGGGAGATACAAGCTCTGCAATCTCTGCATACAAAACTACAGCAGCGTAGAGATACACATATGACTCTCTTGGACTTCCCACAAGACCACGACTTCTCTCCTCTTTTTATAGCATGGGGAACTAATCTAAAACTTTCCTAATACATCTAAATTCTTGGTAGACACTTGGGTGGAGGTATTACATGACTCAAGTGCTCAAATAAGCAAAGTATTGATGGACTTTGAGAACTAGCCACATGGACCTTCCACAAGGACACCACTGCAGCTTCCTTGTGACTCACTAATTTGACTCACCATGTTCTAGAACTCACATGGTATTTTGGCTATATTTTATGAATAATATGAGCTTTCTTGAAGTATTTGAATACTTCCCAAAGGTATTTACATAATTTGAAAGTTGTACCCTACATAAAACAAATGTTCGCAACATTCTCCCCCTCAAGTTTCAAAGGGTATTTCCTTCATGCCAAGAATATAGTTGAATCTTTCAAGCTTTTGTCCATCCAAGGATTTGGTGAAGATATCTGCAACTTGATCCTTTGTTCCCACAAAAGAAACTTGTACTTCATTTTTTATGGCCTTCTCTCGAACATAATGATAGTGTACCTCTATATGCTTTGTTCTAGCATGAAAAATAGGATTTGAGGTCATATGAATGCTACTCAAGTTATCCCCATATATCAACGGTACATCAACATGCACATTCAAGTCATGAGACAACTTTTTAAACCACATAACCTCAGTAGTAGCCAATGCTAAACCTCTATACTCAGCCTCTGTAGAAGATAAAGAAATTGTAGGTTGTTTCTTTGAACTCCATGTTAATGTCTTGTTTCCTGCTATTACCACATATCCACTTGTGGATCTTCTGTCATTTTTGCATCCAACCCAATCTGCATCACTAAAGACTTTAAGAGTTAGATCAGCATCATGACTATAAAATATCATTTGTTCATGGTACCTTTCAAATACCTAAGCACTCTTTCTGTTGCATGCAAATGAGGTAATCTAGGTTCATGCATAAACTGTGACAATACTCCCACTGCATAGCATATATCAGGTCTAGTTTTTGTTGCATAAATCAAAGATCCTACCATGGATCTATACACATTCTTATCATGCAACTCATCACCTTCCTTTGCACTCAACTTTACATTACATTCCATGGGAGTAGAAACAAATTTACATTCCTGCATACCAAACCATTCCAGCATATCACATATATACTTTCTCTGTATCAACCACATACCCTCATTTCCATACACAATTTCAATCCCAAGAAAGTATCTAAGCAAACCAAGATCTGAAATTTTAAATTTCTTTCCCAAATTACCTTTTATCTCATCAATTGCTTTTGCATCATTCCCTGTAATCAACAAGTCATCCACATAAATGCATACATAGACACACATGTCATCTACATGTTTTACATAAAGTGAAGGATCAGCATGACTCGCTGTGTATCCTTGCAGCATAAGATACTTTACCAACCTTGCATTCCATGCCCTTGGTGCCTGTTTAAGACCATACAATGCCTTCTTTAACCTGCATACATGATTAGGACATTTTGCATCCACATAACCATCTGGTTGTGACATATACGCTTCTTCACTTAACTCACCATTAAGAAAGGCATTCTTTATATCGAGTTGATATATATTCCATCTTTTACTTGCAGCTAAAGCCAACAAAGTTCTCACCATTGCCATATTTGCTACTGGACTAAATGTTTCCTCATAGTCCAATCCTTGAGTTTGATTATATCCTTTTGCTACAAGTTTAGCCTTATATCTTGACACACTACCATCACTATTTCTTTTAATCTTAGAAATCCACTTGCAAACAATTACCTTTTGTTTTGGTGTCTTTGGAACTAAATTCCAAGTCTTGTTATCCTGTAGTGCTTCCATTTCTTCTCTCATTGCTTTCTCCCACTTTTCATTTCCTTTTGCCTCATCATAACATGTGGGTTCATTTTCCTGCTCAACTTTTGTCATAAAAGCATAATGAGTATTCATAAAAGATTCATAAGTATACCTTTGAGGTTGCTTACTCACTCTTGAAGTTCTTCTTACCTCCAACGTAGATGCTCTTCCTTTCTTATTAGGAACCTTTGATAATTCTCCATACTCACATACATCACTAATTTCCTCTCCTTCATCATTAGCTTCAACAAGTTTGAGTTTACCTTTACTTTTAACACTTGGAGGTGACTCTTGCCTTAATCTTCCATTGAAAAGTAGTTCTCTTTCTTCATCCAAACCACTTTTCTCATCGCTTAAACTTCTTGTGGGCTGAGGTGAGCACTCATCTCCATCACCTGTATCTTTTTCATCTCCATTTATGACCTGCAAACTTTTCTGATCTACATACCATGAAAGTGATTCATCAAAGTTTACATCTGTTGAAACAACCACCTTATTGGTTTGAGGATTATAACATCTATATCCTCTTTGAGTATCTGCATAACCAATAAATATACACTTTTCTGATTTCACACAAGTTTTGATCTCATTTCACTAGGTACATGTACATAACATACACAACCACATACTTTTAAATGACTTACACTTGGTTTCCTTCCATGCCATACCTCATATGGTGTCAAATGATGAACTCTAGCAGTAGGTACTCTATTCATAATGTACACACTTGTGGTAACAGCTTCAGCCCAAAAAGAACCAGGCAAACACATATCATTTAGCATGCTTCTAGATGCTTCTGCTATGATTTTGTTTCTTCTTTCTGCGACTCCATTTTGTTGTGGAGTATACCTGCATGTAACTTCTCTTTTGATACCTTCATCATACAAAAAATCAGTAAAAGCTTGAGAGAAATACTCTCAACCTCCATCGGATCTTAGCTTCTTAACATATCTTCCTGTTTGCTTCTCGACAAATGATTTAAAATTTTTGAAACAATCAAGACTTCACTCTTATGTTTAATGAAATACACAAATGTCATTCTACTATGATCATCAATGAATGATACATAGTACTTATTACCAGCTAAGGATGCCTCTTTAGTAGGACCCCATACATCCGTGTGTATAAGATCTAGCAATCCACTGCAAAGGCTTTCTACTTTGCTTACCCATTTGACATGCTTCACAAAGATGCACCATATGTTGGTTAGTAAGATCAGGTAATCCTTCAACAATCTTCTTCTTTGATAGCTCCTTTAACCTGTGTACATTCATGTGTCCAATCCTTTTGTGCCATAGATCAAGCTCTGCTATTCGATGCATACCATAAGAGAAATAGTTTGTATGATTTGGCTTTAACTTGAATGTAAACAATCTACCTTGTTTTTGACCTCTAGCAATTAACCTCTTTTGCTTTGGATCCTTGTTGGCAGTAGCCTTGGTACATCAGGACCTACAAGACGTGAAAGTCAAAGAAGGGAGTCAGAGCGAAGGGACAGCACAAGCAAACAGGGCAGTCAAAGAAGATCTGGCAAGTAGGCCAATATTTTTTCAAGACATTAATGCAAATCAGAGAGATGGACATGCAGGGAAGAAGAGCAAGTAGGGAGCTTGAAGATATGTATGGCAGATCACTAGAAGAAATCCCTACAACAACAGTGATTTTTATCACTAATAATCATTGTAAATCTCATTTCACATTTTTGTAGCTCCATTTTGTGCAAGCCAAGGAGTCCTTGAGCTTGAGGAGCCTTAGAAGTAGTTGCGTACCAATTTTCATAATTTTTAGATCTCGTTTGAGCCCCCAAATAAGCCCTGGAACCTAATTTTTAACTAGGCCGGACACTAGGTCTGGACAGGGCCAAAAGCTAGTCAAAAACTATAAAAGGAGCTAGAGAGCTCATTTTTGAGGTTAGATTGTAATTGAAACGAACTTGTAAGAGCTTGTGAAAGTAATCTAAAGCACTCCATTGATTCTCTCTCTTTGTCTTGCCGTGTGTGCGCGTGTGTGTGTATGTGTGTGCATGTTTGTGTGCTTCTCACTCACGCACTTGTGCCGCCACTTGCTCGAGGTCTTCATACCATCCTCACGTCTTCCCGGATTGACATTAAAGGAGGTGCTACTCATCACTGAGCTACACCAAATTTTGGCGCCGTTGCCGGGGATCGAGCTTTGAGGACGAGCGTGTGATGGTAAGACGTAGAGTTGACGCGTTGGAGTTGTAGGTATTTTCTTCACTCTCATCGATTTTCTTTTACCTTCTTCACCATCTTCATCACCATCATCATCATCACCATCTTCCACCTCCATCTCCATCATCGCGAAAATTTCAGTTTTTTGACTATATCCCCATCTCCACCTCATTTCACTTGTGAGAGAGAGCGAGAGAGCGAATTTGCATGTGCTGTTTTTTGCATGTTTTGTGAGCTTTCTGCAGGTACACGCCGCATCATCATCCCCAGCACCCTGCGCAGGTACGGAAATCGGAGTAACTGTCTGTGTGTCGCCGAGCTCTGTCAATCGCGACCGACTGAAAACTTGTTCTAATTGCTAAACAAAGTGCATATCCATGACCTACAGGCCTAGAGCTTCCCAAAAATGTGTTTAGTTTTTTGAAATTCCACAGATTTCTGTCAATCGCGATCGCTCTGTCAATCGCGATCGACAAACCACGACGGACAGATCTGTCAATCGCGATCGACACGTCAATCGCGATCGACAGCCCACGACGGCTCTGTCAATCGCGACCGACAGGGTCAACGACCGATTGACCACGACCGACTGACCATACGCGTGACACGTGTCAATCGCGATCGAGTCATCAATCGCGACCGACTCATCAATCGCGACCGACACAGTCAACGACTGTTTGACCACGACGGACAGACCACGACGGCTCTGTCAATCGCGACCGACACAGTCAACGACTGTTTGACCACGATCGACAGACCCTCGCGACCGACCTGTCAATCGCGATCGACTCATCAATCGCGACCGACAGAGTCAACGACGCTTTGACCACGATTGATTGACTTTTCGGCCACGTGTCAATCGCGACTGACCAGTCAATCGCGACTGACAGCCACGACGGACCTGTCAATCGCGATCGACACGTCGATCGCGACTGACCTGTCAATCGCGACCGACAGACTTTGCGAACGCGTTAGAAGGGCAAATTAGGTCAAATTTTTAAGGCAAAGTGATTGGTCTAAATTGTGATTAAGTGTGGGACAAACTCTAGGGTGTAGTATTGCATTGTTAGGCCGTGCCACAAGCTACTCGAGTATTCCTGTTTGACTGTTAGCTTGTATTGAATCCTGATTTAACTCCCTAAACCCTGAACAGTCCTAACTTTTTCATACGAAATCCAATTTTTGAGCTCTTGGGCTTGTTGGAAAGCTCGTGGCATATACTACACGCCCTCAACTGTTTTTTATAAAGATAATGCATTGATTTTCAGAGAGGGTAATTTGAAGTTGACCATACCCAGGGGGCTCAAAGTCAGGGGTCTTTAGAATTATTTCCCTAAAAAGTCACAATGCAAATATGTGTATATGTTACATGAATGAAAGTTGTGGGTTGTGTCCTTGAATCTAAGCATTGAGCTAACCGTGGGACTTTTATAGGTCCATTGAGAGCAACAGAGAGCGTACAAAGCAAGGTTTCTTTGCAAGCTTGAGAACCGGGTTCTTGAGCACCATAAAGCAAGGGATCAACAAGTAAGGTTGGATTATTCTCAACTCCCTCTGTCATTTCCTAGCTCAAGCTAAGAACGAGTAGAGATAGGAGTAAGCCAGGGCGACGATAGGCAGTTATCAAGTTGAAGACTACCTAAAAAACTCAAGTTCAAGTTAAAAACATAATCTCTGTACTGTCGATAACCTAAAGGAAAAGAACCTAACGTGGAACGACCAACCTAAAGTACGAAGAACATTCAAGTGTTCCTGACGACGTGATATCAGACAAGACCATAAACACAATAATTAACTAAAAAGAATCAAGTGATTGGTACCAATTGATCGGCAACGAGGTTGTACTCTGAAAAAAAATTGGGCTAATCAGTTAGGCATATGAACCTTAGATCAGGACGACACCTAGCAAGAGAGAGACAAAGCCTTAGGTCTTCAGAGGCTAGTGTCAATCACACTGCAAGGTCTTGGGCCCAGCAGTTGAGCCACCACTCATACTACCCTAGCTCTGAGACCAGTGAGTCAGAAATGTCTCAAGGCATGGACAGACCTACGGGAAGTTCAGGAGTGCCTTATTTGTACAGGGTAGAAGGCCCCTACAAAACACAGCTGGAATATCTTAGGACCAACCGACTAGGTGCTAGCATCTATGAGGACGGCCTAGGAAGATCTGTGGTCCAGATTAAAAACCCTGACCAATCCATTGGACTAGAACACCCAGCTGTCAAGTTTGAAAACGGTACATACCTGGACAAGGAAGGAACCATATACGTAGTCACCAGTCATCCAGATAGGACAGATGAATTTGGAAATGTAATTTCAGAAGCGGACTTAGGTGACTTGGAACAAGGGAACATGGGTGCGGAACCTAGAACCCCTCGAGGTAAATCAGTTCTCACTAGGATTATCACGCCTGAATGGGTCCCCCAAGACAACAAGAGCATAGAGTTGCTCCTCAATCGAGAAACGGATGAAGCCTTTTGGAGGTACAAGTCTAATCAGCCAACAGACATAGGAAACATCATGATCTATGAGTTTAAGGATCCGGATAGCCCAGGCAGATACCAGAACCAGTACCCTCCTCAACTATATGGCAGGCCACAACAAAATTTCCAACCTCAATATCAAAACCAACAAAGGCCTCAGCCTGTGCTAGCACAACAACCCCCAGCCCCAGCTAATGTGATTCCGGTAAAGTATACTGCTGCAGAAGAGAACCTGAATAGAGCTATAGTCCCAGTAACACCCTTGATCTCTGAAAATGACCCAAGTGACCATAGCTTTGATTCTACCCATGTGGATAGCCCCCAGGCTTACTACATGCAGTCCCTAGAACATGGAGAGTCCTACTATGGTGAAGAGTCGAACGAACCTAGTTGGGAGTCAGATTACACGAACATCATGTATACAAACCCCAACCCTAGACCTCAACCTAGGCAAGTACGACCACCATTTCCTAGAGGACCGTGCTACAGATGCCAAGGAGATCACCTCATTCGTGATTGTCCCTTGCCTCCACCTACGCAAACCCAGTCGGTGACGATCCAAGGCTTCTGCCAAGATTGCGGAAAAGAGCATCTCTTACGAGATTGCCCAAAGAACCCCAATAGCATGCCAAAAATCACCCCTATCAACGTTGTTGGGTTAGTGGTAGACTCCTCAGGAAGCGTCACTTCCACTGCACCAGTACAGGTAGTCACTAGGGCTCAGGCATTGCAGCAAAACCAAGGGGTAGGCCAGGAAAAGAGCCTAGATGCTAGCGATACTGAGAGCCAAAATAAAAAGAGAACAAGAGCTTGGAAAGATAGCCGCGAACGCATGAAAAGGCAATGGGCAAAGAAGATGAGTGAACTTGAGGAAAGTCTACGAGAAACCAAGGCTAAAATCATAGAGATCACGTCTCAACCGCACTCTCACACATTCCCACCGCTACCATCCCCATCACCCTCCATCCGTTCACCCTCTAAGACAGCCCACGCAACCCACCCACCACCCCAAACAGGATCAGTATTAGCTGATCCCACTCCCGAAGACATAGACATGATGCTTAAGGCATATCAGGCCAGAATCCAAGAAGGGCCAAACGTCACGGATCATGACAAGTGCTATCCTAGAGCTGACCTAGAGATAGAAAGAACCAAACTATGCGCGAAAATGGTCGCATTGGCTCAGACTATGTTTGAAGCCAGTCGCCTTTTCAATTACTCAGGCTCAGCCAAAACGCAATTACACTTGGATGGATTCCTAGAGAAGTTAGAGAGGATAATTGCAAGATCTGACAAGGAAGAAAAAAATCAAGACCAAGAAAAAGCAAGCAAAAACAGGAATCATTCCCAATCAGAAGTGTATGTGGCCAATGCCCCTAAACCGGACAACTTCCCCTCCTTAGAAAGAATAGAGAGGCCAATAGCACAGCCAGAAAAGGAACCTACCCCTCAAAGAAAGGAAAGGGCAAGAGAACGGGTAAGCCAGCCTCTTCAGGAAGCCCGTGGGCCTCCTCAAGAAGCTTATCTTCCCCCCCAAAAGGCAGATGAGCCTCCCTCGAAAGCTCAAGTACCTCCACAGGTTGCCTACATTCCTTCTCAGAGAATGTGTGAGCCTGTTCGGAAAAGTAATAGAATAAGTAATCCTCCCCAAGAAGCTTGTGCTCCAGCCATTTGCGAGAACGAGGAGAGAGTCAACAATAGAATCAGCCCTCCTTCACAGGTTGCTTATGCGCCCAATTCTACGGAGCCAGACACTTCTTCTTCTATGAATCGGTTTGCACCAGACTTCCTACGAGAGATTCAAGAAGACAAATGGGATAACGAAAGCGAGGTCGCCCCTCCTTTTGAACTTGTGGACGATGCACACGACCAATTCCCACAAGACATCCCATCTATTTACGGGGAGCATGAGAGTGTTCAGTCTCACGAGAGATTAGACTTTGAGTCTAATTCCATACAAGAACTACCCCACTTCACAGGCCCATGGGAAGCAAAGTCCACATGTATGAGAGCACCCACAGTCATGGTAAGGAACGACGACTCAGTCATTCCTAGGAACACAGAGGTAGTGAAGAACACTAATGTGCAGTGTAATCTCAGGTTAGAAGAGCTACTCAAGGTTAGACCTGAATTATGGAAACATGTAGCCAAACAAGTACCAGAGATAGCAAAACCTCGTTCCCAGATAGGATCCCATAGGACAGTGCCAGAAATTCCCTTGGATAAGATCGGGGATATGTGTGAAGGTGAAGAAGGGAACACCTATCTTCCCATCACCTACCAGGACTACACCACGAAGGCAATTTTGGACTCAGGTGCAGGAGTTGCAATTGCCACTACCGCCTTATGGAAGCGTTGGGGCAAGCCAGCACTCAGGCCAACGAGAATGAAATTGCAAATGGCAGATGGTCACATAGAGAGACCCCTAGGATTGCTAGAAGGAATAACTCTCACCACTTGTGGTGTCGAGTTTGAACATACCTTTGCCATATGTGACTTCAGCAAAAATCATGCCTATGAGATGATTTTGGGAAGACCATTCATGCGACAGTTGCAAGTGGTACAGGATTGGGGGACCAATTCTTTGTACCTGCAGCACTTAGGTGTTACAACCAAAGTCAATCTCAAGGATTATTCTCATAGAGATGTCCCTCCTATCCAGTGGAATCCCATCCATAGAGCTAAAGATGACACAGAATCGGTGCATTCCATAGGGTCTGGATCCTCATGGATGCATGAAGACACCCACTTATGGATGTGCAAGGTAGCAGTAGAAGAAGAGAAGAGAGAGAAAGCCAGAGAGGTAGGTGCGAAAGAAACCCATAGATCAATCCAAGACCCAGCCTATGCACCTGTAGTTTTTCCAGACGAAGAATTTGAACCTCACGGTTGGGCAGAAATCTTAGCAACAATGGACGTAGCCATCAACGAAGAACAATGGACACCTCACTGTGATGAGGATGGCTATGATATTTCAGTCTTCTCCATAGAGCCAATCATGGGAGAGGCAGTTCTAGAAGAATGCGAACCTAGCCCTGATGCATTTGAGGATGCAAGTGACTCCGATCTAGAGTCAATCATTATGGACCCACCATTTGCATCAGATGAAGAATACTTCCATGAGGTAGAATTTCAAACCCAGAGGCATGGAGAGCTGACAAATGACGTAAGATTAGCAACACATGTGACCCCTAAGGAAGAAGGAAAGAAACGAAAGAAGAGAGAAGCCTTACCAGAAGAGGAAGAATCTTTGTTTGAGGTCCCAGAAAATTTTAAGAAGTATGAGATAGATGACAGGAGAGTCATGATTAGAATGCCCAAACGAGAGGCACAATCAGGAGAGGCCTATGATAACAAAGAAACTACCAAGAAAATCGTAGTGGCCCTAGAAGAAGGAGAGGAGAGATGCACGTATATAGGCCATGACCTGACAGAAGAAGAAGAGCACGAATTGATTGCCTTGCTAAGAGAATACAGAGATGTATTCGCTTGGAGTTACAAGGATTTGAAAGGGGTTGACCCGGACATATGCTCGCACACCATTCCCATGACCTCAGATGCCAAACCCTCTAAGCAAAAGCCTTATACATATAACGATAATTACGCTGCTAAGATCAAGGAAGAGATAGATAGACTGGTGGAAGCTGGATTTATCTATGAAATTGAGCACACCGAGTGGGTATCCCCCATCGTTGTGGTGCCCAAGAAGAATGGCAAGTTGCGTGTGTGCATTAACTTGAAAAAGGTTAATGCCGCCACGATTCGAGATAACTATCCGCTTCCCATCACAGAGCATCTCTTAGAAAGAGTGGCAGGCAAGGAAGTGTATAGCTTCCTTGATGGATTTTCGGGCTACAATCAAGTAGCCATAGCTCCAGAGGATCAGCATAAGACAGCCTTTGCCACAGAATGGGGCATTTTTGCTTTTAGAGTAATGCCATTTGGGCTTACCAACGCACCAGCTACCTTCCAGAGACTGATGTGCCATGTGTTTAAGGAGTTCCTAAGGAAGAGTTTAGAAGTCTATGTTGATGATCTTTGTGCTCATTCCAACGTTAGGCAAACCCATATTCCTGAACTCAAACAAATCTTTGACAAATGTAGAGAATATCAAGTCTGCCTGAACCCCGAAAAGTGTGTTTTTATGGTCAGGCAAGGCAAGATCCTAGGACATATAGTGTCAAAGAATGGCATATCTACTGACGAGGAAAAAGTGAGAGCCATAGCGGAGCTACCTAGGCCAAAGAATGTCAAGGAAGTACAAGCTTTCATGGGGCATTGCGGTTATTATCGACGATTTATACACATGTATGCTGTCATTGCAAAGCCCATGTACGGACTTCTGACAAACTTTGAGTGGACGGATGAATGCGAAAATTCCTTCCAAGAGCTTAAACGAAGATTATGTTCAGCTCCAATCTTGACCACACCAGATTGGAAGAAGCCATTCCATGTTCATGTGGATGCATCCAATTATGCTATAGGATGTGTGCTTGCACAACCTACTGGTGAAGGTAATATGGATCTTCCAATTGCCTATGCCAGTAGACAATTGAATGCGGCTGAACGGAATTACACCACTACAGAGCGCGAAGGATTAGGCATGGTATATGCAGTCAAGAAATTTAGACACTATTTGCTTGCAAATAAGTTTAAATTTTTTACTAATCATCAGGCATTGTTATATCTTGTAAACAAGCCATGCAATACAGGAAGATTAGTGAGATGGTTTCTCTTGCTAATGGAATATGACTTTGAGGTCGTGGTAAGAAAAGGTAGGACTCACTTGAGAGCAGATCATCTCTCTAGGCTCACATCGGGAGAAGCCCCACAAGGAGTGTCAGATGACCTTCCTGATGCTTACTTGTTTAATTTGGAAGTTATACCACAGTGGGCCAAGCCATTGGTACCAGTATTGACCTACGGGCCTAACCATCCAGTGGTAAACACACGGAATAGAGAGGTTGTAAAAGCCCAAAAATACCACATCATGGCAGGAAGCATGTACAAGCACACAGATCAAGGGATCTTGGCTTGTTGCGTAGAAGAGGATGAGTACGCTAAATGGTTGCAATTAGCACACGTAGGTGCACTAGAGCAACACCATTCAAAACAACGAACTTTACAGACTCTAAAGAGATTCGGAGTGCACTGGCCAACCATGGAAGCGGATGTCCAAAAGTTGTGCAAGGAATGCCCAATCTGTTGCACTAAACCACCTGTGGAACATGCCACTCTCTATCAAATATCCATTGTGCCAGATTGGAGTGAACCTCTAGTATCATTCTTGCGGACAAACACATTCCCCCCAGACATGACTCTAGCTAGGAAAAGGAGTTTAGAACAAGAAGCCCTGGATTATTCACTCATAGGTGATAATCTATATAAGCGCGGTAAAGATGGTTACCTGAGATTATGTGTCCATGAGAGTGAATATCTTAAGATCTTAGAAACTGCTCACCAAGGTGTAGCAGGAGGACACTTTGGACCAGATCGGGTGATCAAGGCAATACTATTTGCGGGCTTCTGGTGGCCTACCCTTCACATGGATGCACATACCTATGTGAAACGGTGTGATGTCTGTCAGAGGACTCAGTATCCCATACGCAAAGATGAGATGCCACTGAAACCTATGATGGGTGGACGTGCATTCTCTAAGTGGGGAATAGACTTCGTAGGTCCTATTAATCCCCCAGCCAAAGGTTCTCATGCGGAATACATCATTGTGGCAACAGACTATCTCACCAAGTGGGTAGAGGTAAAAGCTACAACCAAGAACGATGCTCAAACAACTGCCAAATTCTTGTTTGAGAATGTATTCACGAGATATGGACTACCCATAGAGCTTGTAAGTGATAGAGGCACTCATTTCTTGAACGAAGTGATTGAAAATCTACTCCAAGAATTCTTGGTAATACACAAGAAGTCTGCCCCGTATCACCCTCAAGCTAATGGACAAGCTGAGAGCACTAATAAGATTCTATGCAATGTACTGACGAAATTAGTGAACACTAAACGCTCTGATTGGGACAAACAGCTACACCATGCTGTTTGGGCATACCGAGTTGCCTACAAAACGGTACTCCAAGCCACCCCCTTTCAGATGGTATTCGGCCAAAACGCTGTGCTACCCTTGGACTTCCTAATCCCTACATTGAGAGTAGCACAAGAGCACGAATGGACAGGCCATGAGCTCTCCTCTAGGATCTTTGACCTTGAACGATTAGGAGAAACAAGACTGAGAGCCGCTGCAGGGATATATGCAGCCAAGAAGAGACAGAAGGCATATTTCGATGCCCATGTGAAGGATAAAGGCTTGAAAGCAGGAGATCTAGTCTTAGTCTATACACTGAAACAACACGCAAGGAAGCTAGAAAAGAGAGGCTACGGACCTATGATCATCAATAGGATCTCCACAAGTGGAGCAGTACAATTGGCCACATTAGAGGGTGATGTTCTCCCTAACTATATTAGCGGATGCAGAGTTAAGTTGTACCAGGAACCCCTCACGGAGGAAATGCTCAGCCGACTCAACACTGCTAAGAAACGCAAAGAGGAAGAAAAGAGAATTAGAGAAGAAGCTCAAGCAGAGGCTTTAGAACGCATCAGAAGGATGAAACTACGAAGGCAAGGCAGAAGATCAGCCTGGAACGAATGACTATGCAGACCAAGGATTTCCCATAGCCATGTGTGAAGTTGCAGGAACAAGCTCGAATAGAATAATTGATAGACGTCCTTTCATAACCATAGACATAGGACAAGGAAAGAGTACAAGGACCGTAAGAGCCTTGATTGACTCAGGTGCTGCCACTAGCGCTGTTAAGCTGTCTTACTGTCAAGAGTTACAGTTAACTGTCCATCCTGTGGAAGCATACCTCATAGGATTGGGAGGTGTGGAAACCCCTTGCATGGGCGAGGTGGAACTTCCCCTCTACATTCACGAGGAGGGCAATGACCGTTAAAGTACTAGTGTGTCAAGATGAGGATCTCACTGAACCTCTCGTCTTGGGCCAGGATTGGATCTATGACCAAGCAGTCAATCTAAACCTAAGAAGTGGACTTCTCCAGGTTTGGGTCAATCATAGTCGAGTTACAGGAGAATTAGACAATGGAGCACTCAAGGAACTAGGAAAGGCACAGACTCCTGGTCCTTCCAGGGGTACACATGAAGATGACCATGCTGTTCTTGTCCAAAACTATGTGTTGCAGAGGAAGGATATTTGCAAAAAAGGAGTCAGGAATGCAACGGAACTCCCTTCTTTTCCAAAGGCTAGAAGGAGGGCAGCAACCCAAGGTGGATCAAAGGCAGAAGGAGCAGGTACTACCTATGTCAGAGATCAAAAGTACCTGCGCAGCAGAACAGCCCAGAAAATAGACCAGGTATGGGTGCGGAAAGGCGAACGACCGGTTGCACCACCGTCAACTACAGGGGCAAAGCCTCTTATTAGTGGACCAACAACACACAACGCTAATAAGAAGTTTTTCAGAAATTCTTCTGCTAAAGTAAAATCTATTTGGGTGCCCAAGAAGTCGATGAAGGCAAGCCCACAATCAAGACAAATTTGGGTGCCTAAGGCTTGCTTGATGGCACAAGTAGCTACGCTGAGGCCACAACTTAAACAGCATAACGCAGCGACGCATACTGCCAGATTTCACTCGTTCTCGACACTCATGTACACACCAAAACCCAAGAGCGTACATGTAATCAATTGTAAATGGGTCCCAAAAAGGCCTCATCTTCAAACCACGACACCGAGAAGGCTCTGTAGAGACTCTCCGAAACCGAAGGCAAAGCCCACTCACTGCATTTGGCAGCCTAGGGCCTGTAATAAACCCCCCGACCCCAAATTGTAAATCCATACCTACTTACTAACTGCAGTAGTCTCCTAGGACAACACAAGCACTAACTACACACACTGTCTTCATGCACTTACTAACCACTAACTCATCATCCATCTCATGTTAATGTTGTGACGGGGACAACAACGGATTTATTTTGTCCATTACGATGTTAACACTTGGTTCTATATTCTCACAGAACCAATCAGCAAACAGGGCCATGGCAGAAGCAGGTACCAGCTCTCAAGCCGGATCTGGTCCCCAGATCGTGGACATAGAAACACTTCTCCTTGAGCCACGTCTCACCGCAAGACCGCAAGAGCTTCAAGAAGTGCATGTGCTCCCCATCCAGGATCCTCCTCAAGGACACACTTCTCAAGTAGGTAAGCATGCGCATTGGTTCAGTGATGTTGCTGGACCACTGGGCGATGGAACCTACTTCTGGGAAGCAGAATTGGAGTTCAATGGCAAATGGGGTCGATACCACTTTTTCACACGCGAATTTGAAAGCTACCAAAATGCCGAAGTCATGAGATCAGTTTGGGTCAAAGCAGGTGTGGAAAGTTATTTCAGGACTCACTTACCAAAGCCGGATTTTTTACGATGCTCTTATCTGATCAGTACCATCACGCCAAGCAGAGCCAAGGGCGGCGACAGCACCTTTGTGTTGCCATCACTGCTGCCGGGTAATGAGCTCAAAAGATTCAAGTTGACCCTCAATCTGGTAAGAGAAGCGTTGGGTATGTATGGCATGCACATCCCAACAGAAAAGGAAACCATGGTTCCAGGTCGAATGAAGCACAAGGATCTTAATAAGCTCAAGGACATGGTGGCGATGACACCTACCATTGCGCTTCACCTGCGAACCATCATGCAACATTTTGCGTTTCCCGCCCAAGAACGATTCACAATGCCCCCGAAAAAAATATGGTTCAGTTTATATCTAGCAGAAACCGAAAGCCTGCCCATCAATGTGCCACACTGGATCATAGACCAGATCCACCTAGCACATCAAAGGTGGAACAAGAAACAGAAGAATGTGCTCCACAGGTGTTGTGCTCTAACCAGAATAATCTATAGATGCTTGGCTTATGACGTGCCTGTTCAGCGGGCACTCGTATGGTCCCGAGTCCAAGAATTCCAAAGAAGACTATCAGCAGCAGGTCCCCCATCAAAGAAGATGAGGGGGGGAGTCCAACTACCCTGTGCCCAACCAAGGGGAGCTACCACTACACCAGAAATCACCCCTCCCCAGACACGACGAGTTAGGCCATTCACAATCCGGTTACCAAGACCAAGCACAGAGGGGCCTAATCTGGTGTTTCCACCTATTCCATCCGATTTGGAATTTCCGCAGGGATTTACTCTTGAGGACCTCACGGATGAAGAAATTGCCAGATTAATCTATGACTCTAACCTCGAAGCCGAAGCAGCGCGAGCTCAGGAACCGCGACCCCAAACAACATCGGCCCCCACCCAACCACAAACTGTAGAAGTCGATGTAGATGAACAAGAGGCAGGAGGAGACGAAGAAGAGGCCGACGAAGAACAACATCAAGAATATGACGAACTCTCCGAGTTAGCAAGTGCCCCGGCATATTCGGCACAAATCAAGAGACTATATCGAACCATGCGACTGGTTCAGGAACAGCATAAGATGTCTCTAGAACAGGGCAAAAGACTCATGAACGACTTGCTAGCGGAGGAAGGCGTGGACGAGTTGTTCATTGAGTCCATGAACCTTCATGCCGACGCCGTGGGACTGGATGAGGCCATTCATGAGGCAGTGGCCTACATCCACAGGTTTGAAAAAAGAGTTCCCGTTCGTCCCAGGAGGTCCGGGAAGCAAATTCACATCAATACATCAGCACCAGGCGAGTCAGCGCAAGCAGAAGAATATCACGAAGCACCGTTGTCACCACCATCCCCACCTCACACTACACAATTCACTCCACCACAGGACACTAGCACCACCACATCCACTACCACTACCATTGTCATGGGCATCCCACTCTCTCCGGGAATCCATTACGGGGGAGTCACCATGCCCACCTTCACCACCCTGTTCACCGATGTCACATCCACTCCACCCACGATTCCCATCTACACCGTCACTCAAACAGTTGACACGATGGAAACCTCACCTGCCACAGCACCACTTCCTCCCCCCATGACACCTTCCTCACCTATACCCCCTCCACCCACATCTCCGCCTACATCCACATCATTCACCTCTCCCATTCCCGCCCCCATTCCCCCTGCATCTTCACCCTTCCCAGCATTATTTAATGTAAATAACATATTCTTAGCATTAAACCAATGTGTATACCAGCTCCAGCATGAGTACAAAGCTCTGGACAACCGGTATCAAAGTCTGGAAACGCACCATCAAAACTTACAAAGACAATTTCTCACTCTACAAACAGAAAATGCAGAACTGAATCAACGCTACACGACGCTTGAGCAGGCTCACCAAACCTTATTGGCGGCACCCCAACCATCGACAGAATCAGGTGCCAAACAACTAGAAGCTTTGCTCGAGGTATACCAAGCCGATAATCTCAAAGTCCGGCGTAACCTGGCACTTCTCAGAAAACACATGGCGGCCGCCCTAGAAGAAAACAAGAGGCTGCAGCAGCAAAATGAAGCAAATCTAGAAGCAGCAATGGAAGGCTCTCCACACGAAATTGATCCCGAGCAGTTTAAAGCTGTGCCCTCAGAGACAATGAAGACCATCTTGGACAGCTATGCAGATCTATTAGAAGCTCATGATGACTTGGAAAGGGAACGTGATGCGCTGCGCAATCAACTCCAAGAGCAACAGACAGCACCCAAAGTCACGGAAACGACCACGACTTCAGAGGAAGTCAAGGCATTGAAAGAGCAGGTGGCCGAATTACAGGCAAGATTACTCACACATGAAAGGCAACCCTCTCCAGTTGTCGAACCTGAACCCGAGGATTTGGTACCCATCGAGGTAGATGAGACGTATGAGGAACCTTACATTCCTATGCCAATGCCAGGTGGTGAGCAAACCGCAGAAGGAATGGATACGTTAGAAATCGAAGTACCTGAGTGGCTCCAAACACTAGAGAAAACGGCATCAACTCATGAAGATCGAGTGGCAGTTCAGATCCAATCTATGGCAAAGATAGAGGACACTATTATTAAATCAGAATACTTCCGCAGCATGTCCCACCATAGATGGATCGGAACCAATGATGATCAATACGTGCCCTATTGTATACTCCTGGCGGACTACAATGCAGAAATCCAACATA
The DNA here is from genome assembly GCA_020310875.1 of Ceratopteris richardii. Taxonomy (NCBI): domain Eukaryota; kingdom Viridiplantae; phylum Streptophyta; class Polypodiopsida; order Polypodiales; family Pteridaceae; genus Ceratopteris; species Ceratopteris richardii. The sequence continues at coordinate 49,949,482 of CM035409.1, forward strand.
GATGTGGCAAACCTCCAACGTTTGCTACACAATTTGGGCCAGATGATATCCCAGAGAGCGCCAAAAAAGGATCCATTCATCAACCCACTTGGAGGATCCGACTCCTCGAAACCTACCCGGAGATGGTTCGCACCTGGACGAATATGCCTCTTTTTATTAAATATAACCCTTGTTATGTTCCTGTACTCCGCAGACGCACATGGCCAGAGTTTACCATTGCAGTCAAGAATATCAAGGGATGCGCCAAATGGTTAAACTACGTCTATCTAGCACCCCCTCAAGGGCCTCCCACCATCAATTACATGATTTCCACTATACGGCACTGGAGCATCCGATTAAAGAATACCCCTGATGTAATGGCCCAGATGTGCATGAAAATTTTCGAGTTAATGCTTATTACATTCAGGACATTCAAGAATATCAAGGACCCACACTTCTCAGGCGTCGGATTCCTTACAGGAAACCAAGATTTAGTTTATGACATGAGCACCACTCCTTCCATAGAGGTGATATACGCTTGGCACGCCCGAATAAAATACCTCCCGGCCTGCTTCAAACAAACATTCGAAGAGATGTTCATAACAGGGTTCTGGGAATACCACTCAGAAATATTTGTACCCAGACCCTCACATCTCCTCCATTTATTTGCTGTGGAGCGAACCATTCACTCAGAGCAGTTACGGGTGCCACATCCAGATGTCCCAGGGCCAGTCAATTGGGATGCATTGCTGACAGATCTAGCAAGGGGACTCAGGTTAGAAGAACACCACCTCGCCGCCGATGTTGTACAATACTACGTCCAAAAAGCAGCTAGACAAGGGTCTGTCAGGGGCGACAGACGCGAGAGTGGGGGGGGTGTTGGCAGTAGCCTTGGTACATCAGGACCTACAAGACGTGAAAGTCAAAGAAGGGAGTCAGAGCGAAGGGACAGCACAAGCAAACAGGGCAGTCAAAGAAGATCTGGCAAGTAGGCCAATATTTTTTCAAGACATTAATGCAAATCAGAGAGATGGACATGCAGGGAAGAAGAGCAAGTAGGGAGCTTGAAGATATGTATGGCAGATCACTAGAAGAAATCCCTACAACAACAGTGATTTTTATCACTAATAATCATTGTAAATCTCATTTCACATTTTTGTAGCTCCATTTTGTGCAAGCCAAGGAGTCCTTGAGCTTGAGGAGCCTTAGAAGTAGTTGCGTACCAATTTTCATAATTTTTAGATCTCGTTTGAGCCCCCAAATAAGCCCTGGAACCTAATTTTTAACTAGGCCGGACACTAGGTCTGGACAGGGCCAAAAGCTAGTCAAAAACTATAAAAGGAGCTAGAGAGCTCATTTTTGAGGTTAGATTGTAATTGAAACGAACTTGTAAGAGCTTGTGAAAGTAATCTAAAGCACTCCATTGATTCTCTCTCTTTGTCTTGCCGTGTGTGCGCGTGTGTGTGTATGTGTGTGCATGTTTGTGTGCTTCTCACTCACGCACTTGTGCCGCCACTTGCTCGAGGTCTTCATACCATCCTCACGTCTTCCCGGATTGACATTAAAGGAGGTGCTACTCATCACTGAGCTACAATCCTCAATGAAGCAACCTGCATGATTAAATCTTATTTGCAAACCTTTTTCTACCATTTGACCAACTGACGTTGAATTCTTAGTGATTGTTGGCACATAAAGTACATCCTTCAAGCAATTTGTCTTACTCTTATCCTGCATAACAACATCTCCAACCTGCATAATCTTATGTGTTGTATCATCTCCTTTTCAACATGACCTTTACATGAAGGATTATGCATATTAGAAAACCATGAAGCATCATGTGACATATGGTTAGAACAACCACTATCTACATACCATACATCACTATTGCAATTCATCTTAGTTTCTACATTCATCATAAGAAGAGAATCATAATCATCACTTTTACCTTCAACTGCATAATTTCCTTGTTGTTTACCTCTTCTTGAATAGCATCCTCTTTGATTACCACCTTCATTATCTTCATTTTGATAGCAATCTTTGGCATACTTTCCATACCTTCCACGTATATAGCAATTGTTGTTATCTTCACTCCTTTGTCTTTGATTGTAGTTGTAGTAGCCTCTCGTACCTCTAGCGCTTGATCTTCCTCTTCCTCATGTGTTGAAGAAGCCACTTGAAGTCCCTTGATCATCGCTCCTTCTTCCTCGACCTCTATTTGAACCTCTTATTCCTCTGTTTCCACCTCTTGATGATCCTACATAAAGAGCTTGTCCTTGAGATCCTTTTTTATTTGAAGTAGAGCCATTTAGATTCATCTCCTCCGTGACCATAAGAGCAACAAGCTTATCAAAGTATAGTAATTCTCCTCTAACATAAACTGAAGTAATGAATTGTTTCCATCTCTCATCATCCTTGAGTCCGTTGAGAGTATGTACAACCAAGTCGTCGTCCTCCACATGAGCTTGAATTGATCCTAGTTGATCTGCAATCTCTTTAACCTTCAACAAGTAATGATTGACTGATGTCCTTGTATCTCTCTTTATATTATTCAACTCATTTTTGAGTTGAATCTTCCTTGCTCTTGTACCTGTAGCATACAACCTTTCCAATGCAAGCCAAACATCTCTACTTGTGTCTAGATCTTGTATGTGTCCTATCATTGAATCTTGAATATTTTGTGATAAGATGAATATAACCCTTTTGTCTCTTTCATTCCAAAGTCTAAACTCCCTCAATTGTTGTTGATTTGGATCCTCTGGTAATATAGGTTTGATATCCGTTCCATCAATCAAACCATACAAGCCTCTACCTTGCAAGTATGTTGTGATTCTAAATCGCCATACTTGATAGTTGTTCTTATCAAGCTTCTCTATTTGTGCATGTTGATTGCCCATTGTGTAAATACTATTCTTCCTCCTTTAACCCTCCTTTTGGATATATGTAATAAGAAGAAATATGAGATTTACCTTTGTAATAAAGTTTATGCACCTTTCTTTGCTTGGATGTTGCTTGAGATGCTTCCTTGCTATCTCCTTCTACCTTTGTGTAGCTTCAAATTCTTCATCAAGGTATTATAAACTTTTCCGAGCTTCCATTCCTTGCTCTGATACCAATGTTGGATTTTATTGACCTCCAAAATATAGCTAGAAGTAGGTCGAACTCCCTAGGAACAAGTTGACCTTCTCACAAACTTCATCATAGAAAATTAGTCATGCTTGTAGAGCTTACTTCTCTCTATTAACTCAAAATTTTTTAAACATATTTTAATCACATATACTAGAGACCAAGAGCTTTCCAATGAGCCAAAGAACATTCAATTTGGATAAATACACAAGGAGATATGACCTCTGCAAGTTTGATGTTTAATGGAGACCTTCAGTAGGGGTGAACCCGAGAACACACACTACTTGCAGAGAGTACTGCTCTCAATTCACAACTTCAATGATTATGAAAATTGACAGTATGAAATTAGACAGTGAGAGCTTTCAAATGAGCTATAAAACATGTAATTTGGATATATAGTGAGGGAGATACAAGCTCTAAAATCTCTACATAAAAAACTACAACATCGTAGAGATACACATATGACTCTCTTGGACTTCCCACAAGATCACGACTTCTCTCCTCTTTTTATAGCATGGGGAACTAATCTAAAACCTTCATAATACATTTAAATTCGTGGTAGACACTTGGGTGGAGGTATTACATGACTCAAGTGCTCAAATAAGCAAAGTATTGATGGACTTTGAGAACTAGCCACATCAACCTTCCACTAGGACACCACTGCAACTCCCTTGTGACTCACTAATTTGACTCACCATGTTTTAGAACTCACGTGGTATTTTGGCTATATTTTATGAATAATATGAGCCTTCTTGAAGTATTTGAAGACTTCCCAAAGGTATTTACATAATTTGAAAGTTGTACCCTACATAAAACAAATGTTCGCAACATTGATAACAATGAGGCATATTTTTTATGAGCCACCAAGCCTCTTGCTATTTCTGCAATATGTAAAATTTTTGCATTCAACAAAGCCATTATGTTGTGGTGTGTACCTGCATGAAAATTGCCTTCGAATTCCATGAATTTTTAGAAAACTAATGAATTCATTTGATATGTATTCACCTCCTCCATCATATCTTAATTTCTGAATATACTCTCTTTTCTACTTTTTCACCATAGCCTTGAAATTTTGAAAGTGAGTAAACACCTCACTCTTCTCCTTCATGAAGTATACCCATACTTTATGTGTATGGTCATTAATGAAAGTGACATAAAAGTTGCAACGTCCCATAGATATGGTCTCTACAGGACCCCAAACATCTGTATGTACCATTTTTAGCACATTCTCCCTTGACTATTTACCAAATTGACATGCTTCATATACCCTTTGCATCTTTGCAACTTTGAAAATTGGTAGTCCACAAGCTCCTTTGACTACATCAAATTTAGCCTTTGCAATTTGCATGTCCAAGTCACTTGTGCCATATCTCTATGACATAAGAAACACCTAGACCTTTTGAAAACATGGCTTTATTCATTTTTTAAGAGTTTTCACATTTAAGGTGAACATCCTATCCACTTTGTTCCCTTTTGCAATCAATCTTCCATTCTGTTTGTACTCTTGAACATATAAAGCATCAAGATTGAATATGAATTGTAATCCTTGGTCAACGATTTGTCAAAAAAAAACTAGGTTCTTTGTTATATTGGGAACATGCGGTACATCAGTAAAATGTTTTACCTTCCCATCCTCCATGGATAGTGCTATGTTTCCTATGTGCTTGATAGGATGTTATATTATATCACCTGCTTCAACAAATGTAGGAAGTGATAATTTTTGCAAACTACTAAACCATTCTACATGATTGATCATGCGTTTTGAAGCACCAAAATTAATATGCCAAACATTACCATTTGATTTTGAAAAATCAAAATACATTGTATTCATCATGTGATGTTGGACTATGAATAACTTCTCCAAATCATCTGCACTTGTGGATGCATAGTTGTTTTGTTGCTTTCTATTGTTTTGATTCTTCAGCCTGGAATCATGCTCAAAGTGACTAGGTTTACCATAATTCTAACGTCCCTTACTCTCATTACTTGAATAGTTTCTTTGGAAATTTTTGTGGCCTCTTTGGCTCCCCCTTCCTAGAAATTGTTTTCTACCTCCTTCATTAGTCTATTTTTGACCTCGGCCATGGTTACTATTCCCTCTTCCACTTCCAAAGCCTCTAGGTTTGTCTCTTCCTATACCAAAGTAGAGTACTTGCTCATAACAACTTTTGCTTGGGACTTTGATTCTTCACCAAGGTTCTTTTCTTCAATTATCATCATGGGCACAAGATCAATAAAATTTGGAATATTCTCCCTAGTCTGAATAGAAGTTATGAGCTACTTATATGTAGCTCCTAAACCATGAAGACACACTTCAACCTTATCATCATTATCTAGGCTGATACCAAAAGATGCAAGTGACTCATATATATACTTTAGATTTATGAGGTGTAGTCACTTACTTGCATGCTCTTTTTCTCTAGTGTATGCAACTCATTCTTAAGTTGCAATTTTTGTGCCTTTGTATTGGTCTCGTACAATGTGAAAAAATTGTCCCAAGCCTCTTTCAGAGTTTTGGCATCATGTATGTGCCCAATCATGCTATCTTGTATCCTAACGGATTGTTGGTGCAAAGCAAGCCTACACACATTGGCTTGGAACATTGGAAGCTTTGGAAGACTTGGCTTGGATATCAACCTTGAAGTATTCACAAAGGACTTGGATCCTTGGAAGATATATTCACAAAAAATCAAGAACCATAGGAACCTAGTCTTATTGATTTTTACCATTTATCTCATGTAAAAGTCTATATGGCTTTAACCACTTTTGTAAACTCACCTACTTGAGAAAGTCGTGGGAAAGTAGATGGATGATTGAGAGAATATCTCATTCACTTTTAGGTACATGATTCTAGGAGATTAACTTGGATTTGAAATTCAAAATCTCATTCAACTCCTATAAAAAGTACAAGGAAAAAGTCGCGGGCATCTTCACTCCTCCCGAGGCAATTCTGAGTAAATCAGTGAGGGTGTGTGAGCTACACCATAGCCTACACCTCTGAGTACCATTGGGCATCACACTACATGCCAATGGGAATGTACAATCATTAGATTTAATCAATATACATATATTCATAGTCTCTGTTTTCTCTGAGTGACTACCTCCAACTCTGTCAACTTCAACAGGTCATATCTCAAGATCTACTGAACCAAATTGGATGATTCAAAGTGCATTGGATTCAGCTCAAAGTCTACTATACACCTACAAAGTTTCAAGGCCATTGGATCTACCATCACAGAGAAATCTCAGTCGGGGTGCTCACTGGTCTGTGACTGTAAGTTTCCTAAAAAATCGGGGGTACACCTTATTTTGCTAAAGTGATTTCTCTGAGTGTGGTTAATAATTTTCTTTCATTCCACTTGCAAATGGAAGCTTACTAAGCTAATTGAATATCCCTAGAAGGAATTTTGCTAATTGTAACTACACTGGTCATACTGAGCATAACACTGAGCAGGTATCAAGACTAAAATAGAAACTTTTCAAGTCTTGTGATTTGCAAAGTAGTTTGTTTTGATCAAGTAATTACTCAAACCTTTTCCAAAGTACATATAGCATATTTTTGTATCATTTGAAAGCTCAAGGAGTCTACTAAGCATATCTGGAGTCAAAGGAGGGCAGGTGTGAAGCAGGTTTTGCAGCACCAGCTTGATCTTCTAAGTGTATCCAGCCATCACATCCAACAGTGGTATCAGAGCAAATAAGGTAATCATGGGTGATGGTTTCCCTTCCTTCATTGACAAATTGGATAGAAATAATTACCAGGCTTGGTCATTGAGAATGAAGACCTATCTACAAGGGAGAAGCTTGTATGGATACATTTCAGGAGATGAGGAGTTGCCCTCATTCAAGACCAGAGGCCTACCTACAAAGGATGAACATGAGAGGCTCAACCAATGGTGTGCAAAAGATGCTTTGGCAAAGTCATATCTTCTAAACTCTATTTCTGATTTCCTTCTACCTCATGTGAGGAATTGTAAGACTTCCCAAGAGACTTGGGAAACCTTGTCAACATATTTTTCATCAAGCACAAGGGCCAGAAAGAATCAGCTATGGATTGAGTTTACAACTCTTAGGAAGCAATCAAAACAATGTGTCTCAGATTTTGTCACCAAAGTCAAAGACATTGCAGATCAACTTGCAAGTGTTGGAGAAGAAATTGAGGAAGAGCAGATAGTCAGACAAGTGATCAATGGACTAAAGGCAGATGACAAGTGGGAGAGCTTTACCACTGCAATGGACTTGTACATGGACATCCAAGCACCTGATCTAACAACTCTGATTGGACAACTCTTTACACATGAAGCAAAGATCACAAAGAATGGAGAGCAATCAAAAGGTAACAATCCCTCTGCCCTATATACTGATAAGAAGACTAAAGACAAGGGTAAAAGCAAGAAGGTTGATGAAGAAGGCTCTACCTCCCAAGCAAATTATGCAGGGAGAGATAGATCATCTAGAGGTAGGGGCAGAGGAGGTAAGTTAGGTAGGGGGAGACCCTATAACCAATCTCCATGCAATATTTGTGGCTTGTCTAACCATACTACAGATGAATGCTACAAAAACTACAAGAACCAAAGAGGAAGAGGTCACCAAAGAGGAGGATACTCTCAAGGCAGAGGAAGATTCAATCAATCTCAAGGCTACCATGGCTACAACAATAGTTACAACAACAACTACAATCACAATGGCAACTATCAAGGTGGATACAGGAATAGGAAAGATTACAACAATTATGCAGAGGAGCAAGATGATTCCTTATTGATCATGAACATGACATCTAAATCAGGTATCAATGATGATCACTTATTCTATATTGATTCAGGTTGCTCTAACCATGTAGCTGGAAATGTTGCCTTACTCTCTGATTTGGAAGAACCTAAAGGCAAGCACCAAGTGCAGACAGGTGATGACACTAAACTTCAGTTGTTAAAGTAGGTAATGTCAAAACAAGTGATGGTAATAAGAATTTACTAAGCAGAGTGTTGTATGTTCCAACAATCACCAAGAATCTGATGAGTGTAGGTCAGATTGTTGAAAAAGATCTACAGGTCAGGTTCACTCAACATGGTGCATATGTGGAGGATCCAAGACATGGATTCAGAAGGATAGCCAAGGGAGAAAAATCAGGTAGATTGTTTACCTTTGAACTTGAAGACACTAAGAGTATTGCTTTGTACAACTATAAGGATCAAACCCTATCAGAATTGGAGATTTGGCACAAGAGATTAGGTCACATTGGAGAGAGGACTCTAAAACAAATGAGTAGAGATCAATGTGTGCTTGGGATACCTAATGTATCCAAGCAACACATGATATACAAGTGTGGGGCTTGTCAATTTGGTAAGTCACACAGATTGCCATACACAAAGAAAGGTTTTATGCATGAAGATTATTTGGAATTGGTGCATACAGATGTTTGGGGACCTAGCAAGGAGCCATCCATATCTGGATCAAGGTACTATGTGTCCTTTATTGATGACTATAGCAGGTGGACTGTCTTATACTTCATGAAACATAAAGATGAAGTATTTAATTGTTTCAAAAGGTATCTTGCATTAGTTGAAAATCAAACACGTAGACATTTGAAGAGGCTAAGGTCAGATGGTGGTGGAGAATACTTCTCCAATGACTTTGAAGATTTCTTGCAGGAAAGAGGCATCAAGAGGGAGATTACTACAAGGTACTCACCTGAACAAAATGGGGTAGCTGAGAGAAGGAATAGACTCATTGTAGAGACAGCTAGGTCTATGCTTAATGAGAAAAAATTGCCAAATTATCTTTGGGCAGAAAGTGTATCTACTGCCACATACTTAATCAACAGGTTGCCATCAAAGACACTTGATGGAATGACACCCTATGAAGCTTGGCATGGTAAGAGACCATCTCTGGATCATTGCAAAATCTTTGGGTGTGTTGCATATGTGCATATTCCTTCACAGGTAAGGGGAAAGCTAGACCCTAAGGCTGAAAAGTGTATCTTCATTGGTTATGATTTGAATCAGAAGGGATACAGGTTTTATAACCCCTCAAACAAAGGCTTCAAGGTAAGCAGAGATGTCATCTTTGATGAAAATGATTCATGGTATGAAAATGAGTGCAGGAAAGTTAGCCTACCTTATGATATGGAAGAAGACTTTCCAAAGCTTATCAGGCAAGAACCAACTCAGAAAGAGGACACAAGCTCAGATGATGAAGACACCATCAACATTGAAGAGTTCAAGGCTTGGAAATCCAAAGGGAAGATGAAGATGAAGCAACTAGAAGACAATCCAGAATCCTCAACTCAAGCTATGAGGAGATCTCAAAGAGAAAAGAAGAAACCTATTAGGTATGGGTATGATACTTCACTTGTAACCAAACACTCTGTATATCTTGCAAAGGATCTCTTGAATGAAGAACCAAGTACATTTGAAGAAGCAATTGCTAAACCAGAATGGAAGGAAGCAATGGATGAAGAAATGGAGGCTCTCAAGGAGAGTAATACTTGGGACTTGGTACCCAAGAAAGACTCCATGAAGGTGATAGGATCCAGATGGATCTACAAACTCAAGAGGAACTCAGATGGTACAATAAACAGGTATAAAGCTAGGTTGGTAGCCAAGGGTTTTGCACAAACCCAAGGCATTGATTATGAGGAGACATTTTCTCCTGTGGCCAAGATGCCAACTATCAGAGTTATGGTGAGTGTAGCTGCATCCAAGAATTGGAACATGTACCAATTGGATGTGAAGAATGCATTCTTGAATGGATGGATATCTGAAGAGGTCTACATGTCACAACCACCTGGCTATGAAGATTCCAATAAGGTAAATCATGTTTGTAAATTGAAGAAGGCTCTGTATGGATTGAAGCAGGCACCTAGAGCATGGAATTACAGGTTGAAAACCTATCTCCTAGATCAAGGATTTGTGATGAGTAAAGCAGACACTTCATTGTTTATAAAGAAGAACAATTCAGAGGTAATATACTTGTGTGTCTATGTTGATGACATCATTATTACAGGAAATGATGTTCAGGGAATAAGACACATCAAAGGACAAATGATGAAGGAATTCAAGATCAATGATCTTGGATTATTGAAGTACTTCCTAGGACTTGAATTGGTCTACACAAATTCAGGTATATTTATTACTCAGAAGAAGTACATTCAGGACATGGTCAAGAAGTTTAATTTGCAGGAAGCTAAAGTCTCAAACATTCCTATGGAAGTCAACCACAAACTCAGTGCACATGAAGGAGAAGAACTCAAGGATATTACAGGTTACCAAAGTTTGGTAGGTAGTCTTAATTATGCTACCTTAACCAGGATTGATATATCATATGGTGTTAGTGTACTTAGCCAATTTATGCACAAACCAAGAATACCACATTTGGAGGCAGCCAAGAAGATAGTAAAGTACCTAAAGGGAACACAAAATCATGGTTTGTACTTTCCATATTCATCAGACATTGATATTAAGGTATACTCAGATGCAGATTGGGCAGGTTGCAAGGATGACAGGAGGAGTACATCTGGTTACATATGCTTTGCAGGTGATAAACCAATTTCTTGGTCATCCAAGAAACAACCCACAGTAGCTCTATCATCTACTGAGGCAGAGTACAGAGGGCTAGCCAATGCCACTCAAGAAGCTATATGGTTGAAGCTATTATATTCAGAATTGGGCCTATACACAAGGCCACCAATCATATTTGGTGATAACACAAGTTCTCTTCACTTAGTAGCTAATCCAATTTATCATGCTAGGACAAAACACATAGAGGTTCATTACCACTATGTGAGGGAGAAGTTACTTAGCAAAGAAATTCAATTATCATATGTGTCTACTAATATACAATGTGCAGATTTGCTTACTAAAGCTCTGGATGGAAGCAAGCTATGCAGGTTTAAATCCATGATTGGACTGCAGGAAATCATTGAAGATTAGAGATGAAGACTTGAGCCAAAGTGTTTGGCTTGAGGGGGAGCTGTTGGTGCAAAGCAAGCCTACACACATTGGCTTGGAACATTGGAAGCTTTGGAAGACTTGGCTTGGATATCAACCTTGAAGTATTCACAAAGGACTTGGATCCTTGGAAGATATATTCACAAAAAATCAAGAACCATAGGAACCTAGTCTTATTGATTTTTACCATTTATCTCATGTAAAAGTCTATATGGCTTTAACCACTTTTGTAAACTCACCTACTTGAGAAAGTCGTGGGAAAGTAGATGGATGATTGATATCTCATTCACTTTTAGGTACATGATTCTAGGAGATTAACTTGGATTTGAAATTCAAAATCTCATTCAACTCCTATAAAAAGTACAAGGAAAAAGTCGCGGGCATCTTCACTCCTCCCGAGGCAATTCTGAGTAAATCAGTGAGGGTGTGTGAGCTACACCATAGCCTACACCTCTGAGTACCATTGGGCATCACACTACATGCCAATGGGAATGTACAATCATTAGATTTAATCAATATACATATATTCATAGTCTCTGTTTTCTCTGAGTGACTACCTCCAACTCTGTCAACTTCAACAGGGCATATCTCAAGATCTACTGAACCAAATTGGATGATTCAAAGTGCATTGGATTCCGCTCAAAGTCTACTATACACCTACAAAGTTTCAAGGCCATTGGATCTACCATCACAGAGAAATCTCAGTCGGGGTGCTCACTGGTCTGTGACTGTAAGTTTCCTAAAAAATCGGGGGTACACCTTATTTTGCTAAAGTGATTTCTCTGAGTGTGGTTAATCATTTTCTTTCCTTCCACTTGCAAATGGAAGCTTACTAAGCTAATTGAATATCCCTAGAAGGAATTTTGCTAATTGTAACTACACTGGTCATACTGAGCATAACACTGAGCAGGTATCAAGACTAAAATAGAAACTTTTCAAGTCTTGTGATTTGCAAAGTAGTCTGTTTTGATCAAGTAATTACTCAAACCTTTTCCAAAGTACATATAGCATATTTTGGTATCATTTGAAAGCTCAAGGAGTCTACTAAGCATATCTGGAGTCAAAGGAGGGCAGGTGTGAAGCAGGTTTTGCAGCACCAGCTTGATCTTCTAAGTGTATCCAGCCATCACATCCAACACGGATAGCCAATACATTAACTTCCATGCTCAATGATTCCACTCTTCATATTCTCTTAATTGATCTATACTTTGAGTCCTCTCTGGTAACTGAAGAATGTTTTCATTGTCTCTTTTGATGTACTTCCAATAGCCTTTTCCCATTAGGAAATTTGCCATTCTGAATCTCCAAAAAAGAAATTTGTTCTTGTCCAACTTATTGCTCATAAGTTGCCTCGTTCCATTAGCATTTTCCATTTTTATGGCAATTTAGAATATTGCAAAAACACTAGAAGTTGTACCTTTGCTTGAACACTATCACACTATGACTTGACAATCAGATATCAGAGAAACGAAGTTTTCATGTATCAACAGTACATGGAATTTCTTGAAATTTGGGATCTAGAATATTTGAGAGATGCTAAAGAAAACAAAAGTTACAATTTTGCAAGATGACTTACTTTTTTGTGGGCCCCATCTTGCGAGCTTAGAACAGAGGTCAAAATGGCTTAAATTCACACCAAATTTTGTAGCAATCTAAGATAGTTTGTGAAGCACACATTCTCTATGCCTTCTCATAGACTCTTCACTGTCATCCTTCTTCATGATCTCTCTATAGCCACACAAGCACTAATACCATGTCAAGACAAAGAAGATAAGGATGAGAGCTCTCACACACTCTCACACACAAAGAGAGGAGCACACATAGATTGAGGCACGGAAGAAGAATCTTCTTCTATCTCATCTATTACATAAAGAGAATATAAAAGAATGACCTAATACAACAATATGAACAATACAAAATATAAAGAATAGTACATAAACAAATCCTAATGTTCATGAATAAGTGAGTTTGTTGGAGCAAGTCTATGACAAGCCTAAGTATTGGCTTGCGTCCCACAAAGTCATAGAAGAAGCCTTAAAATGAAGACAATGTAAAGTTCACTTGTGAACTACCTCTTGTAACTTTTGAAGAGTTTACTTAATGTAAAAGTGAAAGAATCTTAAGTGGTTGAGTCCACTTGATCAAAAAGGGAAAGAGGAACCACGAATTTGTGATTTTTGGTAGATAGAGAATCAAATCAATCACTAATTGATTGGAGAGTGATTGAGGGAAGTTAGCCTCCCAAGATCAACTATAAATACATGGTAGTTTTAGTCGTGGTTACGTGAAGACCTCCAAAAGCTGAGCTTTATGCCATATCAAGGTGTGATTCCAAGGCACACATATGTATCATTAAGTTCATTGTATTGTACAATCAATATACTTTCATTTTCATGATCATTTGAGTTCATATTTTCATGTTCTTGTGAAGTGTGCTACTCACTGCCATATCTCTCAGTTTTCTCAGTCAGATTGCAGAGATGGTTTCTCTGAGCTTGATGCATCCTTTTCCGTGATTTAACTTGGTAAAGCTAGATCTATACGTCTACTATATGCTCACCAATTATCATTTCATTTGGGTGTTGCAATCTTCAGTTATGTTCAGTTGAAGTCAACCATATCTGTTCATTTTCACTTCTCTGTCAGGTACCCAACTTTTTTACTCATCTTGTCAGAGCTGTTTCTCAGTGTATACTTAACCAAATTCAATGATTTAAAACTTGTTGGATTTATCATACTATCTAGTATAAGAATACAAATTTTCATACTCAATGGATTCCTAAATCTTGAGTTATGTTCATTTTTCTACTCACTATTCTCATTACTGTAGCAGCCCATGAAAATCGGGATGATGTCATCACTTGTTAAACATCATTCTCAGTGTGTGGTTCATTATTTTTTATGATATTACTCTTGAAAGTTAGCTCTTTAAGTTAAATAGGGTTTCCTAAGAGGAATTAAGCTAATTGCTGTTGTGCCCAGAGAATTATGCAAAACGCTCGACAGGTGTATGAACCAAAATAGCAAGTTCTTCACCTCTGAGCTAACTTCAACTTATCTGTTTTGATCTATCTTTTTGAGAGTGATCTTCCAAGGTACATAGGGTGTCTAATACATCCATTGGCAAGATAAAAGGGCCCACCATATACTCCTGGAGTTCATTTGGCTGGTGTAGATCAAGGATTTTGCAACACCTCTTCATCTTCAAGCACATACCTATCCATCTCTTCATAGTGGTATCACAGCAAGGTTGGACAACATGGCAGATGGATTTCCTTCATCAATTGACAAATTGGACAGAGGTAACTACTCAGCTTGGTCATTAAGAATGGAAGCTTATCTCCAAGGTAGAATTTTATATGGTTATGTGGCTGGAGATGAAGTTATGCCAAGTTTCAGGAACAAAAGTCAACCAACACAAGAAGAGCAAGAAAGATTGAGCACATGGTGCTCCAAGGATGCACTTGCAAGGTCTTATCTCCTCAACTCTATCTCATATTTTTTGTTGCCTCACATTAGAAGTTGTAAGACATCTCAGGAAGTGTGGGATGCACTTGAAGCCTTCTTCTCTTCAAGTACCAAAGCTAGGAAGCATCAACTATGACTGGATTTCACAACTCTCAAGAAGGCTCCGAAACAAAATGTGACTGATTTTGTCACAAAGCTCAAGGACATAGCAGATCAGTTGGGAAGCATTGGAGAGGTAATAGATGAAGAGCAAATTTTAAGGCAGGTCATCAATGGCTTGAAGGCAGATGACAAGTGGGAAGCATTCACCAGAGCTATGGATTTGTACATGGACATGCATGTACCTGATTTCAATACACTCATTGGACAACTACTTACTCAAGAGGCAAAGCTTATCAAAAATGGAGAAAGCTCTAAAGGTAATCAATTTTCAGCTTTATACACTGATAAAAGCAAGTCCAAAGATAACAAAGGAAAGGCAAAGAAAGTGGATGATGAAGCAGGTACATATCAAGCTAACTATGCAGGTAGAGGAAGACATGGCAGAGGTAGAGGAAGAGGAGGTAGACAAGGCAGGGGGAGATCCCAAGACTCCAACTCATGTTCTATTTGTGGATTAACTAATCATACAACTGAAAATTGCTTTAGGAATTCCAGGAATCAAAGAGGAAGAGGATACAATAGAGGAAGTTATGGCTACTCAAGAGGAAGGTTCAACAATTATCATGGTAGCTACAACAACTACAATCATTCAAACTACCAAGGAGGCTACAAAAGAAAGAGAGACTACAATAACTACACAGAAGACTCAAACAAAGAGGATCCATTATTGATCATGAACATGGCTATGCCACAAGGTAAATCTGATGAGCATGTTTTCTACATAGATTGAGGTTGTTCAAATCATGTGGCAGGAAATGTGGCACTCCTATCAGATTTAGAACATCCAAGGAATAAGCATGAGGTACAAATAGGAGATGACACAAGACATCCTGTGGAGAAAATAGGCAATGTCAAAGCACCTGATGGAAACATCAACCTACTCAGTAAGGTACTCTATGTCCCTACCATTACAAAGAATTTGATAAGTTTTGGGCAAATAGTAGAGAAAGGGTTGCAAGTCAGGTTCACAAAAGAAGGAGCATTTGTTGAAGATCCAAGTCAAGGATTCAGAAAAATTGCAAAAGGTGAAAAGACAAGTAGATTGTTCACATTTGAATTACAAGACACTAGAAACATTGCTCTCTTTAATTATGGTAGTCAGACACTCACAGAATTGGAAGTATGGCACAAAAGGTTAGCACATATTGGTGGAAGGTCATTAAAGCAAATTTGCAGGGACCAAAGTGTACTTGGACTCCCTAATTTGTCAAAACAACATATGATTTATAAGTGTAGTGCATGTCAATTTGGAAAGTCTCACAGGTTACCATTCATGAAGAAAGGTTATATGCATGGAGATCTCTTGGAGTTGGTTCATACAGATGTATGGGGACCTAGCAAGGAAGCTTCAATATCTGTATCAAGGTATTATGTCTCCTTTATTGATGATTGCAGCAGATGGACTATCCTATTCTTTATGAAACACAAAGATGAAGTTTTTTCATGTTCCAAAAGATATTTGGCTCTTGTGGAGAATCAAACAGGTAAATCACTAAAAAGGCTAAGGTCAGATGGAGGGGGAGAATACTTCTCCCATGAGTTTGATTCTTTTCTTCAAGAAAGAGGAATCAAAAGAGAGGTAACTACAAGGTACACTCCTGAGCAAAATGGCAGAAAGGAGGAATAGGACAATTGTTGAAGCTGCAAGGTCCATGTTAAATGAAAAGCATTTGCCTAATTATCTATGGCTGAGGCTATATGTACAGCCACTTACTTGATTAACAGGTTGCCTTCAAAATCCCTTGAGGGGATGACTCCATATGAGGCTTGGAATGGAAGAAGACCAAGCTTAGATCATTGTAAAATTTTTGGATGTATTGCTTTTGCTCATGTTCCTTCACAGGCTAGAGGCAAGATGGATCCAAAGGCAGAAAGGTGTGTATTTATTGGATATGACAACAATCAAAAGGGTTACAGGTTATACAACCCTACCAACAAAGGATTCTTGGTAAGCAGAGATGTAGTTTTTTATGAAAACAATTCATGGTATGAAGATTCATGCAGGAAGGTCAATTTACCATATGATCTTGAAGAAGATTTTCCAAAGCTTGGTAGAGAACAATTGAAGATTGAAGAACTAGACACCTTAGAGGATGATGAAGAATCTCATATGGAAAAAATCAAAGCATGGAAGTCTAAAGGTAAAGCAAAATTGCAGGAACTTGGACATGAGGCAGAATCATCACAACATGGCTTAAGAAGATCTATAAGGGAAAGAAAAAAACCAGAAAGGTATGGGTTTGGAACCTCATTAGTAACTAAACATCCTGTGGCAAAGATGCCTACTATTAGGGTTTTACTTAGTATTGCCTCTTCCAAGAATTGGAAGTTACTTCAACTAGATGTAAAGAATGCATTCTTGAATGGTTGGATAACAGAAGAGGTATATATGGCACAACCACCTGGTTTTGAGAATCAAGTTTATCCTGATTATGTGTGTAAAATTAACAAAGCATTGTATGGTCTCAAGCAAGCTCCAAGAGCTTGGAATTTCAGGCTTGTTTCATTCTTGCAGGACAAAGGCTTTCAACCAAGCAAGGCTTCTCAAGCAAGTATTTATGTGGCAGCTTCACTTGAGAAATCATCAACAATGTGTGTCAAGGTAGCATCGAGCTTGTGCTCCATGATATGTTCCTTAGTCCACCCATCTGGAATATCTAAAAATACAAGGTTATCTCTGGTCCTAGGGTCAAAATTAGCCTCTGGATATGCCTATATAGGTTCTACGTCTTTTGGCTCTCCATCCATAAAATTGTTGAATTTTGCATGATTATGTAGTTTCTCCTCACATAGAATGCAATAGTGCCTTCTGGAAAATTTTGGCCACTTTGGTTAAGTAGCCCAAATGGAGGCACCTAGCTCTTGGGAGGTTTTTGCAAAAAATGAACCTGTCCAAGTTGGTTTTCCAAAGGAGTTAGCTCTATTGGAAAAAATGGCCCACTTTGCACAAAAGAAGGCTTGTTGCCCACTTTCCAAATATTTGAGAAGTGCCCACTTTGTGGTGGTCCTTTAGGATTTAGTCGCCCAACTCCAAGAGAATCACCTAGAACAAGGCATCTAGTTTCCTGAGCCCTACCAAAATTCACTCACCTATCTTCATCATGCACAACAAAATTTAGGCACCCAATTTTGCCATTTTGGCCACCAAAAATTAGGCACCCACTTTGGCTACCTTGGTTACTTGGGAGGTCTCACTCAGTTGGGCCACTTTGAGTAGGTACCCAAATTGGGCCACATATTGGCCTTCTTGATGTTCCTTATCTCGTTTCTTGCAATCACCTAATTTACCTTTTTCCTCGCTAAATGAGTGCAAATTACCTATTTTTACCTCACTTGGGCCTCTCTATTCTTCTTATACAAAAAGCTTCACTTCTCAGTACAAAGGCTATACAAAATCTATTTTAATCTAATTCTTCATTTAATTTCACTTATTTCTATTGTGCAACACTCTAGATTGGCCACCATCCAATTAAACATATTATCATTTTCATATGGAAAGGATGGCATTACCTTAGTATCCATCGTGTACCCAGTTGCTTTAGTAGTGTCACACCCTTTTTCCAATTGTATATGCAACTGGTTGTTAGTCTTTGTAGAGATTCATAGCATATTTCTCCCCAAATATTGTAATGCATGAGCTTTCCTCAACCACGATCCTCCTAGGAGCAAAGGAAAAGAGGTTTCCTTAGGTAGGAAAATAACAACAAGATCCAATAGAAATTGGCAGCCTTGAACTATTGTAAGTACATTTTTATCCCCAATGGTGTAACCCATTATTGATATGTCAATATCACACTGATCGATGCAGCTTTTGCCAAGTCAAGTTTTCATTTCATCATGGTGAAGTCAGACATCAAGTTGATACCGGACCCACCATCCATAATGGCTCTTGTCAAAACTTCACCCTTTATGGAAATAATCAATCTTAAAATATGGTAATGTGCAAGTGGGATAGGGGCAAAATCCACCATGAACCCATCTACACTTAGTGGTGGGTTCACATAGGTAGACTATACAACTTTAGGTAAATCACTTCTCACCTTTGCACCCATCTTAATGAGTTGGCATAAACTAACCTTATGATGAATCCCCTTCAAAAATTCTCCAATATCAACCTCCTATGCATGCTCTTGAGGACGAGTTGGTTGGTCCTTTGATGAATTACTCACCCTTTCATAAGCTTCTTCAATGTCCTCATGGTTGTTCGAATCAACCTTCTTACTATCTTGGTTCCCTGTTTTTCTTCTAGAAGGGTTGGTATCTCTTGCCTAGCTCTAGAAATCATAAGCGCTATAGAGAATGAAACAACAAATGACTTAGAGCCATACCTTCCTCTTGTGGAGAGACTGCAACCATGTGAATGGGAGTAGGGAGGTTGTGGGGATATTCCCTTGTATAATGGTCCCTGGCATCGAGGCAGTGTTGACAGGGAGGTACTCCCTCAGATAGAGAAAACTTACTTTGCACATGACCATATTCTCCGCAACAATAGCATATTAGTGGTCTAGTATATTTTGTTCAATTTGAATGGTTCTCCTTCCTATTTGTACAAATTTGAAGTGCTAGCATAAAATGTGTGATGGGACGTGAATTAGCTCTCTATTGAGCTCCCTTAAGGTTGTAGTAGACATGCGTCTCATGTCCATTTTTGCCACAAAATTGGCAAGTTATTCAATTTGGACAATTCATGTTGGAGTGGTCATTGCTATTGCATGTAGTACACCATATTTGCCCACGGATGTCCTAAGTACTCTGCA
This sequence comes from Ceratopteris richardii, assembly GCA_020310875.1. NCBI lineage: Eukaryota > Viridiplantae > Streptophyta > Polypodiopsida > Polypodiales > Pteridaceae > Ceratopteris > Ceratopteris richardii. Next base: position 49,968,917 of record CM035409.1, read on the forward strand.
ACTTCAATGTGCAAATCCACTTCATGTTGAAGTTGTAGTACCAATTCGCCATTGTAGCATGCAGGTGGCGAGTGATCTTCTCCTTTTGGCTTTGTTGCATCTTAAGTGCTTCCAATTCCCTCCCAAGCTGCTCAATCGGGTCTGGTAAAGTGGCATAATTTTCTTGACTACTACCTTCAAACTCCACTTTGGTCTCTTTGATGCGAGAAGCAACTGCCACAGTCCTCCAATGTAGAATCTAGACTTAGTGATTCTTGAAGCTTTTGCTGGGGAAGACCTTGGGAGGGCCTTCTCAACCCATTTTTTCACTAAAATTCACTTTGAGCATGAAGCAAGCAAGAAAAGAGAGCTTTAGCACATGTATAAAGTTCATGGAAATATTCACATGGTCGTAGATTCAAGTTCTTTAACTGACCCAAAGATCATTATGAAGATTTGCTTGAACGAAATGTTTGACAGAACGAGGTCTTCAAGGCCTCTTTCTATCAAACATTCTAAAGATTTGCTTGGATGTAATGTTTGACAAAAAGAGGTCTTCAATGTTTGATAGAAGGAAATAGTACACACACGGCATCTTCCGGATGTTGTAGCTCTCATCCTCAACATAAAAAGATGAATCCACTTATGTGATCAGCTGAATCTTCTTGCACTAAACATTTAAAAGTAGGACACTTGATATTTAACCTACATGACAAATTTGAGAGGTCCTTCATCGGTGCGTGGGTTCTTGCAAAGGTGTTAGAGGCAAAATCAAGGGTCCTTCTAGGCTTCTCTTTAGAAAGAGGTGTAGAGTCTAAATCAATGGAGACATTTAAAGGTATAGGGGTGTTTGGTTGATGAGAAGAATGTTGAGTTCACTTTTTGGAACTCTTGCGTACATGAAGAGACTCCCTATCCACTCAGGTATGGGTCATGTATCCACTCACTGAAGTTCTGGTTGAAGCCTAACAACACTCAAAAATCAAAGAAAAACAATATAAAAAATAATTGATTACTTCAACAAGGTGCATGCAAGGGTCCCACCATATGTACCAAACTATAGAAGTGAGATTTGGGACCACTTTTCAGACACAATTCTGATCCTTCTACTCATGGGGGATTCTTCCTTAGGGAAGTGTACTTTGTAACATATCTTCATGTAACAGGAAAATTTACAAATGAAGAACACAATGATGGGAATATTGCAAGAACACACTGATGAGAAAATAAAAAAATCTTAATGACTTAGAATAGTTCCAATAAGATGAAAATAGATTAATGAGCATTACAAGCAGCCTAATAACCATCCAAGAAACAATATTGATATTATTATAGCAACAACAAAAGTGCTTAAAACAACAAGATGTTCTCTATGATTGAAATACAACTAGCTCTACAACTCAGACACAACTAGCCAAAGACTACCCAATAACATTAACAACTATCTGCCACATTATTGGAGTTTGAGGTCTATGGAAACACACAAACATCACAAGGAAGAAGAAGAATATTGGAGTACAACACACAATTCTGAATGTATTACCACTAGAATGTACAAAGATGAATGACCCTTTAGGGTTATAGGCATATATACAAGTTGGGGAAAAAATCTCCTAAAGAGGGAAAAAAGTGCCCGGGAAGTCCTAGTGTGTTCACACACATCACTACCTAAATATATCAACAAATCCTCCCTTTGAGTGATGTTGTGAACAAGGAGTTGACACTCATGTATAAGGAAGTGCCAAGCTATGTGGAATCAATCCACAAAAGGAAGTAAGCCCAAAGCTTTGCGAAAAGCTTCAAACTTCTCCCTAGGTAGAGCCTTTGTGAAAAGGTCTGCCATGTTCTCTTGTGTGGGCACATATGGAAAACTGATCTCTCTAATAGAAAACCTCTCCCTGACATAATGATAGTGCACCTGAAAGCTGCTCTATACTCAGCCTCACAACTGGAAGTGGTCCCAGTAGGCTGCTTCTTGCTTAATCAAGATATACATGAGCTACCAAGCATGAAGCAAAAGCCATTAGTGGACACACGAGTTTCATAGCAACCAACCTAGTCAGAGTCAACACTCACTCTGAAAGCTGCCCTATACTCAGCCTCACAACTAGAAGGGGTCACAGTAGGCTGCTTCTTGCTTAACCAAGATATACATGAGCTACCAAGCATGAAGCAAAAGCCACTAGTGGACACACGAGTTTCATAGCAACCAGCCTAGTCAGAGTAAAAAAAAGCATGTAAATCTGGTAGTAGTGATCCCCCCTTGGGATAAAACAATCCAAGTAGCTGTGTACCACTTAAGTAGCGAAAGATAAACTTAACGACCCTATGTTGGACACCTCGACAATGCATAAACATGCTCATCTGTGAGACAACAGATTGAATATCTGGCCGAGTGAAGCATAAGTAAATCAAGCATCCAAAAACTTTTTGATAGAGAACATCAAATGCATCTCCAGCATCATGAAGAATCAACCGTAAGCCTTTGTCCATACGAGTGGAAATAGGTTTGCAGTCTTCAAGGCCAAAATGCTGCAATAATATGTCAATATATTTGGTTTGACACAAATCTATTCCATCATCAACTTGCATAAAATGAATGCCCAAATAATGATGCAAATGCACTTAATCTGACATCTCAAATGAGGCATGTAAAAAATCTTCTCATGAGGACCAATGAGCAGCATGTCATCAACATAGACAACAATGATCAGAAGCACATCATTTGCATGTTTAACATATGAGGTGCTCTTAGTTGGATTGTTCTCTAAACCATGTGCAAATAGATAGGCATGTATATTTTCATACCAAGCACGAGGTGCTTGTTTCAAACCATACAATGCCGGTTTCAACCTGCACACTTCATTTTCATGCCCTTTCTGCACAAAGTCACAGGGCTGAAAAACATACACTTCTTCATGCAAGTCACCATTCAAAAATGCAATTTTAATGTCCAACTGATGTACATTGCAACCATGATGAGCTGCAAGTGCACAAATGCTACGAACAATAGTCATTCGGCAAGTAGGAGCAAAGCTCTCATCAAAATATGAATGCCTCTTTCCTGAGCATAACCCTTTACAACAAGCCTAGCCTTATACTTGTCCATTGTTCCATCAGGCTTATGTTTCAGCTTTTATACCCACTTAGTGCCAACAGCCTTCTTGCTAGGAGGCAAGTCACATAAAGACCAAGTACCATTCTTCATTATAGCATCATATTTAGATTGCATAGAAACCATCCAATTTTCTCACTTTTGTGCTTCATCAAGCAAAACAGGCTTATTCTCATCACACAGACTAGAGGCAGCCATAGCATAGCAATTTGATGCAAAAGAAGCACTATGAGAGCCAGAACGAGTATGATATGATAGAGGTGCATCTAATTTTCTATCATGTAAAGTTTGTACCAACCATTTTGGCATAGCTTTTGCCTCCTCAATATTAGCTCTCTCATCAACAAGTGCATCATGTAAATCTACATGAGAAATGGAATGATCTACATCATCGCATGAAACCTATAAAGGTTGAAAAGTTGCCTCATTAGGATCAACACTAGACTGTCCACCTGTAAAAAGAGGCAGCAAAGTGTCATACATGCCTTTGGAGCTAACAAATGTCTCCTTAGTACATGAAACTAATGACTGAATAGCATCTTTCACAAAAACAACATCATGACTAACCAAAATGCATTTGTTCTCTAGATGATATAGATGATAGCTTTTGCTTTTAGAACTATACCCAACTAAAATACATTTCACTGCTTTATCATCCAATTTCCTACGTTGTTGTTCAGGCACTAATGCATATGCCAGACAACCAAAAACATGTAGGTGAGCAACATATGGGTTGTGACCATTCCAAGCCTCATATGGAGTGATAGACTCCAATGCTTTAGTGGGACACCTGTTAAGTACATATGTTGCACACACATAATAGCCTCAAGCCAGAAACTATGTGGTAAAGTCTGACTTTTGACTATACACCTCACCATCTCCATGAGTGACATGTTCTTCTGTTCAGCAACTCCATTCTATTGACATGTACACAACACTATACATTGATGTTTTATCCCATGTTAAGCCAAAAATGCATTAAAATCAAAAGACATATATTCCCCCCTCGATCAGAATGGAGGGTGCCCATTTTACATGCTAACAGATTTTCAACCATAACCAAAAACTATTTGAAGCACATAAACACTTTGGACTTTGCTTTCAATGGATATACCCATGCATGCCAGGAGAGATCATCAATGAAAGTCACAAAGTAAAGATAATTTCCAAAAGAGGGTGTCTGGATAAGACCACATACATCACTGTGAAAAAGTTGCAATTTCTGAGTAGCTCGAACTGAACCATCTTTTGAGAATGAGAAACGCTGCATTTTGCCCAAAATACAGCCTTCACAAACATGTTTATTGGAGTTAGACGTCTGCGGAAGCACGCGAACAGCACAAGGAAGAGGAAGAAGCTTGGAGCACAACACACAAGACTGAATGTATTACTAGAGAATGTACAAAGATAAGTAGCCCATTAGGGCAATAGGCATATATACAAGCCGGGGGAAAAAAACCTCCTAAAGAGGGAAAAAAGTGCCCCGGCGGTCCTAGAGTGTTCACACACATCACTACCTAAATATATCAACAAATCCCCCCTGGGAGTGATGCGGTGAACAAGGAGCTGGCACTCATGTATAAGGAAGTGCCGAGCTATGTGGAAATCACTCCACAAAAGTAAGTAAGCCCAAAGCTTTGCGGAAAGCTTCAAACTTCTCCCTAGGCAGAGCCTTCGTGAAAAGGTCTGCAATGTTCTCCTGCGTGGGCATATATGCCAAGCTGATCTCCCCAGCAGAGAACCTCTCCCTCACATAGTGATAATGCACCTCAATGTGCTTAGTGCGAGCATGGAACACAGGGTGGGTTCCTCGCAACTGCCAATGCGCTCTGACTGTCAGTGAAGATGGTGGTTGCAGAAGACTGGCCAACACCCAAATCAGCCATAAGGCGTCTGAGCCACACACACTCAACAGTCGCTGTGAAAGCTGCCCTATACTCAGCCTCACAACTGGAAGTGGCCACAGTAGGCTGCTTCTTGCTCAACCAAGATATACATGAGCTACCAAGCATGAAGCAAAAACCACTGGTGGACACACGAGTGTCATAGCAACCAGCCCAATCTGAATCAGAAAAAGCATGCAAATCTGGCGGTAGTGATCCCCCCTTGGGATAAAACAACCCAAGTAGCCGAGTACCACTCAAGTAGCGAAGAGATGCGCTTAACCGCTTTCCAATGCATGACTCCTGGGCAATGCATAAACCTGCTCATCTTTGAGACAGCAAACTGAATATCTGGCCGAGTAATGCATAAGTAAATCAAGCATCCAACAGCCTACTGATAGAGAACAGCATCAAATGCATCCCCAGCATCATGAAGACTCAATCGTAAACCTGTCTCCATAGGAGTGGCAATAGGCTTACAGTCTTCAAGGCCAAAACGCTGCAATAATGTGTCAATATATTTCGTTTGACACAAAGCCATTCCACCATCAACTTGCATAAACTGAATGCCCAAATAGTGATGCAAATGCCCCAACTCAGACATCTCAAAGGAGGCATGCAAATCAGCCTTGAAATCAGCAATATGCTTCTCAAGAGGACCAGTGAGCAGCATGTCGTCTACATAGACAACAATGATCAAAAGCACATCATTAGCACGCTTAACATATAAGGTGCTTTCAGTTGGACTGTTCTCAAAACCATGTGCAATCAGATAGGCATGTATTTTCTCATACCAAGCACGTGGTGCTTGCTTTAAACCATATAACGCCTTCTTTAACCTGCACACCTGGTTTTCATGCCCTTTCTGCACAAAGCCACGGGGCTGAAAAACATACACTTCTTCATGCAAGTCACCATTCAGAAATGCTGTTTTAATGTCCAACTGATGTACATTCCAACCATGATGGGCTGCAAGTGCACAAATGCTCCGAACAGTAGTCATACGACATGTAGGTGCAAAGGTCTCATCAAAATCAATGCCTCTTTCCTGCGCATAACCCTTTGCAACAAGCCTAGCCTTATACCTGTCAACTGTACCATTAGGTTTACGCTTCAGCTTGTATACCCACTTAGTGCCAATGGCCTTCTTGCTAGGAGGCAAGTCACATAAAGACCATGTACCATTCTTCATTATAGCATCATTTCAGATTGCATAGCAGCCATCCAATTTTCTGAATTTTGTGCTTCATCAAAAGAAACAGGCTCATTCTCATCACAGAGACTAGATGCAGCCATAGCATAGCAATCTGATGCAAAGGAGGTACTATGAGAGCCTGAACGAGTACGATATGACAAAGGTGCATCTAATTTGCTGTCACGCAAAGTCTGCACTAGCCATTTTGGCATAGTTTTTGCCTGTTCAATATCAGCTCTCTCATCAACAAGTGCATCATGTAAATCTGCATCAGAAATGGCATGATCTGCATCATCATATGAAACTTGCAAAGGCTGAGAAGTTGCCTCATTAGGACCAGCGCTAGCCTGTCCACCTGTAAAAAGAGGCATCAAAGTATCATACATGTCTTTGGAGCTAACAGATGTCTCCTTAGTACATGAAAGCAATGGCTGAATAGCATCTTCCACAAAGACAACATCACGGCTAACCAGAATGCGTTTAGTCTGTGGATGATACAGACGATAGCCTTTACTTTCAGAACTGTACCCAACAAAAATACATTTTACTGCCTTATCATCCAATTTTCTACGATGTTGTTCAGGCACTAATGCATATGCCAAACAACCAAAAACACGCAGATGAGCAACAGATGGCAGATGAGCAACAGATGGCTTGCGGTCATGCCAAGCCTCATATGGAGTGATAGACTGCAACGCTTTCGTGGGACACCTGTTCAGTACATATGCTGCACACATGACAGCCTCAAGCCAGAAACTATGTGGTAAAGCCTGACTTTTGACCATGCACCTCGCCATCTCCATGAGTGACCTGTTCTTTCGTTCAGCAACTCCATTCTGTTGAGGTGTATACGGCACTGTACACTGGTGTTTTATCCCACGTTCAGCCAGAAATGCATTAAAATTTGAAGACATATATTCCCCCCCTCGATCAGAACGGAGGGTGCCCATTTTACATGCTGACAGATTTTCAGCCAAAACCAAAAACTGTTTGAAGCACATGAACACTTCGGACTTTGCTTTGAGTGGATATACCCATGCATGCCTGGAAAAATCATCAATGAAAGTCACGAAGTAAAGGTAATTTCCAAAAGAGGGTGTCTGCATAGGACCACAGACATCACTATGTACAAGCTGCAATTTCTGCATAGCCCGAACTGAACCATCTTTTGGAAAGGAAGAATGCTGCATTTTGCCCAAAATACAGCCTTCACAAACATGTTTTCCAGGTGCCTCAAGTTTGGGCAAAGAGGACACCATTTCAGATTTCTGCAGGCGTAACAAACTAGCAAAATTCAGATGACCAAAGCGTGCATGCCAAAGCTTTGCATCTGACATAGCCTGAGAATCATGAACTGCACATGCCGAATCATTCACAGATTTTGCATAGTCTATGAGCTTATACAGCCCACGACATAAAATGCCAGAAGCAATAATCACATCGCCATTTGAGAGATCATGGACTGTACACCTGTCATCAACGAATTTCACAACCAAGCCAATCTTGGCTAATGCAGAAACTGATAACAGGTTCTTTTTGATCCCTGGCTCAAATAAAGCATCTGACAAAGTGAAAGAACTACCATCAGCAGTAGTCAGAATGATCTTACCAACTCCCATAACAGGATAAGAGGAGTTATTGGCGCATGTGACAGTATTCCCTGTAGGGGCAGGCTCGAGTGAAGAGAAGAAACTGCGCTGCGAGGTAATATGTTTGGTTGCCCCACTGTCAAAGTACCAAACATCTGAGTCTACTGCAGACATGCACTGATCATGAGAAGATGGGTCAAAACTGCAAACAGTAGTAAACACCCATTCTTCTTCCTGCACAAGATTTGCAGACTCTGTTTTTGGTGTAGAGGCCTCTGCAACAACCATTCCAGCCTCTTTCTTCTTTGCCTCTTTAGCAGCCAGTTTTGGACAGTTCTTTATAATATGATCATTTCCTTTACAGTACTTGCAGAACAATTTCTGCTTTTCTGATTTCTTCTCATCTTTATCCTGGTTCTTCGATTGTGCAGCATTTGCAGATTTCTGCTTACTAGTAGAAGAGCTCCATTTTCCTTTGCCCTTCTGACTAGCCAGGAAAGCTTGATCTGCAACACGCATAATGGACCTGTTCTGCTTGGACTGATCTTCTTGCAACAAAACAGAGACTAATTCCTCAAATGACAAGGCATTCGGATTGCCTTTCATCATCAATCGAAGAGTAGAGGCAAAACTCTGATATGAATCAGGAAGGCCATTCAGAACGGTCTGCACAAGTGAGCTATCTGGTATAACCTCATCAGCAGAAATCAATTGTTCCTTTAGGTCTTTGATCTTTGTAAGAAAACTGTCCATCGAATCACCTTCATTCATGTGCTCACTCTCCAACTGTTTTCGGAGGTAAGCAACACGAGCCTCATTCCTAGCCTGGTACAAAGTGTAAGTGTATCCCAAGCATCCTTTGCTGTTCTGCAAGAGCGAATGTGAGGAATAATGGCACGTTTGACAGACAAAGCTATCAATGCATGTGCCTGGGCATCTCTGCCATCCCAACGAATCTGCTCTGCAGTAGGTGCAACAGAAACAGCAGCACGAACAAGAATCTGCGGAATATCATCTTCGACACCATCTTCATCAGCTCCAACACCTGTATTTGCAGTACCTGTCGTTACAGGTGTAACAGGACGTCTTTCAACACCCTGCACAATGTTCCACAATCCTTTTGCAACCAGTACATGTCGCATCATATAAGCCCATAATGGGTAGTTGGTACCATCCAACTTATCCTCAACAGCCAACATACGGAATACATCACTGCTTTCAGCCATGGCCGGTGACTAAAATACCTTGATGCAGAAAATTGACTGTATCTCAAAAAGTTGAACAGAACTGCCCAGACGAGTTCTGTTAGACCTGTAGCAGACTTCGAGACGCTTAAACTGGCGAACAGAAACTGGTATATACCTTTGGCACAAAAGGACGAAATAGCCTGCACAAGCACTGCGATAGTGCGTTCAGAGGCCAAAACGAGCTCAGATCACGATTTCGGCACCACAAAGCGAAGCCGTTTTGATCTCGAAAACACCCTGAGTATGCTCACCAAATTTTGTGCGAATCTGAGACTGCAAACGGAGGAGTGTCGACGGCGCCCTAGAAGAATCAACGACCTGCTCTGATACCAATTGTTGGAGTTAGACGTCTGCGGAAGCACGCGAACAGCACAAGGAAGAGGAAGAAGCTTGGAGCACAACACACAAGACTGAATGTATTACTAGAGAATGTACAAAGATAAGTAGCCCATTAGGGCAATAGGCGTATATACAAGCCGGGGGAAAAAAACCTCCTAAAGAGGGAAAAAAGTGCCCCGGCGGTCCTAGAGTGTTCACACACATCACTACCTAAATATATCAACAATGTTTACTAGGTGCCTCAAATTTGGGCAAAGAGGACACCATTTCATATTTTTGCAGGCGTAGCAAGGCAAAATTTAGATGACCAAAATGTGTGTGCCAAAGCTTTGCATATGACAAAGCCTGAGAATCATGTACTACACATGTTGAATCATTCACAGATTTTTCATAGTCTATGAGCTTATACAGCCCATGACATAAAATGCCGGAAACAACAATGACATCTCCATTTGACATAGCATAAACTGTACATCTATCATCAACAAATTTCACAACCAAGCCAATCTTGGCTAAAGTTAAAACGGATAACAAATTCTTCTTGATCCCTGGCACAAATAAAGCATCCAAAAATGTAAAAGAACTACCATTTGCAGTAGTCAGAATTATCTTACCAACTCCCATGATAGGATAAGAGGATTTGTTGGTACATGTGACAATATTCCCTATAGGGGCAGGCTCGAGTGAAGTGAAGAAACTGCACTGTTAGGTAATATGTTTGGTTGCCCCACTATCAAATTACCAAACATCTAAGTCTAGTGCAGACATACACTATTCATGAGAAGATGGGTCATAACAGCAAATAGTCCTAAATGCCCATTCTTCATTTTGCACAAGATTAGCAGACTCTGTCTTGGGTGTAGAGGCCTCTGTAACAACCATTCCAGCCTCTTTCTTTCTTGCCTCTTTAGCAGCCAACTTTGGACAACTCTTTATGACATGATCATTTCCTTTACAGTATTTTCAAAACAATTTCTACTTTTTTGTTTTCTTCTCATCTCTGTCATCATTTTTTGATTATGCAAAATTAGCAGATTTCTACCTACTAGTAGAAGAGCTCCATTTACCTTTGCCCTTCTGACTAGCCAAGAAAGCTTGATCTACAACACACATAATGGACATGTTCTTCCTAGAATGATCTTCTTGCAACAGAGCAGAGACTCACTCCTCAAATGTTAAGGTATTTGTATTGCCTTTAGTCATCAAACAAAGAGTAGAAGCAAAACTCTGATATGAATTGGGAAGACCATCCAGAACAATCTACAGAAGTGAACTATCAGGCAAGACTTCATCAAGAGAAATCAACTATTCCTTCAAATCTTTGATCTTTGTTAGAAAGTTGGCCATGGAATCTCTTTCATTCATATGCTCGCTCTCCAACTGTTTTTGGATGTAGCAACATGAGCCTCATTCCTTGCCTAGTGTAAAGTGGTAATTGTATCCCAAGCATCCTTAGCTATTCTGCGAGAGTGAATGTGAGGAATAATGGCACATTGATAGACAATGCTATCGATGCATGTGCTTGAGCATCTCTGCCATCCCAATGAACTTTCTCTACAGTAGGTGCAGCAAGAACCGTAGCATGAACAGGAATTTGAAGAACATCATAATCTTCAATGTCGTCTAAATCACCTTCAACAATTGTGTTTGCAAGTGTAATAGGACATTTTTCAACACCTTACACAATATTCCATAGTCCTTTTGCAACCAATACATGATGCATCATATAAGCCCATAATGGGTAATTGGTACCGTCCAACTTATCCTCAACAACCAACATACGAAATAAATCACTGCTTTCAACCATGGCCACTAACTAAAATACCTTGATGCAAAAAAATGTATGTATCTCAAAAAGTTGAAAAAAACTACCCTGTTGAGTTATGCTAAACATGTAGCAAACTTCAAGACGATTATACTAGCGAACCAAAACCTATATATATCTTGTGCACAAAGAGATGAAATTTCTTGTAGAAGCATTGTGATAGTGTGTTTGGAGGTCAAAACGAGCCCTAGATGAAGCGGCAACCTGCTCTAATACAAATTGTTGGAGTTTGAGGTCTGCAAAGACATGTGAATAGCACAAGGAAGAAGATGAATCTTGGAGCACAACACACAATACTGAATGTATTATCACTAGAATCTACAAAGATAAATGACCCATTAGGGTTATTGGCATATATACAAGCTAGGGGAAAAAAACCTCCTAAAGAGGGAAAAAAGTGCACCGGTGGTCCTACTATGTTCACACACATCACTAGCTAAATATATCAACACATATAGATGAGTAGTCAGTCCTCGATATAATCACCACAAAGTTGCCCAACACATAGTGTGCAAAGTTTCTACAACATATAGTGAGTAGACAAAGAGATCGCTCAGAATGGGAGTATAACAAAATGAGCTAGATAACAGAGATGTATCAGATTGGGAAAATGAGTGCCCAAATTCTTCTTATATAGAATCTAGAGGTCCAAGTTGAGTGGCCTTATCAATTCCAATCATTAATTGTTGCATGCTTCAAAATCACATGACTGGTGGCATAGATGAGTTATTTTTGGCACTAGTCACCAACCCACTTTTAGGCCTTCCATTGAGAGTTTCTAACACGTTCATGGCTTTCATTGGCTTCTCCTATAGTTACTGACCCTTTTACCTCTTACTAGCAATTCCAAGGAAAATTAACTTTTTATCCCGCATTGCTTCAAATGCCTAGACTTGGGTGGTCATACTATCACCTTAGGATGGTCATGCCAAAAACAAATAGAGGAGATGTCTTAATTTGGAAGTGCCAAAAATGGGTAGTAGTGATGCCCTATATTAGAAATGCAACACTATTGGGCCTCTTGATGCCTTAATTCTTGAGTTCTTATTACCATGAATCTGCCCTGTAGTAAGTGCGAAGGTTGTATTTTGATGGTCTACCATGCCCTTCAATTTTGAAGTTTATCTAACTATAGTACTTGTATTTTTTATTGTAATTTTTGAAGGTTTATTTAAATTTATAAAATTATTTTATGGTCTAAAATGGTCAAAATGGGCAATATGGCCATCAAAAATCAACTATGGCAGTCACCATCATATATTTAGCCTTGCTTGTGGGTCTATCATCCTTGACACTTAGGAGCTTTCCCATAACATTGCCTTGGGAGTGGTGAGGAGTAGTTTCCCATGACTTGCTTTAGGAAGAAGGGTGAGTGGAAGCCCAATTATGTGTGCAGAAGGAGTCCTCAAGGTAGTGTGTGTAGTTACTAATTTTCCCACAAAAAAAAGACTTGGAGGAGATAGTTGTATGTGGAAAGGGAAGTGGCAACGTATGAGAAAAAGTATTTGGAAAGATGATGAGGTAGTCTCCCTCATGAAGTACTTGTTGTATTGTGGTATTGATAGGTAGTTTCCTTAATGAAGTGGATGTGTTGATGAGGTGTTGGATATGGAGGTAGTCACCTTGATGGGGTGCTATAGATGGTAGGAATCCAATGGAAGCAATGATCATTAGAGAGACATAGTAACCTAAAGAAGCCAAATTGTATAGAATCCAAGTCACAAAGAAGACTTACTTGGGATGGGGGTGTCTTAGATTATGGCCATCACACATTCTTGAAGGCACCAATATAAGGCCACATTGGAGGTGTAGCCATCCCATATATGGAGCTCGTCCCACTTGGTACAAGAAGTCACCCCACCATCTTGATGGGCAAGTAAGCACCTAGTATGGGCCTCCTAATGAGGATGAATGAGTATGTGTCTAATTATGTCATCCATGCCTAGTTTAGCTCCAATAAGGCATCTTGGTGGTAGATAAGGTGAGTGATTGACCACATTGGGCTTTTGGAAGGGTCAAGTATGCACATAGGCTAGAAGATATAGCAAAAGGATTTAAAGATATAGTAGAAGAGATAGCCCAAGGCTCCTCTCAAGGACGTGAAGTCGCCCATAACAATCATGGCAAATCCTCACCCTTAATTGGCATTAAGTTGGTCCGAGGGCAAGAAGTCACCCATGGGTGGCCTCCAAGCCTAATTGGGCGGGGGGTCACCCGTGGATGGTTCCAAGTTCAATTTGGGAGAGTGTGTCACTAAGCCAACCTCAAGGTCAAGATCCATGAAGTGTCTTCAAACCACAAAAAGGAGAATGCTATTGTGAGCATAACCCTTATACAATACAAAGAAAGATCTTTCACTCAGTACATTTTGCCCACATACACAACTGTTTGTTAGGCTTTCATCGATCTAGCTACCCAAAATTTGTAAAATACCAACTTACTGATATTTTTACTATGAATTTATGTCTCTATAAATTCCTAGGAAAAACTTAATTGTCATTCGGAATTGTAACTAACAAGAGAGAGGTTAAATCTGTCAAGTCCAAAAGGCAGTTGTATGCATTCCTGTAGAATGTTGAGAGAGAGATTTTACAGCAGTCAGAAGAATAAGATTGTATTGTTGCACCAATGTTGTACTATATCCTCGACATAATATAGATTCTAGTCTTTGATTCATTATTCTAAGTATTTTTTTGTGTTACTGATCATTTACTTACTCTGATCTATGTGCTAATTATTTGTGAAGTGTGGTAATATACTAAATAGGGAATAGAAACGCATTGGAGTAAACTTCGATAATCCCCAATCTGCGAACCTACATTGTACTTATACAATGAACTGAAGTAACACCAAACATTTGGCGACCACGATGGGGTGGGGTATCTCGAACAACGCATGGTAAGGTGAAGTAATGATTAGTGCAAGAGAGAAGAACGAAAGGATTTTTGCCAATGGAGAGGGAGTATGCCAACACGAGTGGGTAAGTGGTTTTTGAAGCATCTAGAAGTGGAGGCAACACTCTGAGTGGTAGGACCATCTATATTATGATATACAAATACTATGTAAGGTGATAGTTTGAGTGATGCCCATATATCATAGCCATTACATCACTTGGTGGATAAAGCTATAATATTGCACCCATTACTGACACAAGTGCTAGAGGTACATGCAGCTTTTGAGGTGGCCAAGTCACAAATAGACAACAAAGAAGGACAATGGACCATAAAGGAATTAGACATGGAACTAGAAAGGAGACCCTCGAATTTAGGCATGACCTTGGGTCTTTTGGATTATGTTTGGAGAGAGTTGCTGGTAGAGAAGCAGACCGTGTTATGAAGGTACTTTGGTGTGGTATTCAAGATGGAGTATCGGGATGGAATTAAGATTGAAGAAGATGAAATCCCATGGATACCTACCAACAATGAGTGGAAGAATTGGAAATTTTCGATTAGTATGGCAATTCCAATGCATCAGATCAGCCGACTGCAATTCAATTGATTCGGTGGAAAGATTGATGATGATCCTAACATGCATGTTCGCCTTTTTGATACACAATACAATTTTTTGGAAGGAAATCCAGATGGTGCATGGAAGTGTCAAGTGTTTTAGGCCACTTTAGGTAAAGAAGTAATTCGATGGTTGACAGAATTTACCCCGAATCATTTCGCCATGTATGATGCTTTAAAGACTGCATTCTTAAGGCAATTTTGGAAGACAAGAACGACATGTCAGCTATTTATTACTTTATAGTATATGGTGCAACAACCTAATCAAATGGTTGCATATTGTCCATCTTTATTTTGGATTACATTATGACAAATTTTGGAATTAGAGCATCCTCTTGATGATATGGTACAAGGTTGGTTCATGGATGGAGTTAATACTTTATTAAAAGAAAAGATTTTTTTGTTTGCTTTGGATGGAACTAGATCATTGAAGCAAGGAAGCAATTGGAATGAAATCAAAAAGTTGCAAACCCTGTCTTAGATCGTTTCCCAAACACTGTAAATATGGTAACCTCAAACCCTTTCACTGTAACTGATCCATATAGCCAATTGTATTGTACGAAATGTAGGAAGCCAAGGCACATAGCCACAAATTGTGCCCTAAACCAAATATATTGTGTAATTTGTAATATGATGAATCACAACATGGATCAATGTAGATACAACACTAGGAATCAACCTGTAGCAACTAGTCATATGCAATCAGAACCCAAACACATTGGGAAATGGTATTTGCCACCCGTTGTGCATAATGTCCAATTAAACGATTCACACAATTCTCAAAACATGCTAGAAGTAGGTCTTTCATGAAACAAGGGTTAGAATTGGCCCATTTACCAAGGATATGGAAGAGAACATAGATATTTTAACTGACATAGAAGAGAGGAAGCAGATTATCAAAAGGAAGGTAAAAGTCCTCGATGTCAATTCTGTCTGGATTTGATCACATTTGTGTTGACTATCTAGATGTGCAAGATTATGATAGAAGGAAGCAAGAAGCACGACTCAAAGCTCCAATGACGAACATGGTTTACTCTCACTTTTGAAGATCCAATCATTTTAGTAGTTATTAGATCGATAAGGTCTTTGAATCGTGATTGCACATCATCAAATATACAACCAATTGGTAGGTTGGGATAAGGAAGATCCACCAGAATTTCTAGCATCAAGCTCTAGTGGATAGACCCAAAATCTTCAAAAGAGGCAAGTCATCAAAATAAATAATCATGAACTCTCTTTGCAGAATACAGATTCACATCCTAAAATCATAAATGATGAGACTAACCCCAATAATGTGGACACAGGCAACATAATACAAGACCCTTGGTAGATATTTTGTAAATCTACAATTCAATTACCATTAGGAAATCTATTGGAATTAGTTCGTGCGTTTAGGGACACTTTATTGAAAGGAGTGCAGAAGTGCAGTACTATATAAAATAGAGAAGGTCACCATCAGGTGAATACAATGGAAGCATCATCTCAAGATGATTGGTTGATTATGTAGTACCAATTATTTTAGTAGGGTATAAAAGTACCCAAATTTCTACAGTATTGATTGATGGTGGATCTTGAGTTAACATTACTACTTTGCCTATTTGTAGACAACAAGGTTGAACTGATATACAACCAGCACCCTTTTATATTCATATGGGGGATCAGTCATGAGTTTAACCTAGAGGTCTTATTAAGGACATAGCATTAAGATTCACAACATCCCTTTTAAAGTGACTATTGTGGTCATTGAACTAATTGGTAAAAGTAATGATTATAATATTTTGCTTGGATGACCCTCGCTTAAGAAGGCTAAGGTTCAACAGGACAAGGGTCACTTTTTGGAGAGGACATAAGAAATATTGCATTCCTCTAGAAGATAGGCAACACTATCCAAAAGATCAACTATTGTCAATTGCGAAACCACTCCAGATGATGGCAGGATTATAGGAGGATGAAGAATTCTAATTTCTAGAAGCTAACCATGATTTGTGGCTGATTGGTTTAATTGATATTTCTACAGTATCAACCAATTCCAACAAGACCCTATAGTAGTTGTAACACAACCATAAGATGTCCAGATAAGCATCCAAGGATCCAGTTTCTTTACATATACCAAGATTCTCAACCCTCCATTCAATAACCCATCCAAAAATAATGCAACAATTTTTGGTTGAGTAGGGCCAGCTTCAAGACATACATCCACATACTAATTGAATCTCCTAGTAGCCAATCTTATTGACTCATGGCTAGCTTTTTTGAAGCTATGGATAAGAGAGGAAGTTTTGTGCATGGGCCCCATCTTCACAAACTCCCTTATAAATTCATCTAGCAATTGATCAATGGTGGTGAATCGATTCTGGTTTAGTGGCTAGAACTAAGACAAGGTGGTTTCTACCAATTTCAATCCAAAGGCCTATTGAACAAAGAATCCATATACTTGTTCTAACCTCAAGGATTTTTTGAATTCACTTGTATGAGTGTAGGGATCACCAAAACTATCATAATGGTTTTTCATGAACTTTTCTACTTGTGAAGGCCTTGATCTTCTACCCATGTTAGGAGATTGAGGCATTATGTGAACATTAGGGCGAATGACTTGGCCTTGACCTCCGTAAGGTCTTAGAGGCAATGGAGGTATGTTTGGTGAGAAGTAGGCAACATGAGCCTCATTTCTTACATGGTATAAATTTGTAAGAGTATCCCAAGAATTTTTTTGTATTGCAAGAGTGAATTGTTGGGGATGTAAGGGTCATGTGACCTTACCCCCATATTCATATATATATATCATATATAGAGCGTTGCCTCAAGAGAGTTCATTATGTGGGTTTCAAGGCTCCCACGCATCTCCGCGCGTCTCTCCTCTCTTCTCTCTCCCTCCATCTCCTCCTTCCTCCTCTTATTCTGCACACCAAAGCCCTTCATTGGTATCAGAGCATGTTGAAGGCTTGTGTGCAAGAAGCTTCAATGGAAGCTTAGGTGAGAAGAGGTGAAAGTGCAGGTCGGCATCTCTCAACAGCAGTTTAGTATTTCGGCCGTAACTTGAGCTAGGAAGTTCGGATTTGTGTTTTAAAGTTCTGTGCGTAGCTAACACAGAGGGCTACAACTTCACAGAAGGGCGTGGAACCTGGTTCGGACTTCTAAAGTGCCGAAAATTCGAAAAAACACAGACTGTTCTACAAGGCGAATCTACATTCAATAGGACAGCAGGTCAGTTTTTGGATCATAACTTGAGTTCTACAACTCGGAATTCGACTTTTGTAGCTTGGAAAGATAGCTACAACTTTGTAGAAGAACTCAGATTCAGATTCTGAGTTTTAGGTTGCCGAAATTTCAGAATACAGAGCAGTACTATTGCAAGTGAAAGTGAAATTGACAGAAGGTGCTTGTTTTGAACATATCTTGAGCTACACACCTCCGATTGAGGTGTTCTTTATCTTGTTACGTAGCCAAGAGTTAGATATTGAAGTTTTCTGAAAACCAAAAGTTCAGATTCAGAGGTTATCACCTTTGAAACAGCAAAACACAGAGCAGCACATTTTCACTATAAGAACCCTAATTGCACTTTTTGGTTTGGAACTTCTTCGAGAGAGAATTTATGGTGTGCAAGCTCTTATTTTCAGAGCTTCAAAGCATTGTACATGTATGATCATTGTGGTAGCTCCTCCATATGAGAGTAGAGCATGATCTTGTCACGCGTTTTGCATGTAAGATGACATTGTGGTATACTCTTTTTTGAGGTTTATGTCATCATGAGTTTGATCATGGATGTATAGTGGCATTGTGGTCTATAGCTTGCTTATGCCACTTGGTTATAGATTTACTTGCCGGTTGCACATCATTCTGTGAGAGTTGATTTTGGATCTTGGTTGGTACTTGTATCTTTTGTTTTCTTTGCAGGTACATGATCCAGATTGGAGCCTCAATTGCATACTTGTTTGTCACCTTGATTTGCTATTCTATTAGCAAATGTTCATTGATTTGATGTTGTGGATGGTGATTCCCACATGGTTATTTTGGTTCTAGAGTCCATTTTACTGAGGAGATGCTGCCGAAATTTCATCGGCTTTTATGCTAGTAGAGAGCTCTAGTGGATCTTGAAGCTTGTGCGATAGCTTTGGATCATTGTCTATCTCCATTCACTTGGACTTGGTCACAGGTTATTTGTGATAGGTTGGACCATCTTACAGGATTCATTCTTGAGTGGGAGATGCATCACCATTATATTGGCATATATTGCTATCACTTTTTGGCATATGTAGTTGCCATTATCTTTGCTTGGATCAGTGACAGGTGGTGGCAGGTTACTTATTGTTCTTTGGTTATTGGTAATCTTGTTTGATTGCTCAGTTTACAAGGGATACTCTGCCGAAATTTTCCACAGGATTCTTTCACATCTATTTGGTCACTTTGGAGACTTGGTGAGCAGGCTTATGCTCATGGTTTTATGTGCATGCTAGATGCATGGTTATGTGACAGGTGGTTCACACGGTTTTCTTCTCCAGTGAGACATATGTGATATGAGTTATGCATATGGATATGCAAGTGTGATCCTATTGAGGATAGAGTATTGTTCTAGTCTCTTGTTACATTGCTAGTCTCTTGGATTGCCAGCATGATGTCTTCTCGATTTGATGGCACTGACTTTCCGAGATGGAAAGATCAGATGTGGCATACATTGGTTCGTGCAGGGTTACACATGTATGTGCATAGAGATGCACAGAGACCTCGTGACATGCCCGACCACGTATGAATGGATATGGATGCATTGGCCAGCTCCACTATCCGATTACAGCTTGTGGATTCTATATATGAGTCTGTTATGTATGAGGAGACGAGTAGTGCATTATGGCAGAGACTACATGATATGTATGAGAGTCCATTGACTCATGTAATACATAGATCACATCGACGACTTCGATGTTGACACTATGGTCATGAGGGCCGTATTCTATGACGTTGCTTCAGGAGGATGCGACGACGATGTCAGAGATATGTACGTGATGCAGGTCAGGTAGTGATTTCAGGAGAGTCTATGGCAGTTGATTATGCCAGTGATGGTGATATTACTTTCTCTTATGGTTCATCTCATGATTCCTCTTGCTCATTAGATAGCACACATATGGCTTGGTTGCTTGATGCATTAGCCAGTTTTCATGTTACTCCACATCGTGAGTGGTTTTGTCGATTCTCAAGTGAGAGTCGTGGATGTGTGCACATGTCTGATGGTACGGCATATGACATTGAGGGTGCAGGAGATATATGCCTTATGCTACCTAGTGGAGCATCACTTATTCTTAGACATGTACGCTATGTGCCTTCATTCCCTATGAGCTTGATTTCAGTTAGCCAGTTACAGGAGAGCAGACATTATGCATTCTTTGGTGAGCATCATTTTCAGTTGTAGTTGGGACAGCTTATGCTTGTCAGAGGTGCCAGGATTGGGCACATGTATCCACTGCAGGTACTTCATGTGAGAGACAATTTTGTCTCAGTGGGAGTTCATCCTTATGTGCGATGTGAGACTCGTCATGTCTCATTTTGTCTACCTACAGATAGGTCTATGGACATTCTTGATGCACATGTATGGCATGACTCAGATGCTCAGATGGATGCACATGTAGAGCATTTTTTGGATGCTCATGATGCTTATGTAGATCATGATTTCCTTGATCATATGGATGCTCATATGGAGCACACTTTGGATGATTAGTTGGATGCTTTAGAGCATGATGTGGATGCTCACGTAGAGTTAGAGTTAGATCATCAGTTTGACCTTGGTTTTGATGTTGTGCAGTTAGCTCATGTGGAGCATGATGATACGCTTGGTGTGGTAGAGAGGGATAGCTCTTATGATACACAGTGTATGCGAGAGCAGTCTAGCTCTCAGGATGCACAGCTAGATACATTCTTGGTTACGAGCATGGCTGATTTAGATGCTGACGAGTCAGCAGTTATGCAGTCATTCTTGGATTCGCTCATGCCAGATGTTGACACAGATATATCAAGACATGTTGGTCTTGATGATGGTGCTTTAGATGCCTTGGATACAGGCATGGCTGACGTACTTAGGTTAGCTAGGATAGCAGAGGTTTTGTCAACATTCGGGAGTCTGATGTACAAGTTGTTATGCTCGAGACCAGATATCGAAGTTGCTATTGGAGCATTTGCACTTGGAGTTGTCAATCATTCAATGATTGACACATGCATAGAGCGAGTGGGAGCTTTGCAAGAACTTCATCAGTTCTTGCATCAGTCAGATGTGAGCTCGACTCTTACTGATATGAGTCTAGAGCAGTTTGAGGTGCATGGATACACCTTGTTCGAGGCAGTTGGTGTATGTTGATTTGGTATGGGTAGAGATCCGGACTCTTCCTGTACATTATTGTATAGTCCTACATCATTCTTTGTATATGTTACCACTTATGGTCACATTGACTCTTAAGTGGGAGATTGTTGGCGATGTAAGGGTCATGTGACCTTATCCCCATATTCATATATATACATCATATATAGAGCGTTGCCTCAAGAGAGTTCATTATGTGGGTTTCGAGGCTCCCACGCATCTCCGTGTGTCTCTCCTCTCTTCTCTCTCCCTCCATCTCCTCCTTCCTCCTCTTGTTCTGCACACCAAAGCCCTTCATGAAATGGCAAGTTTGACAGACAAAGCTATCAATGCATGTGCATGTGCATCTCTGCCATCCCAACAAAGTTGCTTTGCAATAGGTGCAACAAGAGTTCCAACATGACTAGGAAATTGAATATGATCATCTTCAACACCATCTGCATCACCTTCAATAATTGTATTTGTAAGTGTAGTAGGATGTTTTTCAACACCTTGCACAATATTCCCCGACCCTTTTGCTAATAATACATAATGCATCATATATGCCCACAATGGGTAAGAGAGAGCCCGGATTGTCCCGCTCAAGAGGAGAGTAAAAGCTTTTGATTTCTGCTGTCGAAATTCAAATAGAGAGAGTTTTTGCCATCACGATCCAAAGAGTACCTTCTCTACATACGAAGAAGATGATAAAGATCATCATGAATCTTTAGAGCTTAAGGTCACCATGAATCCTAGAGGGCTCTGATACCAATGCAAGAAACTAAGGATTAAACCACCACGTGCTAGAGAGATGACTCTCCTCCCAACCTTATGCATGTATATATAGTTGCTCGAATCAACAAGGCCCACAAATGTAACTAAGACTCCACAAGTGCATGTGCAATCTCCTCCACTCCTTTAATATCTTCCACTAGAGTCTACTAGTGGTTGGAGTTATCTTGACCACTACTTTAGTACCTAACTTCCATTAGAGTTCACTAGTGGTTGGTGTACTCACCACTCGAGTTAAGTCTCATTGGAATCAAGATAACTCAAGTTAACTTGATTTAGAAGGCTCTAGAGCTCCTTGGGCAAAACACTCTCCCATGGTCCCCATGGGGGTTGAACCCAAGACCTCCTCCTTCACAACCTTGAGACTTAATCACTAGGCTAAGTGGATCACTTCTTTAAGAGAGCACATGAACTTATGCTTAAGTCTAGTCTTCTCGAGATCTTTGGCCATACACAAGTGACCAAATGGCATCTAATTTCATATATGTCTGAACCGATCAGACCCTTACATCATAGACTCACTTTGTTACACATTTAGGCATAGTTTTTACCTTCTCTATATCAGCCTTCTCATCAACAAGTGCATCATGTAAACCTGCATAAAAAATGGACTGATCTTCATCCTCATGTGGAACTTGTAAAGGCAGAGAAATTGCCTCATTTGGACCAGCAGCTGATTGTCCACCTATAAAAAAGAGGTAGCAAAGTGTCATACACATCTTTGGAGCTAACAAATGTCTCCTTAGTACATGAAAGTAATGGTTGAATTGCATCTTCTACAAAAACAACATCACGGCTAATCAAAATGCATTAGTTTGTGGATGATGCATACGATAGCTTTTGCTTTCAAAATTGTACCCAACAAAAATACATTTCACTGCTTTATCATCTAATTTCCTATGATGTTGTTCAGGCACTAATGCATATGCAAGACAACCAAAGACATGCATATGAGCAACATATGGCTTGTGACCATGACAAGCCTCATATGGAGTGATATACTATAGTGCTTTGGTGGGACACCCATTAAGTATATATGTTGCACACATAACAACCTCAAGCCATAAGCTATGTGGTAAAGCTTGAATTTTGACCATACACCTCACCATCTCATGAGAGAGTTGCTCTGTCTTTCAAAAACTGCATTCTTGAGGTGTATATAACATTGTACATTGATGTTTTATCCCACATTCAGCCAGAAATGCACCAAAATCAGAAGACATGTCCCTCCCCCTCCCCCCCCGATCAGAATAGAGTGTGCCCATTTTACATGCTGATAGATTTTCAGTCAAAAGCAAAAACTGTTTGAAGAACATAAACACTTTGGACTTTGATTTCAACGGATACACCCATGTGTGCTTGTAAAAATCATCAATAAAAGTCATGAAGTAAAGGTAGCTCCCAAAAGAAGTTGTCTACATAGGACCATAGACATCATTGTGAACAAGCTGCAATTTTCTAAGTAGCTCTAACTGAAACATCTTTTGGGGAGGAGGAATGCTGAATTTTTCCCAAAATATAGTCTTCATAGACATGTTTACCATGTGCCTCAAGTTTGGGCAAAGAGGACATCATTTCACATTTCTGTAAGCGTAGCAAACTAGCAAAATTTAGATGACCAAAGCGTGCATGTCAAAGATTTACATCTGAGATAGCTTGAGAATCTTGAACTGCACATGCTAAAGCATTAACACTATGAGCTTATATAGCCCACACCATAAAATGCGAAAAGCAATAATAACATTGCCATTTGATAGATCATGGATTGTACACTTGTCATCAACAAATTTGACAAGCAAGCTAATCTTGGATAATACTAAAATGGACAATAGAATTTTCTTGATCCCTTGCACAAATAAAGCATATGATAATGTGAAAGAACTACCAAAATAGTAGTAAGAATGATCTTACCAACTCCCATGACATGATAAGAGGAGTTTTTGGTGTTGGGAAAGATGAATGGACACCTCAAGAAATGTGTTGGTACTGCTAATCCCTGCTTTGTACCTGTCCTCATTCACTTCAGAGTTGTGTTGTGGACCCTCTTAGCTTGCAAATGAAACAAATAAAGTACCTATTTACTTTGGAGATGATGCCTTAACCAATTAGATCAAAATAGATAACTTTGCAATTAACTTGTGACCAAAAACTTTCTATTTTGGTCTTGACACCTGTTAGATATTATGCTCAGTACTCACAATATAGTAGCAATTAGGAAAATTCCTTTTGGGTGAATCAAATTAGCTTAGAGAGCTAATGATTCCAAGGTGCAGAGAATGACCAGTGATCACTTCGAGGTGCTTTTCTCCCAATTTTCTAAATGAAATTGCTTCAAAATTAGACATCATGTAGTAGACTTAGAGTTTTTTTTTTAATATAAAGGAAGTTTGGCATTAGCCTACTCTCCCGGACTTGAATTAAATAAAGAAAAGTATAAGAGAAGAGGACTAGTGCCCACGGGACCCCCCAAATCCCACAAAACAGGGGAAGCTTTTACAGAGCTTAGATGGCATTACAAAGAAGGTTAATCACCCTCTCATCATCCTCATGTGGGGCCCACTTGGGTTTAAGCTTTTTATTGATCAAAAGGAGTACTTGATGATGCCTGAAGGGGGGGATTTCTTACAGTTAACAATCCTTTTGCCAAGGAGGAACAACGATTTCTCAATTGACCACTCTTTGGGGGAGTCACCGAAGTTGATAGCACATCTTTCCCGCCAGATTTTCCATAGGACCTCCCCTCTGATGGCGTTCCAGAGAGTCGTGGAGTAGTCGATCGCTTCTCCCAGTAGGGCTTGCTGCCAACTGAGAAATTTCTGAAGTCTAATTTTCTTTCCAACCGTCTACCAGAGTCTATTGGAGTTGGGGCAGGTAAAGAAGATGTGTGAAACATCTTCGATAGACCGATGGCAATGTTTGCACTAGGGAGGAATCCCACAAAATTTGCTAGCCTTAAGGTTGGTCCAGATTCCATGATGAAGAATTTGCCATAAGAGGACAGACTTTTTGATTTCTATGAGGGGGTGCCAGATAGCCATGAACTTCATGTCCCACCGAAGCCGTGTCCATGACAGGCACCACTTCTTGTTGAGGTTGACTTGACAGTCAATCGTTTCTTTGATGTTCGGGATTTTTGATAGGCTATTCCCATTGTGCCATTTGATACCAAGCGAGCTAGACGTGTCATGTCCCATGAGAAGGCGAACTTTGTGTCGGTCCCAAGCGAGACATCTGCTTTGCAAAGTGTTCCATTCTTCGTACGAAATGTTGACGCAAGGGTCAATATCCTCGAAGTTGATCCAGTGGTTGGTGTCTTGTTTCCAGAGATGTTTCCATTTTTGAAGCCTTTGTTCCATAACTTCTTGGCATTTTGAATGTTCCAAGATTCCACACTCCGGATGCCATAGATTGGAAACCAGATAGAGTCGTTTTGTCTGATACCGGCAGTCCACTTCCAGTCTTCACTTATTCTTGTGTAGCTTTTGACTCTATTCCAACTCTTCCATAGGGAGCACACGAGATTTGAGCCTTTCGAGAAGACAAGGATCGGGGAAAATAGCAAGGTCAAGATGATTCTTCCAATTCAGGTAACCCATGAAAGCCAACTCATTCTTGTTTCTGAAGATCAGCTTGGCCCAAGAGGCCTCCCCATTGCACCAAGCCTTAATCATCCATTTGGCCACCAGTTTGTTAGCCAAGCACCCAATGTCCAAGATACCAAGTCCCCCACTATCTCTATGGCTGGTGCAAATGGACCACTTGATTTTAGGCACCCCCCTCCTATTGTGGTCGCCCGTCCAAAGGAAGTTTCTACAAATACTATCCAGCTTGGACAGATCTTGCTCTTTCGATCTCCAACAAGAAAGGAAATAAATGGTAGATGATAAAAGGAACGTGTTGATAACCATAGCACGACCAGCAAGATTGATTTGCATACCTCTCCAATCCTTAAAAGTAGACTTAGAGTTGGTTCCAACAAGCTGTAGATCATTGAAAATGATGGAGGGATCACTGAGATATGAGCATTACAAGCAGACTGTTCTGAATGAATATAGCAGAGAAGGAGATGAACATGATCAATGATATAATGTATTATTTAACAATTTTATACATGATCTTTGGCATGAACATGATGTGCAATGATGGTGATAGGAGTAAGCTATAGTGTAAGCCTCTCAACTTCAAAAAATGATCTACAATATGTTCAGAAAATGGGGGTACAATGGCAGTGAGACTTCAAGCTACTTTTATTGTGACTCTTTTCCAATTTGAATTTGAAATTCAAATAGAGCTCCACCTAAAAGATCTTCCTTTAAATGAGGAGATATTCTCTCATGACAAAAATCGTACCATAAAGTTGTCCTAACTCCACAAGTTTAGTGGCTTTACAAGATTCTTCTAAGTCAAATGACTTTTACAATAGTTATTGGTCAAAACTCAAAACCAATGGCTCATATGATCCTTCTAATGTTTGCACAAAAGAACTCCTTCAATGCTTAGCCAAGTGTGAAGGCTTGGCATTTGCACCAACATTTGGCACATGTGATATTATTCCTTGTAGGGGCAGGCTCAAGTGAAAACTCCACTATGAGGTAATATGTTTTGGTTGCCCCACTATCAAAGTACCAAACATCTGAGTCTACTACAAACATGCATTGCTCATGAAAAGATGGGTCATAATTGCAAACAACAATAAATACCCATTCTTCATTCTACACAAGATTAGTAGACTCTATTTTAGGTCTAGAGGCCTCTACAACAACCATTCCAACCTCTTTTTTCTTTGCCTCTTTGAACTTTTTTTCCGTTTCTATTTTTTTTACCCTTCTGATTAACTAAGAAATCTTGATTTACTACTTGCATAATAGACCTGTTTTTCCTAGACTAATTGTTGCATAAATCATGGGTTATGTTTCTTGGATTTAACCCTTGAGGTTTTATTTCATAGAAGTCTCAAATTGAAGGGTTTGTTACCTTAGGAAATTAACCTAAGGGAATAAAACCTTATTCTTGGGAGAAGCTTCTCCCAAGCGACACCTTGACTTGTAAGTGACTTCAATTGAAATAGAAGCCATGTGATTCTCTTTGGAAAGTATCCACATGAAGGACACTTGGAAGGACACATGGCTAAAAATTAAGACATACAACTCTTGGACCTTTGGTATATATATGGGTGGAGTTGGATGGGTGGATACGTACTCACTCACTCTCTGGTGGATGCTATACTCTAGGAAGAAGTTTTCACAACAGTGGTAATCAGAGCCAAGCTCTTTTTGAAGTACTTGTAGTGTTTTCTTGATTCATGTGCAGGCAATCTACTAGAGGCTATAGTAAAGTTCGAAACTGCTGAGTAACTGTGTCACGAAGTCTTCAGTAACTGTGTTGTTACTTTTTCGGTTGAAATTCGTGCCTGCTCTGAATACTGCCACCGAAAGCCTAAAGATGGTACCTACCCAACCTCCAGGTAGGTAAGGACTCAATAAATTAATGATTTGAAGATTCTCCAGTAGACAGATGAAGCCCAGTCCCCATGCGTGCTTTCAAAGAGACGGTTACTGTCAACTCAAGATTCAATTAAATGCACCGTCGAGTAGAATCTGGAGCCAGAATAGTCGCGTGCAGCCTTTGATGGTCATAGATTCAGAGTACAAACTAAAAGTAAATTCAAAGACCACCCTCTCTCACATTTAATGCCCCCTATGAGCGGCCGTGAATCTTTGTTCAAGGCGGCCAGACGGACAGGAGATCCCCCCTCATTCTCCACGTATTACATCCCCCTCGTCCTTCCTTCAAGGCGGCCAGACGGCCAGGCGTGACTCACAATAACAACCGGCCGATCCTGTACGTATGAAGCAGAGAGAAAAGGTGAAAGACATCTTCACACGGTGGCATCTAGATCTTGAATCCGTGATGTCATTTAGGAGGGATATCTCCACCCAGAATTTGAAGGACGATCGACTGCGTTCTCCTCGTGTTGCTCATGGGAAGCTCGAAACTTATGGACCCACTGCATACTCATTAGCTCAGAGAAGTACAAGCCTGATTTTGCAAAAAGAATATCGTAAAGGGAGCCGATAGGACCTCCCCATAATTATCCACGTGTACATACCTGTTGAGCTACGTACAGAACAGTGTCCAGACTCAAGGATTCTTGCCCATGCCTGCCTAAACGACTTTCGAGCTACACACGTGCTGAAGTGCTACCCACGCAAGATAAGGCCGATTGACGAACACCAATCAAGTACACATCGGTCGGAAGAACGAGCAACAGAGGATTAAAGACTGAAGAGCCCAAGAAAGTTCAACGAGAGAGAGAGAGAGAGAGAGAGAGAGCCAACTGGTAACGGACCTGTCCTTGCTCCTGAGTCCCCATTGCCCACGGGCCTTTGCCTAGTTCAGTTTTCACTGCCTAGTGCCTCTCGGTACATACAACAGGTAAATTGGTAATGTATATACTATACATAATACATTGTACAATCATCAATGTACATGTTCAAAACACATGTCACAAACATATTATATACATACATATGACATAAATACATAATACATATGCAAACATTTCACACACACACACGTGTCACACATGTCACAAACACATATATATACACAAAGACACATACACTGTAGTATGTACATACCACATGTCACATATGTTCAATCGAAGTAGTGAATCGTCCAAGGCAGCCCAAGGCGACCTACAACTAGAAGTTGATATCAAAGAAAATTCGGGGAAGTACTGGATTTAATTTTCATCTATTTTCCTTCAGTATTAGAAATGGCATTTTCTTATTTCTAGTTGATTCCAACTATTCACTGAAATATGGGGGATTCCTACGCAAGTAACATGTTATTAGACATTCCTAGGCAGGAAGAGGATTATGCACCGTAGGAAGGGGGTACCTGCCCAAAGGGGTTCCTTGTCTGTTCGACCAAGGAACCCATCATCTAGTAAGGGAACTGATGCCCCTTTACCCTTGCATAGTAATGTATCTTTAAAAAATAAAGATAATGAAGTAAATCCTCTTTCATACTGCCATTAAGTCTAGAAGCTTGTCTTTTGCAAAAGACTTAAAACCACCTCAATTTTCAAGGGAAGATAAAGACCGAAACAAAGATGCAATGACATTTTTAGAAAAATGGCAAGACTTGCATCAGTTGAAAAACACCCCTGAAGCTTATCAAATCTTAGAAACAAGTTTATCACTTGGACCTAAGGCTTATAAGTGGTGGATGAGCTTCAAGGAGGCTCAAAGAATCCTAGAAACTTGGAATCAATTTGAAGAATTCTTCAAAAAAGAATTCTTACCAAAAAATGAGGATGAAAGAAACTGGGAAGAATGGGACATAGTCCTATAGAGAGGACGTCCCCTTTCTCTATATATTTCTCATTATCGAGAAATGTTACTTAAATTGCAAAACCTAGATGACTTTCATAAGGTAAGAGGTTTCATCCGTGGTCTCGACAAGCAAGTCAAACATGAAGTGAAAAGAAGTGCTTCAAAAAGTTTAGAAGATGCTATTAAGTTAGCACACATCTATGAAGATCATGCTAAAACTGGAACACAACCACTTCATCTTGTCGGAGATAATAAAAAATTTAAACCGGGTAAAAGAAATCTAGGCACATTCAAAAAAGACGACTTTAAAACCCCTAGACCTTCACGACCTAGGCTAGACCCTGAGGTTTGGGAAAAAGCAAAAAATGAGAATCTTTGCTTTAAGTGCCTTAAGCCAGGACATCTTAGTAAGAATTGCATGACTAGGGGACAACAAAAAGCCACCCCTGAAATAAGAGGGAAAGAAAAGACAGGAATACACTTAGTCCAAACATTGAATCTCGAAAATAGTAAAGTTTGGAAAAAAGTGGAAGTCCTTCACGAAGATGACAAGCATCAGTGTTGTTTGTCTGACTCAATGTGGGTCCAAAACCAGTTTGGACCTCATGACTTGGTCAAACTTCATGCTTGTATAAGTGGTGAAAAGGCTAGAGTCATGATAGACGACTCGGCCACCCACAATTTCCTAAACTACTCACTGGTGAAGAGATTAAAGTTGCCCCAGCAAAAGTCACCTCATCAGTATGTTGTATCTATGATGCAGGGTCAAGACAAGAAAGTCTGGGATACTATGATCTGTAACCTCGAAATAGAATTTCAAGGTTATAAAGATAAATTAGACTTTCAGATCATGCACATGGAAAGAACGGATGTGGTTTTGGGTAGAGAATGGCTTTGGGGTTTAGGGAAAACACTTAAAAGAAGCTATCAGCTGAATACTTTGGAATTTGAGAGAAATGGAATCCGTTATCGAATTCAAGGAGAACATGATGTGCCTAGTACTCCTTTGATTTCTAGCATGGAGTTGAAAAAACTTGTAAATACTCAAAAAACGGAAGTTTTCATGATACTTCCAACTTATGTAAACAATATACATAATATGAATCCAGTTTCTTATATCTTGTCTCCCTTATCTGAACATGTAAGGTTTAAATTTAAGTGTTTAATAAATAATTATCGGGATGTCTTTCCAAAAGAACTTCCCCATGGCTTACCTCCTTCTTGTGGGCAAGTCGACCATGCTATAGACTTGCTCCTAGGAACTAAGCCTATATGTAAATCCCCTTATAGACTCCCTTTTTCCCAGCAGGCTGAAGTAGAAAAGCAGTTAAATGAATACCTAGTTAAGGGATTCATTCAACCTAGTCTTTCACCCTGGGCAGCACCCATTCTTTTGGTCAAGAAAAAGATGGATCAATGAGACTATGCATTGACTATCGAGCCTTGAATAAAGTTGCGATCAATAATGAATATCCAATGCCCCGAATTGATGATTTATTTGATCAATTAAAAGGAGCTAAGATATTCAAAACTTGATCTTCGTCAAGGATATCATCAAATTAGAATTAAATATGAAGATGTTTCTAAAACAGCTTTCAGAACTAAATACGGGCATTTTGAGTTTTTAGTCATGCCTTTTGGACTAACAAATGCCCCAGCCACGTTCATGACACTAATGAACACTATATTAAGCCCTTATTTGGGAAAGTTTGTAGTTGATTTTCTTGATGATATTCTTGTCTATAGTCAAGATGCAGCCTCTCATTTAGAACATTTGGAAAAAGTTTTCCAAGTTCTAAGAGAAAATAAATTATTCGAAAAAGAAGATAAATGTGAATTCTTTTCATCAGAAATCAGATATCTTGGACACATTATATCTGAAAAAGGGATTCAAGTAGATCCTGATAAGGTCCAAGTTATTCTTAACTGGACTCACCCTAAAATTATTACAGAACTTCAAAGTTTTTTAGTGTTAGAAGGATACTATAGAAAATTTGTACTCAACTTTGCAAAAATCTCAACCCCTTTATTTGAGAAATTAAAGAGTAAACCCAAAATCCTCACTTGGGAGAAGGAACAGGCTGAAAGTATGGAAATACTTAAAAGAGCCTTAGCTTTGGCCTCGGTTCTACAGATAGTAGATCCAAATGAACCCTTTATAGTTGAAACAGATGCTAGTGATCTAGGAATAGGAGCTGTGTTGATTCAAAATGGTCAACCAATTGCTTTTGAAAGCCAAAAGCTAAATTCAGCTCAAAGAAATTATTCTACCTATGAAAAAGAGCTTTATGCAATTGTGCATGCTCTGAAAAAATGGAGACATTACGTGTTTGGCGCCAAAGTAACTATAGCTTTTGATCAAGCAAGTATTAAATGGTTTGCAAACCAATCCGAATTATCAGGTAGAAAATCTAGATGGGTCGAATTACTCCAAGAATTTGATTATGAACTCAGATATAGAAAGGGAAAATTTAATATTGTGGCAGATGCATTAAGGAGGATGCGCATGTTAAATTCTTTGAGTTTCATACAAATTTCCAATGAGTTTGTAACACTCATGAAGGGCAAGTACCAAGAAGATACTAGTTTTAGCGAAGCCTGGAAGAAGGTTTCTACTCCAAATACAAACTTATCAAAGGAAGATAAGTTTAAGCATTACAGTATTCAAGATGAATATCTGTTATACAAGGGAAAGATCTGTGTTCCTTGTAATTCCGAACTTAGAAGAAAAGTTTTGTTTGAATGTCATGATGCCCCAAGTGCAGGACATCTTGGAATCAACAAAACTTATGAATTAGTAAAAAGGCAGTTTTACTGGCCTAGTATACATAAAGATGTACATAATTATGTACTTAGATGCACCAAGTGCCAAGTTAACAAAGCTAAAAAGTTTAAGATAGGGGGTTTGTTGCATCCCTTAGAAATTCCAAATGGAAAATGGGAAAGTATTTCCATGGATTTCATTACAGGCTTGCCACGTACTCCTAAAGGTCATGATGTTGTTTGGGTCATAGTTGACCGATTGACCAAAATGGCTCGTTTCTTACCTACTCGAACTACAGTAAAAACTCCAGAATTGGCTAAACTATTCATAGAACAACTGTATAGACTCTATGGATTACCTCAAGACATAGTGTTTGATAGAGATAGAAAATTCACTAGTCACTTATGGAGAGCTGTATTCAGTCGGTTAGAAACTAAGCTTAATTTGAGTACTGCTGAACATCCTCAAACGGATGGTCAAACCAAAAGAGTCAATCAAATACTTGAAGAAATGTTACGAACATATGTATCTTCTACCCAAACTAACTTGGAAGACTATTTACCAATAATAGAATTTGCTTACAATAGTGCAAAGCATTCTGCAATGGAATATAGTCCTTTTATGTTAATGTATGGGTTTCAACCTAGAGCACCCTATGCAGTTGGACTTCAAAATGAAAAGTCCAAGCAGCAAAAGATTTCTTAGAAGATATGAACTTTAAGCTAAAACTAGCCAAGGAAAACCTGAGGAAAGCGTAGGATAGAGCTAAATCTTTTAGCGACCCTAAAAGGTGAGATGTTTCCTTTTAGGTTGGTGAATTAGTATATCTTAAAGTTCCTGAGAAATCTGAAACATTAAAAACACGACCTTGTCCTAAACTCTCTCCGAGATTCTGTGGCCCTTTTAAGGTTCTTAAAAGAATAGGGACTTTGGCTTACGAGTTGGAACTCCCTGAAGATTGTTTACTTCATCCAGTATTCCATGTAAGTCGATTAAAAAGAAAATTGGCTGAACAAGACAATCTTGTATCTCCGGATAAAATCATTTAGCCAATCTCCCTTCTTAACATCCCTCATGAACCTGAGAGAATACTACGCACTCAAGATAAGAAAACAAGAAATCATCTATATAAAGAGTGCCTAGTTAGATGGAGGGATGGAATTGAAGAAAGTGCCACTTGGGAACGAGTAAGTTCCATAAATAAAATATTTCCCTCTTTTTTAACTATGAGTTAAAAACGAGGAAAGTATCTTTTGAGAGCGAGTCCATGATCAAAAGAAGTAAATCATGGTGCACGGGGGAATACTCCACATAATATAACCAAAACACATTTTTGAGGACGAAAATGTTAAAGGGGGGAAGAATGTTGCATAGACCATGGGTTATGTTTCTTGGATTTAACCCTTGAGGCTTTATTTCATAGAAGTCTCAAATTGAAGGGTTTGTTACCTTAGGAAATTAACCTAAGGGAATAAAACCTTAGTCTTGGGAGAAGCTTCTCCCAAGTGACACCTTGACTTGTACGTGACTTCAATTGAAATAGAAGCCATGTGATTCTCTTTGGAAAGTATCCACATGAAGGAAACTTGGAAGGAAACATGGCTAAAAATTAAGACATGCAACTCTTGGACCTTTGGTATATATATGGGTGGAGTTGGATGGGTGGATACATACTCACTCACTCTCTGGTGGATGCTATACTCTAGGAGGAAGTTTTCACAACACTAATCTTCCTACAACAAAATAGAGACTAACTCCTCAAATGTTAAGGCATTTGGATTGCCTTTCATCATCAATCAAAGAGTAGAAGCAAAACTCTGATATGAATCTCAAAGACCATTAAGAACGGTCTGCACAAGTGAACTATCTGGCAAGACTTCATCTATAGAAATCAACTTCTCTTTCAAATCTTTGATCTTTGTCAAAAAACTATCCATGGAATCTCCTTCATCCATATGCTCACCCTCCAATTGTTTTCGGAGACGAGCCTCATTTCTTGCATGCTACAAAGTGGTAAGTGTATTCCAGGCATCCTTTGCTATTTTGCAAAAATGAATATGAGGGATAATGGCACGTTTGATAGACAAAGCTATCAATGCATGTGCTTGAGCACTTTGCCGTCCCAAAGAAGTTGCTCTATAGTAGCTGAAGCAACACGAACAAGAATTTGAAGATTGTCATCTTCAACACCATCTGCATCACCTTCAATAACTATATTTGCAAGTGTAGTAGGTCATCTTTCAACACCCTGTGGATATTCCACACTCCTTTTTCCACCAATACATGATGCATCATATATGCCCATAATGGGTAATTAATGTCATCCAACTTGTCCTCAACAGCCAACATATGCAATATATCATTGCTTTCAACCATGGCCGCTAACTAAAATACCTTGATGCAAAAGAAAAATGGTTGTACCTCAAAAAGTTGGATAGAACTACCCTATTGAGCTTTGCTAAACATGTAGCAAACTTCGAGCCACTTGTATTGGCGAATAGAAACCTCTATATATGTTTGGCACAAAAGGATGAAATTGACTAGACAAGCACTGTGATAGTGTATTCGGAGGCCAAAACGAGCTCATATCAAAATTTCAATGCCACAAAGTAAAACACTTTTGAACTAATAATCACCCTTACTATTTTGATCAATTTTTGTGTGATTTTGAGATTCTGGCCGGAGGGGTGTCGATGATGCCCTAGATGAAGCAGTGGCCTACTTTGATACCAATTGTTGGAGTTTAAGGTCTATGGAAGCACATGAGCAACACAAGGAATAAGAAGAAGCTTGGAGCACAATACACAATACTGAATGTATTACCAAGAGAATGTACAAAGATAAGTGACCCGTTATGGTTATAGACGTATATACAAGCCAGGGAAAAAACCTCCTAAGGAGGGAAAAAAGTGCCTCGATGGTCCTAAGTTTGTTGAAACACATAACTACCGAAATATATCAACAACATTTTGTTGCCTCTTTTTATAGATGGACAATCAAGTGCTAGTCCAAATGAGGTGATTTTCTGCATGCTTAACATATAAGGTGTTCTTAGGTGGACAATACTCAAAACCATGTGCTAGCAAGTAGGCATGTGGTTCTTGCTTCAAACCGTATAATGCCTTTTTTAACATCCGCACTTTGTTTTCATGCCCTTTTTGCACAGAACCATGGGGTTGGGAAACATACACTTCTTCATGGAAATCACCATTCAGAAATGTGGTTTTAAGGTCCAACTGATGTACATTCCAACCATGATGAGCTGTAAGTGCACAAATGCTATGAAAAATGGTCATTTGGCATGTGGAAGCAAAGATCCCATCAGAATCAATGCCTCTCTCTTGAGCATAACCTTCAGCAACAAGCCTAGCCTTATACATATCAATTGTTCCATCAAGCTTATGTTTCAGCTTGTATACACATTTAGTGTCAATGGCCTTTTTTCTTGGAGTAAAATCACATAAAGACCAAGTACCATTCTTCATAATAGCATCATATTTTGATTTCATATTAGCCATCCAATTTTCTAAATCTTTTGCTTCATCAAAAGAAATAGGCTCATTCTCATCATAAAGACTAGAGGAATCCACTGCATAGAAATTTGATGCAGAAAAAGCACAATGAGAGCCTGAATGGGTATGATATGACAAAGGTGCATCTAAGTTTCTATCTCTCAAAATTTGCACTAGCCATTTAGGCATAGTTTTATCCTCTTCTATGACAATCATCTCATCCATAAGTGCATCATGTAAATCTGCATAAAAAATGGAATGATTTGCATCATCATTTGGAACTTGTAAAGGTTGAGAAATTACCTCATTTGGACCAGCACTTGACTGTCTACCTATAAAAAGAGGCAACAAAGTTTCATACACAACCTTCGAGCTAACTCATGTCCCCTTTGTATATGAAAGTAATGGCTCAATTGCATCTTCCACAAAAACAACATCATGACTAACCAAAATGTGTTTAGTATGTGGATGATATAGACAATGGCCTTTGCGTTCCAAATTGTATCCAACAAAAATATATTTCACTTCTTCATCATCTAGCTTTTTGTGCTACTGTTCAAGCACTAATGCATATGCGAGACAACCAAAGACATGCACATGAGCAACATATGATTTGTAACCATGTCAAGCCTCATATGGAATGATTGATTGAAGTGCTTTGGTGGGACACCTATTAAGTACATATGTTGCAAACATAACAACCTCAAGTCAAAAGTTATGTGGTGAAGCTTGACTTTTGACCATACACCTCACCATTTCCATGAGAGACCTATTCTTTCTTTCAAAAACTCCACTTTGTTGAGGTGTGTACAACACCATATATTGATGTTTTATCCCACGCTTAGCTATAAATACATTAAAACCAAAAGACATGTATTTCCTCCCTCAATCAGAATGGAGGGTGTCCAATTCACATGTTGATAGTTTTTTGGCCATGAACAAGAACTGTTTAAATCACATAAACAGTTTGGACTTTGCTTTCAATGGATACGCCCATACATGCTTGACGAATTCATCAATAAAAGTCATGAAATACGGGTAGTTCCCAAATGAAGGTGTTTGCATAGGACCACAAACATCACTATGAACAACCTACAATTTATCAGAAGCTCAAATTGAACCATCTTTTGAGAAGGATGAGTGCTTCATTTTGCTCAAAATATAGCCTTTAGAGATAGTTTGACAAAATGCCTCAAGTTTGGGTAGAGAGGACACCATTTCAAATTTCTACAAGACAAGCAAAGTAGCAAAATTCAAATGACCAAAGTGTGCATGCCAAAGCTTTGCATATGAGATAGCCTAATAAACTTGAACTACACATATTGAATCATTCACATATTTTGTATAGTATAACCAAAAATCCTTTTTAAATGCCGATCGCGCGAGCTTCACACAGAGATGTTCTGGTTTTTCGACCACCCTAGTATACCGAAACATCCTTTTTTAATGCCGATCGCGTGAGCTTCACACAGAGATGTTCTGGTTTTTCGACCACCCGACCGTCGAGCTCTACAAGACTCTTTTTATGAAGTACTCACATATTCCCTACTTGAGCCTCTCTCTCTATATGAGATAATCATCTCCCTTCTTCTACCCATCATATAAGACAATGCTCCTCATGGAGCCATGTGGCACAAAGCCATAATATGCCATTTCCTTCCCCTTGAAAACATGTTCGTCCTCGAAAATGTAAATGAAATGTCTGTGATGGTAGAAGAAAGTGCTCGGACTCCCCTGAACCCCATGTACTCTATGTACATGGTCATCTCTGTGTGTTGTTTCCCCATATCCTTCCCCTTAAGAAGTCTCATATGAGATCATCTCAAAGGTGGGAAACCGTCTGAGTGGTGCCTACTATCTCCGATGTACACTCCACCTCCAAACTATCACTCCCATAATATACAACATCATCCAAATGACCTAAGTCCATATGATGTATCCTCCTTGGAGCAATAGCATGTAAAGTAAGTGTAAAAGTGCCAAGCTTATAGGCTTGACCATGCGATAGTGGAGATAATAAACCATAGAAAACTATGAAATATAGAACAAAGTCCCATAACAAGTGACTCCAAACCCATCTAAGACTAAATGATAGATTGCCCTCATAACACTCCATGTCTTCCTAACCTTGAGTGTAATCACAAGTAATAGTTTAATCTAAACTACCTTGTGAACTATGAAAATCCATCATCTAGCTCATGGTAGTAAAATGCAACCTCTACATTTCACCAACCAAGAAGTCTCTGGTTTGTCATCCTTTATCATTGGACTAAGTTCTATTGGAAGAGCATCTATTGGCACTGGTGCAAACTCAAAAATATTCTCTTCCCTTTAGTTTGCCATATGAATGCAAAAGCATTCCCTTTAAGATTCAGATAATCCCTAAGTACCCATCCTCCTAACTGATGTTTACTCATCATACTCATGATGTAACACCAATTAAAAGTTTGGTACCCCAATAGGTTAGATATATCCCTATCTCCTAGAAACCCAAAGAGAGAAGTCATAACTCTACTCCCAATCTAACGAATGTCAATAACTAGATCATCTCATCTAGTTAAAGACTATCACTAGAGTAACATAACCACTTCTCTCAAGAGTCTTCGGTGAGAATCAATGTAACCATCATGATTAACTGATCTCCCTCTTGTCTTTGATAGAAGAGTGCCACTCCTATTTAGACAATCTAATCCAGAGAAAGTGAAACTCTCTCTCTAATCTCATCTAAGGAAAAAAGCTCTGGTAGTGGAATCTATTCCACTTTCCCTTTCCCTTTGGAAGTGACTCTTTTGAATCCATTTGCTCTACTCATCCATAACTGGAAATAACATATTTGCTACTCTCTAAAGTTTACAAGTAAGACTCTTGTGAAGATAAGTAAATCTTCACTACTTTGGAGAATATCTATGTATCTCCCGTACCTGTATGCAACTTCCTATAACTTATAGGATTGCTTGTGCACATTACTAATGATGAAGGTGTAGCTCCTTCCCTTAGCAATCCTATAGTCTAAATCCATAAGGATTATGAGTAGGAATCCTGTTGCTACTGAAGTTGCCTGATGTATAATACTCTGATGGTACTAAGTCCATCAAATACATGCTTATAAGCATGCCTAAAACTTACTGATGTTTGCAGGCAGGCATGTTACCATGTCATAACCTTCTTACCTGAAGGCAAGTGTGTATATAACGCCATACAGTGGGAAAAATTTCGACAGCATTTCCCCGGGAGATGGAATCCCTAAAAATTTATACCATAAGCTCAGTGGCACTCAGGCCACCCAAAAACATAGGGCTTGACAGGCCCATGACATGCACGCCATAAACTTATATATGGACTCCATAACCTGCAAAAACATAAAAGCAATTGCTAGCAACCATTCTCTGTGTTGCATAGCCATATAGTTTCTGTATTCCTCTTTCCTGCAAACAATCAAAAAGTATACTTCTCGTCTGTCGATCCATACTTTAAGAATTTAAACAATGATCAACATTTGATGTATGCAATTCACTTTATGCATGTACATACAGAACATGCCATAACATATGTAAACTGCCTGAAGCATAAAGCATACGTCCCTGAGTGGTTTAGTTTTGAAATTGCATGCATCCAATCCTTCTCGACGATCTTCAAGACCTCTGCACCTTCCTCCTAAAATCCTAATACAAACTTTGAAGTGTCTGAAAACATCGGATCACTTCCCAAAACATAACGCATGGTCAGTTGATTACAAAAATAATGCAAATTTAGTTAAAAAATACATTAGTAATCCTTCTTTAGACCTGCAAAAATCATTTTAGGACCTGAAAATGTTCATAAATTGAAATATATAGCATGTGCAAAGAAATCGAAGTGAAATTACTCAAATTGCCTTCCAGGTTTGAAAGATATGGCTCCCGGAAGGTAGTCGCCAAAAATTGTTCAGACCCTGAGGACCTGTTCAGACCTACAAAAATACTTATTTTCCAAAATTTCTTTTAATAAATTGAAAGTAGACCTTGTGCTCTTCGAAAGGAGCCATAGCACGTCCAATTTGGAGTTTTCTAGCCCAAGATATGGCCATTCCAAGTGGGACATGCCAAACTAGTGGACTGTTGGAGGGGCTGGAAAAAGTGAGAAAAAGTGATTTTTTGGGGTGCCCAAAAGCATTCTTCATCAAGAAAATCTTAAAATTCTCTCCATATACTCAGAGAGTGGTATATGAAGATGCTTGGGCCTATCTTCACCTTTCCAAATCCTCCCTTGATGCATGGCAATTTGCTCCCCAAAAGAGGCCCAAATCAAGATTTTTACTTTTATGCAAAAACTTAAATGGGAGCTTTTAGCAAGCTTCTAATCCATCCTAATATGGATTTTTCTTGAATTTTCTTAATCTCCATGGTAATACATACACCAATAATTATGTATGTATACTCTAATCCATGGAAAACTTGTTAAATGGTTTTTTTTTCTTACTCCCAAAAGTGGAGTTGGGCTAAAATTAACACCTGAATTTTTTTCCAAAAGTGCGGGAAGGGGGTCTTTGAGGAAGTAAAATTCCTCCTTAACTTATCATTTTGATAAATCTAATGATTCGTCTAAGAAGTCCACACACCATACTCTCAGTATATATACTTTTTTCCATCCATCCATAGCTATCGCACCTCTTTTTCCCTCTTCCAAAATGGGAATTTCTTAGATTCAGGTGCTGAAATTTTTTCTCAAACAGTGATGGAAGGGGGTTTTGTGGAGCTTCAAACTCCCATCATACTGAGATAATCTTTAAATTTCTTGATTGTATATGAATTTCCATACACTGTACTATATGTATGCATGGTTTTTTCCATAAATCCATGAAAAAATACCTCTTCATATCCCTTTCCCAAAATGGCTACTTATCCAAAATAGCTCCTGAAATTTATGTAAAAAATCATGAAAATAGAGTATTTTGGAGATACCCTAAACCTGGCCTTCTTATATTTAGAGGGAATCATTGACCCTAGATGAGAGTATATACCTCATACTCTCCGTACATGTGATTTCCCTCAAAAATTTTGGCCCGTTAGCGCTTCATTATCGTTATTAAAAATA
The DNA here is from genome assembly GCA_020310875.1 of Ceratopteris richardii. Taxonomy (NCBI): domain Eukaryota; kingdom Viridiplantae; phylum Streptophyta; class Polypodiopsida; order Polypodiales; family Pteridaceae; genus Ceratopteris; species Ceratopteris richardii. The sequence goes on from CM035409.1 coordinate 50,009,395, forward strand.
AAGATTTTACTGAAATTCAAAAACACTCAAACCTAAAAATGAGGCCATAACTCCTCCTTGCTATAATCACATAGGATGCCATAAAGGTTCTTATCTTCCATAGAGTAGAGTGTCATCTTCTACCTTTGCTCATTACCTTCATGATCGTCTAGTCCCTTTCACATCTGTGAGTGGAAGAAACCATCCGAAGCTTTCCTTTTTTGCTTCTTGGATAATAGAATCTTGGACAATCTCTATGGTGGCATGGACGCTTCACCTCTTCAAAAGAAGAGTAAGAACACGGGTCTTTTATGCTCTTCTCCTTGATGTCATGAGCAGCAATCTATTGATCAATCATAGGAAATACTGCTATAATCTAGTCATCAAGGATGTATGGCGGGCTGGATAGTGTAGGCGCTTCCTTTCCTGATGGTGTGGGCTCAAATCCCACGGAGCGCAGCAGCAAGATGGATCTCACAGCTCTCATACCAGTATAATGAAACATCCTTTTTAAATGCCGATCGCACGAGCTTCACACAGAGATGTTTTGGTTTTTCGACCACCCTAGTATAACGAAACATCCTATTTTAATGCCAATCGCGCAAGCTTCACACAGAGATGTTCTGGTTTTTTGACCACCCGCCGAGCTCTACAAGACTCTTTTTATGAAGTACTCACATATTCCCTACTTGAGCCTCTCTCTCTATATGAGATAATCATCTCCCTTCTTCTACCCATCATATAAGACAATGCTCCTCATGGAGCCATGTGGCACAAAGCCATAATATGACATATAGTCTATGATATGATACAACCCATGACATGAAATGTGAGAAACAATAATAACATCACCATTTGAGAGATCCTAGACTGCACATCTATCATCAACAAATTTGATGACCAAGTCACTCTTAACTAATGTTGAAACCAATAAATTTTTTTTCTTGATGCTTGACACACATAAAACATTTGAAAATGTAAAAGAACTTCCATTAGGAGTAGTCAAGATGATCTTAGCAATTCCCATTATATGATAATAGGAGTTGTTAGGAGCATAACTGGAAGAATAGGTCAATGATTGAACTTAAAAAAAAAACGGTCTTGTGAAATGACGTTAGCCCTTTAAAGTGAGGAATAAAAGGGGCCTCATGGGCGCATGAATTCGTTTTTTCAAATTTCAAGCATAATGCAAAAGTAAGTGGAGCAAAATTCGAAAAAAAGAAAAAATAAAATGGCATAATGCAAGAGTAAGTAGAATATCAAAATTCGAAAAAGAAAAAAAAAGGCATGAAAAGTAGTGAATGCTAGATGCATTGTGCCAACACCACTTATTTCGTTACTTATAAAATGCATTCCAAGGTGTCCATCATTGCAGGGACACATGTCTTGGGGTGGGTGGGCTGACGACAATCTTGTCACCATGTTTGAATTATTTTTGGAAGGGTATATTGGTCCATCACAAAATTTGGTGGCCCTTTCGGGATGTATAAAAGTGAGAAAATGAATGGTACAAATTGAATTTGCCGAAATCTAATGATGATGCACATGGTTGCCACCTCGTGTGAAGACATGAGGGATAGTTGAAACGCCACATATGACGTCACTTCGCACTCCATTGATGTCATCCAAATCTAGCCTTAGAAATAGAGGAGGTAAACACCCCAACTCCCCCCCCCCCCCCCAAAAAAAAAAAAAAAAGAAAAAAGAAAAAAGAAAAGAAAAAGAAAAAAAACTATCCCACAAAGCATGGGCAATCGGCATACGGTTAAGGTGATATGACTCAAAAGCAAAACCGTTTTTCAGGTTGCAAAAACCAAAAAGAAAACCACTTGGAAGGTTGACTTATTGGTTGAAAGTATCGATTGACAAATCATGAGTGACTCCTCTTGTCAACTATCAAAGAGAAGGTTAACCTAACTGTCCATATATTGAATATTCTAAAACCACTAGTGGTGACTCCCCATACATCGAAACCACTAAGCATGGTCACTCGCCACAATAATTGTGAAGAGGAAAAACCAAAATAGGTATACTCGATGAATGAAAATAATATACAATTTAAAATAAATATTTATTCATTTATTTCACGTAGTCCGACCTGAAGAATGTGAAGTGATTCTCATTCTTGCACATAAGCTCGTCGGATCTTCCACATACGATGATACCAAAACGAATAATAGATTTTGGTTGCATTTTATGAGGTGCTCAACAATCGTCTAGTCTATTATTCTCCCGAGACGATAAAGATATCCAATAATTGTTCCTATTTAGGATCAGGAAAATGATGACGTCGAATTGACGCTAGTAATGGCCTCCAAATGCGTCAGCATGGACTACAGTGTGCCTATGCTTGGGGCAGGCCTTTTAACGAATGCGGCCTCTTCTTCCACTGTTCTATCCAAGCTGTGCCATCGCCATAGCCGGTCTCTACTATTTCCTCTGTGCTGAGTGCCTCAACTTTCGCCATGGTAAGCGATCAGACATCTGGCACAGGGTCCTAAATGATCGTCTCATAATGCAATCGCTTTTCTTTGTGTGTGTGCGTGCGTGTCTGTGTCCGTGCGTGTTTGAGAGAGAGAGAGAGAGAGAGAGAGAGAGAGAGAGAGAGAGAGAGAGAGAGAGAGAGAGAGAGAGAGAGAGAGAGAGAGAGAGAGAGAGAGAGAGAGAGAGAGAGAGAGAGAGGAACCATGAAGATATCGTCTGTATTGATGTGAATGCGTGTACATATCGCGGTTCTTATTAAAGTTGTATCTTTTGTATTACGGTTCTTATTGAACTTATATCTTTTGTATTACGGT
>CM035409.1:50019671-50227171 GCA_020310875.1 Ceratopteris richardii
GTAGAAACAAATGGAAAGGTACCCAAATATAAAGGATATAATATCAAATGGAAATGTAGTAGAAATGGAATGGAAATAGAGTGACTCCAAGATACAAAAGGGAGATGCACTCGTATTCTCAACGCCCCCTGTAGCTCCATTTTGTAGAGTATGGAGGCTGCTAGGGTGTCAGAGAAAGGTCCACCAAGAATATAGCAGAAGTGGCATGAGCACCAAATAGGAAGTCTCCATGTGGAAATCCATAGCAGCCAAGTGGTATCGACCATGCAGGATCGCCAGGTACTCCATAAGATGTCCCCGAGATGGATCAAGGGGATGCTCCGTAGGTACGCCGCCAACGAGGTACATGAATGGAACACGATGTCACTGGACGAGATCACCTCCATGCGAGATAGGTAGGATGACTCCATGTGGTATGTGGGAACCTCCGAAGCTTTGATAATATCCACCACCAGAAGTGTATCGTCAAGAAGTAGGTCCTTCAAAAATGAAATATAAAGCATGAATCATAAAATCATAGTCACATGGTAGTATTTCTGTATGCTGTAGTCCTCCATGGAGTGTACAAAGTCTTGATGTGTATCGATAGGACCATGAAAGCCCCCTCTATACCGAGAAGCTGCCCCAGAAAATGATCCAATTGAGAGATGAATCCAAGTAGATGCAGGAGTATCTTGTGGTAAATGAAAAGATGCTTGACTCCATGAATGGAAAAGTACATGCTCAAAATGCTTCTATAGACGAGCTGAGTGGACTCTCGAAGATAGGAATGGAAAATGACGAGTCATTGATCCCGGAGTAATGCCCAACTGAAGCTGAGGGGAAAATATAAACCTTCGATGGTATGATACGCGGTGTAGCCATATGAGGTAGAAGCTGAGATTGTATCTTTGATTCCTCTTGCTCCAAAATTGTATCACGATCTGGAAAGTCATGTACAAAGAGAGCATGGTCCACATAGTGTGATTGTTTGAAACTGGAATGATCCCCCTCTGAAGCAAAAATGGGAGGATTCTAAAGGGATGAATACTTAGAGTATTCATCAAAGGTGCAGTCATGGGTTACTGTAACTGAGTGACTCTTTGGGTCGTGGAGTTTGTATGCCTTCTTCCGTTCACTGTAACCGATGAAAATGTACTCCTTAGGCCGATCATCATCATGGCCTTGGACATAGGCATCACTACCAAAGATGCGAAAATAGTTCACACTTTGCTTCTTAAAGTAAGCCTCAAATGGTGTTTGCTTCTTCAAGACATCTGAAACTCCTCTGTTTTGAATATGTACCGCAGTCTGTACTGCGTCACCCCAAAACTTTAGTGGAAGTTGCTTTTGACTAAGCATAACCTTAGCCATTTGGATCACACTTCGAATCTTTTGTAAAGCAATACCTTGTTGAGTATCTTGCATTGCCTTATACTTGATTCCATGTTGCTTCAAGTACTTGGAGAAGTTGTGATTGACAAAGCTATTGTCTCCATCAGATCGGATGAGCTTCAAAGAACTTGGAAAGTCTTCTTGAACTATTTGTATCACTCCTTGAACTTGGAAAGAGCATCCTCTTTATGCTTGATGGAATAAACCCAGGTGTATCTAGTGACATCATCTACTATCAAGAAGAAGTAAATTTGATCCACTAAGAGAAGATGTATGCATAAGTCCATCAATATTAGCATGGACTAATGCTAAGGGTTTAGATGTAGAAATGGATGCATCTATAGGCAAAGGATTAGATATCTGCTTTTCACATGCTTGGCAATTCAATTCCACTTGTGCGATCCTGGGTAGACCTTTGACAAGATGATTGGAAGAGATCTTAGCCAAGCAAGAGGTATGTCTAAATCTGCAATGCCATAAGCTTAAAACTTGAATCTTTGGCCAAGAAACTTGAAAGTTTGTAGAGACCTTTGTCTTCAAAGCCTTGAGCTATCACTTCATTGGATTCACGGTTGATGATTTGAGCTTTGTTGTGATCGAATTGCAACGTCATGTTGCACTTTGTAGTGGCCTTCATTAAGAGAAGGTTCTTACAATTGTTTGATACATAAAGAATATCTTTGAGTGACTTGGTCTCACCTTTTGAGTTAGTGATATGAACTTTGTCTTCCCCTTGAATCTCAATGCACTTGTTGTCTCTGGTATAAACTTGAGCTTTGTGCTCTTCAAAACTCATGAAAGTCATCTTTGTCATTGCACATATGTGATGAAGCACCACTATCAAAAATCCATTCTTTCTTGGGAGTGGATGCGACAAGTGCCTTGTGTTCAGTTGCGAGAAAGAAATCTTCACTTGTGCAGTGAGAGTGGTATTCAGTCTTTGAATTGGACTTAGACTTATCCGTGTTATTCTTCTTGAAGCAATATTTTTCGATGTGACCAGGCTTTGCACAATAATTGCAAGTGAACTTCTTCTTACCTTTGTCTTTTGATCCTTGATCGCCTTTTTATCCTTTAGTCTTATGGAAGGTAACTTTGGCCTTCATGGCTGTTTCTTCGGTAGCTTGGGTCTTTTGTCTAGAGTCATGGAGAAGCAACAATCTTCTAACTTCTTCCCAAACTTGAGCTTTGTGCTCTTCAAACTCATGGAAGTCATCTTTGTCATTTTACATATGTGATGAAGCACCACTATAAAAAATTCATTCTTTCTTGGGAGTAGATGCGACAAGTGCCTTGTATTCAATTGCGAGAAAGAGATCTTCACTTGTGCATTGAGAGTGCTATATGGTCTTTGAATTAGACTTAGACTTATCCTTGTTCTTCTTCTTGAAGCAATATTTTTTGATGTGACGAGGCTTGGCACAAAAATTGCAAGTGAACTTCTTCTTACCTTTGTCGTTTGATGCTTGATCGCCTTTTTCTCCTTTAGTCTTGTGGAAGGTAACTTTGGCCTTCACGACTGTTTCTTTGGTAGCTTGGGTCTTTTGTCTAGGGTCATGGAGAAGCAACAATCTTCTAACTTCTTCCAAAGTGAGTGCTTGACCTCTATTGGATAGAGTGGTCATGAATGTTTCATAGGACCTAGGAAACTTGTCGAGCAATCTTATAGCCATGTGTTCACTTAAAATTTGCCATCCATAAAGTGCTAACTTGCGTTGATAATCTTCTAATTGGGCGATAACTTTTGTGATTGTGTCCTGTGGACGTATAGTGAGATTGTGGAACTCGGCCTCTAGAGTATAAATCTTAGAAGGTGTTTTATCCTCGTATAGATTAACTAGAGTATCCTAAGCTAAATTTGAAGTCTTATATGCAGCGGTGTGACCCTTTGTCAATTCATCACATGTGAGGAGAAGTTGGCCTAATGCTCGCTTGTCTTTTATATTCCATATATTCCAAGATCTTAGATCGCTATCCTTATCCAACTCGTGTTCTGTTCCTTTGACTACATCGCACAACAGGTTTGTATAGAGATAGGCCCTAATTATATCCTTTCATAAGTTATAATTTGTGCCATTTAGTCTTTCATCTTTCGGTATGTATATTGGCGTAAAGGAGAGTAAATATAATTGACTTGAGGACGTGGTGTTTGAGATGTGTGACATTATTGCCGTTGAAATGAAGTTGCCACACTTGCGATAAAAATTGATTCACAAAATTGAGTTTGGGTAGGGGTGGGGGGTTTAGATTAACCCTACACTTGCACCAAAATAAGGTAGGCACCTTGGAGAGGGGGGCTTAGAATAGCCCTACACTGGATAATGTGAGAGAGGCATTTGGAGGGGGGCTTAGAATAGCCCTATGCTTGCATAAAATTTGAGACGAGTCGATGCGAGAGGAGGGCTTAGAGTAGCCCGTTGTGCATCATTCTAACCTTAGAGTAGGCTTAAACTGGAAGAGTTGGTGGGTTGGCTTAGACTAGCCTTCAATCCACGAATGCACATACACACTATTTTCTTCTTATATTTCTGAGTTGTACAAAGATGGCACTCAATTTTGTGAATCAATTTTTATCGTGTGTGGTAACTTTGTTTCATCGGCAATAATGTCAACGATCTCAAACACAACGTCCTCAAGTCAATTATATTTACCCTTCTTTATGCCAATATTCATGTTGAAAGATAAAAGGCTAAATGGCACAAATTACAACCTATGGAAGGATACAATTAGGGCCTATCTCTATACAAACCTTTTGTACGATGTCGTTGAAGGTAAAGAAGGAGAGCCTGACAAGGAAACCAATCTAGGAGCTCGGAATATATGGAATGTAAAAGACAAGCGAGCATTAGGCAAACTTCTCACATGTGATGAATTGACAAAGGATCACATCATTGCATGTAAGACTTCAAAAGAAGCTTGGGATATTCTAGCGAATCTCTATGAGGATGAAACACCTTCTAAGATTTATACTCTAGAGGCCGAATTTTACAATCTCATTATACGTCCACAAGACACCATCACAAAAGTGATAGCCAAATTTGAAGATTATCAACGCAAGTTGGCACTTTGTGGATGACAAATTTCAAGTGAATACATGGCCATTCGGTTACTCAACAAGCTTTCTCGGTCTTATGAGACTTTTGTGACCACTCTATACAATAGAGATCAAGCATTCACTTGGGAAGAAGTTAGAAGATTGTTGCTTCTCCATGATTATAGACAAAAGACCCAAAGCGACCCAAGAAACAACCATGAAGGCTAAAGCCACCACCACAATAATAAAGGACAAAAAGGTAATCAAGAATCGAAGGACAAAGGCAAGAAGAAGTTCACTTGCAATTTTTGTGGTAAGTCTGGCTACATAAAAAAATATTGCTTCAAAAAGAAGAACAAGGATAAGCTAATTCTACTTCAAAGATCGAACATCACACAAGTGAAGATCTCTTTATCACAAGTGAAGACAAGGCACTTGTTGCATCCACTCCCAAGAAAGAATGGATTTTTGATAGTGATGCTTCATCACACAGTGCTGTGACAAAGACGATTTTCATGAGTTTGAAGAGCACAAAGGCCAAGTTTATCTTGGAGATAACAAGTACATTGAGATCCAAGGAAGAGGCAAAGTTCATGTCACTAACTCAAAAAGGTCATGTCACTAACTCAGAAGATGAGAGGAAGTCACTAAAAAATGTTCTTTATGTACCAAGCTTTTGTAAGAACCTTCTCTCAATGAAGGCCATTACAAAGTGCAACTTGACAGTGCGATTCGATCATAACAAGGTTAAAGTCATCGATTGTGAATCCAATGAAGTGATAGCTCAAGGCTTTGAAGACAAAGGTCTCTACAAGCTTTCAAGTTTCAAGTATTAGCTTGTGGCATTGTAGATTTGGATATACCTTTTGCTTAGCTAAGATCACTTCCAATCGTCTTGTCAAGGGTTTATCCAGGATCACACAAGTGGAATTAAACTACCAAGCATGTGCAAAGCAAACAATTGCCTCTTTGCCTATAGAAGCATCCATTTCTGCATCTAAACCCTTAGCATTAGGCCATGCTGATATTTGTGGACCTATTCTCTTAGTGGGTCAATTTACTTCTTCCTGATAGTAGATGACTTCACTAGATACACATGGGTTTATTTCTCAAGCATAAAGAAGATTCCCTTTCCAAGTCCAAGGAGTAGACACAAAAAATTCAAGAAGACTTTCTAAGTTCTTTAAAGATCATCCGATCCGATGGAGACAATAGCTTTGTCAATCAGAATTCCTCCAAGTACTTCAAGCAACACGGAATTAAGTATCAAGCCAAGCAAGATACTCCACAAGGTATTGCCTTACAAAAGATTCGAGGTGTGATCCAGATGGCCAAGGTTATGCTTAGTCAAAAGCAACTTCCACTAAAGTTTTGGGGTGAAGTAGTAGAGACAACAATACATATTTAGAACATAGGATTTTGAGATGTCTTGAAGAACCAAACACCATTTCAATCTTACTTTCAAAAGAAGCCAAGTATGAGCTATTTGTGCGTCTTTGGTAGTGATGCCTATGTGCAAGGCCATGATGATGATCGGCCTAAGCACTACATTGTCATTGGTCACAGTGAACGGAAGAAGTCATACAAACTCTACGACCCAAAGAGTCACTCAGTTACAGTAACCAAAGACTCCACCTCTGATGAATACTCTAAGTATTCATCCCTTTTGGATCCTCCCATTTCTGCTTTAGAGGGGGATCATTACAGTTTCAAACGGTCACGCTATGTGGAGCATGCTCTCTTTGTACATGACTTTCCAGATCACGATACAATTTTGGAGCATGAGAAATCAGAGATACAATCTCAGCTTCTACCTCATATGGCTACACTGCCTATCGTACCATTGAAGGTTTATATTTCCCCTCAGCTTCAGTTGGGCATTACTCCAGGATTAGTGACTTGTCATTTTCCATTCCTATGTTTTGAGAGTTCACTTACCTAGTCTACGACAGCATTTTGAGCATGTACTTCCCATTCATGGAGTCCAACATCTTTTCATTTACCATAGAATACTCTTACATCTACTTGGATTCATACCTCAGTTGGATCATTTTCTGTGCGAGCTTCTCAGTTTAGAGGGGGCTTCCATGGTCCAACCGATATATATCAAGACTTTGTACACTCCATAGAGGACTACAACAGAAATACTACCATGTGACTATGATTTTATGCTTCATACTTTATATTTCATTTTTGCAGGACCTACTTCTTGGCGATACACTTCTCGTGGTGGATATTGTCGAAGCTTTGGAGGTTCCCACATACCACATGGAGTCATTCTACATATCTTGCATGGAGGTGATCTCATCCAGTGATATCTTGTTCCGTTTCTGTATCGGTGGCGTACCTATGGAGCATCCGCTTGATCCATCTCTCGGATATCTTATGGAGTACCTGGCGATCCCGCATGGTTGAGACCACTTCGTGCCTATGGATTTCCACATGGAGACTTCCTATTTGGTGCTCGTGTTGCAGCTGCAACATTCTTGGTGGGACCTTTCTCTCATACCCTAGCAGCCTCCATACTCTACAAAATAGAGATGTAGAGGGGGTGTTGAGAATATGAGAGTGCGTCTCCCTTTTGTATCTTGGAGTCACTCTAGTTCCATTCCATTTCTACTACATTTCCATTTTATATTATATCCTTTGTATTTGGGTACTTTGCCATTTGCTTCTACCATTGTATTGATTCTCCTTTGAGGGGAATTATCCCACATGAGATGAACTTTGGAGAGCCTCACAAATCTATATAAGGAGGGCCTCTCCCTCCATTTGTACTTGGTTAGAAGCTTGAGGAGAGTACTCCATGCTCTTGACAAACTCATTTCTAATCCATGTGAGTTTACCCATTTCTTGGTCTACTCACTTTGAATCTCTCACACTCTTTCTGTTGTGAGTACACTCTTCTTTTCATTTTGCTTCCGCGCATGTACTCTCCAAAGTTGGACGATTCTTTTTTCATCTGGTCGTCTTGATAAACTCTTTTATTATGTGAAAAGATGATACTCAGAAACGTTTTAAATAGCTTAGCGAAGGACAATCATATTGGGTTTTTGGATAGTGTAGATGAATCTGGATTCTGCATACAAGCTTTAATGTTTTCCTAACCATATCATTCCAACCATTTATGGAGAATGAATATTCCTTTTTCAAGCTCCAGCCTGTGAGACTTTAAAAATTGCTGAAGATTTTTAAGAAAATTGAGGATTATTGTTGTCACTTCCCCAAAACCCAAAAGGACATCTGGATGGGTGCCTTTAGTTGAGTGTCCAGCCAAGTGTGATAGGCTGGGCCACCTCCTCACTTGAATCTATAAATAGGACCCATGAGCTCATTTATGAGACATTCCTCGCATGAGACACATGGACTCTTGGCCATTTGGAAGAGCCTTGTCACTCGCATTGGTGGGGGGCTGGTGGTACGGGACACCATTCCCTTGCTGCCTGCTTGGTTGCAGGTTCCGAGGCTCGGGGGTGAGCTCGTTTGGCTCTACGTCTGGGAGTTGAAACTGATGTCTGACTATTGTTGTTACGTCCCCAAAGCCCAAAAGGACATCTGGATGGGTGCCTGTAGTTAAGTGTCCGGCTAAGTGTGAACAGCCAGTGTGAAAGGGGGGGCGACCGCCTGATTTGAATCTATAAATAGGACCCATGGGCTCATTTATGAGACATTCCTCGCATGAGGCACATGGACTCTTGGCCATTTGGCAGGCTCTCTTCATCATCATCCCATGAGGACCATGGCTGGAATTGCCACTCCGACTGCAGGGGGAGAGGGGAGTGTTACATGGGCTGCTCAGGATGACAATGGGTAGAGGACAGAGGTGGGACTGTATAGGAGCAGCCACCCACAAAGGAATATAGGAAGAAAAGCAGCACAAATGGGATCATCTACTGGGTGGATGCCGGGCGAAGGCGATAATGAGACGTGCGAGAAAATCCTTTTTTTACTGTGATGGCAGGGCCCAATTTGCAATGGTCAGATACTTCAAACTTGGCCAAATATAGATGTAGATGTCCATCTAGGTGTCCCTAAACTTCCAATTGTCCTATTGGTTTGGGATGTAACACTTATCCCCTCATTTTAAATTGTTTTTCTCTACGATTTCTTTCGTATTAAAATCAAGGAATCGATTCATTACGACCAATTCCCAAGTCATAAAGACTCTGGTTGGTGTTTCTACTTGATTAGATATTCAGGTTATGAAGTTTTTAAAAAACTTCCCAACCCTTTGATTAAGAACCACTTTAGTTTTGAGTGGAGTATAATTAGTGTTCTCCAAGATCAAGATCTCCTTTGGAGGTATCACAAAATCATCTTGTCCAAGTCATTTTCATGACACCCCCCCCCCCCCCCCCCCCCCCCCCCAAAAAAAAAAAACACACACACACACACACACACACATGCACATACATGTGCAAGTAAGCACAGTGCACACATTTACATGCATAGAGTCTAGACTAACATACACATACACTCTTCTCTCTTTCTCACACACAACATATGTTTGAGGATTGCATGTCTATTTGGGGAAATGTACTTTGTTTAGGAGAGTTCACTATATCTTTTAGAGTGATTTAAAACTGTTTTGTCAAAGGCTTTGTCACAATTATATTATTACATAGTTTAATGGACATAAAAGAGTCCATTATGATGTTATTAGTGTCATTCTTAGTTCTTAGTTCTAAACCCAATATTGGGTGCTAGTGACGTTAGTGGGGATGTCATTTTTAGTTTTATACCCACTATTGGGCACTGATGATGTTAGTGTGCATGTCATACCATATTGTAGATATAGCTATATAGTCTAGTGGTTGGTTACTATGAGTTTACTGGGGTGAATTCAGGGTTACCCTTGATTCATCCTCATTTATGTCTGTTGTATTAGTGGACATGCAGCTTTCACTCGTGGAATCTTTGTCTGAGTTGTAGCCAGTTGAGAGGTGTGTATATCCTGTTGGCCATCCATTTTAAAAAATCTTTCCTATCTTAGCTTGCATCTTGTGTTTGCCCATCACTTCTAGAAGTGATTTGAACTCAGTTCACAAAGCTTCCAACTAATTCATGCTTGTGGGGTGTGCATGTTGTGGGGTGTTTTTGTTATCACACATTCTTCTTAGTTCTATACTCACTATTGTTGGACAATGATTACATTAGTGGGAATGCCATAATATTTAGCCTATACTATGCATATGGAACTGATGGCTATATAGTCTCATGGTTGACTAACATGAGCTTATGGTTGGATTTTCTTTTGGGGTGAATTTGGAATCCATATCAGACCTATAGATAACATGAATAGTAGTGTGTGTTTGTTATTACAGTCGTTACTAAAAGCAAGTGTCTTTGTTTGTTGGAATGTACAGTCTTTGATTGCTGGGAACTACAGTGGGATGGCTTCCAGACACACAGGCTTTTGTGTATAGACTGCATATCAGGAGTGCTTGCTATTTGGTCTTTGCTATCAGCAAACACCTTGATGGTTGGAGTATACATGTCTTCAGACACTGAGAAAGGCTATTAGTGTAGACAACCATATCAGCCTTTTAAACGAGTGAGTGCATGTTATTAGTCGTTACATACTATTAGCAAGTGTCTTTTGTAGTTGGACAGTATGATCTTTGATTGTTACAACCTACAGTGGGACGTCTTCCAGACAGTGAGATAGGCAATTGTGTTTGCTGATGTTTGTGAGTTCTGTTAAGTTTGGGTCACAAAATAGTTTTGCTACTTCAGTTGATAGTAACTATACAGAGAATGGCTTGCACATGCACTTTGAATCTGGTAAATGCAATTATTTGATCCATAATTTTTCACGTCAATCATGGCACCAGATGTTATTGCTTTTATTTCAAATTATTGCTTCTTTTTCTTTTCTCCACCTTTGAAATAAGGATATTTGATGTGTTTGATATGCTGAAATAATTATCCCTTCAATACTTTCAGGTCTCCTGATATTGCTAGAGTCCGGACTAGGATGCTCTATGCTAGTTCAAAGGATAGATTCAAACGAGAGCTGGATGTGACTCATGAAATTCAGGCTACAGATGCTTCTGAGATCGAAATTGAAAATTTCAAACAGAAGGCGTACTGAAGGCACATGTTCATGTTTTAGCTTTTTGTCTGACGGGCCCATGGTTACTGAAGACATTCTGATGTATGTTTGTATAAATCTGTTTTCTTCTTGAATTAACCCGGAATAGGGGTTTTATGAAGCTACCAGCTTGGAATTTCCTAGCTAGACTTTGCAGACTGCAAAGGATTCTTGATAATTGTTTTGCTGAGTGGTTTGGAAAATCATGTCCCTGGTACTAAACCTTATGAGGTGTTGTAGCGTAATATGATCAATAACAGGAATGTTGCACTTTTAAATAGTGTTTTGATTCCTATCCATTAAGTCACTGCAAACACGTGGTTATGTCATCTTTTGTGCCTTTGTACTTCAATCGTGCAAACTTTTGCTTCGAGCTGATAATTTGTATTTTCACTGTTGTAATGGTTTTCGGAAGCTATCAGATCATTTCCTCTAAATTGTAGACTTGCGTACTGCAGAAGTACCCTGCTTGCATACTGCAAGAACCTTCGGAAGCTATCAGATCATTTCCTCTAAATTGTAGACTTGTGTACTGCAGAAGTACCCTGCTTGCATACTGCAAGAGTACTCCTTTTGATATTAATTACTAATATAAGAACTTTGCAAATTTGCGCATCCTTGCGCTCAAGATTTTAAGCTGTCTTAGATCAATACACTTATAATAACAGCTTTGCATGATTGCTTTATGGTTCCTATTGATATATTCACTGCAGCCTCATGATCATGTAACATATACGTCTATGTGCAAACTTTTGTGAAGCGACAAGCTTGGGTTTTCTGCCTAAGCTCTAGACTTCCATATTGCGAACGATGTCTATCGATAGTGTTACGGAGTGCTTTGCAAATAAACGAACCCTGGTGCTTGAGATTTCAAGACATTTTTTGGGTATGTCCAATAACAACTTCGCATTTTGTTAAATGTTTTTGATTCTAAATGCAAGTTATCTTCAGATATTGATGTCAGCTTATGTATGGGTGATCTGGAATCTTGTGAATTTTCGCTTTTTGTATGCTTGCTTCTCTTTGTGACAGAGCCTCCTATTTAGTGTGCTTATGATCCTTGTCAATCAATGCACGATAAACACAAGGAATACACTCTGTCTAAACAAGTCATTTGATTTCTGTACAGTTGTTCTTTCAAAGTTAAAGCTCTGGGGAGTAGGTGGGGAGTAGGTGCTTGTAGAACCTCCATTCAAAAAAAAAAAAAAAGTCATTTGATTCGAATCCATCAAGTTATTGCAAACATATGGTTATGCCAATTTTTGTGCCTTTGTACTTCAATCAGTGCAAACTTTTGTTTCGAGCTGAGAATCTGTATTTTTCTTGCAGTATTCGTCTTCTGAAGCTATCAGATCATTTTCTCCACGTTCTGGACTCGTGTACTGCAAATGGACCCTGCCTGCATACTGCAAGAGTACCCCTTTTGATATTAGTTACTAATACTAAGATTTTCCCAAATTTGTGCATGCTTGTGCTTAAGATTTTAAGATTTTAAAATGTCTTAGATCTTAATAATAACAGCGCTGCATGTCATTTGTGCATCCTTGTGCTTAAGATTTTAAGATGTCTTACATCTTAATAATAACAGCGCTGCATGCCATTGATTGCTTTAGGGTTCCTCGTTATCAATTCACTGCAGCCTATGGGTACTATGCCCCTTTTTCAATTAATTCATGCAAGGGAGATTAAACCTCGGCCGAACTTCTTATTAGAAAGAAAAACATTGCAGCCACGTGATTATGTAATTTAAACAATCAATGCACAATTTAATGTGTTTTTGATCTTTTGTCACTCAATGCACAATAAATGCAAAGAATATACTTAGCTCTTACCAAGTGCGACAACAAACTTGGTTGTTGAAAAGGAATGCAAATCAACTTGGAGGGATGGGCTATGGTAACCAACATATTCCCATAGCCTCAATTACCTATTTTCTATCGTCTTGGAGACCAAAAGACAAAAGGTTTTGGCTAACTTGGAAAGAATTTGCCAAATTTTTTTTTGAGGATGGGTGATCCCAAGGAGAGATGTGTAGACATTTAAGGTTTGGCCAATAAGGTGGTAGTCCAATGGTTGATTAAAGCTTGGAGCAATATGGATACCTCTTAGGTCAAATTGATTTTCAGAAACAAAAGTGCACCTCCGTTTGTGGGTCTTCATGTGCACATAAGTTGTCTCATTTGTTCCTTTGACTTACAGCTCCCACCATTTCATGGCTACTTACAATTGTCACACAACTTTATGATGTCTTATGTTATCTTGCACGGTTTTTATTTTCTCAATGCAGGTCTGCTCTTCCCTCACATTCTTTTTAGAAGCTAACTTGATTCCAAGCTCATAGTCTTTCCAATCTAGGCTGCTAGAGCTAAGTCCTTCCTAATTATTGAACTTTCCACATTCATTCTCTTTGTGTTACTTCCTATGTTAAAGTTTTGAAGTCACTTGATAGGTAAGCTTGGGCTCTAACATGCTGAAGGACAATCCACCTTTGCTATTTTATCAATCATGTACTTTCTTGGTCAATGTGCCTTTTTTAGGTAGTTTTGAAGTGGCTATGTAATGTGAATATTGTTTCTTTTCCATATTAAAATTCTCAATTCATTTATTAATCACCAAATCTTGAGCTCTCTAAGATTGGGATATAAATCACCATAGAATGTATTATTTTGAGTCACATTAATGCTAGTGACTGCCTAGTGTCATGTTAGGAAAGGATTGAATGCCTCATTGTATCATTCATATCATCGATTTGTTTTTGAATTAAAAAAAGGAACAATTGGAAATAGAGAAACACACACATCCATTTTATAGTACAAGACTCATACAAACGGTAAGCACATTCATAAAGCTGGACATCATTGCATTTTTTGCACTATTGGTATATAATATATTATCAATTCAATTGATTAGATTCTTTCTGTGTATTATCATTAGGAAACTATGTACTTTTGATGCCATTTTAGGTTAACACTACCATGTGAGCTATAATCTAACTTGATAGTTGGGCATTGTATTTGAGACAATAAAGTTTCTCCCCAAAGTTGCCCATGTATTGATGGAAATTTGCTCCAAGATGCAGAATGAAAATGTTGTCTCAAGGATGGATTTGGGGTTTGAATTCCAAGAATGGCTAGCTAGTTCACCCTACTTTGTCGCTTCATGTTCTCTAGATTGATTTGGAGTAGTCCAATTCCAAACAATTGTATCCTTGGAAACAATTCTGAAGCGAAGAATGTTTTTTTTCCCCTTTTATAAGCTGAATATTGATTGTAGTTGTTTCGAAATATTGTTAATTACTTCTAAAATATGAAAACCTTGGATAAAAATCCTTTTGTATACTTATGATTCTATTGATCTAAAGTTGTTAGTGTTATCTATTAGGGCATACATATTTAAGATTATAACCAGTAATGTGACAAGAAAAGTAATGTTTTAATTGTAAAATTGAGGCAACTATGAAGGCTTTGAATTACTGAGTTACGTTTGATGTATTTTGCAGTTCTCTAAGTGAACAACCAATTTATCCTGATTACATCATTTAAAGAGACCAATAAGATAGTCCACTTGCCTGATGATTATCTCATGATTTAGCTTGTTAGCTCTCAAAATGTGAACCTGCACTTTTGAAATGGGGAAAGTATGGATGAACTAAAATAATCTTGCTTTATTTTATGTGGTTGGTTGTTATGTTACAAAAATGAATGATAATCAAACCTGTTTATGTTCGTTAGAGCGTTTATGTGCATTTTGGAAAATAGATTGGTTGAGAATTTAGCTCTTATCTTATTTTTGTATTGACTTCATAAACTCTTCTACCTTATCTTCAAACTTGGTTTGGAGTTCTCTCCCATATTGCAAATCATTTTTATGTTAATTTTTATGAATAACTTTGATACATGTTTGGTTGGTGCTTACTGATTAATGATGCGTTCAACATATGGCTAAACCTTAGGGGGTTTTTCAACATCTCTTCTTTAACAAGGAAATTAATTGACAAGAAGACTTGCTTGCTAAGTTGGAGGATTGCTTGATGCGTATGTGAAACATGATCAAAGAAAAATCCATTCGGAATGTCTAGCTCTATAGGAATGTGATAGAACTTTAGAAAAAATCCAAATGACCCCTCTCTAAGAAGTGCTCATTCTATGATGTATAGAAGAATCAAGAAAATCAAGAGACCCAAAAACCATACAACTTTTAGACAATTCCAAACATTCATGTTTCATGATGCAATTATGAACTTGAATTGCCAAGGAGATGAAAGGTTCATTACACTTTATACCTTCACCCTCTACTCTATGTAAATTTGTCTTTTCTAATGTGACTTGGTGTTTATGCAAAAAAGAGAAATTATATTGGTGTATATCCCAAAGCAACATGTTAAACTTTGACAATTTCTTTCTTATACCATAAAACAAAAAAACGTGGACAAATTACACAAATATATCAAGTGTTGAGATTCTTTTGGGGACCTTGAAAAAAGAAGGGTAAAAACCATGATATATTTCAAAAAGTTTATGGAGATATTATTATGGCTCTCAAAAATCCCAATAAAAGAAGTATACATTGATTCAACACATATTTTCATTGTTTTTTGTACCTATGAGTTATTCATGTGTAATTTAATAATCAATAAACTCATACAATTCTAATATAACTTTCATATGGGCACCATAACTTCCTTTATAGGGAACATGTGTATGGATAACTTCCAATAATCTTCTAAAGCGTTTGAAACCTTGCAAGGTGTATAAAAAATATAGTAATTTCTAGTGTTTACCATAAAATATTAATGTTTGGCACTATAGTCATTCTTGGATGAAATAGGTTGGTTTTATTTTTCCTCAAAATATGATGCCCATTTATATGTTTCATTTACGCATCTTGGAACTTCTTGATTTTATCATTTTGGTTGAGTGAAAATCATACACTATGAACATTTTTTGTTTCTTATTGTCATTACTAAGGAAGACATCTTGAGTTTCCTCTCTACCTATAAGAAAGATTCTTTTAATAATTGAGAAATGCATAAAAACCTCAAAACAAAATTTGTAGACTTATTCATTTCTAGGCCATACTTTATGCTTGTATTTTTCTTATTATTACCTCTATATTATCGAGCTCATTACCATGAGACAAATCAATAGTCCACGTGTTAGGAACTTAGCATCCTAGATATTAATGCCTAATCTTTTAAAGCCATCATGTGAACCAAATCCATGTTTACATAATTGTCTTGTAACATTCCTAGTTTTGGAAATTGGAAGGTGCTCTAAGAAGTGTAGGAATTGATGCTTATAAGGTGTTTTGAATGAAATTTTAAAAGAAAATATGCATATAAATTTGAACTATCGAACATGGGATTGATCATAACTTGGATCAATCAAGATCAATGACTAATATCAAATGAGTTTTCAACTGTTTTTCCACTTGATCTCTCTTATATGGACGTTTTCTACCCATGGTTCATAGGTGATAACCTCCACTTAATTGGTAAAGACATACCCCTCTAATAGTGTTCAAGAAAAACCTAGTAGTGGGAATCACAATCTTGTGGATCATCAAAGTGGGAGCCATTCTATCTTTCACCCATCCACCCAATTTCTATACTCTAGATCACCATTGAAGCTATTAGGTGTGCACAAAGAGTTTTAAAACCATTGTCACATGGTTGGCATTGGAACTGAAGAAAGAGGGGTGTGAACCTTCCCTTTAAGTAGAGCATATGTGGGCTCTCACATGACTGTCTGGCATGCATTTGAGAGGCCATGTGGGTGTCCATTATGTGTGTGTGTGTGTGTGTGTGTGAGAGAGAGAGAGAGAGAGAGAGAGAGAGAGAGAGAGAGAGAGAGAGAGAGAGAGAGAGAGAGAGAGAGAGAGAGAGAGAGAGAGAGAGAGAGAGAGAGAGAGGAGGGAGGGAGGGAGGGAGGGAGGGAGGGAGGGAGGGAGGGAGGGAGGGAGGGAGGGAGGGAGGGAGGGAGGGAGGGAGGGAGGGAGGGAGGGAGGGAGGGAGGGAGGGAGGGAGGGAGGGAGGGAGGGAGGGAGGGAGGGAGGGAGGGAGGGAGGGAGGGAGGGAGGGAGGGAGGGAGGGAGGGAGGGAGGGAGGGAGGGAGGGAGGGAGGGAGGGAGGGAGAGAGAGAGAGAGAGAGAGAGAGAGAGAGAGAGAGAGAGAGAGAGAGAGAGAGAGAGAGAGAGAGTATTTGAAACTGTACATGGCTAGGAGGAAGTTTATTAGAGAAGATCTCTGTGTGTGTGAGGTCCTAAAAAGTAGGCAACCTTCATTTCTTCATGCTCATGAAGTACATGATATATTTAGGTAGTGATGTGTGTGAACACACTAGGACCATCGGGGCATTTTTTCCCTCTTTACAAGGTTTTTTTTCCCTCGGCTTGTATATATGCTAATAACCCTAACAAGTCACTAATCTTTGTATATTCTTTGGGTAATACATTTAATATTGTGTGTTGTGCTCCAAGCTTCTTCTTCTTCCTTGTGCTGTTCGCATGCTTTTGCAGACCTCAACCTCCAACAATTGGTATCAGAGTAGGCCGACGCTTCATCTAGGGTGTCATCAATACCCCTCTGATCACAATCTCAGAATCATACAAAATTTGATGAGCATACTTAGGGTGATTCTTCAAAACAATTTCGCTTTGTGGTGTTAAAATCTCGATCTTAGCCTCCAAATGCACTATTGCAGCACTTATGCAATGAATTTTGTCTTTTTGTGCCAAAGATACATACATGTTTCAGTTCGCTAATATAAGCACCTTGAAGACTGCTACATGTTTAGCAAAACTCGACAAGGTAATTCAGATCAACTTTTTGAAATACATTCATTTTTTTGCATCAGTGTATTTTAGCCAGTGGCCATAACTGAAAGCAGTAATGTATTCCATATGTTGGATGTTGAGGATAAATTGGATGATACCAATTACCCATTATGGGCTTATATGATGCATCATGTATTGGTTGTAAAAGGACTATGGAATATTGTGCAAGGTGTTGAAAAATATCCTATTACACCTGCAAATATAGTTACCAAAGGTGATGCAGATGGTGTTGAAGATGGTGATATTCTTCATGTTCCTATTTGTGTTGCGGTTCCTACTGCACCCACTACAGAGCAACTTCATTGGGATAGCTAAGATGCTCAGGCACATGCATTGATAGCCTTGTCTTCCAAACATGCCATTATTCCTCACATTCGCTCTTGTAGAATATCAAATTATGCTTGGGATACACTAACTACATTATACTAGGCAAGGAATGAGGCTTGTGTTGCTTACTTCCGAAAATAGTTGGAGAGTGAGCACATGATCAAAGATTTGAAGGAGCAATTGATTTTTGTTGATGGAGTTTTGCTTGACATTTCAATTGTGCAAACTGTTTTGAATGGTCTTCCATATTCATATAAGAGCTTTGCTTATACTCTTCAATGGATGATGAAAGGCAATCCAAATGCCTTAACATTTGAGGAGTTAGTCTTTGTTCTATTGCAGGAAGATCATTCTAGGCTAAACAAGTCCATTATGCATATTGTAGATCAAGCTTTCTTGGCGAGTCAGAAGGGCAAAGTTAAATGGAGCTCTTCTACTAGTAAGCAAAAATCTGCTAATTATTCACAATCAAAGAAGGATGACAAAGATGAGAAGAAAACAGAAAAGCAAAAATCGTTTTGCAAATACTATAAAGGAAATGATCATGTCATAATGAGTTGTCCAAAACTACCTGCAAAAGAGGCAAAGAAGAAAGAGGCTAGAATGGTTCTTGCAAAGGTCTCTACACCCAAAACAAAGTCTACTAATCTTGTGTAGAATGAAGAATGGTCATTTACTACTATTTGCAGTTATGACCCATATTCTCATGAACAGTGTATGTCTATAGTAGACTTAGATATTTGGTACTTTGATAGTGGGGCAACCAAACATATTACCTCGTTGCGTACTTTCTTCACTTGACTTGAGCTTGCCCCTACAGGGAATACTATCACATGTGCCAACAACTCCTCTTATCGTATTATGGGAGTTTGCAAGATCATTCTGACTACTGCTGATGGTAGTTCTTTTACATTGTCAGATGCTTTATTTCTGCTAGGGATCAAGAAAAATATGTTATCAGTTTTAGCATTATCTAAGATTGACTTGGTTGTGAAATTTGTTGATGAACAATGTACAGTTCACGATCTGTCAAATGGTGACATCATTATTGCTTTTAACATTTTATGTCGTGGGCTATTTAAGCTCATAGATTGTGCAAAATGTGTGAATGATTTAGCATGTGCAGTTCGAGATTCTCAGGCTATGTCAGATGCAAAGCTTTGGCATGCACACTTTGGTCGTCTGAATTTTGGTAGTTTGCTATGCCTGTATAAATCTGTGTCGTCTTTGCCCAAACTTGAGGCACTTGGTAAACATGTCTATGAAGGCTATATTCGGAATATATGTCTTTTGATTTTAATGCTTTCTGGATGAACATGGGATAAAACATCAATGTACAATGTCATATACACCTCAACAAAATGGAGTTGCAAAAAGGAAGAACAAGTCACTCATGGAATGATGAGGTGTATGGTCAAGAGTCATGCTTTACCACATAGTTTCTAGCTTGAGGCTATTATGTGTGTAGCATATGTACTTAACAAGTGTCCCACTAAAGCATTGTAGTCTATTACTCCATATGAGGCTTGGCATGGTTGCAAGCCATCTATTGCTCACTTGCATGTATTTGGTTGTCTGGCATATGCATTAGTGCCTGGACAACAACACGGGAAATCGGATGATAAGGCAGTTAAATGTATTTTTGTTAGGTAGAGTTCTGAAAGAAAAGCTATAGTCTGTATCATCCACATACTAAATGCATTTTGGTTAGTCATGATGTTTTTGTGGAAGATGCTATTCATCCATTACTTTTATGTACTAAGGAGATACATGTTAGCTCAAAAGATATGTATGACACTTTGCTTTCTCTTTTTATAGGTGGACAATCTAGTGCTAGTCCAAATGAGGTGATTTTTCAACCTTTACAAGTTTCATGTGATGATGTAGATCATTCCATTTCTGATGCATATTTACATGATGCACTTGTTGATGAGAGAGCTGATATTGAGGAGGCAAAAACTATACCAAAATGGCTAATGTAGAATTTGCATGATAGCAAATTAGATGCACCTCTATCATATCGTACTCATTCAAGCTCTCATAGTGCTTCTTTTGCATCTGATTGCTATGCTATGACTGCCTCTATTCTTTGTGATGCGAATGATCTTGTTTCATTTGATGAAGCACAAAATTTTGAAAATTGGATGATTGCTATGCAATCAGAATATGATGCTATCATTAAAAATGGTACCTGGCCTTTATGTGACTTGCCTCCTAGCAAGAGGGCCATTAGCACATAGTGGGTATACAAGCTGAAGCGTAAGCTTGATGGAATAGTTGACATGTATAAGGGCGGACTTGTTGCAAAGGGTTATGCTCAGGAAAGAGGAATCGATTTTAATGAGACCTTTGCTCGTACATGCTGAATGACTAATGTTCGTAGCATTTGTGCACTTGCAGATCATCATGGTTGGAATGTACATTAGTTGGACACTAAAACTGCATTTCTAAATGGTGACTTGCATGAAGAAGTGTATGTTTTTCAGCCCCATGGCTTTGTGCAGAAAAGACATGAAAATCAAGTGTGTAGGTTGAAAAAGGCACTATATGATTTGAAGCAAGCACCACATGCTTGATATGAAAAGATACAAGCCTACTTGATTGCACATGGTTTTGAGAGCAGTCCAATTGAGAGCACCTTATACATTAAGCATGCAAATGATGTGCTTTTGATAATTGTTGTCTATGTTGATGACATGCTGCTCACTGGTCCTATTGAGAAGCATATTGCTGATTTTAAGGCTGATTTGCATGCCTCATTTGAGATGTCAGATTTTGGGCACTTGCATCATTATTTGGGCACTCAATTTATGCAAGTTGATGGTGGAATAGCTTTGCGTTAAACAAAATATATTGACACATTATTGTAGTGTTATGGCCTTGAAGACCATAAACCTATTACCACTCCTATGGAGATAGATTTACGATTGAGTCTTCATGACACTAAATATGCATTTGACGCTGTTCTCTATCAACAGACTATTGGATGCTTGATTTAGTCATGCATTACTTGGCTAGATATTCAGTTTATTGCCTCACAAATGAGTAGCTTTATGCATTGCCCAGGTTCCAAGCATTGGTAGGAAGTTAAGCACATTTTTCGCTATTTGAGTGGTACCCGGCTACTTGGATTGTTTTATCCCAAGGGGGCATCACTAGCGCCAGATTTACATGTTTTTTCTAACTCTAATCGGGCTAGTTGCTATGACACTCGTGTGTCCACTAGTGGATTTTGCTTCATGCTTTGTAGCTCATGTATATCTTGGTTGAGCAAGAAGTAGCCTATTGTGGCCACTTCCAGTTGTGAGGCTGAGTATATGGAAACGTTCACAACAATTGTTGAGTGTGTGTGGCTCAGATACCTTATGATTGATTTGGGTGTTGGTTAGTCTTCTGCCACCACATTATGTGAAAATGTATGTGCTCACATGAATAGGTTTGTCAAGGAGTAAAATCAACCACTATATATTTGAAAAAACTGAAATCTGGAATTATTTTGCTAGAGTCTCGTCTGCAAAATTAGCAATGACCAATTTAAGAAAAGCTCATTAAAATTGCAAGTACTGACATGTGAACTTGCATGGTGAATCATTGAATCCACTACATATAACCACTTAACTGAAAGAAGCCAACTAGGCTTACCAAGCACCTATAAACAACTATCATACATCTCCTATGGTGAGGCTCAGTAAGTCTTCCACCTACATCAACAAAGAGACCCCAACATTTGGGTGTCTTTTAGTTAAGAAAACCTCACCATGACCCTCTTTATCAACATCAAACACTTTATGCAAATACATAACTGCTATATCAATGCCACATGGACGTACATAAGTGATATCCATAGAAGCATACATAGTCTGAATGTGCTCAATGTATGCAATAAAATGGCACTAAAAGATTGAATTCATAGCCCAAACACTAGCCAACAACACCTACAAGAGTTTGTACAATTCTGTTCTTTAGGCTCAAAAACCGACATAAATTTGTGGTGACTGCTCCCACCACAACTGTAGGAAACTTGTCGATTTATTAGTGTGGGAGAAAACATAGCCCTAAAGATGAAATCCAAAAATCACCCCAAAAATGCTTCAAAATAGGCTTTGAAAGTAAAGAATGAAGCTTTAAGAGCCCCAAACATTAGTCCTTCCCCTTTATCAAGCACCACAAGAGTGTAGCTTAGTGGAAAGATATTCTCAGTTAAGCGAGCTCCGAGGGCAACAAAATTGGATGGATGACCTCCGAGGAAGTATCGGGAACCTTTGTCTTCCTTGATCATTGAGGTCCTCCATTATTCCCAGCCAATAGTGGCAACTTTGACTTCAGGGACTTCGATGACAAGGTATGCCAAGGTCTATGCCTTAGTTGCCACCTTAGTCATAAGCCTTGGGTGGAAAGGTGTGTGCTTGCTTTGCTCACACAAAAGGAGCAAATTGCCTCAAAATGTTCTAATACCAGTGAAGTATTTCAATGGAAGTGCACCATAGTGGACTCTCCTTCTTGAGAGCTCCACAACAATACCCTCAAAGTAGAAAACCCAACTCTAGATGCCACACACAATACTCCGCACAGAGGGGCATGAACTTAGATTTCTTAGGTTTTCCAAATGTGGTCAAACTTACAATCTGTGGCTGACCAATCCACTATATGTTTTATTTAAGAACATATACAAAATTTTATGATGACCATTTGGTCTTTCACATGGACATTAACGGTAAAAAGATGCACCCCCTACATTTGCACATACAATGAATAATAACTTTCTTAATTATCAAGCTTTTGTTCTTGTTTATGAATAATATCTTTCTTGATTATCAAGATTTTATTCTTGTTTTCTTTGATGAGATACGTTTTTCAATTAGAATGAAAGTGATCATGAAAAGCATTTTGATATAGTTTTTAATTTCTCATTAAGAACACACTTTATGCCAATATTGAAAAAAGTTTCATTTTCCAAAATGAAATAGAATATTTTGGGTACATAATTTCTAATCAAACAATGCATGTAGGCCCCAAGAAAATCAAAGTAATTCTAGAATGACATATCCCTAAATCTATTAATGATGTATGTTCTTTTCTTGGGAAACTTTTATAAAAAGTTTATTAGACGTTTTCCTTATTTAGCTTTGCAACTCACTTTATTACAAAGAAAAAAGCAAAATTTGTTGGAGATTGAGGTCTACAAAAGCATGTGAACAACGCAAGGAAGAAGAAAAAGCTTGGAGCACAACACACAATACTGAATGTATTACCACTAGAATGCACAAAGATAAGTAACCCGTTAGGGCAATAGGTGTATATACAAGCCGGGGGAAAAAACTCCTAAAGAGGGAAAAAAGTGCCCTGGTAGTCCTAGTGTGTTCGCACACATCACTACCTAAATATATCAACAAATCCCCCTAGGAGTGATGCAGTGAACAAGGAGCTAGCACTCATGTATAAGGAAGTGCCAAGCTATGTGGAATCAATCCACAAAAGGAAGTAAGCCCAAAGCTTTGCAGAAAGCTTCAAACTTCTCCCTAGGCAGAGCCTTCGTGAAAAGGTCTACAATGTTCTCCTGCATGGGCACATATGCCAAGCTGATCTCTCCAGTGGAGAACCTCTCCCTGACATAATGATAATGCACCTCAATGTGCTTAGTGCGAGCATGGAACATAGGGTTCCTTGCAACTGCCAATGCGCTCTAACT
Organism: Ceratopteris richardii; assembly: GCA_020310875.1. Classification (NCBI taxonomy): domain Eukaryota; kingdom Viridiplantae; phylum Streptophyta; class Polypodiopsida; order Polypodiales; family Pteridaceae; genus Ceratopteris; species Ceratopteris richardii. The sequence goes on from CM035409.1 coordinate 50,043,024, forward strand.
ATCAGTGAAAATGGTAGTGGCAGAAGACTGACCAACACCCAAATCAACCATAAGGCGTCAAAGCCGCACACACTCAACAATCGCTGTGAAAGCTACCCTATATTGAGCCTCACAATTGGAAGTGGCCACAATAGGCTACTTCTTGCTCAACCAAGATATACATGAGGTACCAAGCATGAAGCAAAAGCTACTAGTGGAAACACGAGTGTCATAGCAACCACCCAAGTTAGATTCAAAAAAAGCATGTAAATCTGGCGGTAGTGAACTTCCCTTGGCATAAAACAATCCAAGTAGCTGGGTACCACTCAAGTAGCGAAAGATGAGCTTAATCGCTTGCCAATGCTTGACACCTAGGCAATGCATACACTTCCTCATCTCTGGGACAACAAACTGAATATCTGGCCGAGTAATGCATAAGTAAATCAAGCATCCAACAACCTGCTGATAGAGAACAAAATCAAGTGCATCTCCAGCATCATGAAGACTTAATCGTAAACCTGTCTCCATAGGAGTGGCAATAGGTTTGCAAACTTCAAGGCCAAAACACAATAATAATGTGTCAATATACTTCATTTGGCACAAAGCTATTCCACCATCAACTTGCATAAAATGAATGCCCAAATAATGATGCGAATGCCCCAAATCTGACATCTCAAATGAGGCATGCAAATCAGCCTTAAAATCAACAATATGCTTCTCATGAAGATTAGTGAGCAGCATGTCATCAACATACACAACAATGATCAGAAGCACATCATTTTCACGCTTAAAATATAAGGTGCTCTTAGTTGGACTGTTCTCAAAACCATGTGCAATCATATAGGCATGTATCTTTTCATACCAAGCACGTGGTGCTTGTTTTAAACCATATAATGCCTTCTTTAACCTGCACATCTGGCTTTCATGCCCTTTTTGCACAAATCCATGGGGCTGAAAAACATACACTTCTTCATGCAAGTCACCATTTAGAGATGCTATTTTAATGTCCAACTGATGTACATTCCAACTATGATGAGCTGCAAGTGCACAAATGCAATGAACAATAATCATTCGGCATGTAGGTGCAAAGGTCTCTTCAAAATCAATGCCTCTTTCCTGAGTATAATCCTTTGCAACAAGCCTAGCCTTATACCTGTTAACTGTTCCATCAGGCTTATGCTTCAGCTTGTGTATTCACTTTGTGCCAATGGACTTCTTGCCAGGAGGCGAGTCACACAAAGGGCAGGTAGCATTTTTCATGATAGAATAATATACTGATTGCATAGCATCCATCCAATTTTTAGAATTTGGTGCTTCATCAAATGAAACATGCTCATTCTCATCACAGAGACTAGAGAGAGCCATAACATAACAATTTGATGCAAAAGAGGCACTATGAGAGTCTGAACGAGTACATTATGATAGAGATGCATCTAGTTTACTATCACACAAAGTCTGCAACAACCATTTTGGCATAGGTTTTGCCTCCTCAATATCAACTCTCTCATCAATAAGTGCAGCATGTAAATCTACATAAAAAATGGAATGATATGCATCATCACATGAAACCTATAAAGGCTGAGCACTTGCCTCATTTGAACCAGTGTTGGAGCAAGTCTATGACAAGCCTAAGTATTGGATTGAGTCTCACAAAGTCTTAGAAGAAGCTTTAAAAAGAAGACTATGTAAAGTTCACTTGTGAACTACCTCTTGTAATTTTTTGAAGAGTTTACTTAATGTAAAAGTAAGAGAATCTTAAGTGGTTGAGTCCACTTGATCAAAAACGGAAAGAAGAGCCACGAATTCATGATTTGTGGTAGGTAGAGAATCAAATCAATCATTGATTGATTGGAGAGTGACTGAGGGAAGTTAGCCTCCCAAACTCAACTATAAATAGATGGCAGTTTTAGTCGTGGTTAGAGAGACCTATGTAAAGACCTCCAAGAGCTGAGCTTTATGCCATATCAAGGTGTGATTACAAGGCACACATATGTATCAGTAAGTACATTGTATTGTACAAGCAATATACTTTCATTTTCATGATTATTTGGGTTCATATTTCCATGTTCTTGTGAAGTGTACTACTCATTGCCATTACTCTCAGTTTTCTCAGTCGAATTGCAGAGATGTTTTCTCTGAGCTTGGTGCATCATTTTCAGTAATTTAACTTGGTAAAGTTAGCTCTATAAGTCGACTATATGCCCACAAATTTTCATGTCATTTGGATGTTGCAATCTTCAGTTATGTTCATTTGAAGTCAACAGGGTCTGTTCATCTTCACTTCTCTGTCAGGTACCCGATTTTTTAACTCACCTTGTGAGAGCCATTTCTCAGTGGTTACTTATCCAAATTTAGTGATTTAAAGCCTTTTGGATTCAGCTTACTCTCTAGTATAACCATACAAAGTTTCATAATCATTGGATTCATACAGTTTGAGTTATGTTCATTTTTTTGCTCACTGGTCTCAAACTGTAGCAGCCCATGAAAATCGGGATGATGTCATAACTTGTTAAAACTCATTCTCAGTGTGTGGTTTATTATTTTTGATGAGATTACTCTTGAAAGTTAGCTCTTTAAGCTACCTACACTTCCCCAAGAGGAATTAAGCTAATTGCTACTGTGCTCAGAGAATTATATAAAACACTAGATAGGTGTATGAACCAAGAATAGCAAGTTTTCACCTCTGAGCTAACTCCAACTTATCTATTTTGATCTATCTTTTTGAGAGTGATCTTCCAAGGTACATAGGGTGTCTAATACATCCATTGGCAAGCTAAAAGGGCCCACCATATACTCCTGGAGTTCATTTGGCTGGTGTAGATCAAGGATTTTGCAACACCTCTTCATCTTCAAGCACATACCTATCCATCTCTTCATAGTGGTATCAGAGCAAGGTTGGACAACATGGCAGATGGATTTCCTTCATCAATTGACAAATTGGATAGAGGTAACTACTCAGCTTGGTCATTAAGAATGGAAGCTTATCTCCAAGGTAGAAGTTTATATGGTTATGTGGCTGGAGATGAAGTTATGCCAAGTTTCAGGAACAAAAGTCAACCAACACAAGAAGATCAAGAAAGATTGAGCACATGGTGCTCCAAGGATGCACTTGCAAGGTCTTATCTCCTCAACTCTATCTCAGATTTTTTGTTGCCTCACATTAGAAGTTGTAAGACATCTCAGGAAGTGTGGGATTCACTTGAAGCTTTCTTTTCTTCAAGTACTAAAGCTAGGAAGCATCAACTATGGCTGGATTTCACAACTCTCAAGAAGGCTCCCAAACCAAATGTGACTGATTTTGTCACAAAGCTCAAGGACATAGCAGATCAGTTGGGAAGCATCGGAGAGGTATTAGATGAAGAGCAAATTGTAAGGCAGGTCATCAATGGCTTGAAGGCAGATGACAAGTGGGAAGCATTCACCACAACTATGGATTTGTACATGGACATGCATGTACCTGATTTCAATACACTCATTGGACAACTACTTACTCAAGAGGCAAAGCTTATAAAAAATGGAGAAAGCTCTAAAGGTAATCAATCTTCAGCTTTATACACTGATAAAAGCAAGTCCAAAGATAACAAAGGAAAGGCAAAGAAAGTGGATGATGAAGCAGGTACATATCAAGCTAACTATGCAGGTAGAGGAAGACATGGCAGAGGTAGAGGAAGAGGAGGCAGACAAGGCAGGGGGAGATCCCAAGACTCCAACTCATGTTCTATTTGTGGATTAACTAATCATACAACTGAAAATTGCTTTAGGAATTCCAGGAATCAAAGAGGAAGAGGATACAATAGAGGAAGTTATGGCTACTCAAGAGGAAGGTTCAACAATTACCATGGCAATTACAACAACTACAATCATTCAAACTATCAAGGAGGCTACAAAGGAAGGAGAGACTACAATAACTACACAGAAGATTCAAACAAAGAAGATTCATTATTGATCATGAACATGGCTATGCCACAAGGTAAATCTGATGAGCATGTTTTCTACATAGATTCAAGTTGTTCAAATCATGTGGCAGGAAATGTGGCACTCCTATCAGATTTAGAAGATCCAAGGAATAAGCATGAGGTACAAACAGGAGATGATACAAAACATCCTGTGGAGAAAATAGGCAATGTCAAAGCACCTGATGGAAACATCAACCTACTCAGTAAGGTACTCTATGTCCCTACCATTACAAAGACTTTGATAAGTGTTGGGCAGATAGTAGAGAAAGGGTTGCAAGTCAGGTTCACAAAGGCAGGAGCATTTGTTGAAGATCCAAGTCAAGGATTCAGAAAAATTGCAAAAGGTGAAAAGACAGGTAGATTGTTCACATTTGAATTACAGGACACTAGAAACATTGCTCTCTTTAATTATGGTAGTCAGACACTCATAGAATTGGAAGTATGGCACAAAAGGTTAGCACATATTGGTGAAAGGTCACTAAAGCAAATTTGCAGGGACCAAAGTGTACTTGGACTCCCTAATTTGTCAAAACAACATATGATTTATAAGTGTAGTGCATGTCAATTTGGAAAGTCTCACAGGTTACCATTCATGAAGAAAGGTTATATGCATGAACATCTCTTGGAGTTGGTTCATACAGATGTATGGGGACCTAGCAAGGAAGCTTCAATATCTGGATCAAGGTATTATGTCTCCTTTATTGATGATTTCAGCAGATGGACTATCCTATTCTTTATGAAACACAAAGATGAAGTTTTTTTATGTTTCAAAAGATATTTGGCTCTTGTGGAGAATCAAACAGGTAAATCACTAAAAAGGCTAAGGTCAGATGGAGGGGGAGAATACTTCTCCCATGAGTTTGATTCTTTTCTTCAAGAAAGAGGAATCAAAAGAGAGGTAACTACAAGGTACACTCCTGAGCAAAATGGAGTGGCAGAAAGGAGGAATAGGACAATTGTTGAAGCTGCAAGGTCTATGTTAAATGAAAAGCATTTACCTAATTACTTATGGGCTGAGGCTGTTTCTACAGCCACTTACTTGATTAACAGGTTGCCTTCAAAATTCCTTGATGGGATGACTCCATATGAGGCTTGAAATGGAAGAAGACCAAGCTTAGATCATTGTGAATTTTTTGGATGTATTGCTTTTGCTCATGTTCCTTCAAAGGTTAGAGGCAAGATGGATCCAAAGGCAGAAAGGTGTGTATTTATTGGATATGACAACAATCAAAAGGGTTACATGTTATACAACCCTACCAACAAAGGATTCTTGGTAAGCAGAGATGTAGTTTTTGATGAAAACAATTCATGGTATGAAGATTCATGCAGGAAGGTCAATTTACCATATGATCTTGAAGGAGATTTTCCAAAGCTTGGTAGAGAACAACCAAAGATTGAAGAACAAGACACCTTGGAAGATGATGAAGAATCTCATATGGAAAAGATCAAAGCATGGAAGTCTAAAGGTAAAGCAAAATTGCAGGAACTTGGACATGAGGCAGAATCATCACATTATGGCCTAAGAAGATCTATGAGAGAAAAGAAAAAACTAGAAAGGTATGGGTTTGACACCTCATTAGTAACTAAACATTCTATCTACATAGCACAAGACATAAACCAAGAGGAGCCATCATCATTTGAAGAGGCCAAAGCAAAAACAGAATGGAAGCATGCAATGAAGGAAGAGATTGAAGCACTTGAGGAAAACAACACTTGGGATTTGGTGCCCAAGACTTCATCCATGAAGGTAATAGGCTCAAGATGGGTCTATAAACTCAAGAAGAATTCTGATGGTTCCATTAACAGGTATAAGGCAAGGCTTGTAGCAAAAGGCTTTGCACAAACTCAGGGAATTGATTATGAGGAGACTTTCTCTCCTGTGGCAAAGATGCCTACTATTAGGGTTTTGCTTAGTATTGCCTCTTCCAAGAATTGGAAGATACTTCAACTAGATGTAAAGAATGGATTTTTGAATGGTTGGATAACAGAAGAGGTATATATGGCACAACCACCTGGTTTTAAGAATCAAGTTTATCCTGATTATGTGTGTAAACTTAACAAAGCATTGTTTATCTTACCTTTGCAGGTTCAAAGCTTATTTCATGGTCATCCAAGAAGCAACCCATAGTTGCTCTCTCTTCTACTGAAGCTTAATATAGAGGTCTTGCCATAGCTACTCAAGAAGCTATGTGGATGAAGACATTATTCAAAGATCTTGGATTGGAGTTTGGAACTCCAACTATTTATGGTGACAATATGAGTTCTATTCATTTGGCTGCTAATCCTATTTTTCATGCAAGGACTAAACATATTGAAGTTCATTATCACTATGTACGAGAGAAGGTTCTAAGCAAAGAGATTCAAATATCATATGTGTCCACTCATCAACAATGTGCAGATATTCTAACCAAAGCATTGGATGGTACAAAGCTTTGCAAATTCAAGGCTATGATTGGTTTACAGGTAATCTTGGAAGATTGAAGACCTCAAGCATACTTGGCTTGAGGGGGAGCTCTTGGAGAAAGTCTATGACAGGCCTAAGTATTGGCTTGAGTCTCACAAAGTCTTAGAAGAAGCTTTAAAAAGAAGACTATGTAAAGTTCACTTGTGAACTACCTCTTGTAATTTTTTGAAGAGTTTACTTAATGTAAAAGTAAGAGAATCTTAAGTGGTTGAGTCCACTTGATAAAAAAGGGAACGAAGAGCCACGAATTCGTGATTTGTGGTAGGTAGAGAATCAAATCAATCATTGATTGATTGGAGAGTGATTGAGGGAAGTTAGCCTCCCAAACTCAACTATAAATAGATGGCAGTTTTAGTCGTGGTTAGAGAGACCTATGTGAAGACCTCCAAGAGCTGAGCTTTATGACATATCAAGGTGTGATTACAAGGCACACATATTTATCAGTAAGTCCATTGTATTGTACAAGCAATATACTTTCATTTTCATGATTATTTGGGTTCATATTTCCATGTTCTTGTGAAGTGTACTACTCACTGCCATTACTCTCAGTTTTCTCAGTCAGATTGCAGAGATGTTTTCTCTGAGCTTGGTGCATCACTTTAATTTAACTTGGTAAAGTTAGCTCTATAAGTCTACTATATGCTCACAAATTTTCATGTCATTTGGATGTTGCAATCTTCAGTTATGTTCATTTGAAGTCAACAGGGTCTGTTCATCTTCACTTCTCTGTCAGGTACCCGATTTTTTAACTCACCTTGTCAGAGCCATTTCGCAGTGGTTACTTATCCAAATTCAATGATTTAAAACTTGTTGGATTCAGCTTACTGTCTAGTATAACCATACAAATTTTCATAATCATTGGATTTCTACATTTGGAGGTATGTTCATTTTTCTGCTCACTGGTCTCAAACTGTAGCAGCCCGTGAAAATCGGGATGATGTCATAATTTGTTAAAACTCATTCTCAGTGTGTGGTTTATTATTTTTGATGAGATTACTCTTGAAAGTTAGCTCTTTAAGCTACCTAGACTTCCCCAAGAGGAATTAAGCTAATTGCTACTCTGCTCAGAGAATTATGTAAAACACTGGACAGGTGCATGAACCAAGAATAGCAAGTTTTCACCTCTGAGCTAACTCCAACTTATCTGTTTTGATCTATCTTTTTGAGAGTGATCTTCCAAGGTACATAGGGTGTCTAATACATCCATTGGCAAGCTAAAAGGGCCCACCATATACTCCTGGAGTTCATTTGGCTGGTGTAGATCAAGGATTTTGCAACATCTCTTCATCTTCAAGCACATACCTATCCATCTCTTCACAACCAACACTAGACTGTCCACCTGTAAAAAGAGGTAGCAAAGTATCATACATTGGAGCTAACAGATGTCTCCTTAGTACATGAAAGTAATGGCTGAATATCATCTTCAACAAAAACAACATTACGGCTAACTAGAATGCATTTAGTCTATGGATGATATGGACGATAGCCTTTGCTTTTAGAATTGTACCCAACAAAAATACATTTCACTACTTTATCATCCAATTTTCTGTGTTGTTGTTCAGGCACTAATGCATCTGCCAAACAATTGAAAACATGCAGATGAGCAACAGATGGCTTATGACCATGCCAAGCCTCATATGGAGTTGATAGATTGCAGTGCTTTAGTGGGACACTTGTTAAGTACATATGCTAGACACATGAAAGCCTTAAGCCAGAAACTATGTGGTAAAGCTTGACTCTTGACCATACACCTTGCCATCTCCATGAGTGACCTGTTCTTCCGTTCAACAAATCCATTATGTTGGGGTGTATAAAACACTATACATTGATGATTTATCCCATGTTTAGATAGAAATGCATTAAAGTCAAAAGAGATATATTCCCCCCCTCGATCGAAACGGAGGGTGCCCATTTTACATGCTGTTATATTTTCAGCCAAAAACAAAAACTATTTGAATCACATAAACACTTCAGGCTTCGCTTTGAATGGATATATGCATGCGTGCCTGGAAAAATCATTGATGAAAGTCTGGAAGTAAAGATACTTCCCAAAAGCAGGTGTCTCCATAGGACCATGGACATCACTGTGAATAAGCTACAATTTCTAAGTAGCTTGAACTGAATCAAATGCTGCATTTTTCCCAAAATACAACCTTCACAAACATGTTTATCGGGTGCCTCGAGTTTGGGCAGAGAGGACACCATTTCAGATTTGTGCATGCATAGCAAACTAGAAAAATTCAGATGACCAAAGCATGCATGCCAAAGCTTTGCATCTGACATAGCTTGAGAATCATGTACTGCACATGCTGAATCATTCATATATCTTTCATAGTCTATGAGCTTATACAACGCACCACATAAAATGCTAGAAGCAATAATGACATTGCCATTTGACAGATCATGAACTATACATCTATCATCAACAAATTTCACAACCAAGCCAATCTTCGCTGAAGCTGAAACTGATAATAGATTCTTCTTGATCCCTGACACAAATAAAGCATCTCATAATATAAAAGAACTACCATCAGAAATAGTTAGAATGATCTTATCAACTCCCATGATAGGATATGAGGAGTTGTTGGCACATGTGATAGTATTCCATGTAGGGGCAGGCTCAAGTGAAGTGAAGAAATTGCACTACGAGCTAATATGTTTGGTTGCCCCACTATCAAAGTACCAAACATCCAAGTCTACTATAGACATACATTGTTCAGGAGAAGATGGGTCAAAATTGCAAACAATAGTAAATGCCCATTCTTCATTCTGCACTAGATTAGCAGACTCTGTTTTCAATGTAGAGGCCTTTGCAACAACCATTCCAGCCTCTTTTTTCTTTGCCTCTTTTGCACCCAATTTTGGACAATTCTTATGACACGATCATTTGCTTCACAATACTTGCAAAAAAGTTTTTGCTTTTCTATTCTCTTGTCATCTCTGTCATCCTTCTTTGATTGTGCAGAATTAGCACATTTGTGCTTACTAGTAGAAGAGCTCCATTTACCTTTGCCCTTCTGACTAGCCATGAAAGCTTGATTTGCAACACACATAATGGACATGTTTTGCCTAGACTGATCTTCCTGCAACAGAACATAGACTAACTCCTCAAATGTCAAGGCATTTGGATTGCCTTTCATAATCAAACAAAGAGTAGAAGCAAAACGCTGGTATGAATTAGGAAGACCATTTAGAAGAGTCTGCACAAGTGAACTGTCATGCAAAACTTCATCAGTAGAAATCACTGTTCTTTCAAATCTTTGATCTTTTTCAGAAAAATATTCATGGAATCACCTTCATTCATGTGCTCACTCTCCAACTGTTTTCGGAGGTAAGCAACATGAGCCTCATTCCTTGCCTGGTACAAAATGGTAAGTGTATCCCAAGCATCCTTAGCTATTCTGCAAGACCAAATGTGAGGAATAATGGAACGTTTGACAGACAAGACTATCAATGCATGTGCCTGTGCATCTCTGCCATCCCAACAAATTTGCTCTGTAGTAGGTGCAGTAGGATCTGTAGCACGAATAAGAACATGAAGTATATTGTCATCTTCTATGCCATTTGCATCACCTTCAACAACTATGTTTGCAAGTGTAATATGACATTTTTCAACACCCTGCACAATATTCCACAATTTTGTACTGTCCTCCATGTCGAATGCCTTCAATATTTGTCTTGCATAATTTTGTTGAGAGATGAAAATCTTCCCTGGTTCCTGCCAAACTTCAAGGCCTAAGAAGTAATGCATTAAGTCCATGTCTTTCATTTCAAACTTTGAACTTAGGGCATCTTTCGTTTGTTGAAGAAGGCATCATCATTTCCTGTAATCACAAGGTCATCTACATAGAGTAAAAGCACAATTGTCTTCCCTCCTCTCTTTAGAACATATAAGTTAGCACAAAAGCACATCTTTTGAAACCTAGATCCAAGAGATACTTATCTATCTGCTGGTCTTGTTTCTCTCCCTATCTAGAACATGTACAAAACATTCACTTTCAAATACTTTGAAATGGGAAACACAAGGCTTTTTACTTTTGTAGGCTTCTTGTGGAGTCTTTCCATCAAGTGCCTTGGTGTAGCTTTGATTCAAGATGTAGACAACAGTGCTGACAACCTTTGCCCAAAATTGGTCAGGCAAACCCTTTCCCTTCAACATGCACCTTGCCATCTCCATGATGATTTGATTTTGACATTCTGCAACACCATTCTATTGAGGGCTATGTGCCACTATGAGTTAATGCTTGATTCCTTTACTCTTGTAGAAATCTTCAAATTCTGTTGATGTGAACTCATCACTATCGTCTTTCTTGAATTTCTTCATTTTATTCCTTGTTTTAGTTTCAACAAGTTGAAGCCATTCTTTAAACTTACCAAAGTCTTGATCCTTATATGATAAAGAATTCCTTAGTGTAAGTATACAAACTATACCTCCCACTTGATTACACAGTATAAAAGTGACTGTGTAAGATCATGAATCAAGTAACCCCCATCAAGTGACAAGAGTGTCAAAAACTATCCTGTAATAGAGATTTAGTGAAAGCATCTGCAACATTACCTCGAGTGTGAACCTTCTCAAGAGTAATACATTGAGTGGCTAAGCAATCTCTAATAGAGTGATACCTCACCTCATGCTTGGTCTTTGCATGATAGAATGGATTCTTAGCCAAACCAATGGCACTCTGACTATCACTGAGCAAACGAGGTACATGCTGAGGTAAATCCATATCACAAGCAATATGAGAAAGCCACAATGCTTCCTTACATGCCTCACTTGCTGGAAGATACTCTACTTTTGTTGTAGAAAGAGTATACATTCTTGCATACGAGATCTCCAAGAGATAGCACCTCCAACAAAATGAAAAATGTACCCTGATGTAGACTTACGATTGTCTACACAACCAGCATAGTCACAATTTGTGTAACCAATAATGGATGCTTTCCCTCTACCTAAGCATAGACACTTGTCCTTAGTGCCACTCAGATATCTCAAAATCATCTTGACAACTTCCCAATGTTTCTTGCCAAGATTAGACATATATGTGCTCACAACTCCCACTGCAAATTCATTGTCTAGCCATGTAGCTACCATAGCATACATGAGACTACCATCAACAGACTGATAGGGAATTTTGGTCATGAATTCCTTTTCCTCATCTTATTTGGGGCAATCATCCTTGCTCAATTTCACATATGTGGGCAAAGGTGTACTCAATGTCTTTCCTGTTGAAAGTTTTTCAAGCTCAAGAGTGTGGGAACATGCCCCAAATTGAACCTTCCACATCATCCACAATCAAAGGAGGCTGATTTCCACGAGTTTGAGGCATCCAATTATGCCCATAATGGAAAGAAGTTGATTAGAGAAGATTTAGCTCACCTCTTGATGTGATTGGACCTCACTTTTGACATGTATATGTTTTTGATTGGTTAAAGAGGTTAGTAGGTGGTCTTTAAAACCTCTAATGAGTTGTATTATGACTTAGAGTCGTGGAAATACGTGCCCAAGCTGCCCCCTCGCTTAAGCACACCCCCTACTAGCTATTCTTTGCATATTTTGCAGAAATTTCACTTTTACACACTCTATCTATCTAGATGTTTTTGGCAGACCCCCCGGTCTTGTAATTGTTGTTTCTCCTTCATCCGGAATCCATTTGCAATGATTTTTGTCTTGTTGGAAAGCTTATAAGTTCTACTTTGTCTGGTATAAGTCTCAGGTTCAGTGCCTGCACATGTGTAGAGAAATGTCCAGAACAGTGTCTGTCTAGTTAGCTCATACTCTGTAGAGAGATCAAGTTGTCTGTCTTGTTGCAGCTGGTTGAGGCATCATCCAGTATCCAAATGGAGTGATTTTACTCTCATTTGAAAGTTCTTAAAGTTTAGTTTATGCCTGCAAAATTTCATTTTCAGTCTCTGCATATACTCAGAGAAACTCAGAAAATACAGAGCCTATGTCTGAAAAATTTCAGGATCCTAGGAGGGTTCATTTGCTTTTGTTGTGCACATAGGCGTGTTTATCCTCCAACATTTCCACCTTGCATATTGAACATGTGAAGTACTTTGGATTTGTACTCACTTTGAGACAAGTATATGCATCTTTTACTCCAACCATGAGTAATGTGGATGCCAAGAATATGTTTGGCATCCCCCAAATCCTTCATATCAAATGTCTAACTCAACTTCTTTTTGAGAATTGACAATTCATAAGAGGACTTCCCAACAATCAACATATCGTCGACATAAAGTATCAAGCATATCAAGCTACCGTCTGAGCATCTCTTTGTATAGAGACAATGATCCTAATTGCTTTGAGAATAGCCTTGAGACTTCACAAAAGCATCAAAATTTTGGTACCATTGTCTAGGGGACTGTTTAAGTCCATACTAGCTCTTCTTGAGCTTACAAACTAGACTTTCCTTGCTAGGAACTACATAACTATCACTCTAGCACAATTGCAAGTACCAATGTGAGGAGATCCACCTCATTATTGTCAATCCATGGAGGCGTGAGGATTAGTATGATGACTATGAGTAAGTGATGGCACAAGTGTGTGAGTGAGAAGCACACTAGCATGCACACACATACACACACACATGCACACACAAGGCAATAACAAAGAGAGGAACAATGGAGTTCTTTGTATTACTCAAAAAGTCTCTTACAATAGCTCAAAACTCTAACAAGCTAACCTAAAAAACGAGTTCTCTAGCTATTTTTATAGTTTTTGACTAGCTTTGGCTCTATCTAGGCCTAGTCTTGAGCTTAGTTAAATATTAGGTTCTAGGGCTTATTTGAGGGCTCAAACAAAGTCTAAAAATTATGAAAATTGGTATGTAGCTACTCCTAATACTCCTCAAGCTTGAGGAATACTTGGCTTGAACAAAATGGAGTCTAATCTACCAAAAATGGTATTTACAATGTTCATGTAGTGATGAAAATCACTATTAAAAAGGATCTAGTTTTGGAAAATTTGTGCTGGATCTTCTTTGACTGCTTTGCCTACTTGCTCCTTCTCTCTGCTGTGATTCTTTATATCCACTCCCCTATCTTGTAACGCCTTGACTGCCTTGACTACTGCCAAAACTCCCCCCCCTCTCACGTCTGGCATCCCTGATAGACCCTTGTTGGTGGGAGTGCTTGATGTAATACTCGACGACGTCTGTGGCTAGGTGATGTTCTTGAATGCGCAAGAAAGCAGTTTTCACATCCATTTGGACTAGCTCTAAGTCCTCCATAGCAATGAATCCAAACAACATGCACTGAGTAGTCATCTTGACCACTGGAGAGAAGATTTCCTCAAAATCAACACCATTATTGCTTAAAACCCTTTGCAATAACTCATGCTTTATACTTTGGAGAAGCACTATCTGACGTGAATTTCAGCTTATATACCCATTTACATGGTAAATCTTTCCTGCCCTTTGGCAAAGGTACTAACTCCCAAGTACCATTCTTGTGAATAGAATCCAACTCACTCTTCATTGCATGCTCCCACTTGACATGATCCTCTATCGGCATAGCATCTTTGTAGCAAGAAGGCTCACCGACATCTGTTAGCATAACAAAATCTAAACCTGGCACATATTGTTATATGGAGTATAGATGTGTTAAGGGTGAGAACCCCCTCTTCACACTTGTTAAGTATGACCCTCACATGAGTGCCAAGTGGCACCCATATGAGAGACCTTGAGCATTACCCTTTATGGGTAATGAGAGAGAGAGAGAGAGAGAGAGAGAGAGAGAGAGAGAGAGAGAGAGAGAGAGAGAGAGAGAGAGAGAGAGAGAGATATGAGAAACTCCACATGGCTAGCCGGCAATTCGGATTGATCTCCGTGATCCTTCTCCTCTATCATTTTGCATGCATAAGATAATCCAAAATTGGAGGGTTTCATTGAGACATACCACACTGGTATCAGAGCAAGTATACGCACATATCGAGGCATCATCATGCCCACAAAGGAGCCCAACAACAGCCCACGAAGGAGCCCAACAACAACCGCGTGCGTGCATACAATAGAGGACTCAAACTGAGCTCAGGGGGCCCATGAGGCCTCTCCCTCTACCCTCCCTCTAGGATGAAGACTCCATGAAGTGAGCCCATATTTTATAGTGTGATTTTGGTGCTATGAAAGCTCTATATGGGATAAAGTCTTCATTCTCCAATGGCTATGACTTCTTCAAATACGAATTCTTGGAGGAGGTAACTATTTTAGAATTCGAGTTTTTTTTTAAGGATTAGGGGAGCAAAGAAAGCCATGGTTCAAGATATTGGGAAAGGAATGATCCAAACATGTAATATGGGCTGTGGACTTGGGATATGCGTCATTAGCTTGTTGAAAAAGCCTTCACTTTCTCAGTTTTGAGCTCCCAAAGTCACTACTTCATGAAGGTTTGCTTTCCCACATACTATCCTTGGCATACCCATCTTCTCTACACCATAGCTTGGTGATACGACATCGGATTTTAGAGATCTTTGTCATGTTACAAAGCTACAAATCTAACCTTTGTTAAAAAAGCATTGACGTTTGATTTGGACAAGATTTGGTCAACCAAACTCCCTCTGTAGTGCTTCAGAAGGAACTAGGTAGCCACTCTCGAGCCTAGTTTTTCATCATTTGGCATCCAAATCCACTTTTTTCACTTGGGATAGCTTTATATCTTCAAAGTACAGGTGTTGAACTACATCTTTTGGACTGATGAGGACTATCAAAATTCAAAAGTGCTTCATTTTGACTCAGTTTGCCCAATTGGGGCTATTGCTACATGATTTTGGCATCGTTCTTGTTAGTTTTTGGTGATTAGAACCTCCTCGGGCCAACCGGACATTTCAAATTTTTGTTTGGGCCTGGAAAGGATTGAAGATCAACATCTTCATGCTTCATAAATTGCTTGGATTTCGCTTTCGCAGCTTCATTTTGTACCAAGGAAGTGATCTTGTGATATATTTCTCTTCTTCTTGCATATTTAAAGTTTACTTCCATTCTTTTCATATACTCTAGTTAGTAAATGGGGGGAGTGAAACATGGAGTCCAAAGGGAAACAATTAGTAGAACACACTTCTCCATCTAAAGAACAACTAGAGGATCCTGATCTTAGGATGGAAGAGGTAGAAATTGGATAGGAAGTAGAGGAAAAACTAGAGGAAAAAGATCCTCAACAAGAAGTATATACCTATGAGGAACTTTTGGATGAGTTTGTTACTCATGACCAATTTGGCAACTTAAAGGAACAAACCCTTAGACTAGAGAGAGATATAGGTAGAATCACATCTCTCATTCAGCAACTTAAGTCTCAAATGATCTTACTTGAGACACATGTCACCTCTTTCCTAGCTAGGAAGGAAAGAGAAACTCCTACTCTTCCTCTAGCGATGACTAGGAAAGACACTTCTTTCCCTAGTAAGCACAAAGGAGATAGCTCTAGGGAAGCTCCCCTCCTGAAAGACTAAAAACCACCTACCTTTACGGGGGATGATTGAGATAGAAACAAGGATGCAATCTATACTTTTTTACAAAAGTGGCATGATTTGCATCAATTGAAGGGCACCCTACCACAGTACCGTGTGCTAGAGGCGAGTCTCTCACTTGGCCCGCATGCTTATAAGTGGTGGATGAGTCTCAAGGAGGCAAACTCTATCCCTACATATTGGGCTCCGTTTGAAACTCTTTTCCTAAAAGAGTTTCTTCCTAAGAATGAGGAAGAGAGAAACTAGGATGAGTGGGATAGGATCACCCAGAGAGGTAGGCCTCTGACGGTCTACATATCCCACTATAGGGAGATCATTTTGAAACTTAAGGGCTTAGATGATTTTCAGAAAACTAGAGGGTTTGTTAGAGGCTTAGATAAAGGCATCAACAGAGAGGTAAGAAGGAATGCACCTAAGACGTTTGAGGAGGTGATCAAGTATGCACTGATCTATGAGGACCATAACCGTCCTCAATATACTCCTATGGAGATGGATCAGCCCCTCAAGCCTCTTAGTATGACTAAGTTCAAGAAGAAGTTGCCATTGGAAAAAACAAAATTTTCATTAAAAAACAAAGATCTCAAGGGCCTAGGTTACCTACAGAGCAGTTTGAGAGGGCCAAAAGAGAGAACATGTGCTTTGCATGCCTGTCTCCTAGCCATTCACAGTGGAACTATCCACTCAAGAAGGGGGAGGAAAAGAAGAGAGGACAGAGCGTACTACGGCCCCTGAAAAGGGAAAAAAATGGTCCACCTAGTGCAGAAACTTCCTATTCATGGAAGCTCTAGCTACAAGGGAGTAGAAGTGATGCACAAGGATATAGAGCACACCTGCAGTTTGAATCAGTCATTGTGGTCACCACATTTTGGACCACATAACTTGGTTAAACTGCATGGTAGTGTATACAGGTCCAAGGTGCGAGTCATGATAGATGATTCTGCCACTCATAACTTTATAAACTATGCTCTAGTCAAGAAATTAAAGATTCCCCAATAGCCTAGTGCACATTAATACATAGTATCTATTATGCAAGGGGAAGACAAGAGGATATGGGATACTATGGTATCCAATTTGGAAGTCAAGATGCAGGGTTATATAGATCACATGGACTTCCAAATTATGAATATGGAGAGGATAGATCTTGTGTTAGGTACAAAGTGGCTATGGGGGTTGGGAGACGCACTTAAATGAAGCTATCAAAACAACACACTTGAGTTTGAAAGAAATGGAAGTAAATTTTGTATATAGAGAGAGACAGAGATGTACTTAGTGCACCTCTCATCTCATCTTTAGAGTTGTATAGCCTTTGTCATTTTCAACATGTACAGAAGATCTTTTTATTGTATAGTCAAGACATTGAACATTGTACAGACAGTTCATCTTATGTATATTTTCATGCTAGGAATGTAAATATGGACAAGAGTGTGTGGTTAAAAGTTTTAAAGATCTTATGTTTGAGTTTAGAGATGTTTTTCCCACTAGCTTACCTAGAGGGCTACCACCTGAGAGAGGGGACATTGACCATGCTATTGAGGTAGTTACGAACACTAACCCTATTTGTAAGCCACCTTATAGGCTTAGTGTTTCTCAGCATGAGGAGGTTGAGAGGCAATTATAGGATAATTTAGATAAGGGCTTCATTAGACATAGTAACTCACCTTGGGCATCGCCAATGCTCCTAGTTAAGAAGAAAGATGGCTCTATGAGATTATGTATAGATTATGGAGCACTTAATAAGGTAACTATCAAAAATAGGTTTCCTATGCCTAGATTGGAAGACCTATTTGATTAGTTACATCAAGCTAGGTATTTGATTAGCTCCTAAGCCCAAGGAAAAGTATCTTACGTACACTAATATTTTGCCTAATTTTCTTACACACTTCCACTTGATGTTGCTTTGAGTTTACAACTATCCCCCAATTCTATCCTCCTTGGAATCCCCAACAGAAGCACCAAAATGGGAAACCACTTTCTTTTCACTCTCCACCTTTCTTACTTTTCATACACTCTCTCTCTTACTCACCCCCTCACTTACACGTACCTTCTCGCACTGTTTCTCCCCTTCCCCTTACTCACACTTCCCGAGTCCACTTGATTCCTCGTTCTCTCATGCACTTGCCCTTATTTTTAGCCCCTTCCTCTCACTCACTCACGTACGCTCATGCCCACATTCACACATATATCCACTTTCTGTTTTCCTCTCCCTTTTTCATGCACACTCCCTTTCATCTCATTTTCTCTCATGCATCTACTCACATGCAAGTAGCCACTCTCTTCCCCCTATTGTCCTCAATCTAATTTTTTTCATGAAACATATATGTTAATTGAATCGGGAATGAGAAATCTCTTCCAAGTAAATTAATCAACCCTCTTCTTGTTAACCCTTGGAGCAACCCTTGGAACGCAGAACAAATGATAGGCCATTGCCAGCTTCTAAACAATACAAGTAAATTAATCAAACTCCATTTTCGGCCAGCTGCTCAACCTATTCATGGTAATCAATATGTCCCATTTCCGCTGGACATGACCCACACAATGTTTCAAAAACAATCCATACAAGAAAACATACTTGACCAATATTGCAGCACTCTTCTCTAAGTAAAGGCAATAAAAACATCCAATGACATCACAGAACACAAAACTAATGTTACCTATAAATTTAACAAAAACAGAGATATTCCCTTTAAAATGAATAAAGGTGTGAACAGCCAGCAATGTAATACAAACTGGAATTGGATCCTATAGCCCAACAATCAACACAATTCACGATTATAAAATGTGATGGCATCGTACGACTATACAATGTAATGGCATCTTAATAAAGGTCCACGTACAATGACTGTTGCAATGGCATAGCCAGATCTATATGATATTGCGTTGCTAAGGGACAAGGATGACGTAATCTTCCTTTGTGTATGGTAAACCAAGGCACCAAGCTTTCACGATTTCTTTTTTCATATTAAGCAGATTTTTACACGATACAAACATTGCACGTGACCCTTACTACTAGCCTCAGGCATACCCCAGATCCCAAATCCTACTCAGGGCCGAAGCTTCATATCTTCCCAGAGATTGCGCGACTCGGTATTGAGAAGATGAGTGCACATTACACATGAGCGTCACTTCCCTCCTAGAATCTAGTGTTGAATTCTTGCGAGATCTCATCCAAAAAATTTGTCATTATTAATAAGGGGGCGATTGACACAAATATTCGAGGCAAGTATGCATCTAAAAAACACAAAGGTAAAAATGCGCAATAGCATAGTAAGACCATATACAATGTGAGGCCGTTCAAAACTATAGGACTTATCAAAATTAATAAGAATTCTTAATCAGAAGCAATCCCACTTACGTGAATGAGACATGGTACCTGTAAACAGCGATAGTGGAAGAACATCAAATCAACGCGAGAAGATGAGCTCTGTCTGCAGATAAGTGCTCTGAGTACTAAGATAAGACAGAATGCAGACAATTGTACCCTTCCAGCACCGCATCGACATCTATTAGCATGAATTGTGTTCTACCCTCTACATATCACTTGCTGCTTGGCGGCTGTCTTTCTCGGGAATTGACAGAGAAACAGGAGAAAAATATTGTCTTCACATCGATCAACAGCTATGTAATCCATCAGGTACCTTGTCCGCTATCTCTCTGAAATCATCATCCGAAATCAGGTTCATATCACAAGGAACAATACACTCATCGTATCCAGTATCATCATCCTCGTCTGTCTCTACAGGCAAGCGGACACCATGCCCACTGTAATGGAAAAATAGAACATCTCCCGACTGAGACCCTTCTACGAGCTTATTCAGTGCACATTTGATGTTCGCCCTCGTAGGCTGTATATAGCTCCATTACCCCCCCGATACCCGTTGATGTGGTTTTTTTTTTTTTCTTTTCACACAGCAGCGCAGTAGGTAAAAAACGAGCGAGCCATCACCCACCATTCAGAAGGTGTTGTGAAGCGATAAGATAGAGAGAGAGAGAGAGCCCATTCTTTTGCTGCCGCCTAGAGATAAAGGCATCCCCCTGCGAGCACCAATCCCATGCCCAAAATGGACCCCCCCCTTTTTCCGTTTTTCTGTCAGAGCAGTCACAACCACTAAAAACGGAACTGCCAAATAAGAAGCTCACTGCGCATATTACAGTAGTTGGCAGCACAATCAATTACATTGACACCGACAAACTGCGGGTGATGGATTCCATATACTCACGGTCCACAGAATCAAAGTCAGGACCCATATAAGTTCCTATCCCAAGGGATGAAACAATAAGATCTCCTACAGCACCACCTGCTCGAAGAGTTCGAAAATGTCCCGCTCTTGCATTGGCGCCAATCTTTTTGGCAAAGTTAGCAGTGCCTTCAGTAGTTGCATGCCCTGTTATATAGTGTGACGAGGAACTTGCAGCAGCTGCAGCCATAGAGGAAAATGCCCTCCATCCCTCTGAATCATTAATGTCAGTGAGACAAAATCCTGCATGTCCCTTTCTCTGCTACACATCTTTTACTGCAACAGTGATTCCAGGCTTCTTTTCATTGCATGAACACAACCACCTCAGCGAATTTCGTCCCCGCAGAATGGTTTGAAGTGCCATGTCTTTCTGATTCCTTATATGCTTTCAAATGGCAGCTGCTTAATCAAATGACACAATTCTTCCCAACTCTCAGGTGCCAAACCTTTCAGTAAGTTATCTTTTTCAAGTGGAGGGTGTCCTCCTTTCAAATAGGGCTGAAGACGGCATTTCTTTCCTACAGAATCGCACTATCAATTGACAATGTCGAATTCATAGATCAGGGATAAAAATCGAGTTACATAATTCCAATGCAGGCGACCCTCGATTATAGATACGCCCCGAGGAGAGGAAGCTTGTAGGCCGAGTCGCGAGGAACGATACTCTATAACCACAACAGTTCACCTCAAGACCCCCGAGTAAGCGAGCATCGACGATTCCTTAACTCATTCTTTGTAGAAGAGCTAGCACTTCTGCACCAAGTCCGTTCTCTGCGTATCCAGTTGCTATTGTACTCCAGGAGACTATATCCTTCTCTGGCAACTTCTCAAACACCTCCTTTGCATCTGTAAGCATGCCAAACCTTTTGCTGCATTTCCAAGAACTCCTCGGTCCATCCAAGATAGCTGCCCTTGGTGGCTTCTCAAAGAAATTCCCCCTTGAAACAAAGCTGCCTCTAATTTCTTCTGCACGTCAGTATCTCCTATGCTCTTAGGAGGCTTGTCCATGCTCAATTCCTTTTCTCCACATCCCTGCAATCAATACCTCCACATGCTTCCCATCAATTATCAAATTCGTGCTTCAAGTACCTGAAATCAAGCGTATTTTCCTGCCAAATAGAACCGCATTAGTGCATAAAAACCAACCATTTTGTGGGCTAACATACTCCCCTCTTCTTAATTGCGAAGTCGTCCTCGATGAGCCACTATTGCTGAAATAAAATCCAAACAATCATGAACATGTCAATTTTCAATTGGTTTACATACCTTTTCATCGAGCCGTCACTTCCACTAAACTTGCACTCATCGAAGCTATTAGTGCTCAAAAAAATCACTCATGAATACATACCAATCAATCACTTCCAAAATGATCCATGAACATGCACATATATGCAATTCCATTTCAGCCATGCATCAATTTGCTCATACATTCCATTATGAAAAATGGTCTCAACCAAAATAACACATGCACACCCTTCCATGTTTTACACATGCAACTACCATTGCGGAAAACAAAAAAGAAAATACCGAAATAAACAACAACAACTGAAATGAATCCAACAGGACATGCAAAAATACCCAAAATGCATACCCCATTATTGCATCTACTATTCGCTATGTACAATCATTCCATGACTAGGCGTTCCCGAAGAATCCCCATCGTCGTCCTACAAAAGCCATCGAAACTCGAGTGCAAGTCAAGACCTACACAAAAACCCCAGAGTGTCACACACACTGGAAAAACCCTCAGATAGAGCACACAAGTTATAAAGCAAGACCGTTGCATTACCTCGCTAAAGCCTTATCCATAAGTACATATAGAATATCTGTGCTATCAAGAATATTAATTCAAAGTGAGCTGATCTGTCGCAAGCCGACACATACCAATCACACAAGCAAATACGTTCCCTTCCAGGCGATCATCACCCTCTCCTCTCTCTCTCTCCCCCTCAGGAGTGGGGAATAACTTCATGTGAAAATTTTATTTTAATCACACGTTGGCCTACATTGACACTAGATGCGATTCGTGGACCTGACCACCCGATCAGGTTGATTCCACCCATCTACCAATGCAATGCAGCGCACAACACACAAACACACAATGATAACACATAACATATCTCAGCTAGCCCATAATGAAGCTGGATGCGGCTCATGGTCGTGACTACCCAGCCACGATGGCTCCACCTACCTACCAACCCGTTATGGCGCGTAGCTAAGACACAAACATATACCTCCCAAGCCTATGGCGAAACTAGCTGCGGCTCGTGGTCCTAACCATCCGGCTAAGATAAATCCACCCACCTGCTAGCCCACTATAGCGCATTGGTACGATCACAACAACACAAATTTTTTCTTTTCTTTTCTTTTTCTTCTTTTTTCATAGTCAATTAGTTCACCCAAGTCCTGAGAATTAGGGAGAGGAAGAAAGGGACTTTTCCCACTGTTCCCACACATACATGCAAACATATACACTCTAGCCTTTGACAGATCAACCACCTCTTCACTCCATTCTCTCAATTACAGACACTACATATGTATTCAGCGATTTGACTTTTCACTTGGTAACTACAACCAGCTATGCCTTAGTCCCTCGTACACCTATCCTTAGATGATCTAGAATGTGAGTCTCCGGAATGTCTCATGTAGTCTCACATTGTACTTGTATCCCGACAACTTCCCTAGGGTGAGTCAGGATCAACTTCAGGAGCTCCGTCATCACTTCCTATCGTTAGCACATCTGCCCAAGCCCAAGTGATATCGTTTTCCTCGTTAGGCATTTCCCTAGAAGGATCAAAATAGTAATATCGATCTCCTACCCATCCTACATGTCGAGTCAGGTATTCCTCAAAACACTCAATGTAAAATGCAACACCCAAACCCTGGTTTATAAAGCATACCAGCCAATGCGCTTCCTCAACATCATATTTCGTCTCAAAGTCGTCGACATCTATGTCCATGCGGGCGAATGTTTGGTCCGAGAAATATATCCTTAGCTCGTACAAGTAGAGTTGCGTTATTTGATCTGCCATTTCGTTACTTAGCTCCTAACAGTCTCTACATAGCACAAAAAATAATTAGAAGTTCAAAATTCTTGAGCTAGCAAGGAAGAATATTTATGACACACAAATCATAGCTTACATATACGCATATATATATATATAACTATACATGTATGTACAAGGAGTCTACTTCGTCATTTCGTTTGGATCTCGTCTGGCTTCTTCCGTCCTAATATCACTTGAAATATGGTTTAACTCGAAGCGCGTTAACCTTCACAGGAGCATATTCTTCTCCTAAATCTTGAATTTGCATGGAACCATTGGAGTTGAGTTCCACCACCTTAAACGGTCCTGCCCTTCTTGTCTGTAACTTCCCCGGGAATTTATAATATTTACTATCATAGACTAGCACCAAATCCCCTTCTTGAATCGCATAGGTCTTGAGATTCTTGTCGTGCCTCTCCTTACGTCTTCTCTGAATAGCTTCCAAACTTTGCTGTGCAATGAGTCTCTTTTCTTCCAGCTTGACCAGTTGTATGTACCTCTCCTTTAATGACTCTTCCTCGCCCAACCTGGCTTCGATGACCACTCTTAATGTCGGAACTTCTTTTTCGATGGGGAAGATGGCTTCCTCGCCATATAGTAGGGAGAACGGAGTGCTCTTTGTCGTCACTCGATAAGATGTTCGATATGCCCACAAGGCTTCCAAAAGTCTCTCATCCCAGTCTCGCCTATGCATAACTACTGTCTTTGTCAGAATCTATTCCAGCACCTTGTTGGTAACCTCCACTTGTCCATTTGCCCTCGGATAATATGGAGTACTCTTCCGATGTTTGATCTTATATAATTCCATTAATTCTTCGATCAGTTCGTTGACAAAATGTGTTCCTCTATCACTCACTATCTCCAACGGGCATCCGAATCGAGTGATAATTTGTTCATACAAAAATTTAGCTACATCAACAACTCGGTCAGTCTTCAGAGCTTTGGCTTCCACCCACTTGGTAACATAGTCAGTACAGACCAAGATATACCTATTGGATCTTCGTCGTGAGGGAGGATCAATAGGCCCCACAAAATCAATTCCCCATTTCTCAAACGGCTTAAGAGCGAGCACCGGCGTGAGAGGAGCAGCATGTGCTAATGTGGGTTTGCCCATTCATTGGCATTTGTCGCATTTCTTACAGTATGTGTGCGAGTCTTTGAACAGCGTTGGCCACCAATACCCAGCCAATAAAATCTTTCTTGCCGTCAGTTCACCAGCAAAATGCCCACCGCAAGGTTCGTCATGCAAAGCCCTCAACACTAGGTTTGCTTCTTCTTCCTCGAGACACCTCCGATAAATGCTCTCATGAACAAAATATCGATAGAGTTGCCCCCCAATGATGCTATGGTGCTTCGCCAATGCTAACAGTTTTTGCTTCTCTCTCTTGCTTGCTCCTGGCGGATATTTAGTAGTGCATAAGAAGTTCACCAAGTCGGCATACCAAGGTATTTTCGCATCAACCTGGAATAGATGTCCATCAGGAGCATCGTCGGGCACACCAGAGATTGGCTCCTCATTAATAATTCGAGATAAATGGTCAGCCAATATATGCGCTTTGCCTGGTTTGGTTACCACTGTGAACTGAAATTCTTGGAGGAGTAGCATCCACCTCATCAGTCGCCCTGATAGCTCGGGTTTATTAATGATGTACTTAAGGGCTTCATGATCCACATAAAAAGTGAAATGCTTTCCCATCAAGTAATGCCGATACTTGTTCACCGCAAAGATCATCGATAGGCATTCCTTCTCCGTAGTCGTGTAGTTCCTCTCAGTGCTATTCAAATTGCGACTTGCGTAATAAATAGGGTGGTCCAACTTCTTTTCATCGGCTTGGCATAGTACTGCTCCAACCACAGTATGAGAAGCGTCGGTATGCACATGGAATTCCTTCGTCCAGTCAGGTGCTACCAAAATCGGTGCATTTATCAATCTCTCCTTGATCGAGTCGAATGCAACTTGACACTCTTCAGTCCATTGGTATTGTTGGTCTTTCCTCAAAAGATTTGTCAGTGGTGCCGCTATTGATGCAAAATTTAATATAAATCGTCGATAATAATTAGCATGCCCTAAGAATCCTCTGAGTTGCCGCAAGTTTTGAGGAGGTGGAAGTTGTCCAATTTTCTCCACTTTATCCTCGTCAACCGCGATCCCTTTTTCGGAAATAACATGTCCCAAAAGCAATCCTCTTCGCACTCCAAATGTGCACTTTTCAGGATTCAATGCGATGCCTTTTTCAATGCTTCTTAAAATAGCTTCGATCCTCTCCATCATGTTTTCATCATTGCCTCAGATTGCAAAATCATCGAGAAATATCTCCATCCAATCCTGCAGGTAGTCTTGATATGCAGCTATCATTGCTCTCTGGAATGTGGCCGGTGCATTGCATAATCCAAATGGCATCACACGATATGCATACGTACCCCATTCTGTGGTGAAAGTAGTTTTTGATTGATCCTCTTCATGGATTTGGATTTGGTTGTACCCACTGAAACCATCCAAAAATGAGTACAATTTATGGCCAGCCACTCTGTCCAAGATTTGATCAGTAAATGGCAAGGGGAAGTGATCCTTCTTTGTGCGCTCGTTCAACTTTCGATAGTCTATGCAAATACGGATTTTCTTATTTTTCTTCGGAACCACTACAATTGGTGATACCCACTCGCTGGATGCGATGGGATATATGAATCCTGCTTCCAATAATTTGGTCAATTCCAGTTTGATCAATTCCGAATAGACTGGATTTGTCCGCCTAAGTCGTTGACATATTGGTCGTGTGCCTTCTTCCAAGTCTATATAATGTTGGCAGATTCTGGGATCAATTCCTCTCAAATCACTGTATGACCATGCAAAGGCCTGGCTGAAATTTTTGAGTGTCGTTTTAATACAATCTCGTACTCCATCTGGTAGCTCTGACCCCACGCTTAAGAACTTTTCTGGAAAAACTTCCCATTTTTTCAACTGAGCTTCTCGCGAATAGTCCTTATTTCTCGATGACACTGTGATTGGAATGTGCTCTCCGATCACGCGTGCATGGTTGGCCAGTAAATCATTGTTTTGTTCTGTTTCGATTGAGCCTAATTTCTTTAATTCAGCTTTTACAATGGCTTCCGACACTTTAGTCTTACTCTTCGCTTCTTTTTCCGATTCTCGACTTCTCTTTAGAATCTCCGCTTCTAGCATTCTGACTCCTTCTCTCAACTGTTGCACTTCCATTGTCGGAGCTAACTCCAGTTTCAACTCTTCTCTTGAAGTTCCCTTCTCCAGGGATTGAGTAGCTTTGGTTTTACTTGCGTCTATACTCAACATGTAGCACTCAAATTCTCTTGTATGCGTCAACCATCCCAGCAACTCCTGATCGGAATCGTCGTTATAGAGCAGTGGATTTTGATACTCTCCCATCTTCGTGTCTTGATTCTTAAAGAGCTGCAAGTTGAACCCGTCTTGAAGCAGATTCTTGTAGGTGTCCGTGTTCAAAGAAAACCTAGCTTGTGCAATCTCTTGCCTTGCTTTCTCCTTTTCTTTATTTTCCATCTCATCGACTATTATTGTTTTCTTCTTGTTGCTTGAGGTTGGGGATACTTGTATTTGAATCCGATCAGACTTTGGCCCTATTGAAATAAAACCTGTGCGCCAGTCATGCACACATTCGGCTTGCACCAGCCACGACCGTCCAAGCAAGATCGAGAAGGTAGCCTCTGAGGTCCTTGGTCTTACTATCAGATAATCAACTTTAAACTCTAGACCGCCCACAACTGTACTTACATTCTTCAAAAGACCCGCAGGCTTCACTTGTGTTTGATCTGCCATTCTCAAAGACATCGGCGTCTCTTCCATGTGGTTCAGGCCCAAAGCTTTCATCATGAACTCAGTCATAAGGTTGACTGCGGCTCCACTATCTAACTGAGCACCGGGAACTGCATATCCTTTAATTTCGACCGTCACAGCTGGAGCATTCGAATCAATTTGCGTCGTAATACTTTGAATGATCCCTTGGACATCCTTATCTTGTCTATTTTTATCTCGAGCTTTCCTCGGCTTCTTAATATATTCGTTGTAGAATTGTTTCCTATAAACAGGTGAACATTTCAGCAATGTGCCAATATCCAGCGTGACTTCCGTGTCAGCAAGCAACTTTACGATATCTACTTCTTCCGAACTTTGTCTTTCCTTTCTAATCTTAGGAGCTTTCAATCTTTCAGGGAATGGTGCTATGCCTGGCACAAAGTCCTTGGTCACTGGTGGAAGAATCTCAATCTCTTCCCCATCCTCAAGCTCTTGCTGCTCAGCAAATCCTCCAACTTGGTTTTCTACCTCTTCACGCTCAGCGATCTTCTCTTGACTCCCTTCTTCACTTTCGCCTCCTGGATTCTTCTTCGAATACTCTTGAGTCCTTGTGGCTACTGCCACAGTTGGATCTTTGTGTGGTTTCTTGGCCTCGTAAGCATCCACATAGTGCATTGACGAGCTAGAGCCTTCTTGAGGGTTCGGTGTCTTGAACACTACTCCGATCGTAGGAACGTGCTCTTGAGCTCTTGATGTGGAATGCATCTGAGTATCAACATAGTTCGAGGACCCTACTGGTCCTTTTTCCTTGCCGGCGGCAGCTCTTCGCTTTGGACAATCTTCATCAAAGTGGCCCTCTCCACTACAATACCTACATAGCGGGGTATAATCAATTGGTTTCTTTTCGTTTGGACATCTAGATTGAGTATGGCCAAAGCCATGGCACCTCCAGCACTGGATTGGACCATCTCTTCTTTGATCACGTACGGCTCCTCTTGGATAGTCTCCTCCTTGACCCTGAGCACCATATCCATAAGTCGGTCTGTTTTCCCAACGAGATGTAGGCGGAACACTTTGAGCGGGCAATCCCGTGTCTTGTATCTCCTGATTTCATGGTCCTCTCTTCGTAGGCTCTCTTGTTGTAACATCGGTCCTCCGTGTGATTTGTTCTTCCACAAAAAGTACAACGCATCCTAGGTGGCGATCTATCTGTGAATACTCTCGAGACTGTAGGGCATTCTGAAGCCAAATGGCCGTAACCATGACACTTTCCACACCATGTATTTGATCGAAACACTTGATTCAGGTTTGTTGTGACCTCTGGTTTTACTGTGTATGTCTCCTGAGTTATTGTGGCAGCTTTTATAGCTTGCGTGACCAACTCCAATATTCGTTCTTCAGTTAGCGCATGTTTTACCTCGACTGGCGTGTTAGTGGCGGCTACAAAAGCTGGGGTCGTCGATGCGGGACTTCCTTGGCCCGGATCTTTCATCAGTATGCTCCCTGGGCCTCCCATTGAATCGTATAAGAGCTCCATCTTCCTTTGTTGGCATAATTGTACTTCCTCCCAAAGCCTCGCTTGTTCTTTAGCATCCATTAAAGTTGCAGGTCTTGTCAGGCTGATATGCTGCTGTGCCGTAGGATCTCGCAATCCCGAAATGAACCTTCGTTTCAATGTCTCATCGTTCGGGGCATTCGCGCCCATCTTTCTTACCAACGTTTCCATTCTTTGAATGTAGTTATCGATGCTCTCATTGACTCCTTGTCGCAAGTAATCCATTTGTTGGGCCAATCTATCTTGGAAGCCTTGTCGTTGAAACTTTGCCAAGAAGGCTTCCCTGAGCATCTGATAAGTTCCACGCTCTTGTGGTGTCAAATTCCCATACCAATTGGCTGCCTCATCACGGCGGAGAATAGCCGGAAAAATTCTCAACCTTTGATCCTGGTCAACTACGTCATTGGCCTCACAAGTAACCTCAAACAACTGGATAAAACTATCCGGATCTTCGTCCCAAGTACCTGAAAACTTGGTGAAGTCCCCCAAGTGAACCGAAATCCACTGAGCCATTTCGAACAGAGGTGTGATGTCGATATCACTTCGATCCCAGAAGTTTAATGCACGTGGCCTCAGGATCCCTCCTTCAAACTTCCGTACTTGACTCGCGACTCTCCTACGGGAGTACACGTTTTTGACTGATTTCTTCGAACCAATCGAGGTCCACTCACCTGGCAGTTCCCACCTTCTCCTTTCTCTTTCAAGGGCTCTTCTCTGAGCGCGTTCCTCTCTTTGAGTTTGTGTTGCTCCTGACGATGAGCTCCCCTCGCTCATGTACTAGATCGTGGGGTCCGCAAGCTCGGCAAACCTGTGGCGCTAGGCGAACCTATGGCACTCTCTTATAGAGACGTACCAAGCAAATTCCCGGCAGACGCACCAAAATGATTAGCTCCTAAGCCCAAGGAAAAGTATCTTACGTACACTAATATTTTGCCTAATTTTCTTACACACTTCCACTTGATGTTGCTTTGAGTTTACAACTATCCCCCAATTCTATCCTCCTTGGAATCCCCAACAGAAGCACCAAAATGGGAAACCGCTTTCTTTTCACTCTCCACCTTTCTTACTTTTCATACACTCTCTCTCTTACTCACCCCCTCACTTACACGTACCTTCTCGCACTGTTTCTCCCCTTCCCCTTACTCACACTTCCCGAGTCCACTTGATTCCTCGTTCTCTCATGCACTTGCCCTTATTTTTAGCCCCTTCCTCTCACTCACTCACGTACGCTCATGCCCACATTCACACATATATCCACTTTCTGTTTTCCTCTCCCTTTTTCATGCACACTCCCTTTCATCTCATTTTCTCTCATGCATCTACTCACATGCAAGTAGCCACTCTCTTCCCCCTATTGTCCTCAATCTAATTTTTTTCATGAAACATATATGTTAATTGAATCGGGAATGAGAAATCTCTTCCAAGTAAATTAATCAACCCTCTTCTTGTTAACCCTTGGAGCAACCCTTGGAACCCAGAACAAATGATAGGCCATTGCCAGCTTCTAAACAATACAAGTAAATTAATCAAACTCCATTTTCAGCCAGCTGCTCAACCTATTCATGGTAACCAATATGTCCCATTTCAGCTGGACATGACCCACACAATGTTTCAAAAACAATCCATACAAGAAAACATACTTGACCAATATTGCAGCACTCTTCTCTAAGTAAAGGCAATAAAAACATCCAATGACAGCACATAACACAAAACTAATGTTACCTATAAATTTAACAAAAACAGAGATATTCCCTTTAAAATGAATAAAGGTGTGAACAGCCAGCAATGTAATACAAACTGGAATTGGATCCTATAGCCCAACAATCAACACAATTCACGATTAT
The DNA here is from genome assembly GCA_020310875.1 of Ceratopteris richardii. NCBI lineage: Eukaryota > Viridiplantae > Streptophyta > Polypodiopsida > Polypodiales > Pteridaceae > Ceratopteris > Ceratopteris richardii. Next base: position 50,073,351 of record CM035409.1, read on the forward strand.
AAAATGTGATGGCATCATACGACTATACAATGTAATGGCATCTTAATAAAGGTCCACGTACAATGACTGTTGCAATGGCATAGCCAGATCTATATGATATTGCGTTGCTAAGGGACAAGGATGACGTAATCTTCCTTTGTGTATGGTAAACCAAGGCACCAAGCTTTCACGATTTCTTTTTCCATATTAAGCAGATTTTTACACGATACAAACATTGCACGTGACCCTTACTACTAACCTCAGGCATTCCCCAGATCCCAAATCCTACTCAGGGCCGAAGCTTCATATCTTCCCAGAGATTGCGCGACTCGGTATTGAGAAGATGAGTGCACATTACACATGAGCGTCACTTCCCTCCTAGAATCTAGTGTTGAATTCTTGCGAGATCTCATCCAAAAAATTTGTCATTATTAATAAGGGGGCGATTGACACAAATATTCGAGGTAAGTATGCATCTAAAAAACACGAAGGTAAAAATGCACAATAGCATAGTAAGACCATATACAACGTGAGGCCGTTCAAAACTATATGACTTATCAAAATTAATAAGAATTCTTAATCAGAAGCAATCCCACTTACGTGAATGAGACATGGTACCAGTAAACAACGATAGTGGAAGAACATCAAATCAACGCGAGAAGATGAGCTCTGTGTGCAGATAAGTGCTCTGAGTACTAAGATAAGACAGAATGCAGACAATTGTACCCTTCCAGCACTGCATCGACATCTATCAGCATGAATTGTGTTCTACCCTCTACATATCACTTGCTGCTTGGCGGCTGTCTTTCCCGGGAATTGACAGAGAAACAGGAGAAAAATATTGTCTTCACATCGATCAACAGCTATGTAATCCATCAGGTACCTTGTCCGCTATCTCTCTGAAATCATCATCCGAAATCAGGTTCATATCACAAGGAACAATACACTCATCGTATCCAGTATCATCATCCTCGTCTGTCTCTACAGGCAAGCGGACACCATGCCCACTGTAATGGAAAAATAGAACATCTCCCGACTGAGACCCTTCTACGAGCTTATTCAGTGCACATTTGATGTTCGCCCTCGTAGGCTGTATATAGCTCCATTACCCCCCCGATACCCGTTGATGTGGGTTTTTTTTTTTTTTCACACAGCAGCGCAGTAGGTAAAAAACGAGCGAGCCATCACCCACCATTCAGAAGGTGTTGTGAAGCGATAAGATAGAGAGAGAGAGAGAGCCCATTCTTTTGCTGCCGCCCAGAGATAAAGGCATCCCCCTGCGAGCACCAATCCCATGCCCAAAATGGACCCCCCCTTTTTCCGTTTTTCTGTCAGAGCAGTCACAACCACTAAAAACGGAACTGCCAAATAAGAAGCTCACTGCGCATATTACGGTAGTTGGCAGCACAATCAATTACATTGACACCGACAAACTGCGGGTGATGGATTCCATATACTCACGGTCCACAGAATCAGAGTGAGGACCCATATAAGTTCCTATCCCAAGGGATGAAACAATAAGATCTCCTACAACACCACCTGCTCGAAGAGTTCGAAAATGTCCCGCTCCTGCATTGGCGCCAATCTTTTTGGCAAAGTTAGCAGTGCCTTCAGTAGTTGCATGCCCTGTTATATAGTGTGACGAGGAACTTGTAGCAGCTGCAGCCACAGAGGAAAATGCCCTCCATCCCTCTGAATCATTAATGTCAGTGAGACAAAATCCTGCATGTCCCTTTCTCTGCTGCACATCTTTTACTGCAACAGTGATTCAGGCTTCTTTTCATTGCATGAACACAACCACCTCAACGAATTTCGTCCCCGTAGAATGGTTTGAAGTGCCATGTCTTTCTGATTCCTTATATGCTTTCAAATGGCAGCTGCTTAATCAAATGACACAATTCTTCCCAACTCTTAGGTGCCAAACCTTTCGGTAAGTTATCTTTTTCAAGTGGAGGGTGTCCTCCTTTCAAATAGGGCTGAAGACGGCATTTCTTTCCTGCAGAATCGCACTATCAATTGACAATGTCGAATTCATAGATCAGGGATAAAAATCGAGTTACATAATTCCAATGCAGGCGACCCTCGATTATAGATACGCCCCGAGGAGAGGAAGCTTGTAGGCCGAGTCGCGAGGAACGATACTCTATAACCACAACAGTTCACCTCAAGACCCCCGAGTAAGCGAGCATCGACGATTCCTTAACTCATTCTTTGTAGAAGAGCTAGCACTTCTGCACCAAGTCCGTTCTCTGCGTATCCAGTTGCTATTGTATTCCAGGAGACTATATCCTTCTCTGGCAACTTCTCAAACACCTCCTTTGCATCTGTAAGCATGCCAAACCTTTTGCTGCATTTCCAAGAACTCCTCGGTCCATCCAAGATAGCTGCCCTTGGTGGCTTCTCAGAGAAATTCCCCCTTGAAACAAAGCCGCCTCTAATTTCTTCTGCACGTTAGTATCTCCTATGCTCTTAGGAGGCTTGTCCATGCTCAATTCCTTTTCTCCACATCCTTGCAATCAATACCTCCACATGCTTCCCATCAATTATCAAATTCGTGCTTCAAGTACCTGAAATCAAGCGTATTTTCCTGCCAAATAGAACCGCATTAGTGCATAAAAACCAACCATTTTGTGGGCTAACAGTATTTTACCGAGCTTGACCTTAGATCAGGATATCATCAGATTAGGATTAGGGCAAAGGATGTCCCTAAGACTGCATTTAGGACTAGATATGGGCACTATGAGTTCTTGGTGATGCCTTTTGGTCTCACCAATGCTCCTATCACTTTCATGAAGCTCATGAATAGTGTATTATGGCCTTATCTAGGACACTTTGTAGTAGACTTCCTGGATGGCATTCTGATCTATAGTGCATCAAAACAGGAGCACTTGAAACACTTAAGAAAGGTATTTCAAGTGCTAAGGGAAAATTCACTCTTTGCTAAGGAGTAAAAGTGTGAATTTTTCAAAACAAAGGTTAGGTACCTTGGGCATATAGTCTCCGAGAATGGAATCCAGATGGATCCTGAAAAAGTAAGGGCTATTATGGAATGGCCACATCCAAGGAACCTAGAAGAGCTGCAGATCTTCCTAGGTTTATTAGGGTTCTATCAAAGATTCATTAAGATTTATGCCAAAATTGTTGTCTCGATGACAAAATAGCTTAAAGGGAAAGGGAAAACCTTTCATTGGGGAGACGACCAAAAGCAAGGTATGGAGAGATTGAAAGTAGCAATTGCTACAACTCCACTTTTACATATAGTAGATCCCAATAAACCTAGTTGAGACCGACATGAGTGATTTTGTTATAGGAGCGGTTTTCGACCAGTAGTTTTTGTGAGTAAGAAACTACAACCAGATCAGAAGAATTACTCCGTCTATGAGAAGGAGTTGTATGCAATTGTCCATGCTTTGAAGAAGTGGCATCATTATTTATATGGTGCCAAAGTTATGATAGTGTTTGATCAAGAGAGCATTAAATGGTTCTCTAATCAAACAGACCTTAAAGGTCATATGGCCCGATGGGAGAAAACCCTTCAGGACTTTAATTATGAGCTTAGGAAGGGAAAGTTTAATGTGGTGGCTGATTCACTTAGCTGCGTACCTATCCCCAATGGACTGAGTTTTACTCAGATCACTAGTGAGCTACTTGAGTCCATTAGAGGGAAATCTAGGCTTGATCCTGCATATTCCGAGATTTGGGAAGCCATAGAGAATGGAGATCGTGATATACGGGTTTCCAATGAGGTTGGAGCATCAACGAGTACTCAAGAGGGATTCAAGTGGAAGAATTATAGTGTCCATGATGGATGTTTGTTATATAAAGGTAAGGTGTGTGTCCCTAGAGATTCTAAGATGAGGCGGCATATTTTGTATGAGTTTCATGACACACCTAGTGCGGGACACCCAGGAGTTAACAAGACTTTTGATCTTGTTAAGAGGTAGTTTTACTGGTTTGGACTTTATAGGGACGTCCTAGAGTACGTGTTTAAGTGCACTAAATGCAAGGTCAATAAAGCTGAGAGGTTGATGATTGGAGGACTCCTCCACCCATTGGATATTCCTAATGGGAAGTGCGAGAGTATCTCCATGGACTTTATAGTCAGATTACCTGAGACACAGAGAGGGCATGACTCGGTCTGGGTAATTGTGGATATGTTAACCAAAATGGTTAGGTTTATTCCCACATGTACTACAGTGAAGACACCTGAGTTGGCTAGACTCTTTGTAGAGAACCTATACCAGTTATATGGTCTTCCTTTAAACATAGTCTCGAATCGGGATAGGAAGTTTACTAGCCACTTTTGGAGAGCGTTCTTCAAAAGGTTGGATACCAAACTTAGCATGAGTATAGCCGATCGTCCACAATCGGATGGGCAAATAGAGAGGGTTAACCAAATCTTAGAGGATATTCTTTGAGCATATGTGAATGAAAGGCAAACTAATTGGGAAGAGTACTTACCTATATTAGAGTTTGCATATAATAGTGCCAAGCACTTAAGGACAACATTAGGAGAGCTCAGGATAGGGCTAGAGCCTATGTCGACCCTCAAAGGAGAGACATCAACTTTGAGGTAGGAGAGCAAGTCTATCTTAGAGTTCCATCTAGATCTGAAACCATGAAGATGGGACCTTGTCCAAAACTATCTCCTAGGTATTGTGGACCTTTCCAAATACTTAAGAGAATAGGAAAGATGGCTTACCAGCTCCAACTTCCAGAGAATAGTCAAATCCATCTAGTTTTTCATGTTAGACGACTTAAGAGAAGGCTGGGTGAATCTGACAACCTCATTCCAAATAGTGTGGTAGTAGAGCCTATTTTTGTTCAGTCTATTCCACGTGAGCGTGAGAGCATACTACACACTCGAGAGAAATGGACGAGAATTCACTTATATAAAGAGTGTCTACTAAAGTGGAAAGATAGTTCAAAAGATAGTGCTACATGGGAGCGCATTAGCACCCTTCAAAGACGGTTTCCCAGTTTCAATTTACCTTCCCAAGAGTCTTCTTAAGGGGAAGGATATGGGGAAACAACACGAAGATATGACCATGTATTGCTATACATGGGGATATAATGGGAGTGGTGTTCTATTATTTCTCTCTTTCTATCAGACCTTCCAATACCATTTTTGGGGACACAAATGGAACTAAGGGGAAGGAAATGTTATATGGAGTTTAGATGTGTTAGAGGTGAGAACCCCCTCTTACACTTGTTAAGTATGAACCTCACATGAGTGCCAAGTGGCACCCGTATGAGAGGTCTTGATCATTACCCTTTATGGGTAATGAGAGAGAGAGAGAGAGATATGAGAAATTCCATGCAACTGGGTGGCAATTCGGATTGATCTCCATGATCCTCCTCCTCTATCATTTTGCATGCAGAAGATACTCCAAAACTGGAGGGTTTCATTGGTACATACCACACATATCTATTAGGTGGATGTGAGACACATGCAAAGCATCTCAATGGTTGTTGAATAGGATCATGTGTAGACTAATCTGATCGAACATTCTCTTGAACGTCCCTATGTGCAACATTTTTATGCATGCTAACTGGAGGACTAATATCGTCAAACACCACTCTTCTTAGTTCAACCTCCTACTGTTTATGCATCTTAGATTCATTAAAAATGACATCACTACTTCTGATCATTGACCGTGTTTTAGGATCCCATAAGCCATATCCAAATTGTCCTTCTCGACCATATGCAAGAAAAATGCATTTCTTTGAATTATGTTCCAACTTTTGTCTAAGATTCTTGGGTATATGAACATATGCTTCACACCCAAACACTCGAAGATGATCATAATATGGTGGCTTCCCTGTCCATAACTCTTGTGCCACTTTCAAACCTTTGGCAATACTAGGTGAAAGGTTAATCACATGACTTGGAATCAATATTGCTTCTATCCAAAAGCCTTGTGAGAGGTTTGCATGATGCAGCATAGAACTACTCTATCTTGAATAGTTCTATTCATCCTTTCAGTTTCAACATTCTATATCGGGGCATAAGGAGCTGTAAACTCTGTACGAATCCCTCTAAACTGACAGAAAAGGCTGAATTCATGTAAGCTATACTCAACCCCCATTTTCTAAATGCAAAGCCTTAAGCTTAGTTCCTTTTTCAATCTCAACTGAAGTAAGCCATTCTCTGAAAGTAGGGAATACCGCATCCTTCGATTTGATAGGATATACCCAAACTTTTATAGTATCATCATCTATGAAAGTGACAAAGTAAAGAGAACCACCTAAGGACCCAATGGGCATAGGACCACACATCTATATGAATGAGATCTAAAGGCTGAATTGAAGACTCAATGTGCATTCTATGCACATTTCTGGTTTGCTTTCCATATTGACAATGCCCACAAAATGAAAAATCAAAGAAAGATAACACATGTAAGTAGCCAAAACAAGAAAGATTTTCCATTCCACTATGAGATATATGGCCCAAACAACCATGCCAAATACAAGTGTAATAGCTAACAAGTGTTCTTTCTATGATACAAATAAAGGATAAAGTGATCCAACTTTGCTTCCTTTTGCAATAACCATATTGCCCTTTGATATACGAGAAGACTGAGCATAGAAGACCACCTTGTAACCAAGGTCATCAAGTTGATGAACTAACATCAAACTACATGATAACTGAGGTACATGGCATGCATTATGAATATCAAATTTTGAACCATCAATGAATTGCACAACCACATCTCCAATCCCCACAACATCACATTGGTACGAGTCACCAAGTCTCATGGTACCAAGAGACTTTGCTGCATAATTAGAGAACCATTCTCCGTGTGGTCTCACATGGAAAGAAGCACCAAAATCTAGCAGCCACATGTGGAAAAGAGAATCATCCATAAGAGCCTCAGTTGGTAGAGTACTATCAAGTGTCCACACATCAACATCATCAGAAACAACATTAATTTCTTCAATCTTCACACTCGAAGTAGATGGTGCAGGTAACTGTTTAACATGCCCATTAACATTCTGTCCTTTACCTTTAGCATTCTTTAATGCATAAAAGTCTTTTTCTTATGAAAATAATGGGATTCAATATCCCTCTTCCTTTATTTACTTCTACTCTTATTCCAATGACCATTCTTTTCCTTTTTCTTGCTCCTACCACGTTGCTGATTCTTTCCTTGGTAAGAATCACGAACATTATATGCATCTCCACTCTGAGTGCCAACCATATATTTTTTATGTATCTCCTCACTCAAGAGTGCTCCACATATGTCATCATAGACAAGTTTACCACCACGTACACTATTGCTAATAGCTGTGCAAAACATATCCCATGATGATGGCAAGGTACATAACAAAAATACTATTTTAATTTCATTATCCATATCCATTTTCTCAGCCTATGAATGGGAGAATATAGCATCAAACTCATTTAGATGAGCAACAACACTATCTATGTCCTTCATGTGAAGGTCATATAATTTTCTCATCAGATACACTTTATTTGATGCCACGTCTTTTTCGTATCTATTGCATAACTTCTTCCAAAGATCCTTTGCACTTTCACAGTCTTATACTATAAAGTAAACATTATCGGCCAGGTGCAAGCGAATGGTAGACCTGGCCATTTCATCTAACTCAACCCAATCATCTTCATCCATGTTAGTAGGCTTCTTTGAAATTCCATCTACAGGCTTCCATTACCTCCTTTGAATCAACACATCTTTAATCTGATTCTTCCATAGAGAAAAGTTTGTGCCATCAATTTTTTGGATCTCAAAATGGTCTTTGCCCTACAAGTTATAGCTCCTCCTCGAAACACTAACACTAGAACCTGATCACCAGACGTGCATAAGACCTTTGATGCCATGATGGTAGAGAACTGAATAGAATGATAATAGAGCTAGAAGAGTCCAAACACCAACGAATAAATGTATCAAGGAGTAAATTGACCACTATAAAGTTGACAAAAGAAAAATCTGGAAAAATTTTGCAAGAGTCTCCTCTGCAAAATGAGCATATGACCATTGTCAAAATATCATAAAATTGCAAGTACTCACATGTTTACGTGCATAGTGAATCACTAACTCCACTGCATATAAACAATTACCCAATAGAATCCAACTAGGCTTATCGAACACCTATGAACAACTATCATACATCTCCTATAGCGAGGCTGGGTAAGTCTTCCACCTGCATCACCAAAGAGACCCTGACATATGGGTGTCTTTCAGTTAAGAAAACCTCACCGTGACCCTCTTTATCAAATGTAAAAGGCTTTATGCAAAAATATGTAACAACTATATCAATGACCACATGGACGTAAATAAGTGGTATCCAGAGAAGCGTACATGGTGTGTTTGTTCTCAATATATGTAGTAAAATGACAATAAAGTGCTGAATGCATTGCCCAAAAACTAGCCAACAACACCTGCAAGTGTCTATCAACTCTGATGTTTTAGGCTCAAAAACCTACATAAATTTGTAGCGACTACTCCCACCAAAACTGAAAAACCTTTTGAGTAATCTATAGTTTTACGAGTGTGATTGAAAACACAACCCCAAAGGTTGATACTTATTGTCAGAGAAGTGCAAAGAACACTCTTCTTGATGTTCTTGGACCTGTATGAAGAGAACTATGTGTGAAAGTACTCCAAAATGGCTCCAAAAAAACACCCCAAAAATGCTTCAAAAACAGACTTTGAAAGCAAAGAATGAAGCTTTGAGGGACAAAAACATGTTCATGGTAATGTTAATCTTAGTCTTTCCCCTTCTTCAGACACCACAAGAGTGTAGTTTAGTGGCAAGAGATTGCCACAATTAAGGGAGCTCCAAGGGGAACAATATTGGGATGGGTGACCTCCCGAGATGTATCGGGAATCTCTATCTTCCTTGATCGTTGAGGTCCTCCCTTGTGCATAGCCAACGGCACCAATGTGACTTCGGTGACTCCGATGACAAGGTATGCCAAGGTCTATGCCTTGGTCGCTGCCTTAGTCATAAGCCCTGGGTGGGTGGGTGCTCGCTTTGCTCGCACAAAAGGAACAAATCTTTTGCATCGAAATGCTTTGATATCAGTGAAGTAGTTCGATGGCAATGCACCACAGTGTGCTTTCCTTCTTAAGAGCTCCACGAGGATACCCTCAAAGTTGAAAACCAAGCTCCTAGGGCCACACACAATACCCAACATAGAGGCTATAGAATATGCAGAAAAAACACAGTACATAGGGAGCATGAACACAAACTTCTTAGGTGTTACAAATGTGGTCGTAACTTACAATATGTGGCTGACCAGGCCACTATATGTTTTTTTTTAAGAAAATATACAAAGAAGTGTCTAGGGGCCATTTGGCCTTTCACATGGATACTAACAATAATAGGTTGTTCCTCCTTATGCCAATCCCAACAATGTTGTCGTTACTATCCATAATCTTAGCTCCTATCTTACTGAAAGATACTTGATGACCTTGATCAGTTATAGAAGCTACTCAAAGTAGATTTTGTTTTGATTTGTGGAACATATGACACATTTGAAAGCTTTTTGACATTGCCATTACAGTTAATGAAAGAAATCATACCTTCACTCTCTACACGACATCTTGCATTTTTTCCTACCTTTACAGTGATGGGTTCCTTTAGAAGTTGTAAGGAACTGCAAAAGGTCTTTTCTACTCATCATGTGATGAGATGCACCACTCCAACACCCATGAGTCATCCGTTCCTGAATCTTTAGCTGAGAAGCACACCTCTTCTATCGTAACAAATAAGTCAAGCTCTATTTCTGCTATGTTGGAGGACTCCTTGCCCTTGCCACCTTTCGAAGAGCCACTCTTCTCTTCTCCATTCTTGATGCAATAGTCTTGGATTCTATATCCTTTCTTCTTGTAGTGGAAATACTCCCCCTTGAACTTCTTTTTGTCATTCTTCTTTTTGTCTCCATCTTTTGAAGAGTCCATTTTGCCTCCTTTGGCATTTTCTATTAATGCAGCATCTCCTTTGTTGCCTCAACTCCTCCTCCATGCATAAGGCACTGAATTTTTCAAAAGTTAGTGGTTGCGGTTTGATTTAAGTATTAAGATTAGTTACCTAACCATCAAACTTAGGTGGACAGATTCGAAGACAACACCAAGCTAGCTCCTCACTTAACTTTTGAACACCTACTCCCGCCATTCGATCTCGTAGATCCTTTATGCAAGTGATAAATGCCTTTGTAGTCTCCCCATCAACAAAACCTTTCTGCTGCTAGCTGATTCCCCAAGTTCTGAATCCATGTTTGATTATGAGTTTCATATTGATTTCTCAATATGTTCCTTGCTTCACATGCCTTGGTAGTATGCTGAATGAGAGTCAGAACACTATCAGAAGCACATATAACTAGAGCACAAAGTGCATCTGCGTTTCTATGTTTCTGAGCACGTAGAAGATCAACATAAGGAGGAATAATTCGACCATGATTATTTGTATCAAGTGTTTCTCAGGGCTCATGATCAGTCCCAAGAACAGTCTCCAAAAGCTTATATGAATCAAGGATAGAAGTGATTTTAAACTTCCACAAGGTGTAGTCCATACCATCAAGTTTACCTTCCATGAAGGCTGGTGGTCATATCCACAACGTTGGGATGAGCGACATCATTGCTGCTCCTATTTGTGCTCCACCTACTCCTGTTGGTGAACCACCTTGATTCCCAGTTGTAGATGATGATGTACCACTTGACAAATTCTCTCTTTTGTTGTTGAGACCTGTACAACCTTTGTGCTTTTGCTTTTGCACCACTTAGAGCCTCTTGAGCTCTAATACCATGTAAGAAAATAACAGCACAATAGAATAGACTAGTATACAAAGTTGAGAGAAAAAACTTAGACAAAGATGGACATAGGTTGAGAGATAGAGAACTCAAAAATTTCAGATCATCGAGCATAATGCAGTTAGAATGATGGTGCTATCCACTCGTGCGCTCCCAATGTGGAGCTTAGATGGTGATCTAGATAGCCTCTAGATGAAGGGCTTACTAGTGTGCAATGCTATGTAAAGCTCAACCTAGGCCATGCTTATATAGCTTTTACAAGGAGAGTCAGCATAGATAAATGCAATTAGGAGATACAAAACAATCAGTAAAATATACAATCTGACAATATCTCCATGACTAGAAGTCCTACCATCTCGGCCCTATAGGTGAGGGGATAGCCCCCCGAACCCTATAGAAGGGGGCAAGCCCCCCTCTGCAACCCCTCCCCCCATTAAGCTTCTATGGAGAAATCGCACGATGCCACATGGCCTTTATTTTCATCTTTGATGGAAACCCAATGGCCCATAAGTTTATGCCCTACCTAACTTGATGGCTTGGCTCACAAAGATCATCTATAACTATCAACAGTCACACATAGAACTCATCTAACTTATAAGTTAGGGTTCCACAAATGTCTAGGCTCTCACAATCACTTCTCCTCATAATGGGGGCCTTACAACTTAGAGCACCATGGATCATTTGTGGTCATTTGAGGGTGGAGTATTGTTCATGTTATCCCTTTACATCCTCCATCATTTTGGCTCTTGGTAAATCTTCATCCATTACCTCCTTATCTTCTTGGATTATCACAATGAATAGATCATAACCCTCCTTATCTCAACATTCAAACAATATTTGCTCATTGATGGCTACATCTAGTGTGGCTAAGATCTACGCTAAATCATATGGTTCAAAATACTCATCCATAAATACATCAGAATATAGGCAAGGTCTTACACAATTCTAAAAATTTCAATTCCTTCCATTCAAGGGTCTCATTATTTTCTCTTTTCTTCCATTTGTGCTATGTAGCACATCTATAAGTAAGTGTCTTTGTTCATTCAATCATCTCCTACCTTTTCTAAAGTGCTAGAGGATTCATCACTGACATCCTCATATACACTATTATGGAAGTAATTCCATTGAAGTAGTGGCACATCATGATAAGAATTAGTAATGACATCAATTTAAGTGGTTGTGCCCTGATGGTGCACATAAACTGCATTGCCACCCCAATCTTTAACAACTTACAGTTGTTGTAGGTAAGGCCTTCCTAATAGTAGCTCAAAATTGCTAACCTTTCCAAAATCACATATAGCAAGTATATGCTCGAATTCAACACCACATGTACTTTATAACACGCCTTTTGGTAGACCTAAAGGCTTGTCAATATGGTCTTCTGCTAATTGAAGTTTCATTCTAGATGGACCCAATGCTAGTTTTCCCCATCTTATCCACAATCTCTTAGTGGTAATGGCTATGCCTGTCCTTGAGTCTATCATGGCTTTAGTGGTATGACAATTGAGTTTATGTGATTACATGTATTGCCTTCATCACCTTCATTGTATTCGCCCACTTTTTCCAGAGGTGTTTATTTCACATGTGGTTCTAGCTTGCAACTTTAAGACTAACACCTGCCTTTTTGGAAATCGCTTCCCAGTGGGGATGTCTAAGACTCATTAATTATTCTATTGTGAGCATCCACTTCACTTTGGGTTTTCAAATCTCATCCATCACGTGTTGTGACCCATCATGTCTAGGCCTTTTGAATCTCCACAACGTGGTTTTCTTACATCAAAATGCAGCTTCCCAAGTACCTAAATACCTTGGTAAGGTATTTAGATTGGAAGGAAAATCTTGAATGCTCCACTTGAGTAGTGAAGAAAATATAATTCATTGTTCATGCATACCTCAGTTTCATTTATGACTAAACATGGTTGTCCTTTCCAACTACTATCTTATGAAAATAACACATGTCCTCAATTACTCTTCTCCAAGGAAACTATGGTTCCAAGGTCTCATAGGATTCGAAACTAATTTCTACTAGGTTTGTTTATTTTTCAAGGAGACAATTTGAAATGTGAGTTCAAGGCTTACCTTTACTGCATTGATATGCCCTAGGTTCAATGACTTTTATTTGTTTTTACTTCATTAGTTATAGCCTTGTCCTAGTTAAGGCTTCAAAATTTGGAGAATATCCTAGGGCATCTGACTTTAGAAACATACTTTACTGGTTATAGCATTTTCCTAGTTTATGCATCAAAAATAAGTTCCTAAAGACATGAATCACACTATGAACTTTTCATATATAAATACAAATTTACAAGAAATGGATCTCCAATCCATGAACTTTTCCTAAACAAGCTATAAAGTTCAAAATTATGTGTTTATAGTAGCATTATTGTATATTGGATCAATCACCAAAAGATGCTTGAACAATCACAATAATTTTTGTTTCAAACTCAAGAAAAGGAATCAATATCACATAAATAAAAGGTCAAGTCAAACTTTCATAGTGGAATGGGAAACCATATCCTAGAGGTGATATTTATCCTCTAGTTTGATACTCAAAAAATGAACACAACTGAATCAACTAAGCTTCTGAATATTGTTTGAAAGTCTAAGAATTCCTTTCAAATATCCTTCCATCATTGCAAAATTTTCCAAGATGAATCATTTTCTCAAGTTATTTGATTCCCTAAAATGAATATCAAGTCCTTGAAGAATAACATTCCTAGTAGTGAGAATGAAATTCTTTAAAATTGTTAGACATCTAGTAGTTCCCTAGAAGTCCCAAACCACCAAAAGTGGTACTTAAGTACATTGTCATCAACAAATTTGACAACCAAGCCAATCTTGGATAATTCTGAAACTGATAACAAAATTTTCTTGGTACCTGACACATACAAAGCATCTGATAGTGTGAAAGAACTACCATCAAGAGTAGTCAAAATGATCTTACTGACTCCCATTATAGGATAAGAGGAGTTGTTCATGCATGTGATAGTATTACCTATAGGGGAAGGCTCAAGTGAACTGAAGAAATTGTGTTGTGAGGTAATATGTTTGGTTGCCCCACTATCAAAGTTCCAAAAATCTGAGTCTATTGCAAATGCACATCATGTGAAGATGGATCATAGCTGGAGATAGTCATAAATGTCCATTCTTCATTTTGAATAAGATTAGAAGATTCTATTTTAGGTGTAGAACCCTCTCCAGTAAGCATTCTAGCCTCTTTCTTATTTTCCTCTTTTGCGGCCAATTTACGACAATTATTTATGACATGATCATTTGTTTTATAGTGCATTCAGAGGTTGAAATGAGCTCATATCAAAATTTCCATGCCACATAATAAATCTATTTTGAACTCCTCATCTCAACTATGCTCAACAATTTTTGTGCAATTATGAGTCTATGTCTAGAGGGGTGTCGATGATGCCTTAGATGAAGCAATACCAAGCTAGGAATGAGGCTCGTGTTGCTTACCTCCAAAAACAGTTGGAGAGTGAGCACATGAATGAAGGTGATTCTATGGACAGTTTCCTAACAAAGATCAAAGACTTGAAGGAACAGTTGATTTCTGCTGATGAGGTTATACCAGATAGCTCACTTGTGCAGACTGTTCTGAATGTTCTTCCTGATTCATATCAGAGTTTTGCTTCTACTCTTCGGTTGATGATGAAAGGCAATCCAAATGCCTTGTCATTTGAGGAGTTAGTCTCTGTTATGTTGCAGGAAGATCAGTCCAGGCAAAACAGGTCCATTATGTGTGTTGCAGATCAAGCTTTCCTGGCTAGTCCGAAGGGCAAAGGAAAATGGAGTTCTTCTACTAGTAAGTAGAAATCTGCAAATGCTGCACATTCGAAGAACCAAGACAAAGATGAGAAAAAATCAAAAAAGCAAAAATTGTTTTGTAAGTACTATAAAGGGAATGATCATATCATAACAAATTGTCCAAAATTGGTTGCAAAAGACGCAAAGAAGAAAGAGGCTGGAATGGTTGTTGCAGAAGCCTCTACACCAAAAATGGAGTCTGCTTATCTTGTGTAGGAAGAAGAATGGGCATTCACTACTGTTTGCAGTTTTGACCCATCTTCTCATGAGCAGTGCATGTCTGCAGTAGAATCAGATGTTTGGTACTTTGAGAGTGGGGCGACCAAACATATTACCTCATAGCGCAATTTCTTCTCTTCACTTGAGCCTGCCCCTACAAGGAATACTGTTATGCCAACAACTCCTCTTATCCTGTTATGGGAGTTGGTAAGATCATTTTGACTACTGCTGATGGTAGTTCTTTCACTTTGTCAGATGCTTTATTTGTGCCAGGGATCAAGAAGAATCTGTTATCAGTTTTTGCATTAGCCAAGATTGGCTTGGTTGTGAAATTTGTTGATGACAGATGTACAGTTCATGATCTATCAAATGGCGATGTTATTATTGCTTCTGGCATTTTATGTCGTGGGCTGTATAAGCTCATAGACTATGAAAGATCTGAAAATGATTCAGCATGTGCAATAAATGATTCTCAAGCTATGTCAAATGCAAAGCTTTGGCATGCACGCTTTGATCATCTAAACTTTGCTATTTGCTATGCCTGCAGAAATCTGAAATGGTGTCCTCTTTGCCCAAACTTGAGGCACCTGGAAAACATGTTTGTGAAGGTTGTATTTTGGGCAAAATGTAGCGTTCCTCCTTTCCAAAAGATGGTTCAGTTTGGGCTACACAAAAATTGCAGCTTGTACATAGTGATGTTTGTGGTCCTATGCAGACACCCTCTTTTGGAAATTACCTTTACTTCATGACTTTCATTGATGATTTTTCCAGGCATGCATGGGCATATCCACTCAAAGAAAAGTCCGAAGTGTTCATGTGCTTTAAACAGTTTTTGGTTTTGGCTGAAAATCTGTCAGCATGTAAACTGGGCACCCTCCATTCTGATCGAGGGGGGGAATATATGTCTTCTGATTTTAATGCACTTCTGGCTAAACGTGGGATAAAACACCAGTGTACAGTGCCGTATACACCTCAACAGAATGGAGTTGCTGAACGAAAGAACAGGTCACTCATGGAGATGGTGAGGTGCATGGTCAAGAGTCAGGCTTTACCACATAGTTTCTGGCTTGAGGCTATCATGTGTGCAACATATGTACTGAACAGGTGTCCCACTAAAGCGCTGCAGTCTATCACTCCATATGAGGCTTGGCATGACCGCAAGCCATATGTTGCTCATCTGTGTGTTTTTGGTTGTTTGGCATATGCACTAGTGCTTGAACAACATCACAAAAATTAGATGATAAGGCAGTAAAATGTATTTTTGTTGGGTACAATTCTGAAAGTAAAGGCTATCGTCTGTATCATCCACAGACTAAACGCATTCTGGTTAGCCGTGATGTTGTCTTTGTGCAAGATGCTATTCAGCCATTGCTTTCATGTACTAAGGAGACATTTGTTAGCTCTAAAGACATGAATGATACTTTGATGCCTCTTTTTACAGGTGGACAGTCCAGTGCTCGTCCTAATGAGGAAACTTCTCAGCCTTTGTAGGTTTCATATGATGATGCAGATCATTCCATTTCTGATGCAGATTTACATGATGCACTTGTTGATGAAAGAGCTGATATTGAGCAGGCAAAAACTATGCCAAAATGGCTGGTGCAGACTTTGTGTGACAGCAAATTAGATGCAACTTTGTCATATCGTACTTGTTCAGGCTCTCATTGTGCCTCCTTTGCATGAGATTGCTATGCTATGGCTGCGTCTAGTCTCTGTGATGAGATTGAGCTTGTTTCTTTTGATGAAGCACAAAATTCAGAAAATTGGATAGCTGCTATGCAATCTGAATATGATGCTATAATGAAGAATGGTACATGGTCTTTATGTGACTTGCCTCCTGGCAAGAAGGCCATTGGCACTAAGTGGGTATACAAGCTGAAGCGTAAAAGTGATGGTACAGTTGACAGGTATAAGGTTAGGCTTGTTGCAAAGGGTTATGTAGAGGAAAGAGGCATTGATTTTGATGAGACCTTTGCACCTACATGCCGTATGACTACTGTTCGGAGCATTTGTGCACTTGCAGCCCATCATGGTTGGAATGTACATCAGTTGGACATTAAAATAGCATTTTTGAATGGTGACTTGCATGAAGAAGTGTATGTTTTTCAGCCCCGTGTCTTTGTGCAGAAAGGGCATGAAAACCAGGTATGCAGGTTAAAGAAGACATTATATGGTTTAAAGCAAGCACCACGTGCTTGGTATGAGAAGATACATGCCTATCTGGTTGCACATGGTTTTGAGAACAGTCCAACTAAAAGCACCTTATATGTTAAGCGTGCTAATGATGTGCTTCTGATCATTGTTGTCTATGTTGACGACATGCTGCTCACTGGTCCTATTGAGAAGCATATTGCTGATTTCAAGGCTGATTTGCATGCCTCATTTGAGATGTCTGATTTGGGGCATTTGCATCACTATTTGGGCATTCAGTTTATGCAAGCTGATGGTGGAATGGCTTTGTGTCAAACCAAATATATTGACACATTATTGCAGCATTTTGTCCTTGAAGACTATAAGCCTATTGCCACTCCTATGGAGACATGTTTACAATTGAGTCTTCATGATGCTAGAGATGCATTTGATGCTGTTCTCTATCAAGAGGCTGTTGGATGCTTGATTTACTTATGCATTACTCGGCCAGATATTCAGTTTGCTGTCTCACAGATGAGCAGGTTTATGCATTGGCCAGGAGTCACGCATTGGAAAGTGGTTAAGCGCATCTTTCGCTACTTGAGTGGTACTTGGCTACTTAGGTTGTTTTATCCCAAGGGGGGATCACTACCGCCAGATTTGCATGCTTTTTCTAACTCAGATTGGGCTGGTTGCTATGACACTCGTGTGTCCACCAGTGGTTTTTGCTTCATGAGCTCATGTATATCTTGGTTGAGCAAGAAGCAGCCTACTGTGGCCACTTCCAGTTCTGAGTATAGGGCAGCTTTCACAGCGACTGTTGAGTGTGTGTGGCTCAGATGCCTTATGGCTGATTTGGGTGTTGGCCAGTCTTCGCCACCACCATCTTCACTGACAGTTAGAGTGCATTGGCAGTTGCGAGGAACACTGTGTTCCATGCTCGCACTAAGCACATTGAGGTGCATTATCATTATGTCAGGGAAAGGTTCTCTGCTGGGGAGATCAGCTTGGCATATGTACCCACGCAGGAGAACATTGCAGACCTTTTCACGAAGGCTCTGCCTAGGGAGAAGTTTGAAGCTTTCCGCAAAGCTTTGGGCTTACTTCCTTTTGTGGAGTGATTTCCACATAGCTTGGCACTTCCTTATACATGAGTGCCAGCTCCTTGTTCACCGCATCACTCCCAGGGGGATTTGTTGATATATTTAGGTAGTGATGTGTGAACACACTAGGACCACCGGGGCATTTTTTTCCCTCTTTAGGAAGTTTTTTCCCCCGGCTTGTATATACGCCTATTGCCCTAATGGACAACTTATCTTTGTACATTCTCTAGTAATACATTCAGTATTGTGTGTTGTGCTCCAAGCTTCTTCTTCTTCCTTGTGCTGTTCATGTGCTTCCGCAGACGTCTAACTCCAACACTCATTTGGCATGAGCTTCTCCCTGATGAAGTCGTAATGAACCTCTATGTGTTTAGTTCTTGTCTCACCTTCATAAACACTAAGTTTATGATTCATCTCCAAAGGTGTACCTTTAGGTTTTGTGTTCTCCATTTTGAACTTGAGAAGAAGATCCTGAACGTATCTTCTCTGAGTCAAATATATTCCTTCATCTGTGTATATCACCTGCATACCTAGGAAATATGTGAGCTCACCTAGGTCACTGATTTTGAACTCCTCTTGCATGTGTCTCTTGATCCTTTGAATGCCATTTAGATCATCACCTGTCACAATAATATCATGTACATATAAACATAGATATATAACCTCATAGTGATCTCTTTTGATGAATAGAGAAGGATCTAAGCTTCTAGCTTTGAACCCTTGATCTTGAAGATATGTAACCAACCTGTAATTCCAAGCTCTAGGAGCTTGTTTCAATCCATACAATGCTTTCTTAAGTCTGCAAACATAAGATGGATGATTAGGGTTTCCAAAACCTGGTGGTTGTGACATGTTTACCTCTTCACTTATCCAACCATTTAAGAATGCATTTTTCACATCAAGTTGGAGGAGTCTCCAATTCCTTGCAGCAACTACACTTATCAATGTTCTGATTGTAGTCATCTTTGCAACTGATGAGAATGTTTCCTAATTGTCTATACCATGAGTTTGAGAGCATCCTTTGGAAACTAATTGTGCCTTGTACCTACAAATTAATCCATCTGAATTTCTTTTAACTTTATATACCCATATGCAACCAATTACCTTTTGATTCGGCGACATTGGAACCAAATCCCAAGTGTCCATCTCCTTCAATGCATCTATTTCTTCTTTCATGGCCTTTTCCCAATTAGGGTTTCCATTTGTCTCTTCATAGGTTGATGGTTCTTCTGAAATTGAATCTTTTGCCAAGTAGATTGAATGCTTCATAACAAATGTGGAATCATATCCATACCTTTCTGGTTGTTTCTTCTCTCTTGCTGATCTTCTAGGTGCTTGTTTGGTGCATTCTCCAACCTCTTGCATCTTTGCTTTGCCTCTTGACTTCCATAGCTTGTAATCCTTTTCCCTTTCATCTTGGTCATCATCTATATCACTTCTTGGATCCTTGACATGTGTATCATGCTTGCTTCCTAATTGATGAGACTCAGAATCAAGATCATATGGTAGAGTTACCTTTTGTTTATCTTCATCATACCAAGACCTGTGTTCTTCAAACACAACATCTCTACTTGTAGTGAATTGCTTGGTTAAAGGATTATAGAAGTGAATCGTATCCAATAAACACTGCCTTTGTTGCCCTCTCATCTAGCTTATCTCTTATTTGTGATGGTATAGGAACATAAGCTAAAGAACCAAAAACCTTGCAATGTCCAAGACTAGGTTTTCTTCCATGCCATGCTTCATAAGGAGTCATACCTTGAAGTGATTTGGATGGTAGTCTATTGACAAGGTATACAACAATTGAAATAGCTTCTACCCATAGATAATGTGGCAACTTCTTCTCTTCAAGCATTATTCAGGCTGATCCAACCAATGTCTTGTTTCTCCTCTCGACGATTCCATTTAGTTGAGGAGAGTACCTAGTAGTCACTTCCCTTTTGATATCTTTATCCTGCAAGAACTCATCAACATATTTGGAGAAGTATTCTCCCCGTCCATCATATATGAGCTTCTTGAGTGATCTACCTGTATGATTCTCCACATGTGCTAGATACTTTTTGAAGCAATCAAACACTTCATTGTTACTCTTGATAAAGTAAAGAATAGTCCATCTACTATGGTCCTCAATAAATGAGACGTAATACCTTGGTCCTACCAATGAAGGTTCTTGACTTGGTCCCCATACATCTGTATGTACTAAGTCCAATAAGTTGTTGTGGATGTAGCCTTTGTGGTTGAATGGTTGTCTTTGTGCCTTCCCATGACCATATACATATTGATCATGTGTTGCTTTGATATGTTCGGCAGTCCTAGAACACTTTGATCCCTCCATATATCCTTCAAGGTTCTTTCATTCACATGAGAAAGTCTCTTATATCACACTTCAAGCTCACTTAGGGTTTGAGACCCAAAAGTGAATAGAGCTATGTTCCTGGTTTCTCCTACTTCAAAAGTAAAGAGCCTATCATGCTTCTCACCTCTGGCTATCTTCTCAAAGCCTTGACATGGATCTTCCACAAAAGCTCCATGTTGGGTGAACCTAACTTGCAAGCCTTTTTCAACTATTTGGCCTACACATATTAGGTTTTTTGTGATAGTGTGTACATAGAGAACCTTGCTCAAAATGTTTGTCCTGCCATTGGAAGCTTTGACATTACCAATCTTCTCCACATTGTGCTTTGTGTCATCCCCTTTTGCACTTCATGTCTATGCTTTGGACTTTCCAAATCAAATAGAAGAGTAATGTTGCCTGTAACATGACTCGAACGTCTTGAATCTATGTAGAACAAATGATCATCTTCTTTACCTTCTTTGTGGCTTAGATTCATGAGAAGCAATGAGTCTTCATGTGGTTGATCTTCTGAATAATTGTTGTTGTCACTTCTATTATAGTCTCTATTGCTATTGTTGAAGTTGTGTCCACCTCTTCCTCTATTGCTGCCATATCCACCTCTTCCACTTCCTTTCTGGGTCTTCCCATTGAACCAACAATTCTGAGTGGTGTGGTTGGTCTTATCGCAAATGTCACAAGGTTGAACATTCTGACCTTTGGCTTTGTCTTGCTTTGGTCCTTTCTTCTTCCCTTTCCACTTTCTTTTGCTTGCAAAGTCTCTTCTTCCTTCTTCTTACCTTTCTGCTTCTTATCCTTCTTATCTGCATATAGAGCACTAGTTGAATTACCATGATAGGAGTTACCTTCCTTTATGCTATTGTTGGCCTCTTGATTGAAGAGTTGTCTAAGAAAGATGTTGAAGTCTCGAGTCTGCACATCCATGATGAGATCGTAAGTCATCGTGAAGGATTGCCATTGCTTATCACTTTGAATGCCGTTGAGAATTTGTCTCATGATAGCCTCTTATTCAATCAGCGCTCCAATGGATGCTAACTGATCCACAACCTCCTTGACCTTGGTGAAAAATCTATGATAGTTTGTTTTGGTGTCTTCTTCATTTGGTTAAACTCGTTCCAAAGATGATTCTACCTTTCTTTGGTACTAGCAGAAAAGAAAGTCTCGAGGGCATCCCAAGTCTTTTAAGATGTCTTGCATCCTCTAATATGTGGTAATAGAAAGTTAGAGATAGAGTTTAGTATGTACGACCTTGCTTGAGCATCCCTTGCGCACCAAAGTGTGAGCTTATCTGTCTCCTCTTATGTAGGTCCTCCTTTGGATCTTGGTATAGGCATAGCTTCATCACCTGCTACAATTCCATAAAGATTTATACCTTGCAAATAGGCCTCCATTTTGATTTTCCAAGCTGCATAGTTGTGTCGATCAAGCTTCTCAATCATTGAGGGAAAGCGCACCCATCTTGATCTAGCTCGGATACCACTGAAAGAACTTGGAGAAGCTTGTAGGAGGTAGAAAAGTGCGTTTCGAAGCGACAAAGTTTGGTCCAGCCAACCTGCACAAGACCAGCCCTTGAGCTTATGACGACTCAAATAGACCTTATAGGCATGCAAAAAGTGCAAAGAAATGCACGATGTCTTTGGAGCATCAAGGAGAAAGAGTCGATGCAAAATAGATAGGTTCGCAGGTCGAGTAGCTCAAAAAACTTATTATCTATGGAAGAGACAATGAACTTCAAATGCTCATAGCGACTAGGGTGATTAGAGTTAGAAAAAAATCCTTTTATGGTAGTGATACTAATTTGGTTTTGTCTTACTTAATAACTATGAGGTGTATATTTTTTAGGCTTCACATTGAGATTTATCATTTTCTACTTTGAATGCAATGTACCTCGTACCCTAATCCCTCACTTCCGTTATATGTAAGTTTTTAGGTCTAGATGAGTATGAGGAACTTGAAACACTTAGAGTTGATTCAAATGAGGGAATAATTCAGCCCTCATTCAAAAACCCTATTTTGATATAAAAATATTGTCCCTACCTCTAATCTACCCTTGATGTGACTCCCATATGAACTCATAACCTAGTGGAGATTCTTGAGAGAGTATAAACAAAATTATAGGGTCAACCTAATGGCTTGGAATGAGTACAATCCTATTCTAGCAAAGAATCTCAATGGGAGAGTAGTCTCAAGTTCCTGGACATATTTCCATGTGAAGGTCCACTAAGGAACAAAAACTAGGCATGTTGCGTGAAAAAGGAGATATTTCTAGATTGAAACTAGAGTTTTTTTTTTGTAGAATAAGAATGACTAGATCATTTAAGATTTTTGTGAAGCATCTACAAGATCTAATCAATAAACTGGTATCCTTTCTTCATTAATTCTTTTTTGGGAAACATACTTAACCCTTTTGTGATGTCATCCTTTCTTCATTAATTCTTTTTTAGGAAACATACTTAACCCTTTTGTGATGTCCTTTATAGCCTGTTATTCTACATGGTGGTTATACGTTTACTAGACATCTTCTTCTCTCTTCTTCCATATTAACCGCACGCCTCTATTACCTCATTGTGTCCATGCATGTGATGCACTTAATCTTACCTTTGCCCTCCATAATCCTCTTCATCATTTGATCTTATACATCAATTCATAATATTTTTGAAATTACGTTCATCAATATGAAGTTATGAATATTTAAGTTAAAGTTACTATACCCCAATTCAAGTTCAATTCTAATTCAACATAAATGCAAAAAGTTCATTAGTATATATGTCAATAAAAGTTTGAAGTTCTCACTAAAAGATAAACAATTTTTTAATAGTTTTTAATGCATATTTTGATATAACTAGTGCTTACTCCCTTAAATAGGCATAATCACAACAAGTTCCTCTAAAAAATCAAATGTATATATTTGAACACACATTTTGATGCCTATATTGATAGGAATATGACAATGAAGGATGTACCCATGCCCATACCAACAACCCAAGAAATTGGCCCAAAGTGAGTTTTTCATCCTCAGTGGGTTATTTTTTAACCTAAAAGAAATGAAAAACTCTACAAAGGACTCCAAAGTCTTCGAAAAATTCATCCGAGTTAGGGTTGGAAGTCCTATTTGATCACTTGCATCAAACTAGGTACTTTATTAAGCTTGACCTTAGATCTTGATATCATCAAATCAAGATTATGGCACAAGATGTCTCTAAGAATTCCTTTAGGACTAGATCTATACACTTTGAGTTTTTGGTGATGCAGATGGTCTTACCAATGCTCCAACCATATTCATAAAGCTCATGAATAGTGTTTTATGGCCATATCTAGGGTAGTTTGTCATATATTGCTTGGATAATTTTCTAGTCTACAACATATAAGAAGAATAAAACTTGGAATGCTTGCAAAAAGTACTCCCAAGTGTTATGGGAAAATTTGTTCTTTGCCAAAAAGTCAAAGTGCAAGTTTTTCAAAAATAAAGTTAGGTATCTTGTTCATATAGTCTTGCAAGCCGGAATCCAAATGGATGCTAACAAAGTATGCACTATCATGGAATGGCCACATCCTAGAAACCTAAAAGAGCTTCAAATCTTCCTAGCTATGTTAGGTTTCTTTCAAAGACTCATTAGATACTATGCCAAGATTGTCATCCCAATGATGGAACAAATTAAAGGGAAAGGAAAAACCTTTTTCCAATGCGGATGGAATATCAATGTGTACTAAAAAAGGATTCAAGTGGAAGAAATATGGTCTCCATGATTGATATTTGTTGTATAAAGGTAAGGTGTGTGTTATGAGAGATTTAGAGATGAGAGGACACATTATTTATAAGTGTCATGACACACTAGTGTAGGAGGATTCAACAAGACATATGATCCTGTTAAGAGGTAGTTTTATTGGCTGGAACTTCATAAGGATACCTTAGAGTATGTGCTTAGGTGCACAAAATGCTAGTTCAAGAAAGCTGACACATTGAGGATATGAGGTTTTCTCCACCCATTGGATATACCCAATGGGAAGTGGGAGAGTATCTCTATGGATTTCATAGAAGGATTACCTAAGACAGGAAGAGGGTCTAGGTGATTGTGGATAGGCTAACCAAGATGGTGGATTTATTCCAACACATATCACTGTGAAGACACTTGCTTTGTCTAAATTGTTTGTAGAGAATCTATGTTCCCTATATGTCTTCCTTTAGATATTGTTTTAGATTGGGACAAGAAGTTTACTAGCCACTTTTGGAGAGAAAATTGCAAAAGGTTGGACACCAAAAGTATCGTCAGTACAATTGGGCATTCATAGATGGATAGGGAAATAGAAATAGAGAGGGTTAACCAAATCCTAGAAGATATGTTACGAGCAAATGTAAATGAATGGCAAACTGATTGGGAAGATTACTTAACTATAATAGAGTTTGCATATAATAGTGTTAGTAACTCTTCCATTGGGCATAGTCCATTTATGCTTATGTATGATTTCAACCAAAGCTCCTTATGCAATAGGATTTTAGCATGAGAAAGTCCAAGATATAGAGGAATTCTTAGAAGAGCTGAACGATATGCTTAGGTTTGTTTAGGATAGCATTAGGAGAGCTAAGGACATGGCTAGAACCTATGTAGACACTCAAAGGAGAGAAATCAAAGTAGGAGAGCATGTATCTCAGAAGCCCCTCTAGATTTGAAACCATGAAGATGGGACTTTTATCAAAACTATCTCCTAGATATTGTGGACCATTCCCCATACTTAAGAGAATAGAAAATATGGCCTACCAACCCCAAATTCAAGATAATAGACAAATCCATCCAGTTTTTTATGTGCCCTAGCTTAAGAGAAGATTGGGTGAATTTTATAACCTCATTTTTGATAGTGAGGTAGTAGATCCTATTTTTATGCAATCTATTACATATGAGTGTGAGAGGATACTATATGCTCAAGGGAAACGAACAAGGAATCACTTATATAAAGAATGTCTAGTAAAGTGGAAAGATCATTCAAAAGAGAGTGCTACATGGGAGGGGGTTAGCACACTTTAGAGATCATTTTCCACCTTTACTTTGCTTTTCCAAGGGTCTTCTTAAGGGGAAGGATACAAGGAAACATCACAAAGATATGACCATGTACTTCAGATACATGAGGTACAATGGAAGTACTTATTATAGTATCTCTCTCTCTCTCTCTCTTTTATGACCTTCGAACACCATTTTTGAGGACAAAGATGGAATTACGGGGAAGGAATTGTTACATGGTTTCCATGGGAACTCGAGGAAGAGGGGTGTGAACCCACCCTTTGAGTAGACCATATGTAAGATCTCACATGAGTTCCATGTGGTACCCATGTGAGAGGCGGAGGGCTTCAAATATGGAGAGGGCTAGGGAGTATTTGAATATGTATGTGGTTGGGAGGAAGGCTATTAGAGAAGATCCATGAGCATCTCATGTCTTGAAAAGTAGGTGGAAACCTTCATTCTTCATGCTCATGGAGTACAAAAGTCAATGATCGTATGTTTCAACTCCAAAATTTAGGGAGCATCATTGGAGAGCTCAACCACCATATACAACTTTTTTAGATCTCTTGGAAAATAATTGGTGAAAATTCCTTGAGATCTCCCACTCTCTCCTTTTTATTGTTTCTCTTGAAATTTTTCAGTATTAATCTAAATGGTATTATTAGAGTTAAGACTCTAAGAAACAATTGTGTTATAAGATCTTGTGAATCCTCGATGTATGATCCTAAGAGATAGAAAATAGTAGTTCTAATACTATAAATACTATGAAATAAATGAATTTCTAGACACTATAACTCTTTTCTAGTAGAATTCATAGATGCCAAGTTCGTTAGCATGATCTACTTACTATGGAAGTTCAAGGTCAAAACCCTTAACTTTTGTAAGGTATTTGGATTAATTTTATTTTTTCATGGAGAACATCGAATGTTCTCAATTAACGTCTCTAATTTTATCTCTAAAAATCATAATATCGATAAATGAAAAACATAAGATTAATGCAATATGTTCCATAATTATTCTCTATGCTAATGTAGATCTATCTCTCATTTATCATACTCTTGAGATGAGTGAAGTTTCTATAGTATATTGAAGATTCAGTATGATGAATGAAACATAATGTACATTCAAGTTTTGGAAAATCAATGTGCAATAGAGAAGTTAATTAATAATGAAGCTATGGAGATGTTTAACATGTGGAGATAGAAAATCATTACGGTCAAATGGTATACTAGGCAAGGAATGAGGCTTGTGTTGCTTACCTCCAAAAACAGTTGGAGAGTGAGCACATGAATGAAGGAGATTCCATGGACAGTTTGTGACAAAGATCAAATATTTGAAGGAGTAGTTGATTTTTGCTAATGAATTCCTGCCTGACAGTTCACTTGTGCAGACTTTTCTAAAATGTCTTCTAGATTCATATCCGAGTTTTGCCTCTACTCTTCGATTGATGATGAAATGCAATCCAAATGCCTTAACATTTGAGGAGTTTGTCTCTATTCTATTGCAAGAAGATCAGTCTAGGCAAAACAGGAAATCAGAGTGTGCAAATCTTGTGTAGAATGAAGAATGGGCATTTCATATTGTTTGTAGTTATGAAGCATCTTCTCATGAACAGGGAGTACTATCACATGTGCCAATAACTCCTCTTATCTTGTTATGGGAGTTGGTAAGATCATTCTAAATAGTAGTGATTTTAGTTCTTTTTCATTGTTGGATGCTTTATTTGTGCTAATTGAGCTTCTTAGGAATTGCAGCTTGTTTAGAGTGAGGTTTGTGGTCCTATGCAGACACCTTCTTTTGGGAACTACCTTTACTTCATGACTTTCATTGATGATTTTGGAAGTGATGATGTGGATTAGGTGAGAGAGCAATAGAGTAGGGATGTAGGATATTCTCATGGCTAGCTTCATCAATAACATTGGAAAGTAGCTCCATTAGAACATCAGTATCTAGTAGGTCCATAATTGTACGACCATCAAAATTGCAACTGAATCAGTCAACCTACGGGTCCACATAAGACATGATTTTTCTGTCCACATAGTTTTGTGTGTGTGTGATGTATGAAAGATTCGTAAAAAAAAATAATGATATAATGAGAGACATTCATCACAACCAACTATCCCACTCCTAATCCATGTGTACTCAGGATATTGTGGGTGATCTTTGCAAGGCAAAATGGCCCATACCAACCCAAGAGTTTCAATCAAATGTTATGTATATTCCAATCAAATGTTATTTCTAATGTAAAAGAGATTTTATTGATCTTTTGAATAATGCAAAACCATCCATAATATCATGATGCAAATTTAACTTGAGGATATTTTCAATCATTGTTTATTCGTGTGCAACCACACTAGATCATTTTCATCAACATGTTTAGATACTCTTCTCTTATAAACATTTTGAGTGTAACGTTCTTGAATCTTCTAAACATGTTCATGAACTTGTTGAATTAATAGAAATATGATCTTGATCGACAAAACCAGCCATAGGAACATCAATTTATCAGTTTGAATGAGTGACATGGGAATGTATTTTTACCATAAATAATTTCAAAAGGTGCATGGCTATTGATTTCGTGACAAAAGCTTGTTCACTAACAAGACCGCAGAAAATTGCCACGTCTCTACTAGAACTAAGCTAGAGTGATATTAGAACACCTCTATAATCATCAGTAGCTTAGCAACCTTCTGAAACTGAAAACTTTATAACTGTATTTAGTGAAAAGTAAAAATTCACTTTACAGAAAGCTTCGCGTTTTCTTCAAGCTTCAATTCTGAACTGATTTACTTCAGATTTTACACTACTGTGTTTGCTTACAATTAGATAATCTTTCCGTTACTTAACTGTGCCAAAACTATGTTTTGAACTTACCAAAATTTCACCGGACCTTCACCTGACTGTCACCGGAATATCACCGTAATCTTACCGGAATCAACTGCAATTCTGTTTGTAACTACTTCAAATAATTGTAGATGAAGTAAGAAAGTAATACCTGAGCTTCCTTCAGTAAATGAACTCTTTCTGAAGTTTAAGAAAAAACTTCACCAGTTCTGAATACCTTTTTACGGTCAGACCTTGTACTGTGTACTTGTCCCGTTTCACAAAACTCTTTTGATCAACTTGTAGTTGAGACTCCTAGCTTCAAGATGAGCTATCACTCATAAAAATCTTTACACTGTGTTACGAGATCTAACTCTTAGAAGTACCGGAAAATGTTTACTGAGAAAAACTGTAACTGTTAACTAACTTACACAGTAACATGAAATTACTCAGATTTCTTCACATACGAAGAATGCGTTCAATCTTCCACATGAACATGTGTTTTCTATTAGAGAAGATGTGTACAAAATATCTTGGCCTCACTTTGCTCATAGCTATGGAAAACTCTCCTACTCTGAGTAGTTATTCCTTACCATCTCTCTCAGATGAATACCCGACAATTCAGGTTTTACTATTCATCTCTACATACGCGATCTCTAGCGTCTTCTTCTTCCTTTTTATGCGCTCTTCTATTCTCACCTCTCTTCTTCTATCTATTCCGGTTCTATGCTCTCTCTTATACACATTTTGATCCGAGATTCAAACTCGTAATTCTGAAAGTTTCTACACCATATATTACAGGCGTGAATTTGTCCCTTCACTAAGGCTTAATTTTCTGAATGACTTTGTTTCTGCTTCTCTTTGTCTTTCTTCGTCTTTATGTCTGTTTGTATGTCAGATTTGTGAGTGATTCTTCAACGGCTCCCCCATCACTAATTTGCATTCTCTGATCTTTCATATATTCTTCTTTCTTTTATACCTGCCATTTCTTTGAATCTGCTTGTCTTTACTCCATCCAAGCTCTTTGTCAAAATATCTGCTATTTGATCTTTTGTAGATGTGTATACTATTTCATCTCTTTTTCCATTACCTTTTCCCTCAGGAAATGATATTGAATCTCTATGTGTTTTGTTCTGCATGAAATACTGGATTTGCTGCAAGATACAACGAGCTCATATTATCTCCATGTATGATAGGTATACCTTGATCAATACCCATGCTTTTGAACAAGATCTGCATCCATATCACTTCTTTTGCTGCTTCCACAAGTCCTTTATATTCTACTTCTGTTGACGATAAAGCCACTCAGTGTGTGTTGCTTCTTTGAACACTAGCTTACAAGCTTATCTCCTAGGTATATCATATACCCATGTGTTGACCTTCTGTCATCTTGACTTCTTGCCCAGTCTGAGTCACTGTATGCTCTCAGCTTTATATCTGACGTATAAGGATAATATAATCCTTCCTTTATAGTTCTTTTGATATATCTAAGAACTCTTTGTCCTGCAACCCAATGTTGATCCTTCGGACAATGCATAAACTGTGAGAGAACTCCCACTGCATAACTAAGATCCGGTCTTGTTAGCGTAGCATAAATCAAGCTTCCCACTAACGACTCATACTTCCTCATATCTTTAAACTCGGCACCACCATATTTGCTGAATTATTATTTACTTCAAGCGGTGTTGAAGCTTCTTTGCAATTCTCCATGTTAAACTTCTTCAGTAAGTTTAGGAGATACCTTTCTTGTGAAACATATACACCATGATCTGTATATGTAACTTCCATTCCAAGAAAATATGATAATTTTCCTAGATCATTGATCTTGAACTTCTTTTCAAGCAGTCTCTTTACCTCTTTGATTCCTTCATCTGAGGTTCCTGTGATTATTATGTCATCTACATAAATACAAATGTGGATCATACCTTCATCTGTTCTCTTAACGATTAGACTTGCATCAACTTTTGAACTTTGGTATCCAAGGTCATTGAGATACTTCACAAGTCTGTAATTCCACGCTCTTGGAGCTTGCTTCAATCCATAGAGAGCTCTTCTTAATCTGCAAACATGATCTGGGTAACTGGAACTTACAAACCCTTCAGGCTGTTCCATGTAAACTTCATCTGATATATATCCATTCAAAAATGCATTCTTTATATCCAGCTGACTTAGCTTCCATCCTTTTGATGCTGCTATAGCAATCAATGTCCTTATGGTTGACATCTTTACCACCGGACTAAACGTCTCATCATAATCTATGCCATGTGTTTGAGCATAGCTTTTGAACACTAGTCTAGCTTTCTATCTGGCTATCCTTCCATCTGCAAGTTTTTTAACTTTGTAAACCCATTTATTTCCAATCACTTTCTTACCATTTGGTTTTGGAAAAAGTTCCCAAGCCTTGTTCTCTTTCAGCGCATTGAACTCCTCTTTCATTGCTTCTTCACATTGTTTCTTACTTTTTGCTTCACTGTAATTCTGAGGTTCTTCATCTTCCTTTACTAAGTAAGCATAGTTTTTCTGAGTCAAATAAGAAGTGTCATAGGAATACCTTGTTGGTTGTTTCCTTACTCTGATTGACCTTCTTAGCTCATATTCTTCATGTGTATCTGAATACACATCTTCATCACATCTTTGTTCATCTTCATTTCTCATACCTGATCCAATCCTGGACGTACTTGCTTGCATATGATCTTCATCTCCATTTACCTGCATATGTGATTTTCCTTTTTCTTTCCTTCTTATCTCTTCTTCAAGTGTTTCAACACTATGCTCTTTATCTGTATACCAGCTCTTTCCTTCATCAAATGTCACATCTCTGGAAACAGTAAACTGTTTGGTTAGAGGACTCCATAACCTATAACCCATTTGTTTTTCATCATATCCGATGAACACGTATTTTAGCTTTTGGTTCAAGCTTATGTCTAAGTTGTGATGGTACATAAGCATAAGCAACCAATCCAAACACTTTACAATGATCAAGTGTTGGTTTCTTGCCCCACCAAGCTTCATAAGGGGTCATCCCATTCAAAACTGTACATGGTAACCTATTTACCAAATATGTAGCTGTATTTACAGCCTCAACCCAAAGATAATTTGGACAATTCTTCTCCTTTAGCATTGCTCTTGCAAACTCAACTAAAGTTCGGTTTCTTCGTTCTGCTACTCCATTTTGTTGCGGTGTATACCTGCAAGTTATTTCTCTTTTGATACCTGCAGTTCAGAGATAATCATTGAACTCTTGAGAAAAATATTCTCCTCCTCCATCAGACCTTAGTCTTTTGAGTTTCTGTCCTGTAAGTCTTTCAGCATATGCATGAAAATTTCTGAAAGCTTCAAATACTTCTGACTTCTCCTTCAAAACATAAAGAGTTATCCATCTTGTTGCATCATCAATAAAAAGAACATAATACCTTGAGCCGCTGATAGATCCTTCTTTTGTTGGTCCCCATACATCTGTATGTATGAGCTCTAACACACCATCGTGTTTGTACCCTTTCTTCTAAAATGGTAACCTGTGGGCTTTTCCCATCTGACAGGCTTCACACTTGTGAATCATATGTTGATTCTTCATATTTGGTAATCCTCTCACAGATTGTTTCTCCACCATAGTTTTGATTCCTGTTTCATTAAAATGTCCTAACCTCTTATGCCAGAGGTCTAGCTCTGTAAATACTTCATCACCATGTGTGATCAAGGCTTGACCAACATTTCCTTGTACTTTAAGAGTAAAAAGTCTACCTTCATTTTTACCATGGACAATCTGATTGTATCCATTTTCTGGATCTTCAACAAATACTCCTTCATTTGTAAACCTGACTTGAAAACCTTTTTCTACTATCTGACCCACACTGATCAGATTTTTCGGGATTGTTGGAACATACAAAACATTCGTTAGTAGGTCAACTCCATTCTTACACTTTACCTTTCCAATTGACCTTACATTATGTTTTGTGTTATCACCTGTCTGTACTGTATGATTTGAAATACCTCCTTCAAGTTCTGATAACAATTCTATATTTCCTGACAAATGATTTGAACAACCAGAGTCAATATAGAATACCTTGAGGTCTTCATTTTCTGATACACTTATCGA
Organism: Ceratopteris richardii; assembly: GCA_020310875.1. Taxonomy (NCBI): domain Eukaryota; kingdom Viridiplantae; phylum Streptophyta; class Polypodiopsida; order Polypodiales; family Pteridaceae; genus Ceratopteris; species Ceratopteris richardii. The sequence goes on from CM035409.1 coordinate 50,105,642, forward strand.
GTTCATCATCAACATCGTATGATCATCATTCTGCGTATCATTCGCATAGTTGTAGTAGGTAGTGTTGTGAGACTGATTTTGTCCCCAACTTCTTGCTCCACCTCTACCATATCCGCCTCTTTGGCTTTGTCTACCTCTTTGATATCTTCCGCTTCTGCCTCTACTGTTATTGTTCTGATTCTGACTTGATCCTTGAGAATTATGCCAACAATCATAAGCCAAATGATTGCTTAATCTACAGATCCAACAAGTCTTCTTGTTGTTAGTTTGATTACCTCTTCCTTTACCTCTTTTTCTGACGTTACCTCTTCCTCTTGCATAATTTGCTTGAGCAGTCACTTCTTCTTCATCTTTTTCTTTACCTTTATCACCTTTCTTCTTATTCTTTGCATACATAGCCGAACTATGTCCTTTATCTCCATCTGTCTTCAAATCTTGCTCAAACGTTAGCATTAGTCCAAGCAACTGATTTAAATCTGGTACAAAATGATTTAAAGAAAGTTCAGTTGAGAGTACGAAAGGTTTCCACCTTTCATCTCCTCTCAATCCTGCAAGCACTTGCGCTATTAACCTGTGGTCTTCGATATCTTCATTAATCAATCCAAGACTGTCGGCCAAGTATTTCATCTTAGTGACATAATCACTAATGCTTTGACTTTGCTTTTTCTTGAACGTTGTAAACTCTGACCATAAGCTAGCGTTCCTAGCTTTTGTCGTATTTTGGAAATGATCTTCCAAAGCACTCCATATGTCTTCTGCTTTCTCCAGACCTCTAATGTGCGGTAGTAGATGATCTGTAACTATATTGTAGATATAAGCTCTTTCCGTTGCATCTTTCTTCTGCCACAGCTTTAAGGCTTCTAACTCTTCTTTCTTCGGTTGACTGTCGTCTTCAAAATTCTACTTCTTTTCTTCTCCTGTCACATATATCATTAAATCTTTACTCATAAGTAAAGCTTCCATGCACATTACCCATGCATGATAATTATCTCTGTCCAATTTGTCAATAGACATATGATCTGCCATAATCTTCTTGATTCTGTTACTTTCGATGAGTGTAATGTTAAAAGGTTTTACCTTTTACAAACCTTTACTCTTGAGAATTACTTCGGAACGTTTCTTGATGCCATTTGTTGTTGATCACTTCAACTTTCACTTTTCTTGTGAAAGTTCTTTGAATTCTCTTGTATCTTACTTCCGTTTCTACTTCTGAGAAACCTTTTCTGCTCTTCAGAACCTTTCTGCTCTGATACCACTTGTTGATTTCGTGACAAAAGCTTGTTCACTAACAAGAATGCGGAAAATTTCCACGTCTCTACTAGAACGAAGCTAGAGTGATATTAGAACACCTCTATAATCATCAGTAGCTTAGCAACCTTCTGAAACTGAAAACTTTATAACTGTATTTAGTGAAAACTGAAAATTCACTTTACAAAAAGCTTCGCGTTTTCTTTAAGCTTCAATTCTGAACTGATTTACTTCAGATTTTACACTACTATGTTTGCTTACAATTAGATAATCTTTCTGTTACTTAACTGTGCCAAAACTATGTTTTGAACTCACCAAAATTTCACCGGAACTTCACCGGACTGTCACCGGAATATCACCGTAATCTTACCGGAATCAACTGCAATTGTGTTTGTAATTACTTCAAATAATTGTAGATGAAGTACGAAAGTAATACCTGAGCTTCCTTCAGTAAATGAACTCAAAAATCTACTAATTTTGCACAATCAAAGAAGGATGAAAAAGGTGAGAACAAAACAAAGAACATAAAGGAAATGAGCATGTCATGGCTGCAAAAGAGGCAAAGAAAAAAGAGGTTGGAATGGTTGTTGCAGAGGCCTCTACACCCAAATCAGAGTCTACAAATCTTCTCCAGAATGAAGAATGGACATTTACTACTATTTGTAGTTATGACCCATCTTCTCATGAACAGTGTATGTCTGTAGTAGACTTAGATGTTTGGTACTTTGATAGTGGGGCAACCAAACATATTACCTCGCAGTGTAGTTTCTTCACTTAACTTGAGCTTGCCCCTACAAGGAACACTATCACATGTGCCAATAACTCCTCTTATCCTGTTATGGGAGTTGGTAAGATCATTCTAATCACTTTTGATGGTAGTTCTTTTACATTGTCTGAGGCTTTTTCTATGTTAGGGATAAAAAAAATCTATTATTAGTTCAACATTAGTCAAGATCGGCTTGCTTTTGAAATTTGGTGATGACAAATGTAAATTTCATGATCTATAAAATGGTGACATCATTATTGCTTCCAACATTTTATTTATGGGTTGTATAAGGTCATAGATTATGCAAAATCTATGAATGATTCAACATGTGCAGTTCAATATTCTAATGATGTGTGAGATGCAAAGCTTTGGCATGCATGCTTTGATCATCTAAATTTTTCTAGTTTGTTCCACCTACAAAAATCTAAAATGGTATCCTCTTTGCCCAAACTTTAGACACCTGGTAAACATGTCTGTGAAGGCTATATTTTGGGCAAAATGCAGCATTCCTCTTTCCCAAAAGATGGTTCAGTTTGAGCTACTTAGAAATTGAAGCTTGTTCATAGTGATGTCTGTGGTCCTATGCAAACACCTTCTTTTGGGAACTACCTTTACTTTGTGACTTTCATTCATGATTTTTCTAGGCATGAATGGTTTATCGACTGAAAGCAAATTCTGAAGTGTTTATGTGCTTCAAACAATTTCTAGTTTTTGCTGAAAATCTATCAGCATGTAAAATGGGCACCCTCTGTTCTGATCAAGGGGGGGAATATATGTCTTCTGACTTTAATGCCCTTTTGGTTGAACATGGGATAAAACATCAGTGTACAATGCCATTTACACCTCAATAGAATGGAGTTGCTGAAATGAAGACCAAGTCACTCATGCAGATGGCCAGGTGTATGGTCAAGAGTTAGGCTTTACCACATAGTTTCTGGCTTGAGGATATTATGTGTGTAGCATATGTACTTCATAGGTGTCCCACTAAAGCATTGCAATCCATCACTCCATATGAGGCTTGGCATGGTCACAAGCCATCTAGTTCTCACAGGCATGTCTTTGGTTGTCTAGCATACGCATTAGTGCCTGAACAACAACATAGGAAATTGGATGATAAAGCAGTGAAATGAGTTTTTGTTGGGTACACTTCTCAAAGCAAAGGCTATTGTCTATATCATCCATAGACTAAACACATTTTGGTTAGTCATGATGTTGTTTTTTGGAAGATGCAATTCAGCCATTACTTTCATGTACTAGGGAGAAATCAGTTAGCTTAAAAGATGTGTATGATAGTTTGTTGCCTCTTTTTACATGTGGACAGTCTAGTGCTGGCAAGCCAAGGAGTCCTTGAGCTTGAGGAGCTTTAGAAGTATCTACCTGCCAATTTTCATATTTTTTAGATCTTGTTTGAGCCCTCTAATAAGCCCTGGAACCTAATTTTTAACTAGGCCGGACACTAGGTCTGAATAGGGCCAAAGCTAGTCAAAAACTATAAAAGGAGCTAGAGAGCTCATTTTTGAGGTTAGATTGTAATTGGAATGAACTTGTAAGAGCTTTTCGAAAGTAATCTAAGTACTCCATTGCTTCTCACTCTTTGTCTTGCCGTGTGTGCGCGTGTGTGTGTATGTGTGTGCATGTTTGTGTGCTTCTCACTCACGCACTTGTGCCTCCACTTGCTCGAGGTCTTCATACCATCCTCACGTCTTCCCGGATTGACATTAAAGGAGGTGCTACTCATCACTGAGCTACACCAAATTTTGGCGCCGTTGCCGGGGATCGAGCTTTGAGGACGAGCGTGTGATGGTAAGATGTAGATTGGAGACGTTGGTGTTGTAGGTAATTTCTTTACTTTTCCTATTTTTCTCTTTCTTACCTTACCACCATCATCACCATCATCATCATCACCATCTTCCATCTCCATTTCCATCATCGCGAAAATTTCAGTTTTTTGATCATATCACCATCTCCACCTCATTTCCCTCATTCTACTTGTGAGAGAGAGCGAGAGAGCGATATTGCGTGCGTTGTTTTTTGCATGTTTTTTGAGCATTCTGCAGGTTCTTACTGTATCACCAACCCCAGCACTCTGCGCAGGTACGGAACTATACGGTCTTGTCTCTGTGTTGTCGGGCTCTGTCAATCGCGACCGACAGAAAAATTGCTCTATTTGCTAAACAAAGTGCATATCCATGACCTACAGGCCTAGAGCTTCCCAAAAATGTGTTTAGTTTTTTGAAAATCCTCAGATTTCTGTCAATCGCGATCGCTCTGTCAATCGCGATCGACAAACCACGATGGACAGACCTGTCAATTGCGATCGACCGGTCAATCGCGATGGACAGCCCAAGACGGCTCTCTCAATCGCGACCGACAGAGTCAACGACCGATAGAACACGACAGACAGAAGCTACGCGTGACACGTGTCAATCGCGACCGAGCCATCAATCGCGATCAACCTATCAATCGCGACGGACAGCCACGATGGACCTATCAATCGCGACTAACACAGTCAACGACTGTTTGACCACGATGGACCGAGCCTTCGCGACGGACCTGTCAATCGCGATCGACACATCAATCGCGATCGACAGAGTCAACGACCCTTTGACCACGATTGACTGAATTTTCGGCCACGTGTCAATCGCGACTGACAGCCACGACGGACCTGTCAATCACGATCGACACGTCGATCGCGACTGACCTGTCAATCGCAACCGACAGACTTTGCGAACACGTTAGAAGGGCAAATTAGGTCAAATTTTTAAGGCAAAAATAATGGTCTAGATTTTGGCCAAGTGTGGGACAAACACTAGGGTGTAGTATTGCATTACGAGGGCATGACCCAAGTAACTCGAGAATTCTTGTGTGCTTGTTAACCTATTTTAATCCTGTTTTAGCCCCAAAACCCTGAACTGGCATAACTTTCTCATACGAAATCCGTTTGCCGTGATTTTTGTTTTGTTGGAAAGCTCGCGGGGAGTACAACAAAAACATCGACTGGTTACAGTTAAATTAAGATCAAGAATATTAGATAGGGTATTTTGAAGTTGACCATACCGAGGGGGAACAAAATTCAGGGATCTCTAGAGTTGTGTCCAAAAAGTCATAGTGCAAATTGGTGAAGTGTTACATGAATGAAAGTGATTGGTTCTGTCTTTTGAATTTAAGACTTGAGCTAACGGTGGGCCTTTTACAGGTCCTTTGAGAGCATCGAAGGGTACGCAAAGCAAGAGTAAGTGCAGGCTTGGGAACACGCGTCCTGGCACACCAGGGCAACAACACAAGGTTGGAAAACCCGCAACACCCTCTGTCAATTCTTAGTTTAGGCTAAGTGCGGGTAGTGTTAGAAGTAATTCCAGGCAACGATAGGCACGAGATAAATCAAAGACTATCTAAGAAATCAAGTTCAAGTCAAGAGATAACCTGTGTGTGTGAACGACAACCTTAAAGGAAAAGAACCTAACGTGAAACGACCAAACTAAAGTGCGAAATTAAACTCAAGTATTCCTAACAACGTGATATCAGACAAGAGTATAAACACAATAATCAACATAAAAAGGGGATTAAGTAATTGATACAAAGGACTCAGGAACGTGGTTGTATCAGGGAAAAATTGGGTTAATCAGTTAGGCATATGAACCTTAGATCAGGACGACATCTAGTAAGAGATAGACAAAGCCTTAGGTTTTCAGAGGCTAGTGTCAATCATACTGCGAGGTCTTGGGCCCAGCAGTTGAGTCACCACTCGCATTACCCTAGCTCTGATACCAGTGAATCAGAGATGTCTCAAGGCATGGACAGACCTACGGGAAGTTCAGGAGTGCCATACTTGCACAGAGTAGAAGGCCCTTGCAAAACACAGTTGGAATACCTTAGGACCAACCGATTAGGTGCCAGCATCTATGAGGACGGCCTAGGAAGATCTGTGGTACAGATTAAGAATCCTGTTCAATCCATTGGACTAGAGCGCCCAACTGTCAAGTTTGAAAACGGAGCATACTTGGAAAAAGAAGGAACCATATACGTAGTCACCAGTCACCCAGATAGGACGGACGAATTTGGAAATGTGATCTCAGAAGCGGACTTAGGGGACCTAGAGCAAGGAAACATGGGTACAGAACCTAGAACCCCTCGAGGCAAATCGATTCTCACTAGGATTATCACACCAGAGTGGATTCCCCAGGATAATAAGAGCATAGATTTGCTCCTCAATCGAGAAACTGACGAAGCCTTTTGGAGGTATAAATCTGATCAGCCAACTGATATAGGAACAATCATGATCTATGAGTTTAAGGATCCTGATAGCCCAGGCAGAGTGACCTACTTAGATCACGCTTCGGAGAGGATCTTTGTGGTTACGGAAAATGATAGGCATGCTTACACTTGGAAGGGTGAATTCGTTTTCCCCCACCAAGATCGAACGTGTCCTTTGGTCACCCAGGAGCTGGAACCTCCCACGCTCACGGAACTCAAAGAGACAGACATAGAGAAAGGCCGGAGGTGAGCTTTGCCAACTCAGGGGGCAGAGAAAGAACGAGGACGGAAACAAATAGAGTAGAGCCTGAGGTACTTAGAGCTCACAGGAATCAAAGAAATGCGGATGAGTTCCCTCTACCACGACCTAGAGAGCACACAAGGACTTTGAGACCGACTCAGCTAGTTAAGTCCATGAAGAACTACTTCGATGGCACTGGAGATCCATACGATCATGTGGCTGAGTTTAGACAAGTCCTGAGAGCTGAACAAGTGGAGGATCTATTCACGCAGTACAATGCCTTTGGTCTAACCCTTAGGAACACTGCCCTGACATGGTTTCAGCCACTAAACGAGAGACAGTTCAGGAGCATAGACCAACTCCTAGAGGCTTTCATTATTGAATTCTCTAAGAGTGGCATAAGACATAATACCTCCTCACCGATTCACAGCTTCAAGCAAACCCCTCAAGAGACCGTGAGACTTGCAGGAAGGAGATTTAGGCAATATCTTGAAAGATGCCCTGTCCCTGAGCTACCCACACCAGCTAAGCAAGTGGCTTTATTCTTGTATGGATTGCTAAGTACCAAATTAAGATCATATGTGTACTTGAAGGACCCTAGGACCATAGAAGAGTGTGTACGCATGTGTATTGACATTGAGGATAACCTAGGGGAGGAGTTAGAGCTTTCCAAGATATACAAAGATTCAGATAGTGCCTATAACCTCTCTTCCACGCAATCCACATCGATTGAGGAACTTGCAGAGAAAGTTGCTCAAAAACTAGGTGTCTCTAGCAAACAAATTCCGAGATTTGCCCCGGTGAAAAGATGCTATACTTGTGGGGGTGACCATATGGCAAATGTATGTTCCATTATGGCTCAACCCCAAGTAAATTCTAGTAGCCAGTACTGCACCATAGAACGGAGGTACACCAATCACACCGCGCAAGATTGCCCATACAACAAACAGGCGGTTAGGCAACTCTACCCTCAGCCATACCCTCAGCAGGGAAGATACCAGAACCCGTACCCTCCACAGCCATATGGCAGGCCACAACAACCTTATCAGCAACCATACCAAAACCACCAAAGGCCTCAGCCTGTGTTAGCTCAACAACCCCCTGCCCCAGCTAATGCGATCCCAGTAAAATATGCAGCAGCAGAAGAAAACCTGAATAGAGCTATAGTCCCTGTAACACCATTGATTTCTGAAAGTGACCCCAGTGACCATAGCTTTGATTCTACACATGTCGATAGTCCCCAGGCTTACTACATGCAATCTCCTGAGCATGGTGAGTCTTACTATAGTGAAGAGCCAAATGAACCTAGTTGGGAGTCAGGTTACACAAACGTCATGTATGCAAACCCCAACCCTAGGCCTCAACCTAAGCAAGTAAGACCTCCATTCCCAAGAGGACCGTGCTACAGATGTCAGGGAGATCACCTCATTCGTGATTGTCCCTTACCTCCACTTACACAACCCCAGTCAGTGACAATTCAGGGCTTTTGCCAAAAATGTGGAAAGGAGCATCTCTTACGAGACTGCCCTAAGAATCCTAATAATATGCCAAAAATCACTCCTATTAACGTTATTGGGTTGGTGGTAGACTCCACAGGAAGTGTGACATCCACCGCACCAGTATAGGTAGTGACTAGAGCTCAGGCATTGCAGCAGAACCAAGGGGTAAACCAGGATAAGAACCCAGAGGCTAGTGAAACCGAGAGCATGACAAAGAAAAGGACTAGAGCGTGGAAAGATAGTCGGGAAAGAATGAAAAGACAATGGGCTAAAAAGATGAGTGAACTTGAGGAAAGCATAAGAGAAACCAAAGCCAGGATAACTGAACTCACATCTCAAACTCCCTCTCACACTACCCCACCACCACCATTCCCATCGCCATCCGACCCGCCACCTTCCAACCCACCTCATACGATTCCACCACCCCCTAGAGTAGGATCAGTATTAGCTAATCCCACTCCTGAAGACATAGACATGATGCTTAAAGCATATCAGGCCAGAATCCAAGAAGGGCCAAATGTCACGGATCATGACAAGTGCTACCCTAGAGCTGACCTAGAGATAGAAAGAACCAAGCTTTGCGCGAAAATGGTCGCATTGGCTCAGACTATGTTTGAAGCCAGTCGCCTTTTCAATTACTCGGGCTCAGCCAAGACGCAATTACACTTGGGTGGACTTCTAGAGAAGTTAGAGGGCATAATTGCAAGATCTGCCAAGGAAGAAAAAAATCAAGAAAGAGATAAAGCAAGCAAAAACATGACCCACCCCCCATCAAAAGCTTATGTGCCCAATTGCACTGAACCAGACAACCCCCTCTCCCTAGAAAGAATAGAGAATCTAATGGCACAATCACAAAAGGAACTCGCCCCTCAACACCATGACAAGGCTAGTGAAAGAGCAGGTCTTCCTACCCAGAAAGCCTATGTGCCTGAGGCCTACGTGCCTAACTCTATGGAGCCAGACACCTCTTCTTCTATGAATCAATACACACCAGAATTCTTGCGAGAGATTCAAGAAGAGAAATGGGCTAAAGAGAGTGAAGTTCCTCCTCCCATTGAACTGGTGGATGACACACACGATCAATTCCCACAAGACCTTCCTTCCATTTATGGAGAGCAGGAGAGTGCCCATTCTCAAGAAAGATTAGACTTCGAGTCTAATTCTTTACAAGAACTACCCCATTTCACAGGCCCATTGGAAGCAAAGTCCACCTGTATGAGAGCACCTACAGTCATGGTAAGAAACGAAGATTCAGTCATACCTAGGAACACAGAGGTGGTGAAGAACACCAAAGTGCAGTGCAATCTCACTTTGGAAGAGCTACTTAAGGTTAGACCAGAAGTGTGGAAACATGTAGCCAATCAAGTGCCCGAGATAGCAAAACCTCGTTCCCAGGTAGGATCACATAGGACAGTGCCAGAGATACCCTTGGATAAGATAGGAGATATGTGTGAGGGTGAAGAAGGGAACACCTATCTTCCCATTACCTACCAGGAGTACACCACCAAGGCAATTTTGGACAGGTGCAGGAGTTGCAATTGCCACCACTTCCCTATGGAAGCGTTGGGGCAAGCCAGCACTCAGGCCAACGAGAATGAAATTGCAGATGGCCGATGGTCATATTGAGAGGCCCTTAGGATTGCTAGAAGGAATAACTCTCACCACCTGTGGTGTCGAGTTCGAGCATACCTTTGCCATATGTGATTTTAGCAAGAACCATGCCTATGAAATGATCTTGGGACGACCCTTTATGCGACAGTTGCAAGTGGTACAGGATTGGGGAACCAATTCTTTGTACCTGCAGCACTTAGGTGTTACGACCAAAGTCAATCTCAAAGATTACTCTCATAGAGATGTACCACCTGTTCAATGGAATCCCATCCATAGAGCCAAAGATGAGACTGAGTCTGTGCATTCCATAGAATCCGGATCCTCGTGGATGCATGAAGACACCCACTTATGGATGTGTAAGGTAGCAGTAGAAGAAGAGAAGAGAGAAAAAGCCAGGGAGATAGGTGCAAAAGAAACCCATAGATCAATCCAAGACCCAGCCTATGCACCTGTAGTTTTTCCAAACAAAGAATTCGAACCTCACGGTTGGGCAAAAATTCTAGCAACAATGGATGTAGCCATCAATGAGGAACAATAGACACCTCACTGTGATGAGGATGGCTATGACATTTCAGTCTTCTCCATAGAGCCAATCATGGGAGAGGCAGTTCTAGAAGAATGCGAACCTAGCCCTGATGCATTTGAGGATGCAAGTGACTCCGATCTAGAGTCAATCATTATGGACCCACCTTTTGCATCAGATGAAGAATACTTCCATGAAGTAGAATTTCAACCCTAGAGGCATGGAGAGCTTACAAATGATGTAAGATTAGCCACACATGTGACCCCGAAGGAAGAAGGAAAGAAACGAAAGAAGAGAGAAGTCTCACCAGAAGAGGAAGAATCTTTGTTTGAGGTCCCGGAAAATTTTAAGAAGTATGAGATAGACGACAGGAGGGTCATGATAAGAATGCCTAAACGAGAGGCACAATCAGGAGAGGCCTATGATAACAAAGAAACCACCAAGAAAATAGTAGTGGCTCTAGAAGAAGGAGAGGAGAGATGCACGTACATAGGCCATGACCTAACAGAGGAAGAAGAGCATGCGTTAATAGCCTTGCTAAGAGAATACAGAGATGTATTCGCTTGGAGTTACAAGGATTTGAAAGGTGTTGACCCTGACATATGCTCACACACTATCCCCATGACCTCAGATGCCAAACCCTCTAAGCAAAAGCCATATACATATAATGATAATTATGCTGCCAAGATTAAAGAGGAGATAGATAGACTGATTGAAGCTGGATTTATCTATGAAATTGAGCACACTGAGTGGGTATCCCCCATCGTAGTGGTGCCCGAGAAGAACGGCAAGCTACGTGTATGCATTAACTTAAAGAAGGTCAATGCAGCCACAATCCGAGATAACTATCCGCTTCCCATCACAGAACATCTCTTAGAAAGAGTGGCAGGCAAGGAAGTGTACAGCTTCCTTGATGGATTTTCGGGTTACAATCAAGTAGCCATAGCTCCATAGGATCAGCATAAGACAGCCTTTGCCACAGAATGGGGCATTTTTGCCTTTAGAGTAATGCCATTTGGACTTACCAATGCACCAGCGACCTTCCAGAGGCTGATGTGCCATGTATTTAAAGAGTTCCTGAGGAAGAACTTAGAAGTCTATGTTGATGATCTTTGTGCTCATTCCAACATTAGACAAACCCATATTCCTGAACTCAGACAAATCTTTGACAAATGTAGAGAGTATCAAGTCTGTCTGAACCCAGAAAAGTGCGTCTTTATGGTCAGGCAAGGCAAGATTTTGGGACACATAGTGTCAAAGAATGGCATATCCACTGATGAAGAGAAAGTGAGAGCCATAGCCGAGTTACCTAGGCCAAAGAATGTCAAGGAAGTACAGGCTTTCATGGGGCATTGTGGATATTACCGAGGGTTTATACACATGTATGCCATCATAGCAAAGCCTCTGTATGGACTTTTGACTAACTTTGAGTGGACTGACGAATGTGAGAATTCCTTCCAGGAGCTTAAACGAAGATTATGTTCAGCACCAATCTTGACCACACCAGATTGGAATAAACCATTCCATGTTCACGTGGATGCATCCAATTATGCTATTGGGTGTGTGCTTGCTCAACCTACTGGTGAAGGTAATATGGATCTTCCAATTGCCTATGCCAGTAGACAATTGAATGCAGCTGAACGAAATTACACCACTACTGAGAGAGAAGGCTTAGGCATGGTATATGCAGTTAAGAAATTTAGACACTATTTGCTTGCAAACAAGTTTAAATTTTTTACTGACCACCAAGCATTGTTATATCTCGTGAACAAGCCATGCAATACAGGAAGATTAGTATGATGGTTTCTCTTGCTAATGGAATATGATTTTGAGGTTGTGGTAAGGAAAGGGAGGACTCATTTGAGAGCGGATCATCTCTCTAGGCTCACATCTGGAGAAGCCCCACAAGGAGTGTCAGATGACCTTCCTGATGCTTACTTGTTTAATTTGGAAGTGGTGCCGCAGTGGGCTAAGCCATTGGTACCAGTGTTAACATATGGACCTAACCACCCAGTAATAGCCACATAGAATAGAGAGGTAGTAAAAGCCCAAAGGTACCACATCATGGCTGGAAGTATGTACAAGCACACAGATCAAGGGATCTTGGCTTGTTGTGTAGAAGAGGACGAGTATGTGAAGTGGTTGCAATTAGCACATGTAGGTGCATTAGAGCAACACTACTCAAAACAACGAACCCTACAGACACTAAGGAGACTCGGAGTACATTGGCCAACTATGGAAGCGGATGTCCAAAGGTTGTGCAAAGAATGCCCAATCTATCGCACTAAACCACCGGTGGAACATGCCACTCTTTATCAAGTGTCCATAGTGCCAGATTGGAGTGAACCACTAGTATCCTTCCTGAGGACGAAAACATTCCCTCCAGACATGACTCTGGCTAGGAAAAGGAGTTTAGAACAAGAAGCCCAGGATTACTCTCTCATTGGCGATAATCTATACAAACGTGGTAAAGATGGTTACTTGAGACTATGTGTCCATGAAAGTGAATATCTCAAGATCTTGGAAACTGCTCACCAAGGTGTAGCAGGAGGACACTTTGGACCAGATCGGGTGATCAAGGCAATACTATTTGCGGGCTTCTGGTGGCCGACCCTTCACATGGATGCACATACCTATGTGAAACGGTGTGATGCCTGTCAGCGAACTCAGTTTCCTATACGCAAAGATGAGATGCCACTGAAACCTATGATGGGTGAACGTGCATTCTCTAAGTGGGGAATAGACTTTGTAGGCCCTATTAATCCCCCAGCTAAGGGTTCACATGCTGAATATATCATTGTGGCCACGGATTATCTCACCAAGTGGATGGAGGTAAAAGCTACGACAAAGAACGACGCTAAGACAACTGCTAAATTCTTGTTTGAGAATGTATTCACAAGATATGGGCTACCTATAGAGCTAGTAAGTGATAGAGGCACTCACTTCTTGAATGAAGTGATTGAAAATCTACTCCAAGATTTGTTGGTAGTTCATAAGATGTCTGCCCCCTATCACCCTCAAGCTAATGGACAAGCCGAAAGCACCAACAAGATCTTATGCAATGTACTAACAAAATTAGTGAACACTAAACACTCTGATTGGGACAAACAGCTACACCATGTTGTTTGGGCATACCAAGTCGCATACAAAACGGTACTCCAAGCCACCCCCTTTCAGATGGTGTTTGGCCAAAACGCCGTGCTACCTTTGGACTTCTTAATACCTACATTGAAAGTAGCACAAGAGCACGAATGGACGGGTCATGAACTCTCCTCTAGACTTTTTGACCTTGAACGATTAGGAGAAACAAGACTGAGAGCAGTTGCAGGGATATATGCAGCTAAGAAGAGACAGAAGGCATACTTTGATGCCCATGTGAAGGATAAGGGCTTGAAAGCAGGAGATCTAGTTTTAGGGGTACACATGAAGTTGACCACGCTGTTCTTGTCCAAGGCTATGTGATACAGAAGAACGAAGATCTCCAAGAAGGAGTCAGAATTACCACAATGGAACTCCCTTCTTTTCCAAAGGCCAGAAGGAGGCAACAACTAAGGGCAGATCAATCACTAAAGATTCTCCAGGCGAGAGACCAAAAGAACGCGCGAAGTAGAACAACTCAGCCGATGAAACAAATGTGGTTGCAAAAGGGCGAGCTGCCGACTGTAACCAAGTCGCAACAACGGTCTCAACTTCCTATTAGTAATCAACGACTTGATGCTAATAAGAGGACTCCTAAAACCTCTATTGAGAAAGTGAAATCCATTTGGGTACCCAAGAAGTCGATGAAGGCTGACCCACAAACAAGACAAATTTGGGTGCCTAAGGCTTGCTTGCGGGCTCAACTAACCCCACACAATTCACATCATACACGACAGGGTTCACTCGCTCAAGCAGCCGCCACCCACTCTTGTCTGATACACTCGAACACACTGCCACCTAGAAGCACGCACAGACTCACTCGTAAATGACTATCCAGGCATTAACTACACACACTGTCATCGTGCACTCACTGACCACAGACTCATCATATACCTCATGTTAATGTTGTAACGAGACAACGACGGGTTTATTCTGTCCATTACAATGTTAACACTTGGTTCTATATTCTCACAGAACCAACAAGCAAGCAGTGCCATGGCAGAAGCTGGAGGTTCTAGTTCTCACGCCAGATCCAGCGCACAGATTGTGGATATAGAAACACTCCTCCTCGAACCACATCTCACCGAAAGGCCGCAAGAACTTCAAGCTGTGCATGTACTCCCAGTTCAGGATCCTCCCTAGGGGCACACCTCTCAAGTGGGCAAACACGCTCATTGGTTCAGTGATGTTGCAGGACCATTGGGTGATGGAACCTATTTTTGGGAAGCTGAATTGGAGTTTAATGGTAAATGGGGACGCTACCATTTTTTCACGCGCGAATTTGAGAGCTATCAGAATGCCAAAGTAATGCGTTCGGTATGGACCAAAGCTGGCCTGGACAGTTATTTCAGGGCCCACTTACCGAAGCCAGATTTCTTACGTTGTTCTTATCTTATCAGTACCATCACTCTTAGCAGGGCCAAGGGAGGCGACAGCACTTTTGTGTTACCCTCACTATTGCCGGGCCACGAACTTAAAAGATTCAAACTGACCCTCAATCTGGTACGAGAAGCATTGGGCATGTATGGTATGCACATTCCTACTGAAAAGGAAACAATGGTTCCAGGCAGAATGAAACATAAAGATCTCAATAAGCTGAAGGATATGGTAGCAATGACACCGACCATCGCTCTTCACCTACGGACCGTCATGCAGCATTTTGCTTTCCCCGCCCAAGAAAGATTCACCATGCCCCCAAAGAAGATATGGTTTAGCTTGTATTTAGCACAGACAGAAAACCTCCCTATCAACGTACCACATTGGATCATAGATCAGATTCACCTAGCCCATCAACGGTGGAACAAGAAGCAGAAAAATGTGCTCCACGGATGTTGTGCTCTGACCAAGATAATCTATCGATGTCTAGCCTATGATGTGCCTATTCAACGGGCACTCGTATGGTCCCGGGCCCAGGAATTCTAGAGAAGGCTATCGGCGGCAGGTCCTCCATCAAAGAAGATGAGAGGGGGAGTCCAATTACCCTGCGCTCAACCAAGGGGAGCCACCACTACACCAGAAATTACCCCTCCCCAGACACGACGCATTAGACCATTCACCATTCGGCTACCAAGACCAAGTACAGAGGGACCCAATCTGGTGTTTCCACCCGTCCCATCAGACTTGGAATTTCCACAGGGCTTTACTCTCAATGATCTCACTAATGAAGAAGTGGCTAGACTAATCTACGACTCTAATCTCGAGACGGAAACAGAGCGAGCTCAGGAACCACAAACCCATACAACAACGTCAGTCCCCACCCGACCGCAAGTTGTAGAAGTCGACGTAGACGAACAAGAGACCGAACAAGAGGAAGGAGCCTACGAAGAACAAGAGTATGATGAACTTTCAGAGTTAGCAAGTGCCCCCGCGTATTCGGCACAAATAAAAAGACTATATTGAACCATGCAGCTAGTTCAAGAACAACATAAAATGTCACTGGAAGTAGGCAAGAAACTCATGAACCAATTGCTGGCAGAGGAAGGTGTGGATGATATGTTCATCGATTCCATCAACCTACATGCAGATGCAGTAGGATTGGATGAGGCCATTCATGAGGCAATGGCCTATATTCACCGATTTGAGAAAGGAGTTCCCGCTCGTCCCATGAGATCCGGGAAACAAATTCATATCAACGTATCAGCACCAGGAAATACAACGCAAACAGACGAACATCAGGAAGCACCACTATCACCACCCTCCCCACCCCTCACTACACAACTCACTCCACCACGTGACACTATCGCCACCACATCCAATATCACCACAATCGTCATGGGAATTCCACTCTCTCCGGGAATCCAATTCGGCGGAGTCACTATGCCCACCTTCACCACTCTCTTCACTAACGTCACTTCCACCCCACCCACGGTCCCCATCTACACGGTCACTCAAACATTTGACACTATGGAAACATCTCCTGCCACAGCACCACTCCCTTCCCCCATGCAACCTCCGTCCCCCATACCCCCTCCACCCACATCTCCACTTGACTCCACATCATTCACAACTCCCTTTCCCTTTCCCATTCCCCCTGCATCTTCATCTCTCCCTGCATCATTTAATGTAAATAGTATATTTCTAGCTTTAAATCAATGTGTCTATCAACTTCAGAATGAGTATCGAGCTCTCGACGATCGTTATCATCAAGTGATCACTACCAATCAGAAACTTCAGAGCCGCCTCACAGCGATCGAGGAAGAAAATACAGAACTCAACCAACGTTACACCACGCTCGAACATGCCCACCAAACACTCCTAGAAACTCCCCAACCATCACAACAGCCGGGCACCAAACAACTCGAGGCCTTGCTGGACGTATACCAAGCTGATAATCTCAGAGTCCGGCGTAACTTGGCACTCCTCAGAAAACACATGGCAACCGCCCTTGAAGAGAACAAGAGACTGCAGCAGCAAAATGAAGCAAATCTAGAAGCAGCAATGGAAGGCTCTCCCCACGAAAGTGATCCAGAGCAGTTTAAAGCCGTACCCTCAGAGACAATGAAGACCATCTTGGAAAGCTATGCGGATCTATTAGATGCTCATGATGAGTTGGAAAGGGAACGTGATGAGCTACGTGGCCAGCTCAAGGAACAGGAGGCTCCAACCAAGGTAATAGAACTGGCCTCGACTTCAGAGGAAGTGAAGGCATTGACAGAGCAGGTGGTTGAGCTCCAGAAAAAGTTACTAGAGTATGAAAGGCAACCCTCTCCAATTATAGAACCTGAGCCAGAAGACTTGGTTCCCATTGAGGTAGATGATTCGTACGAGGAACCATACGTTCCTATGCCAATGCCAGGAGGGCAACAAACCTCAGAGGGAATGGATACCTTAGAAGTGGAAGCACCTGAATGGCTTCAGTCATTAGAGAAGACAGCGAACACCCACGATGAACGAGTAGCAATACAAATCCAATCATTAGCCAAATTAGAAGACACTGTCATCAAGTCCGAGTATTTCAGACGTATGTCCCATCACATGTGGATAGGGACCAATGATGATCAGTATGTGCCATATTGCATATTGTTGGCTGATTACAACGCAGAGATCCAACGACAATGTGGGAAAGCCCCCACCTTTGCCACCCAGTTTGGCCCCGACGATATACCAGAGAGTGCGAAAAGAGGATCTATTCATCAACCCACTTGGAGGATCCGTCTCTTGGAGACTTATACTGAAATGGTACGAACCTGGAATAACATGCCCCTCTTTATTAAGTACAATCCTTGTTATGCCCCAGTCCTACGAAGACGCACATGGCCCGAATTCACCATTGCTGTCAAGAACATCAAAGGCTGTGCCAAGTGGCTAAATTATGTTTATCTAGCACCTCCACGAGGACCTCCCACTGTAAATTACATGATTTCTACTATCAGGCACTGGAGCACTCGACTACGCAATACACCCGATGTGATGGCACAAATGTGTATGAAAATATTTGAATTAATGCTGATCACATTCAGGACATTTAAAAACATTAAGGATTCCCACTTCTCAGGAGAAGGCTTCGTTACAGGCAACCAAGACCTAGTTTACGACATGAGCACCACCCCATCAATAGAAGTAATATATGCTTGGCACACCAGAATAAAGTACCTCCCATTTTGTTTTAAACAGACTTTCGAGGAGATGTTCATAACGGGATTCTGGGAATATCACTCAGAAATTTTTGTACCCAGGCCTTCACATCTCCTCCACTTATTTGCTGTGGAGAGAACCATACATTCAGAACAACTACGGGTGCCACACCTGGACGTACCAAGACCAGTGAATTGGGACGCATTATTAACAGATCTAGCACGGGGGCTCAGATTAGAAGAACATCACCTCGCCTCCGACGTCGTCCAATACTATGTTCAACGAACATCTAGAAAAGGGTCTGTCAGGGGCGACAGACGCGAGAGTGGGGGTGGTGTTGGCAGCAGTCAGGGAACCGAAGGAGCCACAAGACGAAGAGAGTCAGAGCGAAGGGACAGCACAAGCAGACATGGCAGTCAAAGAAGATCTGGCAAGTAGGCCATCTAAATTTTTCAGACATCAAGGAGTTGAGCACACAAGAAGACAGAGCAAGTAGGGAGCTCAAAGGTATGTATGACAAATCAATAGAGGAAATCCCTACACAAATAGTGATTTTCATCACTAAAAACCATAATATCATTTCGTATTTTTGTAGCTCCATTTTGTGCAAGCCAAGGAGTCCTTGAGCTTGAGGAGCTTTAGAAGTATCTACCTGCCAATTTTCATATTTTTTAGATCTCGTTTGAGCCCTCTAATAAGCCCTGGAACCTAATTTTTAACTAGGCCGGACACTAGGTCTGAACAGGGCCAAAGCTAGTCAAAAACTATAAAAGGAGCTAGAGAGCTCATTTTTGAGGTTAGATTGTAATTGGAATGAACTTGTAAGAGCTTTTCGAAAGTAATCTAAGTACTCCATTGCTTCTCACTCTTTGTCTTGCCGTGTGTGCGCGTGTGTGTGTATGTGTGTGCAGGTTTGTGTGCTTCTCACTCATGCACTTGTGCCTCCACTTGCTCGAGGTCTTCATACCATCCTCACGTCTTCCCGGATTGACATTAAAGGAGGTGCTACTCATCACTGAGCTACACATGTCTACATATCTGACGATATTGAGATTTAAGGTCAATTTTACTGAAGACACATGCTCTTTGAAATTTATCTAGTAATTCATGTATTCGAGAAATAGGATATTGATCTTTAATGGTGATCTTCTCTGGGGCTCTATAGTCAGTATACATCCTATAAGTCTTGTTCTTTTCTCAAGTATTAGAACATGAGCTCCAAATAAAGAGGAGGTAGGACTTATAAGTCCTTTATAGAGTAGATACTTACCTTGGTTCATTATTTCAAATTTGTGCAAAGGTCTATGGCTATAAGGAGATTTATTAGGAGGAGAACTACAAAAAGTTAGATGTATACTATGGTCAAGATATCATCAAGAAAATGATATTTTAGAAGGGTAGTGAGATATAAAACAATCCTTATACACAAGCATAAACCATCCATAATATGGTGGTGAAACTTTAACTGTAGAATATTGTAAAAATGTTTTTGAGTTGTTGTTTATTCATGTGCAACCACACTAGATCATTTTCATTAAGATATTTACCTACTCTTCTCTTATAAACATTTTGAGTGTAATGTTCTTGCTATTCTTAATGTGTTTGTCAACTTCTTGAAGTAAAGAAATATGCGGCCATAGGAACATCAATTTATGATTTTGAATGAGTGACATGGGAATGTGAAGCTTTTTACCATAAATAATTTCAAAAGGTGCTCAAGTAGTAGTAGTGTGCTGTGTTATTGTAATCAAATTGAAGCAGTAGCATTTTCTCATCCCAATCATTTGTATTATCTAGTGAATACCAACACAATAAATAATGAATAGTGCTATTTTTGGCCATAGGTGAAGTATTTCAATGGTGATTCACCAAAGTGGACTCTCCTTCTCAAGAGCTTCATGATGATACCTTCAAAGGAGAAAATCGATCTAGAGACATGACACACAATACTCCACACAGAGGCTGCAAAATATGTAGAAAACATAGTGCACAAGGGGGCACGAACACAAATTTATTAGGTTTTCCAAATGCTATCAAACTTACAATCTGTGGTTGACGATGCCACTTTATGTTTTATTAAAGAATGTATACAAAAGTTTCTGGTGTTTATTTAGCCTTTCAAATGGACACTAACAATAACAATCTCCCACTAAAGGCCAATATGGCCAAAGTGACTTTGGGAGAAAAACAAAAAATGATAAAGAATACCTGAGTATAAGTATACAAACTATACCTTCCACCTGATGGGCATGTTACATAGTATATGAGTAACTATGTAAGATCATGAATCAAGTAACCCCCATCAAGTAAGAACAATGTCCAAAGCTATCATGTGGTAGAGCTTTAGTATAAGCATCTAGAACATTATCTCGAGTATGAAACTTCTCAAGAATAATGCATTCAGTGGCTAAGCAATCTTTAATGAAATGATACCTCACCTCAATGTGCTTAGTCTTTGCATGATAGAATAGATTCTTATCCAAAGCAATGGCACTCTAACCACCACTGAGAAAATGAGGTACATGTTGAGGTAGACCCATATCACAAGCAAGACTAGAAAGCCACAATGCTTCCTTACATGCCTCACTTGCTACAACAAACTTAACTTCTCTGGTGGACATAGTTTTACATTCTTGAAGATGAGATCTCCAAGAGATAGCACCTCCAAGAAAATGAAAAATGTACCCTAATGTAGACTTTCAATTGTCTACACAACCAACATAATCAGAATCTATGTAACCAATCTCTCAAATATTGGTTGTGTAGACACTTGTCCTTAATGCCACTCAAATATCTCAAAATCATCTTCATTGCTTCCCAATGCTTCTTACCAGGATTAGATAGATATTTGCTCACAACTCCCGGTACAAATGCAATGTGTGGTCTCGTAACTACCATAGCGTACATGAGACTACCAACAACAGAATGATAAGGAGTTATGGTCATGAATGTTTTTTCCTCATCTGATTTGGGGCAATCATCCTTTCTCAATTTCACATATATGGGTAAAGTTGTATTCAATGCCTTTCCATCTTGCATATTGAATGTGTGAAGTACTTGGATATGTACTCACTTTGAGACAAGTATATGCATCTTTTAATCCTATCATGAGTAATGCGCATGCCAAGAATATGTTTGGGATCACCCAACTCCTTCATATCGAATGTCTGACTCACCTTCTTTTTGAGAATTGATAAGTCATAAGAGTGCTTCCCAGTAATTAACATATAATTGACATAAAGTATTAAGCATATCAAGTTGCCACTAGAGCTTCACACCCAAAAAGTTGAAGATGATCATAATATGGTGGCTTCCCTGTCCATAACTCTTGTGCCACTTTTAGACCTTTGGTAGTACTCGGCGAAAGTTCAATCACACGAACTATAGTCAATACTGCTTCTGCCCTAAAGCTTTGTGAAAGGTTTGCATGATGCACCATAGAGACTACTCTATCATGAATAGTTCTGTTCATCCTTTCAACTATGCCATTTTGTATTGGGATATAAGGAGTTGTAAACTCTCTATGAATTCCTCTAGACTGATAAAAAAGGATGAATTCATGTGAGGTATACTCACACCCATTATTTGAATGTAAAGCCTTAAGCTTAGTTCCTTTTTCAGGCTCAAATTAAGCAAGCCATTTTTTTGAAAATAGGGAATACCTCATTCTTGAGTTTTGATAGGATATACCTAGAATTTTCTAGTAGCATCATCAATGAAAGTGAAAGTAAAAAGAACCACCTAATGATCTTATGGGCATATGACCACACATATCTGTATGAATGAGATTTAAAGGCTGAATTGAAGAGTTAATGTGCATTTTATGCACATTCCTAGTTCGCTTTCCATGTTGAGAATGCTCACAAAATGAAAAATCAAAAGAAGATAACATAGGTAAGTAGCCAGAATGAGAAATATTTTCCATTCCACTAGGAGATATATGGCCCAAATGGCCATGCCAAATACAAGCCATAGGTTGTTTGGTAATAGCTGACAAGTGTTCTTTGTGTGATACAATTAAAGGATAAAGTGATCCAACTTTGCTTCCTTTTGCAATAACCATATTGCCCTATGACATGAAAAAGGAACGAGCATAGAATACCACCTTGTAATCAAGGCCATCAAGTTGACCAATTGACATCAAACCACGTGATCACTTAGATACATGGCATACTCTATGCATAGTAAATTTTGAACCAGCAATGAACTACACAACCACATCTCCAATCCTGACAACATCACACTGAGAAGTGTCACCAAGTCTCACAGTACCAAGAGACTTTGCTACATAAGTAGAGAACCATTCTCTATGTGGTATCACATAAAGAAGCACCATAATCTAGTAGCCATGTGTAGGAAAGAGAATAAGCCATAAGAGCCTTAGTAGGCCATTAGGGAAAAAAATGAGCCCTATAAGGGCCTTTTAGATTAAGGAGTGATTAGAGATGGACCAATGAGAATAGGGTGATGGACACAGTCTAGTCCCTTGATCACATAGGCTAGGCATAGGCTTCCCTTGTTTTTGTGTGGTCAATGAGAAGAAAACGAGTTAGAAATAATGACTTTTCTCATTTGAATGGTTTTGGAAGGTTTATGAATTATTTGTAGCCCTTGAATAGACTCATACATCCAATGGATGAGGTTGAAAGGCAAAAATCAAGGCATCCTTTCATTTGGGACCTTTGGATTATGAGGATATCCAATGGATAAGAGATGGTAGAGCCTCAAAAAGGTGCCTTTGCATAAGGGCCATTGGATTGGCCATGGAATCCGATGGTGGAGATTAAAATGGGGAAACAAAAGGTACTCAAAATTGCAGCCATTGGATCTAGAAACCATCTGAGGGTGGATATTGAATGTCCCAAAGGAGAGGGCACCTTTTCTCCTCCTCCATTGGATGGAGATGCAATCAAATGGCTCACAACAAATCCCAAACTACATCAGCCCCAAATCAGCTTTATCCTTGGATTGGAGTTCATCCAATGGTCCAAGAATCTGAAGAGGGTGTCCCAAAGATGAATGGAGATTCTCGCAAGGTGAAATCATCCCCAAATGCGGGTTATCATTGGATTGAGGTGGATCTAATGGTCAATATTTATGCAGAAGTGTGCCAAAAATTTGTGAGTATCTCCAACCTGCCACGACTTGTCAGTCAATTGCTCTCTAGAGCCTCATCCATCTTAATCTTAGCCATTGATTAAAGCATCCAAAGGCTCTTGAAATTCCAATTTTATAACTCAAGT
Organism: Ceratopteris richardii; assembly: GCA_020310875.1. NCBI lineage: Eukaryota > Viridiplantae > Streptophyta > Polypodiopsida > Polypodiales > Pteridaceae > Ceratopteris > Ceratopteris richardii. The sequence goes on from CM035409.1 coordinate 50,128,740, forward strand.
AAAAAAGTTATTTTCCTTTAGAATACCCTTGGTGGTTTTCCATGTCCCCTTAATCTCTTGGATTGAGCTTTCAAATCTCTAAAACTTAGGAATCCTTACAAGGCCCATGCAGAGTTCATTTTTTCCTAACAGAGTACTGTCAAGTTTCAACACATCAACATCATCACAAATAGCATTGGTTTCTTCAATATTCATAGTTGAAGTAGATGGTGCAAATAGTTGTTTAACATGCCCATCAACATTTTGTCCTTTACGTTTGGCATTCTTTAATGCATACTAATCTTTCTCCATGTGTCCTTTTTTATGACAATAATGGCATTCCATATCCCTCTTCCTTGATTTACTTTGACTCTTATTATGTTGCCCATTGTTTTCCTTGTTCTTACTCCTACCACATTGCTGATTCTTTTGTTGGTAAGAATCAAAAACATTATATGCATCTCCACTCTGAGTGCCAGCCATAGATTTGCTACAAATCTCCTCACTGAAGAGTGCTCTATATATGCCATCATAGACCACTTTACCACCACGTGCACTATTGCTAATAGCTATGCAGAACATATCCCATGATGATGGCAAGGTGCATAGCAACAAGATTACTTTCATTTCATTATCAACCTCCATTTTTTGAGCCTATAACTCAGAGAATATAGCATCAAACTCATTTGGATGAGCAACAACACTATCTGTGTCCTAAATGCAAAGGTCATATGACTTTCACATTAGATACACTTTATTTGATGTTGTTTCTTTTCCATATGTGTTGCATAACTTCTTCCAAAGCCCTTCTACACTTTCACAGTCCAATAATGTAAACTAAACATTATCTACGAGGTGCAATCAAATGGTAGACCTAGCCATTTCATCCAAGTCATCGTAGTCATCTTCCCTTATGTCAGTAGGCTTCTTTCAGATTCAATTTATTGGATTCCATTGCCCCCTTTGAATCAACAAACCTTTAATCTGATTCTTCCATAGAGCAAAGTTTGTGCCATCAAATTTTCAGATCTCAAAATGGTCTTTGCCTTGCTATTTGTAGATCTTCTTGGGAACACTGGTACTAGACCTTGATCCACCAGATGTGCCTGATATCTTTGATGCCATGATGATAAAGAACAAACTAGAATGATAATGGAGCTAGAATAGTCCAAACACCACTAAGGCACAAAAAAGGATTATCGAGTGTCAGATTCTGGGAAAAATTCAACAAAGTCTCCCTAGAAAATTGGATTAATGAATAGAAATGACCAACCAAAAGGATTATATGAGAATGCATGTTCTCACATGAGTAGGTGTGTCAAGGAGTAAAATCGACCATTGTATAGTTGAAAACACTTAAATCTAGAAATTTTTATCTAGTCTCCTCTACAAAATGAGTAATGGCTAGTGCCAGAAGAACTCATTAAAGTGCAAGTACTGACATGTGAACCTACATAGTGAATCACTAACTCCACTGCATATAACTGCTTACCCAAAAGAAGCAAACTAGGCTTACCAAGCACATATGAACAACTATCATACATCTCCTATGGCAAGTGTGGGAACCAACCATAGGAACATCAATTTATCACTGTGCATGAGTGACATTGGAATGTGAAGCTTTTTAACATAAATAATTTCAAAAGGTTGGTTTGCTAGTAGTAGTAGTATGTGTTGTAATATGTAAGCAAATTGAAGTAGTAGTATTTTCTCATCCCAATCATTTGTGTTATTTAGTGAATAACAACACAATAAATAAAGAATAGTGCTAATTGTAGCTTCATTCTGCCCATTACTTTCAAGATAAAATGTAGAACTCAAATACATTTCTGAACCTAAACTATGAACTAATGCAACCCCAAATGATAACAAAAAAAAACATCATGATTAGGTAAAGTAACTTCCCTAATGTAAACAAATAATTTTAATAAATATCCTAGGAGCTTCATGTATAGACAATGTATTTTTATGTGGAAGGAAATATGCATGTTTTTTTAAAAGTAATCAACAATTGTCTGAATCATATCATTATGAGACCAAGTAAACGGATGACTAGTAATAACATCCATGGAAATTAATTCCAATGGTTCATTAAGAATAGCTAATTAAATGCTAATTAGATCAATAATCCAAATGATTTACTATGATGACATTTAACACATTGATACACAATGCATTGAGGAACATGTTGCATAATATCCTTGTCCATATTTGGCATGGTCAAAGATACCATGCAATATTCTTTCACGTACTCTTTCTACTTGTAAAGAAGAAATATTTACAAGTAGAAACAGTGCTTTGTATGCCTTGATGACCCAAATAAGGTAGTTCATGCATCTCTTTCATAACTATTAATTTCTTTAAAAGCTTGAGTGATGCATGTTTTTTTGTTTCAAACACAAGAAACCATTCTCAAAAGTGTAATGATCATCAATAGATGATGCAAAATTTTGAAAAGCATTCCATGCATGTCAAAGTATGAATATGAAAGCATAGTAGGAATCATATCATGAAATGAATGGATACTAATAGCAAAAAGGTTATGGACAAAAAAAAATGTGATGGTGGTGATGAAAAACAACTAAGAGTATCATGAAATGAATGAATACTAATAGCAAAAATGTTTTGGGAAAAAACAAGATGTGATTGTGGTGATATAAAACAACTAAGAGTATCAAGAACTATATTGTCTTTGTCTGGATAATATTGAGCCATAGGCTAATGCTTTTGAATAAACGAATTCCATTTAACTTGTTGATTTGAAATGAATGTTTGATTTATGTTGATATATTTTGGTAGTGGTGTGTGAACACACTAGAACCGTTGGGGCACTTCTTTAGGAGGTTTTTTTCCCTAGCTTGTATATATGCCTATAACCCTAATGGGTCACTTATCTTTGTAATTCTCTTGGTAATACATTCAGTATTGTGTGTTGTGCTCCAAGATTCTTCTTCTTCCTTGTGTTGTTTGCGTGCTTCCACAGACCTCAAACTCCAACAATTTTTATAAGAGCATGTGCCACTTAATCTAGGGTGTTGTTGACACCTCTCTAGTCAGAGTCTCAAAATCGCATGAATTTTGGTGAGCATAATCATGGTGGTTAGGACTTCAAAACCGCTTTTCTTTGTGTGTCAAAACCATGATTTGAGCTCATTTTGGCCTCTGAATGCACTATCATAGCTCTCTGCAGGTAATTTCATCTTTTTTGTCCAAAATATATAGAGGTTTTGGTTCACCACTATAAGCACCTCAAAGTCTACTATAGGTTTAGCAAAACTTGATAGGGTAGTTATGTTCAACTTGTTGAGATACAATCATATTTTTTTTGCATCACAATATTTTAGTTAGTGGCCATGACTGAAAGTAGTGATATATTTCGTATGTTGGCTATTAAGGATAAGTTGGATGGTACCAACTACCCATTATGGGCTTATATGATGCATCATGTATTGGTCACAAAAGGATTGTGGAATATTGTGCAAGGGTGTTGAAAAAGGTCCTACAACATCTGCAAGTACAATTACTAAAGGTGATGCAAATGGCATTGAAGATGATGTTCTTCAGGTTCCTATTTGTGCTGCGATTCCTGCTGCACCTACTCAACAACAACTTTGTTGGGATGGTAGAGATGCTCAGACACACGCATTAGTAGCCTTGACTGTAAAACATTCCATTATTCCTCATAGTCGCTCTTGCAAAACAGTGAAGAACGCTTGGGATACACTTAACACTTTATACTAAGCAAGGAATGTGGCTTGTGTTGCTTACCTCTGAAAGCAACTGGAGAGTGAGCACATGAATGAAGGAGATTTCATGGAAAATTTTGTGACAAAGATCAAAGATTTGAAGAAGCACTTGATTTCTACTGATGACGTCTTGCAGATAGTTCACTTGTGCAGACCGTTCTAAATGGTATTCCAGATTCATATTAGAGGTTTGATTCTACTCTTCAATTGATGATGAAAGGAAATCCAAATGCCTTAACGTTTGAGGAGTTAGTCTCTATTCTATTGCAAGAAAATCAATCTAGGCAAAATAGGTCCATTATGTGTGTTGCAGATCAAGATTTCTTAGCTTGTTAGAAGGGCAAAGGTAAATGGAGCTCATCTACTAGTAAGCACAAATATGCTAATTCTGCACAATCAAAGAATGATGAAAAAGACGAGAAGAAAACAAAAAAGCAGAAATTATTTTGAAAATAATATAAAGGAAATGATCATGTCATAAAGAGTTGTCCAAAACTGGCTGCAAAAGAGGCAAAGAAAAAATGGGCTGGAACGGTTGCTGCAGAGACCTCTACACCCAAATGAGAGTCTACAAATGTTTTGCAGAATGAAGAATGGGCATTTACTATTGTTTACAGTTATGACCCATCTTCTCATGAAGAGTGTATGTCTACAGTAGACTTAGATGTTTCCTACTTTGATAGTGGGGCAATGAAACATATTACCTCATAACACAGTTTCTTCACTTCACTTGAGCCTACCCGTACAAGAAATACTGTCACATGCACCAAAAACTCCTCTTATCCTATTATGGGAGTTGGTAAGATTATTCTAACCATTGCTCATGATAGTTTTTTTACATTGTCAGATGCTTTATTTGTGCTAGGGGTCAAGACGTTATCACTTTTAGCATCAGCCAAGATGAGCTTGGTTGTGAAATTTGTTGATGGATGTACAATTCATGATCTATCAAATGGTGATGTCATTATTGCTTTTGGCATTTATGTCATGGGCCGTCTAAGCTCCTAGATTATGAAAAGTATGTGAATGATTCAACATGTGTAGTTCAAGATTCTCATGCTATGTGAGATGCAAAGATTTGGCATGCATGCTTTGATCATCTAAATTTTTCTAGTTTGCTATGCTTGTAGAAATCTGAAATGCTGTCCTCTTTGCCCAAACTTAAGTCACCTGGTAAATATGTCTGTGAAGGCTATATTTTGGGCAAAATGCAGCATTCTTGTTATACTTTATGGAACAATGGAATGTTATATGGATTTTAATGTCTTAAGGCTTTTAATGTAATTTGTGTTTTGATTTAGTAGGTGAAGACTCATGAGGGCATGAACGTGCATGGACTTATTTAGATATTTTTGAAGATATTAGAAGATAGTATTTTAGGCTTTTTTTTGTAAAAATAATAGATCGCTTTAGAAAGCAACATTTTTGTAAAAATAGTAGATCGCTTAAAAAGAGATAATTCTATAAATAAAGTAGATTTTTGTAAATGCATGCTTTTTGAAGCACCACCCTCATGTATCTTCTATTCAAGAAGTAATGAAAAATACCTATAAATACACATGCTCTCATATAGACTCATCCATCATATTATGTGGGGGGAGATTGTACCCAATCTAGTGTTTAGTCTCTTGTCTCTCTCTATTGTGTTTATGCTTTTTTGAGATTTCATTTCTGTACTTTCTCTACGTACGTGTACACGCAAGATCTGGTCAACAGTGGTATTAAAGCCAAGGCACATTTGTGAAGGAGGTTTCTTAGCATCTGGTCGAGAATCACGGTGTTCCTTGGTGATTCAGCATCCATCTCGATCATCTGGTCCAGGTTTGAGCGTTTGTTAATTCATGATTTTTGGGTTCACCGACCGGTATATTTTTTTATTTTTTTTCCAAATTTGTTCCTATGCACTATGATCCTCTCATAGTGTGCACTGTACTCACCGTGACACTATACTCACTGTGCTCACTGTAGTACAGTGAGCACATCTGTGAAGGAGGTTTCTTAGCATCTGGTCGAGAATCACAGTGTTCCTTGGTGATTCGGTATCCATCTCGATCATCTAGTCTAGGTTTGAGCATTTGTTAATTCATGATTTTTGGGTTCATCGACCGGTGTATTTTTTGATTTTTTTTTTCAAATTTGTTCCTATCCACTGTGATCCTCTCATAGTGTGCACTGTACTCACTGTGACACTATACTCACTGTGCTGACTATATGCATTATACTCACTGTAATCACTGTGCTCATTGTGCTCAATGTGCTCATTGTACTCCCTATGCACTGTTCACAGTTCGAGTTCGGTTCCGCTATCAAGTTTGATCATCAAGTTTGTTTATCAATTTGATTATCCATTCGATTACTCCTTTCGTTATCCAATTTGTTTATCAAGTTCATTTATCAATTCGGTTACTCTGTCGGCTTACTCCAAGGTATCGACTAAGGCATAGAATTATGGGATAACTTTGGCATTTTTGGCTTCTCTGGAACCTTATATTTCTCTTGGTTCACTTTGGTTCCCTTTGGTTCCATTGGCAGTCATTGGCCATGTGCAAACCAATTCTAACTTATGAGTGGCAATAAGAGCTTCTTTATTTCCTTAGTTTTAGCTTACTTATTTCTCTCGTTAGCCTATTTTCACTTTTTGATACCCCATTCCTTTTAATTAATATTTAACATAAATTTTAACACTCTCTTCACCTTATTTATTGATTGATTGATTGATTTATTTATTTTTTATTTAGCACTCTCTTTTATTTATTTATTTATTTATTTATCAAACACTCATTTATTTTATTTATTATTTATTAATATTAAAAATAATAATATTATTTATATATATATATACACTATTGTTAAAAATTATTTTCAAATGCTTAGTCCTAAGTTTTGAATCTATATAAGGCCATGGACCCTACCCATAATATCAAGGATTTTGGTACATCACCCCTACAGGGGATACCGATTGAGCAACAATGGAGCTTTTGCAGCATGACCTCCAACATGCTCAGAACATGATAAAAGAATGTGATGCTGCACTCCAACAAATATAGAGTGATGAAAACAACCTAATTAGGGTGGTCAAGGCCATTATCACCACTCAAGAACAAGGCACACAATCCAAGATTGGTGCTAAAAATTTCCAATTTTCTCAATTCGATGGGTGAAAGGATGACCAATTTAATCTTTCATGGCCATCCCAATTTGATGACTTTGGTTGGTAAGGCCCAATTATGGTGGAATGTTTTGGGGCATAGCACCAACCGCCCCACCACATGGACCGCATTTCAAGAAAAGATCAAGGAGTCTTTCCTTCCTCTTGAGTTCTACTTACATGCTCATTGATCATGGATAACTTTTGGATGGAAAGATGGAGATACTATGTCTACCTACACTGAATGCTTTTGGCAACGATTACTACTTATTCATTCACTTGAAATGACTTCTAAAGATATCTTGCAATGGAAGTATGAAGATGATTTGGAGATGGGAATCCAAGCCAAGCTCAATACACTACATCCTATGACTTTGTATGAAGCTATTTTTTGCACATGATGTTGAGAAGGAGTTTCAGTCCATCACCAAGTCCATTTGATTACAACAAATGCACCACCAACAACAACAACAACCAATCAAACCCGATTTTCCTTTCAAGCATCCTTTCAATACTTTCTCTTCCCCTAATTTTCAACGCCCACATACTTTTTAGCACCCTGATCGATCCAATTTCTCACCAGTACCCAAGACCTCCAAACCTACAAAACCTCCAACACTTCACACTACAATGATGGATGCTCAACAAAAACAACCCTGTATCACTTCTTGGCATTGTGCTAAGTTTGGTCACACTAAAGCTAAATGTATACAAAACCTCCAACACTTCACACTACAATGATGGATGCTCAACAAAAACAACCCTGTATCACTTCTTGGAATTGTGCTAAGTTTGGTCACACTAAAGCTAAATGTAGGTTCCAAACTAATGACATGATGCCTGTCGGAGCTCAAGTACATGATTCCTGAAGACATTCAACCTGATTGGACCGAAGAAGCATTGGAAAATGATCTAAGTACCTTGGGTAACAGAATTTCTATTCATTCTTTACTTTGCATGCAAGGTATTATTAATGGTAAAGTTGTTACTATTTTACATGATGATGGTAGTTCTCATTACTTTATTTCTTACATATTAGTGCAAAATCTCCAATAAAGCCACTTCCTTCTATGTATAAAGTTAAGGGTGCATTTCAAGGAAATAGATATAATCTTACAAGTGAAGTGCATAACATTCAGATTTGTATAGGTTCATACATAGATGAACACACATTGTTAATTCCTCCTTTGCAGTCATATGGTTATACTTGGTATGCCTTTTTGTCATCATTATAATACATGCATTGATTATCATACACACACAATTAGTTTTAACTTTAACCATCAAGATATTTCTTTGTCAACAATGCATGAATTCCAACCACTTCCATTAATTAATCATACTCAAGTCAAACATGCATTTAGGAAAGGCTACAATTCACGTAATGTTTTTGTCAATAACATAGTTGATTATACACATATATTTCCTAATGCACATAAATCATTTATGGTTTCTTATAAGGATTGTTTTATGGCTGATTTTCCTTCTAAAATACCACCTTCTAAGGGATCCCTTGACCATAGTATAGACTTAATTGTTGGAGGAGATGGTGGATAATCACAAGAGATGAGTTGGTGTAGCTAAAACATGCTTCACACCTGCTATAAGTGATGGGTGGAGAGTTTTGTGGGCGTCCTTAGATAGCTAATAAGCATAAATGATCACATATGTTGCTTGGAAGATGATGCACTAATGATAGGATCAAAACAGATAGGTAGGCATATGATCCAAGGTCTAGAACTTGCTATTTTGGTTGAGACACCTACTTAGAGTTTTGCACCATTCTTTGAGTACAATAGCAATTGATAAAATTCATTTTGGGAACTTCAATTAGATTAACAAGCTACCAATCATGAGTGAAATTATCTAAAATGATAAACTATATGCAGAGAAATATGTTTAGCAAATCAAGCTTGCATCCCGACGTTTACGGACCTTGACAGTCACAAACTAGTGAGCAATGATTGATTAATATCTGAGAATTGAGTGAAGCATTATTAATGAAACTTTGTAGGATTAAAGTAGACAGTATGCTTGAGCGATCATGCTTTAAATCAAGAGAAATGATCTATTGTACAGTGAGAACAAGCTTAGAAGAGTTCACTGTTCTGATGGAGTATGACAGAGATATGAGAGTAGGAAGTAATGAACATGTATGTATTAAATCATATAAAAAGTACAACGTCATTGGCAATAACACATTGCTCAATGAGTGAGGAAAGAGTGAGGTATGAGGTGAGCTGCTCTTCTCAATGAAAGTACATGAGTATGACCTCTAAATCTCGAGATGCATGCGGGCCTTTCATATCATCTTTTATAGTTTTTGTTGGAGCCAAGGATTTGAATTCAAATTCAAATCTCCACCTAAAAGTAATTCTAAAGTATAGGATTGATTCTCTCTTGACTTCAACTACGAAATGATATGAGATTATATGCTTCCTAACTCCTCGTGGGTTTCCTTTTACAATAGGTAATTATGAAGCAAAGTTACAAGAGTTTGTACATATGGATCCCTCTATGTGTACTGTCAATACATCAAACTTATGTGAGGTGATCAAGTGTGTAGGCTTGGGCTTAATTGCACCGATAGCTCCCCCTCAAGCCTAAAATGCTTGATCTTCATTGCTCCTTGATCTACTGCAGCCCAATTATGAGTTTGAACCTGTTCATCTTTGTTCCATCCAATGCTTTGGTGAGTATATCTGCACATTGCAAATGAGTTGATACATAGGATAATTGGATATCCTTGCTTAGTAATTTATCTCTTACATAATCATAGTGCACTTTGATGTGCTTAGTCATGGCATGATTAGCATCTAAATGAAGTGAAATAGTGTTATCTCCAAAGATAATTAGAGTATAAGAATGTATCTCTAAATCTGCATACAATTGTTTACGCCACATAGCTTCCTGAGTTGCATTTTCCAAACCTCTATATTCTACTTCTGTGGAAGATAAGGCCATAGTTGGTTGCTTCTTGGATGACCAAGATATGAGCTTTAAACCTGCAAAAGATAGGTATCCTGAAGTGCTCCTCCTATCATCCTTGGAGCCAACCCAATCTGCATCAGAATACATCTTTATATCTATGTTAGAAGTAAAGGGATAGAACAATCCCTCATTCATTGTACCCTTTAGATAAGCACCCTCTTTGCAGCTTCCATGAGGCTTCCTTGGTACATGCATGAACTAACTAAATATGCTTACTGCATAAGCAATATCTACTCTTGTCAAAGTAGCATACTTAAGACTACCCACAAGTTGTTGATAACTTGTAACATCTTCAAGTAGTTCACCTTCATGTAAACTTAGCTTATGGTTGATCTCCGTAGGAATACTTGCAACTTTAATGTTCTCCATCTTAAGCTTTACCAACATATCATGTATGTATTTCCTTTGTATGATGAATATACCTGAAATTATAAACACAAGTTCTAATCCAAGGAAGTAGGTTAATAACCCTAGATCACTGATTTTGAATTCATTCATTAATTGAGCCTTGACCTGCTTGATACCATCAAAATTATTACCTATAATAATGATATCATCTACATAGACACATACATAGATGACCTCTGATTTATTCTTCTTAACAAATAAAGAAGAGTCTGCCTTGCTTGCCACAAAGCCTTGATCCTGCAAATAGGTAACAAGCCTATGGTTCCAACTCTACGAGCTCGCTTGAGACCATAGAGTGCTTTTCTAAGCTTGCATACATACCTTGCTTTTTCTTCATCGTCAAAACTTGGTGGTTGTGCCATATACACTTCCTCTGATGTCCAACCATTTAAAAATGCATTCTTGACATCTAACTGATATAAATTCCAATTTTTGGATGCAACAAGACTTACCAATATCTTGATTGTTGGCATCTTTGCCACATGTGAAAATGTTTCTTCATAGTCTACTCCCTGTGTTTGGGCAAATACCTTTGCCACTAGCCTTGCCTTGTACCTGTTTATAGAACCATCAGAGTTCTTTTTAATTTTGTATATCCATGTTGAACCAATTACCTTCATATCTGGCTTCTTGGGAACTAGATCCTAAGTGTGATTTTCCTACAATGTTTCCACTTCTTCCTGCATGGCTTCTCTCCACTCTTCCTTCTTCTTAGCCTCTTCAAATGAAGAAGGCTCCTCTGCCATGGAATCTTTAGTGATGTACACAGAGTGCTTTGTGACTAAGGATGTATCATATCCATACCTTATGGGCTTCTTACTTTCTCTTTGTGATCTCCTTAAAGCTTGACTGGAAGACTCGGGTAGATCCTCTAATCGCTTGTATTTGAACTTGACTCTTGACTTCCAAGCTTTGAAATCAATATGCTCCTCATCTTCTGAGTTGATGTCCTTTGCTTGGTGTTGATCTTATTGAGTTAGGGTTGGAAAATTATTTTCCAAATCATATGGTAATTTGACTTTCCTACAATCATCTTCAAACCATGAATTATTCTCATCAAATACTACATCCCTAGTAACTATGAATGCCTTGTTTAGTGGGATTGTATATTCTATACCCCTTTTGATCCTGATCATACCCAATAAATATACATTTCTCAGCCTTAGGGTCAAGCTTCCCTCTGATTTGTGATGGGATGTGTGCATAGGCAATGCACCCAAATATTTTGCAATGATCCAATGATGGTCTCTTGCCATTCCATGCTTAATATGATGTCATACCATCCAATGATTTGGATGGAAGCCTATTGACCAAATAGGTAGCTACGGATACAGCCTCTACCCATAGATGGTTAGGTAATTTTTTCTCATTTAACATAGACCTAGCTGCTTCAACAATTAACTTGTTCCTTCTCTCTGCCACTCCATTCAACATACCTAGTTGTTACCTCCCTCTTTATGCCTCTGTCCTATAGAAATAGATCAAACTCATGTGGAAAGTACTCACCACCTCTATCAGATCTGGTTCTCTTCAAGCTCCTTCTTGTTTGGTTTTCAACTAGTGCCAAATACTTCTTAAAACATGTAAACACCTCATCCTTATGCTTCATGAAATAGAGGATTGTCCACCTGCTATAATCATCAATAAAAGAGACGTAATACCCTGAACCTGAGATGGATGGATCTTTGCTAGGACCCCACACATCAGTGTGTACAAGCTCCAAATAATCTTCATGGATGTATCCTTTCCTGTTGAATGGTTGCCTATGAGCTTTGGCAAATTGGCAAGCTCCACATTTGTAAATCATGTGCTGCTTGGTCACATTGGGAATGCCAAGCACACTTTGATCCTGGCAAATTTGCTTCAAAAATCTCTCTCCTATGTGCCCTAGCCTTTTGTGCCATATTTCCAACTCAAATAAGGTTTGATCTCTATAGCTGAATAGTGCTATGTTCATTGTGTCTTCAATTTCAAAAGTAAACTATCTACCTGATTTCTCACCTTTGGCGATCCTTTTGAAACCTTGTTGGGGGTCTTCCACATATGTCCATGCTTAGTGAATCTAACTTGTAGACCTTTTTCTACAATCTGCCCAACACTAATTAGGTTTTTGGTTATAGTAGGAACATATAGAACTTTTCTCAAAAGGTTCATACTACCATAAGAAGTTTTGACATTTCCAATTTGCTTGAGTGAATGTTTAGTATCATCACCTGTTTGTACTTCATGCTTCCCCTTGAGTTCTTCAAGATCAGATAATAGTGCTACATTTTTTTCCACATGATTGGAACAACCTGAGTCAATGTAAAAAAGATGATAATCATCTTTACCTTGCTTAGATGTCATGTTCATGATGAGCAGAGAGTCTTCTTGATCTTTAGTATAGTTGTTGAAGTACCTTCTTCCTCTAAAGCCTCCTTGATAGTTGTTGTTGTTGTAGCCTTGATTGAAGTTATGGTTGTAGTTGCCTCCACCATTGTTGTACCTACCTCTTGCTTGTCCATAGCTTCCTCTATGAAAGCCTCTTCACCTTTGGTTCCTTGTATTTTTGTAGAATTCTTCTGTAGTGTGGTTGTTGAGATCACATATGTTGCATGATGAATTGTTGTAGGGTCTCCCCCTACCTTGCTTTCCTCCTCTTCACTTACCTCTAGCACCTCTTCCTCTTCCTGCATAATTAGCTTGAGAGGTACTAGCCTCTTCATCCCGTTTCTTACTTTTATCTTTATCTTTAGCTTTATTCTTATCTGTATAAAGGGTAGAAGATTGGTTACCTCTTGAGTTATCACCATTTCTGTTGAGCTTTGTCTCATGGGTGAAGAATTTTCCCATTAAGGTGTTGAGATCAGGTACTTGCATATCCATGTAGAGATCCATTGCTGTGGTGAAGGATTTCCACTTGTCATTAGCCTTAATTCCATTGATGATCTGCCTCACTATGTGCTCTTCCTCTATCTCTTCTCCAATGCTTACAAGCTGGTCTGCAACATCTTTCATTTTGGTTACATAATCAACCACTCCTTGCTTAGGTTGTTTCTTGAGGGTTGTGAATTCCATTCACAACTGATTCTTCCTAGCTCTTGTGTTGGAGGAGAAGTATGATGAAAGCACTTCCCAAGTCTCTTGGGAGGTTTTACAATTTCTAACATGTGGTAACAGAAAATCAAAGATTGAGTTTAGTAGATATGACCTTGCAAGAGCATCCTTTGCACACCATGTGTTCAACCTTTCTTGCTCTTCCCTTGTTGGTTGATTCTTGCTCCTGAAGATTGGCATGTCTTCATCTCCTCAGATGTATCCATATAAGCTTCTCCCATGAAGGTATGCTTGCATCCTTAGGGACCATGCTGAGTAGTTGTTCCTATCCAATTTGTCAATGAATGATGGAAATCCATCTCCCATCTTGATTATGCTTGCTCTGATACCACTATTGGAGGAGATGGTGGATAATCACAAGAGATGAGTTGGTGTAGCTAAAACTTGCTTCACACCTGCTATAACTGATGGCTGGAGAGTGTTGTGGGCCTCCTTAGATAGCTAATAAGCATAAATGATCACATATGTTTCTTGGAAGATAATGTACTAATGATAGGATCAAAACAGATAGGTAGGCATATGATCCAAGGTGTGGAACTTGCTATTTTGGTTGAGACACCTACTCAGAGTTTTGCACCATTCTTTGAGTATAGCAGCAGTTGATAAAATTCCCTTTGGTGAACTCCAATTAGCTTAACAAGATACCAATCATGAGTGAAATCATCTAAAATGGTAAAATATATGTAGAGAAATATGTTTAGCAAATCAAGCTTGCATCCCGACTTTTATGGGCATTGGTAGTCACGGACCAATGAGCAATGATTGATTAATATCTGATGATCGAGTGAAGCATTATTAATGAAACTTTGTAGGATTAAAGTAGACAGTATGCGTGAGCTATCACGCTTAAATCAAGAGAAATGATCTATTGTACACTGAGAACAAGCTCATACAAGGTCACTGTTCTGATGGAGTATGATAGAGATATGAGAGTAAGAAATAATGAACATGTATGTATTAAATCATGTAAAAAATACAATGTCATTGGAAATAACACATTGATCGTTGATTGAGGAAAGAGTGAGCTATGAGATGAGCTCCACTTCTCAATGAAAGTACATGAATATGACCTCTAAACCTTGAGATGCATGCGGCCCTTTCATATCATCTTTTATAGTTTTTGTTGGAGCCAAGGATTTGAATTCAAATTCAAATCTCCACTTAAAAGTAATCCTAAAGTATAGGATTGATTCTCTCTTGACTTTAACTACCAAATGATATGAGTTTATATACTTCCTAACTCCTCGTGGGTTTGTGGACCTTTTACAATAGGTAATTATGAAACAAAGTTACAAGAGGTTGTACATATGGATCCTTCCATGTGTAATGTCAATACATAAAACTTATGTGAGGTGATTAAGTGTGTAGGCTTGGGCTTAATTGCACCAACATTAATTCCTAGTAGTAATCCTTCCCATAAAGCACCTTATAGGCATGGACCTTTACAAAAAAAGGAAACAACTAATGAAGCTAAGGATATACTCCACAAAGGACTTATAAGACCTAGTTCTTCTCCCTTTGGAGCACCTGTTCTCTTAGTGGAGAAGAAGAACAAGACTTATAGGATGTGCATTGATTATAGAGCAGTCAATAAGATCATAATTAAAAATAGATATCCTATTCCCAGGATATATGATTTGCTAGATAAACTTCGTGGAGCACGTTTTCTTTAGAAAAATTGATCTTAAATCTAGGTATCATCAGGTACGAATGACACAAAATGACATTTATAAGACCACCTTTCGAACTTAGACTGGTCACTTTGAATTCATGGTAATGCCTTTTGGACTCACCAATGCACTTGCTACATTCGCACATATGATGAATGCCATTTTTCTTGATTACCAAGCTTTTTCTCTTGTTTTCTTTGATAATATACTTGCCTATAGTGAGAATGACAATGACCATGAAAATCATTTATCAATTGTTTTTATATTGTTATGCAAAAAAAAACTTTGTGCCAATCTTGAAAAGAGTTATTGTTTCCAAAAAGAATTAGAGTATTTAGGACATATTGTTTCTCGTCAAGGTGTTCATGTAGATCCAAAGAAAATCAAAGTAATTAAAGAATGGCATGTACTTCAATCTTTGAATGATGTACGCTCTTTTCTTGGGTTAGCTAGTTTTAATAGGAAGTTTTGTAAAATGTTTTTCTTATTTAGAACTTCCACTCACATTACTATTGATGAAAAAGTTAAAATTTGAATGGGGATTATCACAACAATTATCTTTTGAAAAACTCAAACATGCACTTGTTTTGCAATTACCAAATTTTGCAAAACATTTTGTAGTTACAGATGCTAATGGCTTAGGTATAGGTGCTTTATTAATGCTAAATGATCATCCCATTGCACTTGAAAGTAGGAAACTAAAACCTTCTGAAAAGAATTACAGTACATATGATAAAGAACTTTTAGCTGTTGTGCATGCTTTAAAAATTTGGAAACATTACCTCATGGGTTATGAAGTTCTAATCAAAACAGACCAATAGGCTATTAAACATTTATTAAATTAACCATTGATTTTTGACAGACACATTAAATGGGCTTCATTTATACAAAATTTTCAGCCTATGATTCAATATCAACTTGGCAAAGCTAATGTTGTAACTGATGGCCTTAGTCGCTTCCCATCCCCACAAACAAATATTGTTTCAATCAATAATATTTTTGCTCTTCATATTCATTCATTTCATGGCATGATTCCTACTTATGAATATGATTTGTATTTTTCACAAACATGGAATGCTTTCAATAATTCTACAACCTTTATTGAGGAGACTACACTTTTCATAATGGATTCTTGTATTTCCAACACAAGTTATGCATTACACAAGGTTTTAAAGAATTTGTTATAAATATGGAAAAGGATATTGCACAATATCTTTCCCATTGCATTGTGTGTCAACGTGTGAAACGACATCATGGTAAGGAATTTGGATTATTAGTGCCACTTCCCACACCTAATGGACCATGGAAACAAATCTGTATGGATTTTATTATTGATCTTCCTACAACTTCATCTCATAATGATATGATTTGGACAATTGATGATAGATTTAGTAAGCAAGCATATTTCATTCCTTGTAAAAAGTCTCTTTTTGCACCTCAAGCTGCTAAGTTATTTATTAAATGTATTTTTCCGCACCATGGTTTTCCAAAAGTTATTCTATCATATCACGATATTTGTTTTTGTAATCACTTTTGGGTTGCATTATTTAAAATTTTAGGTTCCAAAATAGACTTTAGCTCTAATGAAAATGACCTGGTATGATTATGAATAATTGAAAGAAGTTTGAAAAATATTTCAGAACATCCTAAAGTTAAAATTGCACCATGTTATTATGGACCTTTTCGTATTATTAAAAAAATCAATGAGAATGCTTTTAGATTAGACATACCTTCTCATTGGAATATACATAATTTTTTTCATATTAGTTTATTGAAATCCTTTGAATGAACTTTACCACTCACTTCTATTTTAGATGATCCTCCTTTGCTAGAAGAGGATGCTGAAATTTTAATTCCAGAGAAAATACTTGATTATGATGTAACTACTACACACATAGGTAATCAATATAATAGATATTAGTTAAATAAAAAAATAACTCACTTGAAGAATCTCAATGGATTCATAAGACATCACTAATTCCAAATTATGATCACTTGATTTGTGCATATCATTCACAATCACATTAAATTCCAATTTTCCATTTCCATGCATGTGTTTTTACATGGAACAAGCTTATGATTGTTCAATGATGGCACATGTGATTGGCCATCCATGTCTATTTTATTCTTATCAACTGGGGTCAATTGCTCGTCAGCTGGGAGGCATATTATACTTTATGGAATAATGGAATGTTCTATGGATTTTAATGTCTTAAGGTTTTTATTGTGATTTGTGTTTTGATTTAGAACGTGAAGACTCATGAGGTGTGAATGCACGTGAACTTATTCCGATATTTTTGAAGATATTTGGAAGAATATTTGGAAGATATCATTTTCGTTATTTTTTTGTAAAAATAATAGATCGTTTTAGAAAGCAATGTTCTTGTAAAAATATTATATTGCTTAGAAAGCGAAGATTTTGTAAATAAAGTAGATTTTTGTAAACACATATGTTTTGAAGTGCCTCTCTCATGTATCTTCTATTCAAGACTTAATGAAGAAAACTGTAGCTCAGTGATGAGTAGCACCTCCTTTAATGTCAATCCGGGAAGACGTGAGAATGGTATGAAGACCTCGAACAAGTGATGGCACAAGTGTGTGAGTGAGAAGCACACTAACATGCACACAGATACACACACACACACAAGGCAAGAACAAAGAGAGATACAATGGAGTTCTTTAGATTACTCAAAAGTGCTCTTACAAGTTCAATTCTACAACAAGCTAACCTCAAAAATGAGCTCTCTAGCTCTATTTATAGTTTTTGACTAGCTTTTGGCCCTGTCCAGACCTAGTGTCCCACCTAGTTAAAAATTAGGTTCTAGGGCCTATTTGAGGGCTCAAATAGATTCTAAAAAATATGAAAATTGAAAGGTAGGTACTTCTAATGCTCCTCAAGCTCAAGGAATCCTTGGCTTGCACAAAATGGAGTCGAAACTATCCAAAAACGGTATTTACAAGGTTCAAGTAGTGATGAAAATCACTGTTCAAATGAGGTTTGGTTGGAAAATTTGGATGGCGTATTTGCCAGATCTTCGTTGACTACTTTGTCTGCTTGTGCCTTCTCTCCGCTCTGGCTCCCTTCTTTGGCTTCCTTGTCATGTGAGTCCTTGGGTGCCTTGACTGCTGCCAAGACCCCCCCCCTCTCTCGCGTCTGTCGTCTCTTATAGACCTTTGTTTGGCTGAGCGTTTGACATGAATTCAACCACGGCTGAAGCTAGGTGGTGTTCTTCCAGCCACAACCCTTGTGCTAAGTCTGTTAGGAGGGCATCCCAATCCACTGGACTTGGAACGTCTGGATGTGGCACACGCAGTTGTTCTGAATGCAAGATTCGCTCCATTGCAAAGAGGTGGAGTAGATGGGAGGGTCTAGGAACAAAGACTTCAGAGTGGTATTCCCAGAACCGCGTGATGAACATCTCTTCAAATGTTTGCTTGTAGTAAGCGGGGAGGTATTTAATTCGTGAGTGCCATGCATATATCACCTGGATGGAGGGGGTTGTACTCATATCATAGACCAAGGTGAGGTTACCTGCTGTGAATCCAACTCCTGAGAAATGTGGATCTTTAATATTTTTGAAGGTTCTAAAGGTTACCAACATCAACTCGAATATCTTTATGCACATCTGAGCCATTACATCTGGGATGTTTCACATTCTGACTCCCTAGTGGCAGATGGTAGAGAGCATGTAGCCCACCGTAGCTTGTCCCCGTGGCGGTGCCAGGTATATGTAATTGAGCCACTTTGCACAGCCTTTGACATTCTTCATAGTGATGGCAAACTCAGGCCATGTGCGTCTTCTAAGTATGGGAGCATAACAGGGATTATATTTAATGAAGAGTGGCATGTTATTCAAAGTTCGAACCATCTCAGGGTAAGTTTCTAAGAGTCTAGCCACCAGGTAGGTTGATGAATTGATCCTTGTTTAGCACTCTCAAGGATATCATCAGGGCCGAATCGAGTGGCAAAGGTTGGAGCCTTGCCACATCATCATTGAATTTCTGCGTTGTAATCTGCGAAGAGCACACAATACGGCACATACTGATCGTCATTGGTGCCTATCCATCTGTGATGAGACATACTGTGGATATATTCTGATTTGATAATGGTGTCCTCAATCTTGGTCATGGACTCAATCTGGACCACTACTCGATCATCATGTGTATTGGCCGTTTTTCCAAGTTTTTGAATCCATTGTGGGGCTTCTACCTCTAGTGTGTCCAATCCCTCAGAGGTTTGTTGGCCACCCGACATTGGCATAGGAACATATGGTTCTTCATATGACTCATCCACTTCTATGGGTACCAATTCTTACTGGTTCAGACTCGATGACTGGGGAGGGTTGTCTTTCATATTGGAGTAACTTGCTTTGCAACTCCGCAACGTGTTCTCTCAGTGCATTGACCTCTCGTGTAGTGGTGGTAGAATCGGTGATCTTGGGTTGGGCTTCCTGCATCGTTAGCTGTTAACGGAGAGTATCACATTCTTTGCCCCACTCATCATGCACTTCCAATAGATCCACGTAGCTTTCGAGGATTGTCTTCATAGTCTCAGATGGAACAACTTTAAATCTTTCCGGGTCGATCTCCTGGGGAGAACCCTCCATGGCTGCTTCTAAATTTTCTTCGTTCTTCCTTTGCAAGTGCTTATTCTCTTCGAGGGCAGTGGCCATGTGCTTTCTGAGTAAGGTCAGGTTGCGACGGCTTTTAACATGTTCTAACTGATAAAGTTCTAGTAGATCTGTTAGTTTTTTAACTTCATTGGAATTGGATGGCTGGGGAGCTTCCAAAAGGATATGGTGAGCGTGCTCGAGCGTAGTGTAACGTTGATTCACATCAGTATTTTCTACTTCCAAAGTTGCAAGCCTCTTCTGTAGTTGCTCATGATCCGTAGTTATTTGGTGATGACGATCTTCCAAGGTTTCCATGGTGTCAAAAGTGTGTGTGAATGTGTAGATGGGGACCGTGGGTGGGGTGGATGTGATGTTCGTGAATATTGTTGTAAATGTGGGCATTATGATCCCTCCAAATTGGGTGCCTGGTGAGATAGGAATCCCCATAACATATGTGGTGAGTGTTGAACTTGGGGTGGTAGTGTCGTGTGGTGAAGTGAAATGTGTAGTGAGAGGAGGTGAGGGTGGTGATGGTGGTGCCTCGTGGTGTTCCTCTGTCTGTGTAGTGTCTCTTGGTGCCGATACTTCTATGTGGATTTGCTTTTCGGAGCGAAGAGGACGGGTTGGCACTCGTTTCTCGAAGCGATGAACGTAAGCCATAGCCAAATGAATGGCCTCATCCAAGCCCAGGGCATCTGCGTGCAGCTTCATGGACTCAATGAATTGTTCATCAATGCCTTCCTCTCCTAACATTTGGCTCATTAGCACCTTCCCTGTTTCGAGCGATAGTTTGTGATGTTCCTGAACTCGCTTCATGGTTTCATACAATCTTTTTATTTGTGCCGAATAGGCTTGGGCACTCTCCAGTTCTAAAGTTTCTTTGTATTCTTGATCAGGTTCCTCGTCTGCTTCCTCTTCAGTCTCTTCTTCATCTTCCTCTACTTCTACTACTTCCGGTTGGGTCGAGGCTGAAGTTGTTCTAGTAGGTTGTGGTCCTTGGGTCTGCTCTGCTTCCGTCTCAAGGTTAGATTCATTGATCATCCTAACAATTTCTTCATCAGTGAGATCATCCACGGTGTAGCCCTGTGGAAACTCCAGGTCATAGGGAATCAGAGGGAAAACTAGATTGGGTCCTTCTGCACTCTGTCTGGGTAAGTGTATTGTAAACAGGCGGACACGTCGCATTTGTGGAGGTGTCACCTCTGGTGTGGTGGTGGCTCCCCTTGCTTGGGCACACGGTAATTGTACAGAGCCTCTCATTTTCTTGGATGGAGGTCTTGTTGTTGATAGCTGTCTCTGGAATTCCTGAGCTCTAGACCACACTAGTGCTCTTTGAATAGGCACGTCATAAGCTAAGCACCTGTAAATTATTTTTGTCAGCGCACAACACCCATGAAGCACGTTCTTCTGTTTCTTATTCCATCGTTGCTGTGCTAGGTGGATTTGATCTATGATCCAGTGTGGTAAATTGATTGTGAGATCCTTTGTCTCTGCCAAGTACAAGCTAAACCAGATTCTTTTTGGTGGCATAGTGAAGCGTTCTTGGGCGGGGAAGGCGAATTGTTGCATGATCGTTTGTAGGTGGAGGGTGATGGTTGGTTTCATTGCTACCATGTCCTTCAATTTGTTGAGATCCTTGTGCTTCATCCTACCGAGAATCATTGTTTCTTTCTCAGTGGGAATATGCATACCTTGCATGTTCAATGCTTCCCGTACTAGGTTGAGGGTCAGTTTGAATCTTTTTATCTCGTGGCTTGGCATTAGTAAGGGTAGCACGAAGGTACTATCGCCTCCCTTGGCTCTGCTAGGGGTGATGGTATTAATAAGGTAGGAGCAACGTAGGAAATCTAGCTTAGGTAGATGTGCCCGGAAATAGCTGTCCAAGCCCGCTTTGGTCCATACGGATCGCATTACTTCTGCATTATGCTACTTCTCGGTTTCACGAGTGAAGAAATGGTATCGTCCCCATTTGCCATTAAACTCAATTTCTGCCTCCCAAACGTAGGTGACTTCTCCCTATGGTCCTACGACATCACTGAACCAATGTGCGTGTTTCCCCACTTGAGAAGTGTGTCCCTACGGAGGGTCCTAAATGGGAAGTACATGCACAACTCTAAGTTCTTGAGGCCTCTCGGTGAGCTGTGGTTCGAGGAGGAGGGTTTCAATGTCCACTATCTGGGCGCTGGACCCGGCCTGGGAACTGGTACCTCCTGCTTCTGCCATGTTACTGCTTGCTTGCTGGTTCTGTGGGAATATAGAACCAGGTGTTAACATTGTAATGGACAAGATAGAACAATTTTTGTCCTCGTTACAACATTGACATGAGTGCTTAGTGATAGCTTAGTATGTTAGTGAGTGCTCGGTGATTATGCATGTAGTTAGTGCATGACTAGTCCTATGAGCTGAATGGAAAGATGCAATGTGGGAATGATGCAGTTAGTAGGTGGGGATGAATTTGCAAGTGGGGGTCGGGGGGTTTATTACAAGCTTTGGGTAGCGAGACACAGTGGATGGCTTCCGGTTTTGGTTCTGTGGAGACTCTGAAGGGCTTTATGATAGTGTTTTCTTGAAAATTAGGTTTTTTAGGGACCCATTTGCAAGTGATTTTGCTCGTGCTCATGGGGGAATATGTGTTCGTGCATGTCATATAAGAGTGGGTATTAGTTGTTTCAGTGACTGAACCATGTTGTACATGGTATGGTCTGTGTGTAGCTATTTGAGCCCGCAAGCAAGCCTTAGGCACCCAAATTTGTCTCGATTGTGGGTCAGCCTTCATCGACTTCTTGGGTACCCAGAGAGACTTCACTTTAGTGGAGGAATTTTTGAAAGACTTCTTATTAGTGTCCTGTTGTTGCCCACTAATATGAAGCTGAGCCAGTGATTGTGATAATATGAAGCTGAGCCAGTGATTGTGACTGGACCGCAACAGGTTGGTCGCCTTTCCGCAGCCACACTTTTTTTGATGATTGAGACTCCGTGCTTCATATTTTCTTTCGGCTTCTAGCATATGTCGTCTGCTTCTTCTGCATTTGATCCACCTTTGGTTGCTCCATCCCTGTGGCTTTTGGAAAAGAAGGGAGTTCTGTCGTATCCTTGACTTCTTTGTTGAGATAATCATTCCTCTGCATCACATAGTTTTGGACAAGAATAGCATCGTCATCTTCATGTGTACCCCTCGATGGACCAAGAGTTTGTGCCTTTCCTAGTTCTGAGTGCTTCATTCTCTAATTCAAGTGTAATGCGGTTCTGATCTACCCAGACCTGAAGAAGTCCACTTCTTAGGTTTAGGTTGACTGCATGATCATAGATCCAGTCTTGACCCAAGACAAGAGGCTCAGTGAGGTCCTCGTCTTGACACACTAGTACTTTAACTATCAATAAAACATCTTGAATGTAGAGGGGAAGTTCCACCTCTCCCAAGCAAGGGGTTTCCACACCTCCTAATCCTATGAGATATGCTTCCACAGGATTGACATTTAAGTTCAATTCTTGACAGTAAGAAAGTTTAACAGCACTAGTGGCTGCACCTGAGTCAATCAAGGCCCTTGCAGTCCTCACACTCTTTCCTTGTCCTATCTCTAAGGTTACAAAAGGACGTCGATCAATTATTCTATGAGACCTAATACCTGAAACTTCACACATAGCCATATGTTATCCTTGAGTTGCATTGGCATCTGTCCTAGGCTGATCTATACCCTGTTTTTTCAACCTCATCCTTCGGATGCGTTCCAATGCTTCTGCATGTGCCTCTTCTCGAATTCGCTTTTCCTCTTCTTTGCGTTTCTTTGCAGTATTGAGTCGATTTAACATCTCCTCCATGAGGGGTTCCTGATATAACTTGACTCTGCATCCGCTAATGTAACTAGGAAGAACATCACCTTCCAGTGTAGCTAATTGAATTGCTCCACTTGTGGAGATCCTATTGATAATCATGGGTCCATAGCCTCTCTTCTCTAATTTCCGTGCATGTTGCTTCAAGGTGTAGACTAGGAGTAGGTCTCCTGCCTTCAAACCCTTATCTTTCACATGTGCATCAAAATATGCCTTTTGTCTTTTCTTAGCTGCGTATATTCCTGCTGCAGCTCTCAATCTTGTTTCTCCTAATTGCTCTAGGTCAAAGATTCTAGAGGAGAGCTCATGGCCTGTCCAATCATGCTATTGTACTACTTTCAATGTAGGTATCAAGAAGTCCAATGGTAGCACTGCATTTTGGCCAAATACCATATGAAAGGGTGTGGCTTGGAGTACCATTTTATAGGCAACTATGTATGCCCACACAGCATGGTGTAGCTGTTTGTCCCAATCAGAGCGTTTATTATTCACTAATTTGGTGAGCACATTGCATAGAATCTTATTTGTGCTTTCGGCTTGCTTGTTAGCTTGTGGGTGATAGGGGGCAGACTTCTTCTGTATAACCAAGAATTCTTGGAGCAGATTTTCAATAACTTCATTCAAGAAGTGAGTCCTTCTATCACTTACTAGCTCTATAGGTAGCCCATATCTAGTGAACACATTCTCAAATAAGAACTTAGCGGTCGTCTGAGCATCATTCTTTGTCATAGCCTTTACCTCTACCCACTTGGTTAGCTAGTGTGTGGCCACAATGATATACTCAGCATGGGAACTCTTAGCTGGGGGATTAATAGAACCAACAAAGTCTATTCCCCACTTAGAGAATGCCCTTCCACCCATCATAGGTTTCAATGGCATCTCATCCTTGCGTATAGGATATTGAGTTCGTTGACAAACCTCACACTTCTTCACATAGGTATGTGCATCCATGTGAAGTGTTGGCCACCAGAAGCCCGCAAATAGTATTGCCTTGATCACCCGATCTGGTCCAAAGTGTCCTCCTGCTACACCTTGGTGAGCAGCTTCCAAGATCTTAAGGTATTCACTCTCATGGACACACAATCTTAGGCAACCATCCTTACCACACTTGTATAAGTTATATCCAATGAGTGAGTAGTCTAGGGCTTCTTGTTCTAAACTTCTTCTCCTAGCCAGGGTCATATCTTGAGGGAATGTTTTCATCCTCAAAAAGGCTACTAATGGTTCACTCCAATCTGGTATTAGAGACACTTGGTAGAGTGTGGCATGCTCCACAGGTGGTCTAATATTACAGATTGGACATTCCTTGCACAATCTATGAATGTCTGCTTCCATGGTTGGCCAATGCACTCCAAGTCTCCTTAGTGTCTGTAGGGTTCGTTGCCTTGAGTAATGTTGCTCTAATGCACCTACATGTGCCAATTGCAACCATTTTGCGCACTCATCCACTAAAATTCCTTGATGTGTGTGCTTGTACATACTCCCTGCCATGATATGGTACTTCTGGGCTTTTACTATCTCCCTATCCTGTGTGTTCATTACTAGGTGGTTAGGCCCGTATGTCAATACTGGCACTAATGGCTTAGCCCACTGAGGTACCACTTCCAAATTAAACAAGTAAGCATCAGGAAGATCATCTGATACTCTTTGTGGTGCTTCTCCGGATGCGAGTCTTGAGAGGTGGTCCGCTCTCAAGTGAGTCTTTCCTTTCCTCACCACAACTTCAAAGTCATACTCCATTAGTAAGAGGAACCATCTCACCAATCTACCTGTATTGCATGGCTTGTTTACCAAGTACAACAGTGCTTGATGATCAGTAAAAAATCTAAACTTTTTTGCAAGCAAATAGTGTCTAAACTTTTTAACCGCATACACCATGCCTAATCCTTCTTGTTCAGTGGTGGTATAATTTCGTTCAGCTACATTCAATTGTCTACTAGCATAGGCAATTGGAAGATCCATATTACCTTCACCAGTAGGTTGTGCGAGTACACATCCAAGAGCATAATTGGATGCATCCACATGAACATGAAAGGGCTTATTCCAATCTGGTGTGGTCAAGATTGGTGCTGAACATAATCGTCATTTAAGCTCATTGAAGGAGTTCTCACACTCATCCGTCCACTCAAAATTGGTCAAAAGTCCGTACAAAGGCTTTGCAATGATGGCATACATGTGTATAAAACATCGGTAATACCCACAATGCCCCATGAAAGCTTGTACTTCCTTGACGTTCTTGGGTCTAGGTAGCTCTGCGATGGCCCTCACTTTCTCCTCATCCGTGGATATGCCATTCTTGGACACTATGTGTCCTAGAATCTTGCCTTGCCTGACCATGAAAACACACTTTTCTGGGTTCAGGCAGACTTGATATTCTCTACATTTGTCAAAGATTTGCCTGAGTTCAGGTATATGTGTCTGTCTAATGTTGGAATGAGCACAAAGATCATCAACATAGACTTCCAAATTCTTCCTCAAGAACTCTTTAAACACGTGGCACATCAATCTTTGGAAGGTTGCAGGAGCATTGGTAAGCCCGAATGGCATTACCCGAAAAGAAAATATGCCCCACTCAGTGGCAAAAGCTGTCTTATGCTGATCTTCTAGGGTATGGCTACCTGATTGTAACCAGATTTTTTTCTCTAATAGTCCATCCAAGTGCAATTGTGCCTTAGCTGAGCAAGAGTAGTTGAAAAGGCGACTGGCTTCAAACATGGTCTGAGCCAATGCTACCATTTTTGTGCAAAGCCTTGGTTCTTTCTATCTCTAGGTCAGCTCTAGGGTAGCACTTATCATGATCCGTCACATTTGGCCCTTCTTGGATTCTAGCCTGATATGCCTTAAGCATCATGTCTATGTCCTCAAGAGTGGGGTCGGCTAACACTGATCCCACTCTAGGAGGTGGTGGAATTGTCTGAGGTGGGTTGAAAGATGGTGGATTAGATGGTGATAGGGATGATGGTGGTGGTGATATGTGAGAGTGTGTTTGAGAGGTGAGTTCAACAATTTTTGCTTTTGTTTCTCTTATGCTTTCTTCTAAGTCGCTCATCTTCTTAGCCCATTGTCTTTTCATCCTTTCTTGACTATCTTTCTAGGCTCTAGTCCTCTTCTTGGTTATGCTCTCAGTTTTGCTAACCTCAGCACTCTTTTCTTGGCTTAACCCTTGGTTCCGCTGCAAAGCCTGAGCTCTGGTGACCACTTGCACAGGTGCAGTGGAAGTTACACTTCCTGTTGAATCTACTACTAACCCAATAACATTCATAGGAGTGATTTTTGGCATATTATTGGGGTTCTTTGGGCAATCTCGTAAGAGATGCTCCTTCCCACAATCTTGACAAAATCCTTGAATTGTCACCACTTGGGGTTGTGTAGGTGCATGCATAGGGCAATCACGAATGTAGTGATATCCCTGACATCGGTAGCATAGTCCTCTAGGGACTGGGGGTCTTACCTACCTAGGTTGAGGCCTAGCGTTGGGGTTTGCATACATGACATTTGCATACTCCAGCTTCCAACTGGAATCACTCGGATCTTCATAGTAATATGACTCATTATGCTCTAGTGACTGCATGTAGTAAGCCTGGGGGCTATCAACATGAGTAGAGTCAAAGCTATGATCAATGGGGTCACTTTCTGAAAGCAATGGGGTTACTAGCACTATGGCTCTATTCAATTTCTCTTCTGTAGCCGCATACTTCACTGGAATCACATTGGATGGGGTTGGGGGCTACTGAGCTAACACAGGCTAAGGCCTTTGTTGGTTTTGGTAGGGTTGTTGATAGGGTTGTTGAGGTCTACCATATTGCTGTGGTGGGTACTGGTTCTGATATCTTCCCTGTTGTGGATAGGGCTGAGGGTATGTTTGCCTACCCGCTTGCTTATTGTATGGGCAATCTTGTGCAGTGTGATTAGTGTATCTCCGTTCTATGGTGCAGTACTAGCCACTAGGATTCACTTGGGGTTGAGTCATAATGGGACATACATTCGCCATATGGTCACCTCCACAAGTATAACATCTTTTTATTGGAGCAAATCTTGGAATTTGTTTACTTGAGACTCCTAGCTTCTGAGCTACTTTCTCAGCGAGTTCCTCAATAGATGTGGATTGCGAGGAAGAGAGGCTGATAGAACTATCTGAATCTTTATAGATTTTTGAAATTTCTAATTCCTCCCCTAGGTTATCTTCATTGTCAATGCACATGCATACACACTCTTCTATGGTTCTAGGATCCTTCAAGTACACATATGATCTCAACTTTGTACTCAACAGTCCATCTAGGAATAAAGCCACTTGTTTGGCTGGTGTGGGTAACTCAGGAATCAGACATCCCTCTAGATATTGCCTAAACCTTCTTCCTGTAAGTCTAACGGTCTCTTGAGGTGTTTGCTTGAAGCTATGAATCAGTGAGGAAGTATTATGCCATATACCACTCTTGGAGAATTCAGTAATGAACGCCTCTAGAAGTTGGTCTATGTTCCTGAAGTGTCTCTCATTTAGTGGTTGAAACCACGTAAGGGCGGTGTTCCTAAGGGTTAGACCAAAGACATTGTACTGCGTGAATAGGTCCTCAACTTGTTCAGCTCTCAAGACTTGCCTAAAGTCGGCCACATGATCATATGGGTCTCCTGTGCCATCAAAGTAGTTCTTCATGGATTTAACTAGTTGTGTAGGTCTCAAAGTCCTCGTGTGTATCTCTCCCTAAGTGTCGTCCTGACCTAAGGTTCATATGGCTGACCGAATAGTTCCAATTTTCCCAAGTACAACCTCATTGCCGATCAATTTGTATCAGTCACTTAGTTCTTTTTTGTTGATTATCGTGTTTTAAGCTCTTAATTGTATCACGTTGTCAGGAACACTTGAGTTAATTTCCGCACTTTAAGTTGATCATTTCACGTTAAGTTCTTTTCCTTTAAAGTGATCGATTGCACAGAGATTATGTTTTATCTTGAACTTGAGTATTTAGGTAGTCTTCAACCTGATGGATGCCTATCGTCGCCCTGCCTTACTTCTAGCACTACTCGCACTTAGCCGAAGCTAGGAATTGATAGAGGGAGTTGAGAATATTCCAACCTCACTTGTTGATCCCTTGCTCTTTAGTGCTTAAGAATCCCGTTCTCAAGCTTGCACAATGCCCTTGCTTTGGATGCCCTCTAGTGCTCTCAATGGACCTGTAAAAGTCCCAAAGTTAGCTCAAGACTTAAATTCAAATGAGAGAACAAATCACTTTCATTTATGTAATTCAGTTATCAATTTGCACTATGTCTTTATGGAAAACAATTCTAGAGATCCCTTAGTTTTGTTCCCCCTGGGTATGGTCCACTTAAAAACAGTATATCTAATAATCCTGGTAGTACTCCCCATGAGCTTTCCAACGAGCCTAAGATCACCCCGAACGGATTTCGTATGAGGAAGTTATGACTATTCAAGGTTCTAGGGTTAAAACAGGGTTCAAACAGGCTAACAGGCAAGCAGGACTTCTCGAAATACTTTGTGTAGTGGCCTCACAATGCTCTAACAAATTTCTAATGTTTTCCAAATAGTACCCCAAAATAGACCAGCTATCTTTGCCCTAAAAAATGGTCAAATTTGCTCGTCAATCGCGATCGAGTAGTCTGTCAATCGTGATTGATATGTTAATCACGATCGACGTGTCGGTCGCGATTGACAGGTCTGTCGTGGCTGTCAGTCGTAATTGATGGGTCAATGGCGATTGACATGTGGCCCGAAAATCTCGTCAATCATGGTCAAAGGATCGTTGACACTGTCAATCATGATTGATGGGTCGATCGCGATTGACACGTGGCACGCGAGGTCTGTCGGTCGTGGTCAAACAGTCGTTGACTGGGTCACTTGCGATTGACAAGTCCGTCGGGACTCTCAATCGCGATTGATGGGTTGGTTGCGATTGACACGTGGCACGTGATAGGCCTGTCGATCGTGGTCAGTTGATTGTTGACTCTGTCGGTCGCGATTGATGGGTCGATCGCGATTGACAGGTCCGTCGGCAAGCGTCCGTCGTTGTTGGTCGATCGCGATTGACGTGTCGATTGCGATTGACAGACAAAAGAGGCATACTAAAATTTTAAGCACATATTTAGGAAGCTCTAGTCATGCACATCATGATTATGTACTTAGTTTGGCAAAATGTTCACTTTTTTTGTCGATCGCGATTGACAGAGGTCAACGCATCGGGACCTGCACAGTCAAATTTTTTACTTGGTGGAGCTGGTACAACTGCTGGGGATGCCGGTTCCTGCAAAAAATCTCAGAAAATACACAATAGCACAAACACGCAAATGCTCTCTCGCTCTCTCTCACAATCAAAATGAGGGGAATGGTATGGGTATGGTGATATGACCAAAAAACTGAAATTTCCGTGATGATTGAGATGGAGGTGGGAGATGGTGATGATGATGATGATGGTGATGAAAACACAAGAAAATAAAAGGAAATAGATGAAAGTGAAGAAAATACCTATGACTCCAACGTCTCAACTCTACGTCGTACAATCACACCCTCGTCCTCAAAGCTCGATCCCCGGCAATGGTGCCAAAATTTGGTGTGGCTCAGTGATGAATAGCACCTCCTTTAACGTCAATCCGGGAAGACGTGAGGATGGTATGAAGACCTCGAACAAGTGATGGCACAAGTGTGTGAGTGAGAAGCACACTAACATGCACACACATACACACACGTGCACACAAGGCAAGAACAAAGAGAGATACAATGGAGTTCTTTAGATTACTCAAAAGTGCTCTTACAAGTTCAATTCTACAACAAGCTAACCTCAAAAATGAGCTCTCTAGCTCTATTTATAGTTTTTGACTAGCTTTTGGCCCTGTCCAGACCTAGTGTTCGGCCTAGTTAAAAATTAGGTTCTAGGGCCTATTTGAGGGCTCAAATAGAGTCTAAAAAATATGAAAAATTGATAGGTGGGTACAACTAATGCTCCTCAAGCTCAAGGACTCCTTGGCTTGCACAAAATGGAGTCGAAACTATCCAAAAACCGTATTCACAAGGTTCAGGTAGTGATGAAAATCACTGTTCAAATGAGGTTTGGTTGGAAAATTTGGATGGCCTATTTGCCAGATCTTCATTGACTACTTTCTCTGCTTGTGCCTTCTCTCCGCTCTGGCTCCCTTCTTTGGTTTCCTTGTCGTGTGAGTTCTTGGGTGCCTTGACTGCTGCCAACAAATACCTATAAATACACATCCACTGATAGACTCATCCATCAGAGTATGTGGGTGGTGTAGCTCAGTGATGAGTAGCACCTCCTTTAATGTCAATCCGGGAAGACGTGAGGATGGTATGAAGACCTCGAGCAAGTGAAGGCACAAGTGCGTGAGTGAGAAGCACACGAACATGCACACACATACACACACACGCGCACACACAGTAAGACAAAGAGAGAGACAATGGAGTTCTTTTAGATTACTTCAAAAGTGCTCATACAATTTTAGATCAATTACAAGCTAACCTCAAAAATGATCTCTCTAGCTCTATTTATAGTTTTTGACTAGGTTTTGGCCTTGTCCAGACCTAGTGTCCGGCCTAGTTAAAAATTAGGTTCTCTACCCTATTTGGAGGTTCAAACGAAGTCTAAAAAATGTGAAAACTGATAGGTAGATACTTCTAAAGCTTCTCAAGCTCAAGGACTCCTTGGCTTGCACAAAATGGAGCTACAAAAATGTGAAATGGTATTTACAATGGTTTTTAGTGATGAAAATCACTATTTTTGTAGGGGTTTCTATTAACATTTTGACATACATTTCCTGGAGCTCGCTACTTGCTCCTTCTCCTTGTGTGTCCACCTCTTTTATATGCGTTAGTGTCCGGAAAAAATATTGGCCTACTTGCCAGATCCTCGTTGACTGCTCTGTCTGCTTGTACTTTCTCTTCTCTCTGACTCCCTTCGTAAGCTTCCTTGCCTGGTGAGTCCTTCAGTTCCAACAATCCCCCCCTCTCTCGCGTCTGTCATCCCCGATAGACCCTTGTTGGGTGGGTCGTTGCATGTAGTACTCCACAACGTCTTGTGCTAAGTGATGTTCTGCAATCCGCAACCCTTTGGCCAAGTCTGTGAGTAGAGCATCCCAATCTACCGGCCCGGGAACCTCTGGATGTGGTATATGTAACTTTTCTGAATGGAGAGCTTGTTCCACTGCAAACAACTGCAATAAATGTGATGGTCTGGGAATGAATATTTCTGAATGATATTCCCAGAATCCCGTGACGAACGTTTCTTCAAACGTCTGTTTGAAGCAGGCTGGTAGATACTTGATACGCGCGTGCCATGCATATACAACATTAATAGATGGGGTTGCGCTCATGTCGTAGACAAGGTCTTGATTACCTTCATTAAATCCAAGAGCTGACAGATGAGGTTCCATGACATTTTTGAAAGTCCTGAAGGTGACCAACATGAGTTCAAAAATTTTAAGGCACATTTGGGCCATGACATCTGGTACATTTTTAAACCTGACCCCCCAATGCCGAATTGTCGAGATCATATATCCTATGGTAGGTTGGCCTTTGGGTGGTGCTAAGTAAACATAATTGAGCCATTTCTCGTATCCTTTGGTTGTCAGCACAGTTTTTGTGTATTCCGGCCATGACCTTCTTCGAAATACAGGGCAATAGCATGGGTTGTATTTGATGTACAAAGGCATGTTATTCCATGTTCTTACCATCTCTGGGTAGGTTTCCAGTAGACGAATCCTCCATGTTAGTTGATGTATATTGCCCTAGTTGGCACTTGCTTGGATGTCGTCCGGTGCAAACTGTGTAGCTGAGGTTGGTTCTTTTGAGGTGTGTTGCTTGATTTCGGCATTGTAGTCCGCCATTAAGACGTAGAAAGGAACATACAAATAGTCGGATGTGCCGATCCACCTATGATGGGAGAGGTTTCGAAAGTACTCCGATTTTATAACTACCTCTTCCAATCGTGACATTGACGCTATCTGAACTGCCACTCTATCATCATGGGTTGTGGCCACTTTCTCTAACCTCTGCATCCATTCAGGAGCCTCGATCTCGATGGTGTCCATGCCCTCTTCTGTTTGCTTGCCCCTTGGTGCAGGCATGGGAACGTATGGGTCTTCGAAGGTTTCCTCTACTTCAATGGGTACTAAATCTTCAGGTTCTGGTTCTACAAGTGGAGAGGGTTGACGCTCATATTGCATGACTTTACTGCGTAATTCTTCGAGTTCTGCTCTGAGTTTTGTGAATTCTTCGGATGTGTCGTCTGTGGCAGTGACTTTGCTTGGTGACTCCTGCTGAGTTGCCAGTTGCTTAAGTAGTTCATCTCTTTCTCGTTCTAATGCTACATGGGCCTCCAAGAGGTCGGCATGGGTTTCTAACACAATTTGCATATTCTCTGAGGGATGGCCTTGAATTTCTCTGGGTCGATTTCTTGCGGGGAAACCTCCATTGCTGCTTCCAAGTTCTCTTCATTCTGTTTCTGCAGCCATTTATTCTCTTCAAGTGCTGTAGACATGTGTTTTCGTAGGAGGGCCAGATTGCGTCTGAGCTTGAGATTCTCCGTTATCTGGGAGTGCAACAAATCATCCATTTGTTTCCTTTCTTCTGCATCTAACTGGGATGGGTTGGCTACTAATTGTTCGTGTTGTTCCTGTAAAGTGGCATGCTGTTGTTGTAGTAGCCGCTTTTCCCTTTCGAGATCAATGAATCGTAGTTGAAGTTCCTCATGGCTTCGAAAGAGTCGCGTATGTTGGTCATCAAGAAACCTATACAAGCGTGGTAAAGATGGTTACCTGAGACTATGTGTCCATGAAAGTGAATATCTCAAGATCTTGGAAACTACTCACCAAGGTGTAGCAGGAGGACACTTTGGACCAGATCGGGTGATCAAGGCAATACTATTTGCGGGCTTCTGGTGGCCGACCCTTCACATGGATGCACATACCTATGTGAAACGATGTGATGTCTGTCAGCGAACTCAGCATCCTATATGCAAGGATGAGATGCCACTGAAACCCATGATGGGTGGATGAGCATTCTCTAAGTGGGGAATAGACTTTGTTGGTCCTATTAATCCCCTAGCTAAGGGTTCCCATGCTGAGTATATCATTGTTGCCACGGACTATCTAACCAAATGGGTAGAGGTAAAAGCTACGACAAAGAACGATGCTCATACAACTGCTAAATTCTTGTTTGAGAATGTATTCACAAGATACGGGCTACCTATAGAGCTAGTAAGTGATAGAGGCACTCACTTCTTGAATGAAGTGATTGAAAATCTGCTCCAAGAATTCTTGGTAGTTCATAAGAAGTCTGTCCCCTACCACCCACAAGCTAATGGGCAAGCCGAAAGCACAAACAAGATTCTGTGCAATGTACTGACGAAATTAGTGAATAATAAACGCTCTAATTGGGACAAACAGCTACACCATGCTGTTTGGGCATACCGAGTCGCCTACAAAACGGTACTCCAAGCCACCCCCTTTCAGATGGTATTTGGCCAAAACGCAGTGCTACCATTGGACTTCTTAATACCTACATTGAAAGTAGCACAAGAGCATGAATGGACGGGTCATGAACTCTCCTCTAGACTTTTTGACCTTGAACGATTAGGGGAAACAAGACTGAGGGTGGCTGCCGGGATATATGCAGCTAAGAAATGACAGAAGGCATACTTTGATGCCCACCTTAAGGATAAAGGTTTGAAGGCAGGCGACCTAGTAGTAGTCTACACTTTGAAACAACATGCGAGGAAACTAGAGAAGAGAGGCTACGGACCCATGATCATTAATAGAATCTCAACAAGTGGAGCAGTGCAACTAGCCACATTAGAAGGCGATATTCTCCCAAGCTACATAAGCGGATGCAGGGTCAAGTTATATCAGGAACCTCTCACAGAGGAAATGCTAAGTCGACTCAATATTGCTAAGAAGAAGCTCAAGAAGAAGCTCGAGCAGAAGCTTTAGAGCACATACGGAGAATGAAATCAAGACGACAGGGTAGAGAGCAACCTAGGACAAATGCATATGCAGATCAAGGATATCATGTGGCTATGTGTGAAGTTTCAGGTATCAGCTCTCATAGGATAATTGATTGACGTCCTTTTATAACCTTAGATATAGGACAAGGAAAGGGTGCAAGGACTGTAAGAGCCTTGATTAACTCAGGTGCAGCCACTAGTGCTGTTAAATTGTCTTACTGTCAAGAGTTGAAATTAACTGTCAATCCTATAGAAGCATATCTCATAGGATTGGGAGGTGTGGAAACCCCCTGCATGGGCGAGGTGGAACTTCCCCTCTATATTCAAGACGAAGCAATGACAGTCAAAGTACTAGTGTGTCAAGATGAGGACCTCACTGAGCCTCTTGTCTTGGATCAGGACTGGATCTATGATCATGCAGTCAACCTAAACCTAAGAAGTGGACTTCTTCAGGTATGGGTAAATCATAGTCGAATTACAATTGAATTGGAAAATGAGGCACCCAAGGAACTAGGTAAGGCACGAGCTCCTGGTCCTTCCAGGGGCGCACATGAAGTTGACAATGCTATTCTTGTCCAAAACTGTGTGATGCAGAAAGAGGATTGTCTCAACAACGGAGTCAAGGGTAAGAAGGCACTCCCTTCTGTTCCAAAGGCCAGAGGGATGTAGCAACCAAAGGCAGATCAAATATAGAAGAAGCAGAACACTACCTATACTGGAGGCCAAAAAAAGGAGCAAAGCAGATGGTTTCAGCCGTTGAAACAAGTATGGATGCGGAAAGGCGAACACCCTGCTGCAACCAGGCCAACCCCACAGCCAAAAACCTCTTATTAGTAATCAACAACACGATACTAATAAGAAGTCTTTCATAAAATCTTCTGCGAAAGTAAAGTCTATTTGGGTACCCAAGAAGTCGATGAAGGCCAGCCCCCATTCACGACAAATCTGGGTGCCTAAGGCTTGCTTGCGGGCTCAAATAGCTACACCGAGGCCACACACGGTACAACACGTTTCACTCACCCGAACATCCGATGTCCATTCTTACACATCACGCACAAACACATATTCTTCCATTAGCACAAGTAGAATCACTTGTAAATGGGTCCCTAAAAAGCCTCATTTTCAAGTGGATACTCCTATCAAACTCTCCAGAGTCTCCACAAATTCAAGATCAAAACCCATAAACCACATTTGGCAACCTAAAACTTGTAATAAACCCCCGGACCCCAGTTGTAAATCCATGCCCACCTACTAACTATGTCACTCTCACACTACATCATTCCAACTAGCTCCTAGGTCTACCCAGTTCCTAACTACACACACAAGCACCGAGCACTTAATAACCTCCTAATCTCTCCGGAACCTCATGTTAGTGTTGTAATGGGGACACAAATGGTTCTATCTTGTCCTTTACAATGTTAACACATGTCTCTATATTCTCACAGAATCAGGAAGCAAGAAGTAACATGGCAGATACGACAGGAACTAGCTCCCAGGCAGGCACCAGCCCCCAAGTTGTGGACATTGAAAGTCTTCCCGTTGAGGAGGAATTGAAGGAACAACCAGTGGCATTGAGGGCATTACACGCCATACCGGTTCAGAATCCTCCACAGGGGCACACAATGCCGATCAGAAAAAACTCACATTGGTTCAGTGATGTGGCAGGACTCCTAGGTGAAGGCACTTATATGTGGGAGGCCGAGATAGAATTCAATGGGCGCTGGGGTAGATATCACTTTTTCACCAGGGAATTTGAGAGACTGCAGAATAATGAAGGACTGAAACCTATATGGAAGAAGGCGGGACTCTATGATTACTTCAAATTCCAATTGCCAAAGCCCGATTTTCTAAGGTGCTCTTATTTGGTTAGCACCCTCACTCCGAGCAAAGACAAGAAGGGATACAGCTCCTTTGTCCTCCCATCTCTCACAAGGGGCAATGAACTGAAGCATTTCAGGCTATCAATTTGGTAAGGGAAGCTCTAGACATGAAAGGTATGCACATTCCTACGGAGAAGGAGACAATGGTCCTCGACAATATGAAGAACAGGAATCTGACGAAGTTAAAGGACATGGTGGCAATGACACCTACAATTGCCATTCACTTGCGAATGGTCATGCAGCATTTTGCATTTCCCGCTCAAGAGAGGTTCACAATGCCGCCTAAGATAATATGGTTTAGTCTATACTTGGCTGATGCCTTTGATTTGACAATCAACATGCCCCATTGGATTATCGACCAAATCCACTTGGCTCATCAAAGGTGGTATAAGAAACAAAAGTATGTACTGTATGGATGCTGTGCCCTCACCAGGATTGTGTATAGATGTTTGGCTTATGATGTGCCAGTGCAGAGGGCATTAAATTGGACCAGGGTACAAGAATTCCAATGTAGACTATCAACCGCAGGACGACCATCTAAGAAAATGAGAGGCGCAGTTCAGATGCCCTATGCACAACCCCGCGGAGCGACTTTGACACCAGAGACAACTCCACGACTTCCAAGGCGGGTACAACCCTTCACTATCAGATTACCACGACACAGCACTGATGGACCAAATCTAGTGTTTCCACCTATACCAACCGACCTAGAGTTCCCTCACGGATTCACTTTAGAAGACCTAAGTGATGAGGAGGTAGCCAGAATCATTGAGGCTGTTAACGCAGAAGTCGAGGCAGAGCAAGCCAGTGGACAACAAACTGTTACAGACCAACCCCATCCCAGACAACCAGATGTCGTCGATGTGGAGGGTGAAGAGGAAGAAGAACAAGAGGAGGAACATGAGGGACAATCCAAGGAAGAAGAGCAGGAATATGATCACGAAGCTCTGCAGGTACTGGAAGGTGCCCCAGCTTATACGAAGGCATTGAAAAAGCTCTATGATACCATGAACAGAGTTCAAGAGCAACATACACTGTCCCTAGCGGTAGGCAAGGCCCTCATGAATCAAATCCTTGAGGAGGAAGGTGTAGACGAGCAATACTGCGCCACCCTTGACATGATATCTGAGGCTTTAGGCGGACCTGAGACGGTGCATACCTCCCTTGCACAAGCACGAAGAACGGAGCAGAGATACGGCAGACGTCCCCCTCGATCAGGAAAGCAGATGAATGTATTAGTATCAGAACCACAAGGCACATCCACAACCACGAGCACCGCACACACTGTCCACGATACCGAGGAAACCCATGTATCAAGTGCACCTCCGTCACCCCCTTTGCCACCCCTGCCTCCAACTCCACCACATTCACCTCCCACTACCAGTGTAACCACTACTGTCACCGCCTCCGAGTCCACTACCCATACCGAAGCACAGACCGTCAGTCAACCCACACAACCCACACACCCTATCTCCACCTCTTTTGTCTATATGGCCACTGAAACAGTAATTCTAACCGCAACCCCAGAAAATCTCATTCCCCCAATCACACTTCCGGGCAGCTCGTCTTCACAATTGCACACACCACTGTACACTTTCACCACTATCACCGCACCCACAATTCCAATATTCACAATCACTCCCACTACTTCCTCCACCGTTGATCTTATGGACATCTCACCCACCTCCGCACCTCTCCCTTCCCCCATACACCCACCATCTCCCATTCCCCCACCTCCCACTTCACCATTTTCTAGCACCGCATCCACACTTCCATTCCCCTTCCCCTATTCCCTTCCCTTCTGCATTCAACACCTTTCCCGCATCCACCCCTATTAATAATGTATTTAATAATATGTATCAGTATATGTCGCAACTACAACAACACTACCAGCATCAGTGAGTAATCCTGGGCTTCTTGTTCTAAACTCCTTTTCCTAGCCAGAGTTATGTCTGGAGGGAATGTTTTCGTCCTCAGGAAGGATACTAGTGGTTCACTCCAATCTGGCACTATGGACACTTGATAAAGAGTGGCATGTTCCACAGGTGGTTTAGTGCAACAGATTGGGCATTCCTTGCACAACTTTTGGACATCGGCCTCCATAGTAGGCCAATGCACTCCGAGTCTCCTTAGTGTCTGTAGGGTTCGTTGTTTTGAGTAGTGTTGCTCTAATGCACCTACATGTGCTAATTGTAACCATTTAGCGTACTCACCCTCTTCCACACAACAAGCCAAGATCCCTTGATCTGTGTGCTTGTACATACTACCTGCCATGATGTGATACTTTTGAGCTTTTACTACCTCTCTATCTTGTGTGGTTATTACTGGGTGGTTAGGCCCGTATGTCAATACTGGCACTAATGGCTTAGCCCACTGAGGTACAACTTCCAAATTAAACAGGTAAGCATCAAGTAAGTCATCTGATACTCCTTGTGGGGCCTCTCCAGATGTGAGCCTAGAGAGATGGTCTGCTCTCAAGTGAGTCCTACCTTTCCTTACCACTACCTCAAAGTCCTATTCCATTAGTAAGAGAAACCATCTTACTAATCTTCCTGTATTGCATGGCTTGTTTACGAGATATAGCAGTGCTTGATGATCAATAAAAAATTTAAACTTATTTGCAAGCAAATAATGTCTAAACCTTTTAACCGCATATACCATGCCTAGTCCTTCTCTCTCCGTAGTGGTATAATTTCGTTCAGCTGCATTCAATTGTCTATTAGCATAGGCAATTGGAAGATCCATATTACCTTCACCAGTAGGTTGTGCAAGTACACATCCAATAGCATAATTGGATGCATCCACATGAACATGAAAGGGTTTATTCCAATCTGGTGTAGTCAAGATTGGGGCTGAACATAATCGTCGTTTAAGCTCATTGAAGGAATTTTCACATTCATCAGTCCACTCAAAGTTAGTCAGAAGTCCGTACATGGGCTTTGCAATGACAGCATACATATGAATGAACCGGCGGTAGTAACCACAATGCCCCATGAAAGCTTGCACTTCCTTGACGTTCTTTGACCTAGGTAGCTCGGCTATGGCTCTCACTTTCTCTTCATCAGTGGATATGCCATTCTTTGACACTATGTGTCCTAGAATCTTGCCTTGCCTGACCATAAAAACACACTTTTCTGGGTTTAGGCAGACTTGATATTCTCTGCATTTGTCAAAGATTTGTCTGAGTTCAGGAATATGGGTTTGCCTGATGTTGGAATGAGCATAGAGATCATCAACATAGAGTTCTAAGTTCTTCCTCAGGAACTCTTTAAACACATGACACATCAGCCTTTGGAAGGTAGCTGGTGCATTGGTAAGCCCAAATGGCATTACGCGAAAAGCGAATATGCCCCACTTAGTGGCAAAAGCCGTCTTATGCTGATCTTCTGGAGCTATGGCTACTTGATTGTAGCATGAAAATCCATCGAGGAAGTTGTACACTTCCTTGCCTGCTACTCTTTCTAAGAGATGCTCTGTGATAGGAAGCGGATAGTTATCTCGAATTGTGGCTGCATTAACCTTCTTCAAGTTAATGCATACATGCAGCTTTCCATTTTTCTTGGGTACTACTACGATGGGGGATACCCACTCAGTGTGCTCAATTTCATAGATGAATCCAGCTTCAACAAGTCTATCTATCTCCTCTTTGATCTTAACAGCATAATTATCATTATATGTGTATGACTTTTGCTTAGAAGGTTTGGCATCTGAGGTCATGGGGATGGTGTGTGAGCATATGTCAAGGTCCACTCCTT
Organism: Ceratopteris richardii; assembly: GCA_020310875.1. Taxonomy (NCBI): domain Eukaryota; kingdom Viridiplantae; phylum Streptophyta; class Polypodiopsida; order Polypodiales; family Pteridaceae; genus Ceratopteris; species Ceratopteris richardii. The sequence goes on from CM035409.1 coordinate 50,168,815, forward strand.
TCAAGTCCTTGTAACTCCAAGCGAATACATCTCTGTATTCTCTTAGCAAGGCTATTAGCTCTTGTTCTTCCTCTTCTGTCAGGTCATGGCCTATGTACGTGCATCTTTCCTCTCCTTCTTCTAAGGCCACTACTATTTTCTTGGTGGTTTCTTTGTTATCATAGGCCTCTCCTAATTGCGCCTCTCGTTTAGGCATTCTGATCATGACTCTCTTGTCATCTATCTCATACTTCTTAAAATTTTCCGGGACCTCAAACAAAGATTCTTCCTCTTCTTGTGTGACTTCTCTCTTCTTTCTTTTCTTTCCTTTTTCCTTAGGAGTTACATGTGTGGCTAGCCTTACATCATTTGTAAGCTCTCCGTGCCTCTGGGGTTGAAATTCTACTTCATAGAAGTATTCTTCATCTGATGCAAAAGGTGGGTCCATAATGATTGACTCTAGATCGGAGTCACTCGCATCTTCAAATGCATCAGGGCTAGGTTCGCACTCTTCTAACACTGCCTCTCCCATGATTGGCTCTATGGAGAAGACTGAAATGTCATAGCCATCTTCGTCACAGTGAGGTGTCCATTGTTCTTCATTGATGGCTACATCCATTGTTGCTAAGATTTCTGCCCAGCCGTGGTTAGATGGAGATGGGAATGGTGGTGGTGGAGTAGTGTGAGAGGGAGTTTGAGATGTGAGTTCGGTTATCCTGGCTTTGGTTTCTCTTAGGCTCTCCTCAAGTTCACTCATTTTCTTTGCCCATTGTCTTTTCATTCTTCCACGACTATCTCTCCAAGCTCTAGTCCTCTTCTTGGTTATGCTCTCAGTTTCACTAGCCTCTAGGCTCTTTTCCTGGCCTACCCCTTGGTTTTGCTGCAATGCTTGAGCTCTAGTGACTACATGTACGGGTGCAGTGGAAGTGACACTTCCTGTGGAATCTACCACTAACCCAATACGTTAATAGGAGTGACTTTTGGCATATTATTAGGATTCTTAGGGCAGTCTCGTAAGATATGCTCCTTTCCACACTCTTGGCAAAAGCCCTGGATCGTCACTGACTGGGGTTGTGTAGGTGGAGGTAAGGGACAATCACGAATGAGATGATCTCCCTGACATCTGTAGCATGTTCCTCTAGGGAATGGGGGTCTTACTTGCCTAGGTTGAGGTCTAGGGTTGGGGTTTGCATACATGACGTTTGTGTAATCTGACTCCCAACTAGGTTCATTTGGCTCTTCACTATAGTAGGACTCACCACGTTCAGGAGACTGCATGTAGTAAGCCTGAGGACTATCAATATGTGTAGAATCAAAACTATGGTCGCTGGGATCACTTTCGGAAAGCAATGGTGTAACTGGCACTATAGCTCTATTCAAATTCTCTTCTGCAGCTGCATACTTTACCAGAATTGCATTAGCTGGGGCAGGGGGTTGTTGTGCTAACACAGGCTGAGGCCTTTGTTGGTTTTGGTAGGGTTGCTGATAAGGTTGTTGTGGCCTGCCATATGGCTGTGGAGGGTACTGGTTTTGGTATCTTCCCTGCGGTGGATAGGGTTGAGGGTAAGTTTGCCTAACCGCTTGCTTATTGTATGGGCAGTCTTGTGCTGTGTGATTTGTGTATCTTCGCTCTATGGTGCAGTACTGGCTACTAGGATTTACTTGGGGTTGAGCCATAATGGGACATGCATTCGCCATGTGGTCACCTCCACAAGTATAACATCTTTTCACAGGGGCAAACCTTGGGATTTGTTTGCTAGAGACACCTAGTTTCTGAGCTACTTTCTCTGCAAGTTCCTCAATTGATGTGGATTGCATGGAAGAGAGGCTAGAGTCACTATCTAAATCTTTGTATATCTTGGAAAGCTCTAACTCCTCCCCTAGGTTATCCTCGATGTCAATGCACATGCGTACACACTCTTCTATGGTCCTAGGGTCCTTCAAGTACACATAGGATCTCAACTTTGTACTTAGCAATCCATCCAAGAATAAAGCCACTTGCTTAGCTGGTGTGGGGAGCTCCGAAATAGGGCATCTTTCAAGATATTGCCTAAATCTTCCTGCAAGTTTCACAGTCTCTTGAGGGGTTTGCTTGAAGCTGTGAATCAATGAGGAGGTATTATGTCTTATGCCACTCTTAGAGAATTCAATAATGAAAGCCTCTAGGAGTTGGTCTATGCTCCTGAACTGTCTCTAATTCAATGGTTGAAACCACGTAAGGGCTGTGTTCCTAAGGGTTAGACCAAAGGCATTGTACTGCGTGAATAGATCCTCCACTTGTTCAGCTCTCAAGACTTGCGTGAACTCGGCCACATGATCGTATGGGTCTCCTATGCCATCGAAGTAATTCTTCATGGACTTAACTAACTGAGTCGGTCTCAAAATCCTGGTGTGTTCCCTAGGCCTTGGCAGAGGGAAGTCTTCTATATTCCTTTGATTCCTTGGGGCTCTAAATCCTTCAGGTTCCACCCTATTTGTTTCCGTTCTCGTTCTGTCTCTTCCCACTCGGTTGGCAAAGTTTACCTCCGGTCTTTCTCTATGTCTGTCTCTTTGAATTCCATGAGCTTGAGATGTTCCCGCTCCTGGGTGACCAAAGGACACATTCGGTCTTGGTTGGGAGAAAATAAATTCACCTTTCCAAGTGTAAGCATGCCTGTCATTTTCTGTAACCACAAAGATCCTCTCTGAAGAGTGATCTAAGTAGGTCACTCTACTTGGAATATCAGGATCTTTGAACTCATATATCATGATTGTTCCTACCTCACTCGGCTGATTAGGCCTATATCTCCAACAGCCTTCATCCGTCTCTCGGTTCAGGAGATCTATGCTCTTATTATCTTGGGGAATCCACTCTGGTGTGATAATCCTAGTGAGAACAGATTCGCCTCGGGGGGTCCTAGGTTCTTCGCCCATGTTTCCTTGCTCTAGGTCACCTAAGTCCGTTTCTGGGACCACATTCCCAAATTCATCAGTCCTATCTGGATGACTGGTGACTACATATATTGTCCCTTCCTTGTCTAAGTATGCTCCATTTTCGAACTTGACAGCTGGGTGCTCTAGTCCAATGGATTGGTCAGGATTTTTAATCTGTACTACAGATCTTCCTAGGCCATCCTCATAGATGCTAGCACCTAATCGGTTGGTCCTAAGGTATTCCAACTGCATTTTGTAAGGGCCTTCTACCCTGTGCAAGTATGGCACTCCTGAACTTGCCGTAGGTCTGTCCATGCCTTGAGACATCTCTGATTCACTAGTCTCAGAGCTAGGGTAGTATGAGTGGTGGCTCAACTGCTGGGCCCAAGACCTAGCAGTGTGGTTGACACTAGCCTCTGAAGACCTAAGACTTTGTCTATCTCTCCGTAGATGTCGCCCTGATCTAAGGTTCATAAGCTCAAGACTTAAATTCCAGAGACGGAACCAATCACTTTCATTCATGTAACACAAACACCAATTTGCACTGTGATTTATTTGGAAAACAATTCTAGGGATTCTTGAATTTTGTTCCCCCTGGGTATGGTTAACTTCAAAATACCCTATCTAATAATCCCCACGAGCTTTCCAACAAGACAAGAATCACAGCAAACAGATTTCGTATGAGAAAGTTATGTCAACTCAGGGTTTTGGGACTAAAACAAGGTTCAAACAGGCTAACTGTTCTCAGGATTTTTCTCTAAAATACATGTGTAGGGACCTCACAAATCACTAATTGCTAGACCAATATGCCCAAAAACTTTTCCCAAAACTTGGAATAAAAACCCTAATTTTTTGGCCGAAAAGCCTGTCAATCGCGATCGACAGGTCTGTCAATCGCGATCGACAGGTTTGTCAATCGCGATTGACAGAGGTGTCCGTCGGGGCCTGTCAGTCGCGATCGACACGTCAGTCGCGATCGACAGCGTCAATCGCGATCGACAGAGTCGGTCCTGAGCCCTGTCAATCGTGATCGATGGTGTCAATCGCGATCGACACTTTTTCCGGGTTTTTCACCGTGAATTCAGTCAATTATGGGTGTGTCCGTCGCGATGGACACATGGCTACGCGAAAAAGTCAATCAATCGTTGAAATTCAGTCGGTCGCGATCGACGGTGTCAATCGTGACTGACAGAGGTGTCAATCGCGACTGACAGAGGTGTCAGTCGTGGCGGTCGATCGCGATCGACGGTGTCAATCATGATTGACAGGGTCCTACGTGGCAATCAGTCGGTCGTGGGGTCTGTCAGTCACGATCGACAGGTTTGTCGGTCGCGATTGACAGATGTTGTCGATCGTGGCTGTCAATCGCGATCGATGGTGTCAATCGCGATTGACAGAGAAACACGGAATTTTCCAATTTTGTTTAGTGATTTGGAATGTGCTCTTTGTGCTGGTCCTAGTGGTGCACTTTGTTTTACCAAATGGGCGTTTTTTCTGTCGATCGCGATCGACAGAGGTCGGCGACACACAGACAGTTTTTGAGTTTTTCGTACCTGTGCAGCGTGCTGGAGGTGATGATGCAGCAAGTACCTGCAAGAAAGCTCAAGAAACATGCAAAAACAACGCACACAATATCGCTCTCTCGCTCTCTCTCACAAGTGGAATGAGGGAAATGAGGTGGAGAAGGTGATATGATCAAAACTGAAAATTTTCGCGATGATGGAGATGGAGATCGGATATGGTGAGGATGATGATGGTGATGAGAAAAACAAGAGAAAATAGATGAAAGTGAAGGAAATACCTATAACTCCAACGCGTCAACTCTACGTCTTACCATCACACGCTCGTCCTCGAAGTTCGATCCCCGGCAACGGCACCAAAATTTGTTGTAGCTCAGTGATGAGTAGCACCTCCTTTAATGTCAATCCGGGAAGACGTGAGGATGGTATGAAGACCTCGAGCAAGTGAAGGCACAAGTGCATGAGTGAGAAGCACACGAACATGCACACACATACACACACACGCGCACACACAGTAAGACAAAGAGAGAGACAATGGAGTTCTTTTAGATTACTTCAAAAGTGCTCATACAAGTTTAGATCAATTACAAGCTAACCTCAAAAATGAGCTCTCTAGCTCTAGTTATAGTTTTTTACTAGGTTTTGGCCTTGTCCAGACCTAGTGTCCGGCCTAGTTAAAAATTAGGTTCTCTACCCTATTTGGAGGTTCAAACGAAGTCTAAAAAATGTGAAAACTGACAGGTAGATACTTCTCAAGCTTCTCAAGCTCAAGGACTCCTTGGCTTGCACAAAATGGAGCTACAAAAATGTGAAATGGTATTTACAATGGTTTTTAGTGATGAAAATCACTATTTTTGTAGGGGTTTCTATCAACATTTTGACATACATTTCCTAGAGCTCCCTACTTGCTCCTTCTCCTTGTGTGTCCACCTCTTTTATATGCGTTAGTGTCCAGAAAAAATATTGGCCTACTTGCCAGATCGTCGTTGACTGCTCTGTCTGCTTGTACTTTCTCTTCTCTCTGACTCCCTTCGTAAGCTTCCTTGCCTGGTGAGTCCTTCAGTTCCAACAGTGGGGGAGGGGATTGTATCCAATCTAGTGTCTAGTCTCTTGTCTCTCTCTATTGTGTTTATGCTTTTGTGAGATCTTGTTTCTGTACTTTCTCTACGTACGTGTGTCTCCAAGATCCAGTCAATAGTTCCTCCTTCCCAAAAGATGGTTGAGTTCGAGCTACTAAAAAATGGGAGCTTGTTCATAGTGATGTCTATGGTCCTATACATGACTACCTTTACTTCATGACTTTCATTGATGATTTCAAAAGTGATGAAATGGATTTGGTGAGAGAGTAGCAAAGTAGGGATGCAGTGTATTCTCATAGCTAGCTTTGTCAGTAGCATTGGCAAGTAGCTCCATCAGAACAACAATATTTGGTAGCTCCATAGCTGTACGACCATCATGATTGCAACTAACTGACTCAATCTATGAGTCCACACAAGACATGATTTTTCCATCCACATCGTTGTGTGTGTGTGTGTGTATGAAAGATTCATAAAAAAACAATGATATAATGAGAGAGTCTGGTCAGGACCAAGTAGCCCATTTCTAATCCATGTGTACTCCTCAGGATATTGTGGGTGACCTTCCCAAGGCAAAGTGGCCCATACCAACCCAAGATTTTCAATCAAATGTTATGTATATTCCAATAAAATGTTATGTATAATGTAAAAGAGTTTTCATTGATCTTTTGAATAATGCAAAACCATCCATAATACCATGGTGCAAATTTAACTTGAGGACATTGTAAAAATGTTATCCATTCGTTGTTTATTCATGTGCAACCACACTAGATCATTTTCATTAAGATGTTTAGCTACTGTTCTCTTATAAACATTTCGAGTGTAGTGTTCTTGACTCTTCTTAACATGTTCGTGAACTTGCTGAAGTAAAATGTTATCCATTCGTTGTTTATTCATGTGCAACCACACTAGATCATTTTCATTAAGATGTTTAGCTATTGTTCTCTTATAAACATTTCGAGTGTAATGTTCTTGACTCTTCTTAACATGTTCGTGAACTTGCTGAAGTACTAGAAATATGATCTTGATTGATAGAAACAACCATAGGAACATCAAATTATCAATTTGATTGAGTGACATAAGATGTTTAGCTACTGTTCTCTTATAAACATTTCGAGTGTAATGTTCTTGACTCTTCTTAACATGTTCGTGAACTTGCTGAAGTACTAGAAATATGATCTTGATTGATAGAAACAACCATAGGAACATCAAATTATCAATTTGATTATAAACATGAGAATGTCAAGCTTTTTACCATAAATAATTTTAAAAGGTGCTTGGCTAGTACTAGTATGTGTTGTGTTATTATAACCAAATTGAAGTAGAAGTATTTTTTCATCCCAATCATTTTTACTATCTAGTGAATAACAACATGATAAGTAAAGAATAGTGCTATTTTTGGCTTCACTCTACCCATTACTTTGAAGATAAAATGGAGAATTCAAATCCATTTTTCAACCTAAACTATGAACTAATGCAACCCCAAAATGATAACAAAAACGAACATCACGATCAGGTAAAAGAACTTCCCTGATGTAAACAAATACTTTTAATAGACACTCTATAAAAACTAGCCAACCTAGAAAAAGAGCATTCATCATTGACAGAAGGGCGACCACCATTTTTTGGGGCATGCATCATTAGGGTGACTACCTTCTCACTACATCAAATAAGGGTGACCCCCAAAATGTCTTCCGAGGTCAAAATATCTTTTGATGCTGGCTTCTTTGGGTCGTTGATTACTCGGATGAGGTTTTTCTCCAACAAGAGTAAGAAATTTGAAACTCCAAGGGTATAATCAGATGGGTAGTGAGAGGAATTAAAGGCTTATGTGGCCCAAAAGGTAATCTTTCCAAAATCGGGAACCACCACCTCCTCTTTTGGATATGGTCAAAAGTGTGCCTCTACTCCACCATGGGCCACCTTGGGCGGCTACCGACTTATGAAGGGATCCACCATGAGCTACTTGGGCGACAAATGACGGGCGGACTATATTTTGTCAGTGAAGTGTTAGAGTGAAAAGTAATGTAGGGAATACCGCCGCCAAGCTTTGGCGGTGTTAGAAGCTAAAATTAGGGGCCTAATTGAAGTTGGCTACCAGAGCCATAATTAGTCCACTCTTCCACCTCTTTGGCCACCACTTTGGCGCGTGTGGCACTTAAGGCTGGGATTTGGCAAGGCCACCCCTAGCCTTTGTGGAGTCTATATAAACAGATGTTTGGCACTCATTTGTGTGTGATCTCAATCGTGTAGATTTTTAGGACTATTGCGAATCATCATTAGCATCATTGTTGATGCTAGTTGAGGCTATTTTCTAGTTTACACTAGGCTCACTGTTGGAGGTCACTCTATGGTGAGTATACAGAGCGTGGGCTTCCCAATGGAGTTGGAGATTAGCATTATAGGCTGATTGAGTGGCTTGGATCTAGTCATTTGGCATGCATCAGTGAAGTTCTTGTGGATCAAGTCATCATCTTTATTGTATTCACTGTGTTGATCAACACTTTATACTACTTTTGGATAGTCTCTAGAATGGCATGATAGCCGTCTGTTTCATCCTTTTGTATCATTGTGGCCCTCTATAATCATTTTCTGAGTAAAGAAGTTGGGTTTCCTCTCTTATGAGCACTTGTCATCGATACTTTCTCTACTATACATTTTCTCTTCTATTGGTGTCTTTGTTGTGAGTGAAGGTACCTGCACATAGGAATGTTACAAGGTATACTTCCTTAAGGAGAATCCCCCTTGAGTAGACAGAGTACTGGTAATATATACAGTTTGATATTGCTAGAAGTGGCTACTCTAGTATCTCCTCTACAAAAGACAAAAGTACTTGATTAAGTTCTTCGAAATAATAGAGTTTACAAGATAGGTAATCGTGATGCTTCTCTGAATTGATGATACTAGAAAACTTAAACTATGTTCAACCTGCACAATTACAAGAACAGAGTCTTTTCACCTTCTCTAGGCTTTTTCATCTCTCTCCTAGATGCTTCCTCTTCTCCAAAACCTACTCGTGCGAACAAAATACAATGAACATAATCATACGACATCGATGCCCAACTAATTTGTAACTGCTTATTAAAATTCTGATTGACCAAAATACGGATTCATCAAACTCCGAGTCAGCAACATTCGGATTCAGTAACATCCGATTCAACAACATTCTGACTCTACAACTTTAAAATCCAACTTACTTCTTATTCCTACACTTTCTCTCCCCTCAATGCTTGGCACTACTCGGTGGGGGATTTTTTCCTAAAAATCAGACCCGAATTCACAATCCCTTGATCATAGACTATAATTCTAAGTTCTTTATTGAAATCTGCTTGATGAACTTCCTCTGCAACCTTAGTATTTTTATGAACTTTATCTGCTTCCACCTGCATATCTTCTTGCTCCAGAATCTTTTCTGAAACTACGTTTTCCTGTTGCTGAACCAGATGATCCAACTCTTTATCCAGAGTGTGCTGAACAATTTTCTCTTTCAATTTTGCAACCTATTGTAATAATATTTGCTTCTTTGTTTCATGTTGTTACACCACTTTCATCAGTTGACACTCATGTACTAATATAAAGCCATCTTTCATCTCTTCGTGTGAATAGCTGATTAAATCTTCTAATCTCTCTTTCAATCTTGTCCATATGTCTTGCATAAACTCCTGCATTCGTTGCTTTATGGTCATCATATCCATTTTTGACATTAACACTGCATCCATTTCCACTTCCTCATTATCTGTCTTTCTAACACTAGCAAAGGTTTGATTCTAGATTTCAATACTTCATTTTCCACCTGCAAGGTTGTGTTCAATGCAGCTAAGTTTTGTATCTTTGTATCCACCATTTGTTGCATCTTCCATGTCCATTCAGCAAATTCTTGCAATGACCTCTTCACTTTCATAATTTCAACTACCTACTACTTCTGCACTTCAGACAAAACTTTCATGTTGCTCAGACTTTCTTTGCAACTCTTTTTGCAGATTTTGCACTTGTATTTGCTGCATTTGATATTCTTCAAAATTGAGTATTTCATTTAATAACTTCAGATTAGCACATGAAAACCATTGCATTCTCAAGAAAGCACTTAACGTAATCTTGGACCAAAAACTATCAATAAAACATGCCACCACCAAATAAAATGCAGATAAATAGGTCTTCTTACTTCGGTGATCACTAATGTTGCCAATTTGATTATCAGAATTAAGCATCACTTGCACCATATTCGATGACAACCAATCCATATGCAGCGGCTTTCCTTGAAATTTCTTTAAACGAAATCCATTGATCGGTTTTTCCATTCTCGTGCCAAACACATCTGCCACCATAAAAGTCCCTTGTCCTAAATCTTGCACAATGTGATATGGACCTTTATACCTCAGGGTGAGCTTTCCTGGATGTGGCCCTAATTTAGAGTTGTACACCATCACCTAATCTCCAACCTAAAATATCTTGAATTTTACATTCATATTGACCCAAGCCTATCTCCTTCTTTGAATTACCTCGATTATGCATGCACTAACTAAATGATCCTCCTCCAATTGAGGAAGATACTTACTCCAATGCTTAATTGATACTTCATGAGACATCTTTTCTGTTGTGACTCTCAAACTTGGAACCACAAACTTCATTGGAACTATGGCTTCCAACCCATATGCCAATGTGAATTGTGTCATTCCTCTTGTGACTTTAAAAGCTGTTCTAAATGACCATAAGGCTAAATCTAAAAGCAAGTCCCAATTTTTCTAATTATCATGCACTAACCTTTTTAGAATATGTAACAAAATCTTATTAGTGCTTTCCTCTTGGCCATTTCCTATGGATAATAAGCTGTAGACTTTTTATGCATGATTAGATGAGTTCTTGTTAATTTTGAAATTACTTCATTAAGGAAATGAGCTCCTCTATCACTTACTAACTCAATTGGGCAATCAAACCTGGTCAGGATGTTGTTGTAGAGGAACTTTGCAACACTTGCTGCCTTATTGTCCTTAAGTGCTACAACTTCCACCCACTTTGTACAATAATCCATAGCTACTAAAATATACCTATTTCCACGCTAACTGATAGGCTTAATAGGCCCAACAAAATCCATGCCCCATTTTTGAAATGGGTCCAATGGCAAAACTCGATGATCAGACATTCGATCTGAATTATTTGGTTGGTCCGTTTTTTGACAAATAACACATCTTTTGGCAAATTCATGAGCATCTCTTAATATTGTAGGCCGCCACAATCCTGCTTGGAAAATCTTTTTTCTTGTGATATCCCCTGATAAGTGCCCTCTTGCTGCTCCTGAATGTGCTTCGTGCAAAACAACTGGTTGTTCAAAATCTGGTACACACCTTCTAATGGCCTAATCTACTCCTTTTTTGTACAATGCACCTGCTATTACCAAATAGGAATGCTAATAATTGATCATACCAAGAATCAGAGTCAGCAATCTGAGCATTAAATAACTCCGCATCTGGAAACTCATCATTTACCCCTATTGGTGCTTCCCTTGACTCTAATCTACTGAAATAATCTGCCATTGCATGCTCATTGCCTAGAGTATGAATAATAACAAAATCAAATTCCTGTAATAGAAGCATCCATGTTGCCAATCTACCTGTTAATAGAGGCTTCTTGATCAGACATACCAAAGCCTAGTGGTCTACATGAAAGACCACTTTATTACCCCAAAAATAATGTCTGAATTTTTTAAGAGCATATACCACTGCCAATGCTTCATATTCAGTTACTGGATAATTCCTTTCAGCTGAGCACAACACCCTGCTAGCGTAATAAACTGGTCTATACCATCCTCTTTCTTTCTGCTACATCAACACTGCACCAACTGCTACATCTGATGCATCAACAAATATGTGAAATGGTAAAGACCAATCTGGCAGCTGCAAAATTGGTGCTACTGAAACCATCTTCTTCAATAACTAAAATGCTTTTTCTTGAGGTTCTGTTATACTTTATGGAATATTTGGAATGAAGGTTTAATGCCTTGAGGATTTTAATGTGTTTTGTGTTTTGATTTAGCAGGTGGAGATCCATGAGGGTATGAACAAGTTCAAGTGTGAACAAGTGTGAACGCAAGAGGATTCATTCACATTCTTTTTGGAGATATTTTTAGAGAATAAGTTATTTTTAGAAGATAGTTATTTTTAGCTATTTTTAGCTATTTTTGTAAATAAAGCAAAAGCACACTATTTTTAGTGTGGCCCTCATGTATCTTCCATCAAGGACATAATATGAATTACCTATAAATACGCATGCTCTCATAGAGCGTCCAGGAGAGCATGTAGGGGCAGATTGCACCCAATCTTGTGTCGTCTCTTTTCTCTCTCTCTTGTCCCTCTTGTCTATTTTGTTGCGTGTGTATATGCTCTGCGGGTTCCGATCGTCAACAGTGGAAGAGACTGCATAGAACAACGTCCCTGCGCTTGAGAAAGACGACAGAGAGAGCATTTTCCCGGCATGGAGAGGTCATCCTTTGCGTTGGTCGTCGACTTCTCTGGAGAGGAGCAAAAACGCTTACGGGACCTCACTCTAAGCTCGTTTACCAGCGCACGGTTCAGTTTCTCTTCCCTCTGACGAATTCACAGGTCCATCTGGGCTTTGCCACGTGGGGAACTCCTGTTCCAATGCCTGGTGGGGCTTGAAGCACTCCCCGGAGAAGTTGGCGAGACTTTACACTCAATGGATTGTGCCGCGTAGACATCCGCGATCCGGATGGCATCTCTATTGTAACGTACACGGATGGATTTCTGGGCAGTGCGCACTGCCACGTTCAGAAGTTTTTTTTTCCTATTCTATTTACCCATGTGCTTAAACCTAAATCCCTACCGCCACACCCGCACAGGAGACAACCAGGATAGTTGTTTTGGAGCCAAGAAGATAGGAATCATAGGATCCGTTTCTAGCACGACGTCTAGAACGAACGCACATCACATGAGATCAATACAATTCTGCTAGTTTCATCGCGCGAGCGCCAACCCTCTATGCAGAGTATCAGCAGCGTCTAGTTTGGGATTGCATGCACTTTAGTGCGCGTTGTGTGTTTTTTATGTACCCCTTTCAGAGCAAGTCTGACGTTCGTTTCTATCCTCTAACCTTTGAACTACTCGTGAAGAGCAGCCGCCAAAAGCGCCAGGAGCAAGAACTCAGCTTGTATTTGCTTTCAGTTGAATGTATAGGTATAGCTTGGTGAGTATATAGCTTGACTGCGCTGCACGATTTATGTGGGAAAATTAGAGCTACGCACGTATCTTCGCTGTAGAGAATTGTCTACGAGAGATCTCCTTATACCAGCCTTCCGTATGGGATAATCGACCCGCCTCTGAAGCATCTCGACGTCTTCACGATGCATGTGCGCATTCTGGACTGAAGGGAAACAGACGAATCCATCGTGGAGGATTGATAGGAGATCGATTTACATAGTCAGCCATGGAGTTATGCGTTGTATTTTGGAGAGGCCAATGGATGTGATGATCTGCACGCAATACACACAAGGCAAAATTTTACGATCTTATTATAGCGACCATCCTTTGAGAACGACAAACATCTATGATGAATTGCATGAGTGTTTACTCGTCTGTGATAAGTATCTAATGACAACAATGATAAATTTATCTGACGACGACGATAGCAGAAGAAGGTCAATTTTATCACGGACAATCTCACAAACAACGCGAGGGTTGCTCACTTGCACGCGCCTTATCTTCCTCTTTGCTAGCACTCACAACGTGCTGGTGGTTCAGTTAAAAACCTTGTTGTTGCTGATGTTGTTGATCACGTCTGTTAAGTTGATGATTGAAAGCCGCAAACTATAAGCTTGCTGCCACTTGCTTTTCGTGAAGTTCAAAGATTTGTGGGAGGTGGGCGATGAAATCGTCCGACTCTGACAGCACTTCATTCTACTGATGACTGTAACAAACGACATTTGAGCTTTAATTCTGATGAACGACACTGTAAAATCAAAACTTAACTCTGATAACTGAGTCTCACTTCTTTGGAGACATTCAACTTTGATCCTTCTTTCTCAACGACCCTCTTTCGAGCATCACTTTGAAGTGGAACCTATCGGGAGCAACTTGAAAAGCTATTCGTATGAAGCGTGGACCATCTTCAATACCTACACACACCTGCAAATTAATTTTTGAACCTCGAGATAAGTTTTTCTCTTTTTCCATCAAATTACATTTTGGACATGCAAGTTTTGCATCATACCAAGAGCATACACATAGTTTAGACACGGTTTGTCTTGTATGGCACATGTATTCGCCTTGCAGGGACAGGTATGTACTTTTATTTGCAGGTTTGCGAGGAGAAATATATATATAACTATATGTCAGGGTGTGTAATCCCCTTTTGGTCTCTTTATGTATCATGGAAATTGTTTGTCGGAATTTTTCCGGTTTTCAAAATCACGCTGTTATGCTGCCAAAATTTTTACAAAATATGTATGCACATGCATTCAAGTATAAATTCATGATTAATATGTCGACTATTATTTTATCATATTGAGATATTCACTTTTGTCATCACTTTTGGATTGCATTTAGACTTAAACCCTGCTAATCATTCACATTCACATTAAATTCCAGTTTTCCAGTTCCATGCATGTGTTTTTACATGGAACATGCTTATGATTGTTCAGTGATGCGACATGTGATTTGGCCATCCATGTCTATTTTATTCTTATCAACTGAGGTCAGTTGCTCGACAACTGGGGGCATGTTATACTTTATGGAATATTTGGAATGAAGGTTTAATGCCTTGAGGATTTTAATGTGTTTTGTGTTTTGATTTAGCAGGTGGAGATCCATGAGGGTATGAACAAGTTCAAGTGTGAACAAGTGTGAACGCAAGAGGATTCATTCACATTCTTTTTGGAGATATTTTTAGAGAATAAGTTATTTTTAGAAGATAGTTATTTTTAGCTATTTTTAGCTATTTTTGTAAATAAAGCAAAAGCACACTATTTTTAGTGTGGCCCTCATGTATCTTCCATCAAGGACATAATATGAATTACCTATAAATACGCATGCTCTCATAGAGTGTCCAGGAGAGCATGTGGAGGGAGATTGTACCCAATTTGGTGTCGTCTCTTATCTCTTTCTGTCTTTGAGTATTTTTTTCTCTGCATTCGTACGTCAGTTATTCTGTGCGTTCGTGCGTCCGTGGTACCTGGGGCAACAGGTTCAACCCATACAAATGGAAAATCTTTCTTTGTTAAATAAGTTAGAGTTAATGAAATATTGGCCAAGTACCTCAAATACCTAGCATGCCACTTGATTTGTCCAACAAATCTCATTACTTCACATTTGTCAGGGCTTTTGCTGTTCTAATGGCTTCAATCTTCTTAACATCAATAGCCATTCCTTCTTGAGAAATAACATGGCCAAATAAGATGCCACTCTTCACAGCAATGACACTCTTGAATGGATTGAGCACCATCCTGAATTTTCCACATCTGTCAAAGCAAGATTTTAGGTGCATCAAATGTTGTATATCCTTTCCAAACACTGAGAAGTCATCCACAAAAACTTGCATGAAATCCTGCAAATAAGCTTCAAACACTTTATGTGCCACATAATTGAATGAAGGCGGTCCATTCTTCAATCCAAAACTCATGACCGTGAACACATAAGCACCAAATTCTCTAATGAATGCACTTTTGTGCTGATCCTCCTCAGCAACACGAATTAAATTATAGCCGAAAAATCCATCCAAAAAACTATACATCTCATGTCCAGCTACTGCATCCAATACTGCATCACAAAATGGCATAGAGAATGGATCCGTAATTGTTGCTCCATTTAATTTTTGATAATCCACACAAATTCTCAACTTCCCATTCTTTTTAGGAACCACTATAATAGGAGACAACCATGTGACCGGATTAACTAGTTTGATAAATCCTACCTCCAATAACTTATTAAATTCTTCCTTAAGCTGCTTAGCAAAATTAGGATTCATCTGATGCCTTTGCTGCACAACCATAACTGCATCTTTCTTTAGATTTATTCTATGTTGGTGTAGATCTGGATCTATGCCTTTCACCTGTGAGTAGTCCCAACAAAATACATCAATGTACTCATTCAAGAAACAAATCATATCCTCCAAGAACCGGCCATCTAATTCTTTGCTTACTCTTACCATCTTAGGTTTAGCATCTGTTCCTAAATTAACCTCCTAAAGTTCATCCTATTTGACCCTGCCAGAACTTGCATATTTTTGTTCATATATCCTTTCAGCCAAATTAATTACCTCTTTTTCTTGCTGCTCCAACTTCTCTTGAGTCGAAATATCTAGATTTTTCTCAAACATCAGTCTCAGTTGTGTGCCTTCCAACGTGTCACCTACAAACGGTTCATTTGTATCCTCCAACAATTCTTCTTCCTTTGATAACACACCTTCCACATCTACTTCCAAGACTAGTACTACTGTTGGGTTTGCCTTTAGAGATTCCTCCTCTTCGTCATTTTCTATCTCTTCTGCTAAACTAATTGTCTGAGCCATCAGTGGTTTTTCTATTACTGACATGTTTCTTCTACCTTTCATTGGTATTGTGACCTGCTTTTTTGCATTTTGTGATCACAACCACATTCAATCCCCAATCTTGCTTAAGTTTAGCCAATTTGAACCAAGGTCTACCTAACAAATTTCATATGGCTAAGTAGAATCGAACATTATAATTACCATAAAATTTACCATGAATGACATCCCTACAATTGTGATTTGCTGCTACTTCAGAATGCCCAAAGGCTGGACTCTCATTTGATCTGCCATCTTTACTTGAAAACATGTTGGAGCCAAATCCCCATTGCCCATTTCCTTAAATATATGTCACGTAATATGTTCGCCCCTGATCCTCCATCCAAGAAAATCTCATCAAATCTTCTTTGTTTATACTATGCGTGAATTATTGGCACAACAAAATCCACATTAGCTCGATCAATACTATTAACTGATGTTGAAGGTACCTGCATAGCTGCTAGCTCTTGCTACTTCTTCAGCAATTTCTCTCTAAAAGCTAGTACCAAAGACAATAACTGATCTAAGGACAATTGCAAAGGAGAGTTAATTATTACCTTGAACCAATCATTGTCTAACTCCTGCTTAGTCTTGATCTTATCCTCCTCCTTTTTTTTTTTGTAGGAACGTTGCATCCTCCTCTTCCTGAGATAAAATATGAAATTGTACTTGCTTTTGCTGATGTTACTGGATACGTTTTTGAACTTGGTCCCTTATCTGTCTTTGCTCTTGCCAATCAATAGGACCCTTATTCTTGGACCTTGTAACCGCCAAGACATCCACATGCTTGACTTTACCACATTGATTACAATCACAATTCCACTGATTTTCATGGTCCTAATGTAGACTTCCTGATGTACTTGCACCTAAATCATTACGACATTCTTGATATGATAAGTCTATGACTATAGCATTGGCTTGAGTAGCCTGCTGAGCCTCTTGTTGTTGTTGCTCCTGTTGGCTATTCTAATTATAACGAACCACTGGTATATCCCTTTCTTCTCTATGCTTTACCCATAAAGGACAATTAGGTCCAATCCAATGGTCTGGTGCAGAACAATATCCACATGGCATCACTCTAGGTGGTCTGTGCTGTTGATTCCCTTGTTGATTACCCTGATAATTTCCTTGCTGGTTCGTGTGATCTCTCCATGGAGGTCTTCCTTGCTGCTGCATCTCAAAACCACCATGTCCTTGAACAGGAATGGCCTGATTTGCTGCAACTTTGTTGTTATTCCTATTGTCCTGCCTTGAACTTTATCCTTGATGTTTGGGATTATACCAACACTGACTTGTTGTATGTCCATCTTTATCACAAATTTCACAAAACCTTTTCTCCTTTGGAGCAATTATATAATATCCATGTTTTTTTAATTTACTAACCAAAGCTTCCTCTTTACTTTGCTTACCTTTATGTTTGTAGTGCCTTCTCACCACAACCTCTTCATCCTCAGTGTTCGATTTAGAATCAATAGTACCTTTCTCTGACTCCATTTTTGAATCAGATTCAGCATCTGAACTAGAGTCACTGTGCCTTTTCTTCGATCTGCCAACTCTTCTTTCAACTCTTGCAGCTGCTAACACTAATATATCAAAACCATTAGCTATATCCACATTTTCCCCTACATGCCTAATGGTGCTCCTTTATCCTTTTAGGAAATAACCCACCAACATTTCGTCAGTAGGTCTCTCGTTGCTCTGTAATCTTTCCATTAAAGTTCTAAATTTATGAGCATAGTCTTCTACTAACATGTTCCTTTGTCTAATGCTCTCAACTTCCTCAAAACATCAAAGGGAGTCTTTTCTTTCCTAAATCTTTATAAAAATGATGTTTTTAATGCATCATATTTAGCGAAATGAGAAATACTATATTGACTGAACTAGCTCATTGCTCTTCCTTCCAATGTAGCCACAAATTGCTGCAGTTTGATTGCATCACCATATATGGCTCGATATCCATTTGTTATCGACTTTATCTCGAATTGAGAAACATGACAGTCAACATCTTCTTTAGAACCTCCTCTAAAATGGGTTGCTTTGACCTTGGGATTTGGAGGTGGTTGCACCATTGGCTATGGCTAAGGTGTACGCCTAGTGCTTTGATCGGTCATCCCTGCAAGTGGGTTGAACTAGAGTCATCTTCTAACTCCTACAATTGCTTTTGTTACGAATAGTGCTCCTAGTATACCACCCACTAGCCTAGCTTCAGCTGCACCTGTTCCTCCTTCTTCCCTCTTTAGTTTTAAGGTTAGATTCCTCTTGTGCTTTGTACCAATCGTAAATTCAAAAGATGACTCCACGTTAGCTACTTGTGCTTGCGCTCTTGTGTAGTAAACTTTACTAAATCTTCCTCTTCTTCCCTTCATGCATCTCTTGCTTCTTTAGCAAACATAGTAGGATTGCCAAATGTGTTGGGGTTCAAGAACACATAGCTACTGACTCACACTACAAACTTCCAAGAAACTAATCTCAGCATTGATCTTCGCACACATAGAGAAAATACTCACAACTGTATTTCAGATTCAACACTTTCATGCTGCGATAACACAATATCTACAGAGTTTTTGCTCAAACAGACATAGAATTACACTTGCGTTGAATAGGAAAGACAAAAGTACTTGATTAAGTTCTTCAAAATAACAGAGTTTACAAGATAGGTAATCATGACGCTTCTCTGAATTGATGATACTGGACGGCGTAAATTGTGTTCAGCCTATGCAATTACAAGAACATAGTTTTTTCACCTTCTCTAGGCTTTTTCATCTCTCCCTAGATGCTTCCTCTTCCCCAAAACCTACTCGCACAACCAAAATACAATGAACATAATCACGCGACATCGATGCCCAACTAATTTGTAACTGCTTATTAAAATTCCGATTGAACAAAATATGGATTCAACAAACTTCGAGTCAACAACATCCCAATTCTGCAACATCTAGTTGAGCAACATTCCGAGTTTGCAACTTTAAAATCCGACTTACTTCTTATTCCTACACTTTCTCTCCCCTCAACACTTAATGCAAAGGCCATATGACTTTCACATCAGATACACTTTATTTGATGTTGTTTCTTTTTCATATGTGTTGCATAACTTCTTCCAAAGATCGTCCAACTCATCCCAATCATCTTCCCCTATGTCAGCATGCTTCTTTGAGAAACTATTTACTAGCTTCCATTGCCTCCTCTGAATGAGCACATCTTTAATCTAATTTTTCCATAGAGCAAAGTTTGTGTCATCAAATTTTCGAATCTCAAAATGCTCTTTGCCCTACAAGTTGTAGCTTCTCTTGGGAACACTGGCACTAGACCCTGATCCACCAGATGTGCTTGAGATCTTTGATGCCATGAGGATAGAGAACTGACTAGAATGATAATGGAGCTAGAATAGTCCAAACACCACTAAGGCTCGAAAAAGGATGATCGAGTGTCAGATTCTGGGGAAAACTCAACAAAGTCTCCCCAAAAAATTGGATTAATGAATATAAATGAACAACCAAAAGGATTATGTGAGAATGCATGTTCTCACATGAATATGTGTGTCAAGGAGTAAAATCAACCACTGTATAGTTGAAAAACATAAATCTAGAAGTTTTTCTCTAGAGTTTTCTCTACAAAACGAGCATTGAATAGTGTCAAAAGAACTCATTAAACTGCAAGTACTGACATGTGCACCTGCATGGTCAATCTTTGACTCCACTGCATACAACCGCTTAACCAAAAGAAGTAAATTAGGCTTATCTAGCACTGATGAACAACTATCATACATCTCTTATGGTGAGGCTGGGTAAGTCTTCCACCTACATCACCAAAGATACCTAGACATCTGGGTATCTCCAAGTTAAGAAAACCTCACCATGAACCTCTTTATCAATGTCAAAAGCTTTATGCAAATATGTAACCATGATATCAATCGCCACATGGACGTACATAAGTGGTATCCATAGAAGCATACATAGTGCGTATGTTCTATATGCAGTAAAATGGCCAAAAAGGCCGAATTCATTTCCCAAACACTAGCCAATAGAACTTATAAGTGTTTTCAACTCTGTTCTTTATGCTCAAAAACCTACATAAATTGCAGTGGCTACTCCCACCACAATTGAAAACATTTCAAGAAACCTGTAGAAGATGAATATTAGCTATGGGAGAAGTACAAAAGAGCACTCTTTGTGATGTTCTTGAACCTGTGTAATGAAAACTATGCGTGAAATTTCTACCAAAGGCCTCCAAAACCCGCTCCCCCGCCCCAAAAGAAAAATGCTTCAAAACATGCTTTGAAAGCAAAGAATGAAGCTTTGAGAGCCCAAAACATGTTCAAGGTAATGTGAAACTTAGCCTTTCCCCTTTCTCAAGTAGAACAAGAGTGTAGCTTAGTGGCAAGAGATTGTGGGTTAAGCGAGCTTTGAAGGGAAGAAACTGGGAAGGGTGACCTCATGGAAATCACCAAGAACCTTTGTCTTGCTTGATCTTTGAGGTCCTCCCTCGTGTGGCACCAATGGTGACTTCGATGACTCAGATGACAAGTTATGATAAGGTCCGTGGCTTGTTCACCACCTTAGACATAAGCCTTGGAGAAAGCTTTGGGTGGGTGGGTGCTCACTTCACTGGCACAAAAGGAGCAAAAAGTTTGCCTCAAAATGCTATGATAATTGTAAAGTATTTCTATGGTGATGCACCACAGTGGACTCTCCTTCTTGAGAGCTGGATGATGACACCCTCAAAATAGAAAGCCAAGCTCGAAACACCACACAAAGTTCTCCACATAGAGGCTACAGAACACATAGAAAACAAAATCCACAAGGGGGCACAAACATAGATTTCTTAGGTTTTCCAAATGTGGTCAAACTTAGAATCTCTGATTGACCAGGCCACTACATGTTTTATTAAAGAACATATACAAAAGTGTTTGATGACCATTTGACCTTTCACATGGACACTAATGGTAACTAACATCAATTTATCAATTTGAATGAGTGACATGGGAACGTGAAGCTTTTTACCATAAAAAATCTCAAAAGGTGCTTGGCTAGTAGTAGTATGTGTTGTGTTATTGTCACTAAATTGTAGTAATATCTTCTCATCCCAATCATTTGTATTATCTAGTGAATAACACCATGATAAATAAAGAATAGTGCTATTTCTCACTTCACTCAGTGCATTACTTTCAAAATAAAATGCTGAACTGAAATCCATTTTTGAGCCTAAACTATGAAATAATGCAACGCAAAAATGATAACAAAAAGGAACATCATGATCAGGTAAACTAAGTTCCCTGATGTAAAAAAATACTTTTAATAAATAATATAGGAGCTTGATGTGTAGACAATGTCTTTTTATGTGGAAGGAAATATGCACGTTCTTTTAAAACAATCAACAATTGTTCGATTCATATCATTATGAGACGAAGTAATTGGATGAAGACTAATAAAATCAACAATTGTCCGATTCATATAATTGGGAATAGATAATGGAATCTATAGTCATTGCGGGCCTAACAAATCCTATTCCATCACATGTGAATTCTAGTAAATCGTAAATTCAGTACAACATTGTATTCATATCATTTCATTTCATGAAACATTCCATCATATGCCAATTCTAACAAATTTTGCATAACCCAAATGCATACACTACTCCTAAATTTTGTATTTACACACACACATAGAACCGTATTAGATTTAATTTAATGTTTAGATTTTATATATTACACACATTATATATATGTGTGTGTGTGTGCGTGTGTGTGCGTGTGTATCATATATGTGTAAAGTTTGGTATGTATACAGACACACACACATACATATATATAATTGTATACACACACACACACACACACACACACACACACACATATATATATATATATATATATATATATATATATATATATATATATATATATATATATATATATATATATATATATATATATATATATATATATATATACACACACACACACACACACACACATATATATATATATATATATATATATATATATATATATATATATGTATATATATATATATATATATATACATATATATATATATATATATATATATATATATATATATATATATATATATATATATATATATATATATACATATAATCTATGCTTATTGTACATTCTCACGATGATGTGACATAAGTATCTGCATCTCACCAAGGCACCATTTGTGAGGCCAATGATTGCCAAGCTTGGAATCCAATGGACTAAGTACGTATTTTCAATCTCTTTCTTCAAATTAACTGCAAGAAAATGATCATATAAGTAAAACATAAGAAATATATATTTTTAATTTTATGGAAAATTTATACTTCTAGCCAGTTTAAAAGAACAAATTTAAGGTATGAATTAGAGAGAGCTTGAATTCACTTTTGAGCTCTATATATGTCTATACTATGTTTCCATCTGGAGCAATATCACACTCCAACTCTAATCTACCTACAATTGGTGGTGGTATAGATGTATTAAAAATGAATAAAATAAAATATTTAAAAATATTTATATTATAATTTTTATTAAAAACAATAAATTATAAAATGAAAAATACCTTTTAGCTACCACCTCTCATTTTCAAGCAAATGGATTGATAGAAGAGCGTTCCTCTAGTTTCCAAGTAAGCATATGGATAGTGTAGTAAGTGCTCGGTCAACATGTCTGCATACTCATGCATGACTCCTCCTAAGGATTTAGCTGGAACCTTTCCTCTCATAAGAATCTTTGAGAAAGTCACTTTCATTTTGTGCTGTCTAGCAATGTCCATCGCATCTGTACATATAAAAACAAGCTGGATTAGAAATCAATATTTATATATGCATATATATATAGATAAATAATATATATATATATATATATATATATATATATATATATATATATATATATATATATATATATATATATATATATATATATAGATATATATATATATGTGTGTGTGTGTGTGTGTGTGTGTATATATATATATATATATATATATATATATATATATGCAATATGAACACATGTGTAAATGTATATGTGTATGTATGTATTATTTTATGTAGAGGTATATTCAATATGAACACATGTGTAAATGTATATGTGTATGCATGTATGCTTTTATGTGCATGTATGTGTGATATATGCATGTATATATAAATGCATGTATGCATGTGTGTATGTATGTATGCATGCATGTATGTATGTGTATGTATGCATGTGTAAGTATGCATGTGTTTGTATTCATGAATGCATGTGATGTGTATGTATGTATGTATATGCATGTGTTTGATTGTTGACATATAGATGTGTGTGTATAAATGCAAGTATGCATGTGTGAATGCATGTCTGAATGCATGTGTATGTATGCATATCTATATGCATGCATGTGCATGTGTGTGATATATATATGTATTTATATGGATGTGTGTGTGTTGTATGCATGTGTATGTATGCATTCGTGTATGCATGTGTATGTATACATGTGTATGCATGCATGTGGGTATGCATGTGTTCTTATGCATATGTGTGTATTTGTGTGCAATGTGTATGTATGTATATATGTGCATGTGTGTGTATGCATGTGTATGTATGTGCTTGTGTGTGTTACATATGCATATATGTATGTGGGCATACATGTATGCATGCATATATTTATGCATGTGTGTGCGTGTGCATAAGTATGTTTGCATATGTGTGTCTATATGCATGCATGGATGCATGTGTGTATGTATTCATGTGTGTGTGATGTGTACATATGCATCTGCATGTGTGTTTGATATATGTGTGTATGTGCATCCACTTACATGTGTGTGGGCATGCATGCATGTATGCCTATGACTGTGTATCCATGTATGAATGCAAGTGTATGTATGCATGTGTGTGTATGCATGTGTGTGCATGTAATGTGTATGTATGTATGTGAATGTGTGTGTGTTATATGCATATGTGTGTATGCATGCATCTATGCATATGTATGTGTGCATGTGTGTCTGTGTGATATGTATCTATGCATGTGCATGTGTGTGTATGCACATGTCTGTGATGTGTATATATCTATGCATGTGTATGTATATGGGATATATGCATGTGTGTATGTATGTGTGCACGTATGCATGTGTGTGTATGTATATATATGCATATGTATGTGTACGCATGTGTGTCTCTGTGTGTGTGATGCGTATGTATGTATGTGTATGTGTGTGTGAGATACGCATGCGTATGCATGCATGCATGATGTGTATTTATGTGCATGTGGGTGATATATACATGTGTGTGTATGCATGCATGTATGCATGTATGTATGTATGCATGTGTCTATGTATGTATGCATGTGTGTGTGGTTTGTGTGTGTATGTGTGTGCATGTATGTGAGTATGCATGTGTATATGCACACATGTATGTATGCATGCATGTGTGATCCCTCTCTCTCTCTCTCCATTTTGTCTCCCTCTCTCTCTATTACATGTGTGTGAATGCTTGACTGTGCAATGCACTCAACACAAGGGTGCCGAGAGAAAATTTCTTTTACTTAATTTGTTGATATTGCCTTTGTATTGTTTTCAAAGTGTATGTTTTTGTTTTCAAAATGTTGTTGTTGTGCTAACCCCCATGTAAACTATGCGTTTTTCTTCAATAATAAAAGTGAGTGGAAGTTGTAAATAAGAAATACTTTTAACAAAGTTTCTATCATAACTAGCCAATCGAAGAAAAGAACATATAGAAATGATATGTCCTAGATATTCAGGTTGACTTTGGAAAAATAAATTTTTTCCAAGATTGGCACAGTGTGTTATTACGTGAAAAATAAAGACTATTTAAAAATGCTTTTTACCTTTGCTTTCATTGTTACTATAGACAAGTATATCATCAAAGAAAACAAAAAAAATGATAATCAAGAAAGATATTATCCATCATGTGTAAATGTAGTAGGTGCATTTGTAAGTTTGAGACACATCTTAAAAATTAATAATGACCTAACAATTCATCTATATGAAAAATAGGGTATTGAATTTCAATGTTGATCTTGTTAAGTGTTCTATAGTCAATATACATCCTATAACTCTTGTTCTTTTCCTCAACTAATAGAACATGTGCTCCAAATAAAGAGGAGCTAGGTCTTATAAGTCTTTTCTAGAGTAGATACTTAACTTGGTTCACATTTTCTTTTTGGTGCAAAACTCTATGGCTATAAGGTGCTTTATGAGAAGAACTACCAAGCATTAGACATATACTATGGTCGAGAGATGATCCTTGAGAAAGTGCTATTTTATAAGCATAATCAAACATAAAACAATGATTTCAGGCAACCATAAATGGTTTATGTGCATCAACGAGTTTATTGTCATAATCAACCCTGCCACTCACAAAAACAATAAATGAATTATAACCTTTTTGAAATGCACCTTGCACTTGCGTATGAGTAATTATTAATCAAAATGATTGGAAGTCATGCATTGCACACAAAGAAATAAGTTGACCTTTAGATTCAAAATTGCATGTGCGCTTATAATAGGAAATGCATGAATTATAGTGATGAGAGAAATGCATACCAAATATAACATTACGGGATTGCAAAGGAGCAATTATACATGTTCATGCATCCACAAAAGAACCTATACAAATTGTAACATCATGCAATTCACTTGTAACATTATGCCTACTTCCTTGAAATGTAGCCTTGACTTTATGCATGGAAGAGAGTTTAATTTTAGTTCATGAACTAAAGTATGTAAAATAAAATCATGAGAACTGCCATCATCATGTAAAATATTAACAATATTATCATTAATATTAACTTGCTTGTAAGGTGAAAAATGAATGGAAATTTTGATATCCAAGGTACTCAAGTCTTGTTCCAATACTTCCCCTATCCAAGCAAGATGACCTTCTTCATGAATGACCTCCATGTTGTGCATTTGAGCTATAATATGTTTCATATTGAAAGACCGCAACCTAGAATTAAATTTGGTGTGTCTAGGTTTGTTTCCATTATAATAAATGATACATGGCTTCTTTGTTGAGCATCCATGGTTGAAGTTTGAAGGGTAGGGATTTTGGTAGGTTGGAAGGATGAAGCTATGGGTACAGATGAGAAGTTGGAATGAGGAGCTCATGGAAAACTAGGACAAGATGAGGTGGAGAAACTAAGCTTCAAAGGAAAATTGGGCTTGACTATTGTCATCATTGATGTGGTTGTTGTAGATGAAGTGACATGGTATTAGATTGAAACTCTTTCTTTGCATCATGAATAGACTAAATAACCTCATAAAGGGTTATGTAACCTAGTTAGGCAAGGTTAGTAGCTCATTCTTTGCAAGATGGTATGCTATCTTCATCACCCGTAGTTTATGGTCATTCATCATACATAGAGACTCTCTCTTTACTATGTTCTGGAGCTGCTTTGTGCAATGCATTGGTTCTCGAATAGGTTATTGTTCTACGAAGGATACAAATTGTAGATGATTGATATGCCACCATATTCTCTCAAAATCATGCCGCTACATGTACGTGAGAAAAAAGAAGCGATGAAGGCCAAGTTTTGGTTCTCATGTCAGGATTTGTGGTTAAGATTTCTTCATTGTTTTTTGTTTTTTTCTTTTTTTTTGGTTGTATTCTTCCTATTGGGGAGGGTGGAAAGAATGCATTTTCATGTTGGAGTCTTCAATATCTAGATGTGATACTACCCTACTGCAAGGATACTCTAGCTATGGATTCTGTATATCCATTGCCAATCCAATGCTCATATTATAGAGTCCTCCTATCATATGCTAGACCTCCTCCTAATTTGGAGCTTTCCCTTGCCCTCTATCCCAACAATGTTATCACAGTGAATTACCCCAAGGTTTGAATATGATTAGGGATTTGACATAGTGGGTACATTGCTCTTCCTCCTTCATAGGTAACAAATATATATCTGTCGATGAGATCCCTTGGTGAGTTATGAATGGGTTTCTCCACTCTTTATATCCAAGGTCTTTATTTTGGTGAGATCCCTTGGTGAGTAAAGAATGGTTTTTTTACTCTTTTTATCCGAGGTACTATGCATGGTGGAGCTTATAATTCCACTTTTGTTTGAGGGTGAATTTGGGGTTTTTAGATTGTATTTATCTTGAAGTTCTTGAGCAGCCATAAACTCTCAAAATGAGGTACTATATCGAGAACTCTCTCATTACTATCATTAAGGAATAATACTTTTAAAACTCTGTAGATTCAATCCTCTTCGTAGCTCCTTTTTTAAAAAATAAATGGAAATTATAATCCCTCTATTTTTGTCTAAATGCATCCAATGCCTCATGGACATTCAACTGCTAAATCAAAGCACAAATAACCTTAAAACCTCAATAAAATAAGATCCAATAATTCAACATTCCATAAGTGATAACATAATTTCTAGTAAAGATTATACACACACTATCCATTATATTATATATGCTAGGCCCATTAATACCCTTACTCAACAACGGTAAGACCTTTGTTTGGTAAGAAAAGAAGAAATCAAGAATGCATCTACTTAAGAAAGCTATAGCAATGGATCATTCCTACAATCTATAGTTTTGGCACTATAAGGAATAAGGGGCATAGTGATGCCCCCCCCCAAAAAAAAAAAACTGAGAAGTGTTGCTTATGCAACACTATTTCTAGGCAACCTCGCATAAGCGATGCTCATGAAAAAAAAGAGGGTGGGTCACATAAGCGACTAACCATCGCTTAGTGCAAAAGCGTTGCATTAGTGACGACCTACAAATGCAAAAGAAATGTTGTATTTCTCCCAACATATTTGTGCCGAGATCTAATGAACGAAGGAGCTCAAGAGTGAGTCAGAGAGACAAAGAGTGCAAGAGACATCGTGCTATAAGCACATTCCCACACACATACATTTGGGTATGTACACACA
Organism: Ceratopteris richardii; assembly: GCA_020310875.1. Classification (NCBI taxonomy): domain Eukaryota; kingdom Viridiplantae; phylum Streptophyta; class Polypodiopsida; order Polypodiales; family Pteridaceae; genus Ceratopteris; species Ceratopteris richardii. The sequence continues at coordinate 50,196,724 of CM035409.1, forward strand.
TGCATACATAGACACACATATACACTCATGCATACACATGCATAGATATACACACACATATATACATACACATAGACACACTCACATGCATACATAGACACACATAAGACACACACACGCACACATGTACACACACACACACACACACACACACACATATATATATATATATATATATATATATATATATATATATATATATATATATATATATATATATATATATATATATATATATACATATACATATACATATACATATACATATACATATATATATATATATATATATATATATATATATATATATATATATATATATATATATATATATATATATATATATATATATATATATATATATATATATATATATATATATATATATATATATATATGTGTGTGTGTGTGTGTGTGTGTGTGTGTGTACATACACACACACATACACATATACAAACATACACATACACATACACACATATATACATGCACACATAGACACACAGACACATACACATCTACACTCACATACACAAACAGAAACACGCATGTACACATACACACACATACAATCATATACACATATACATACACATGCATACATGCACATACACATACACACACATATACATACACACACATAGACACATACACATACACACACATGTACATACATACATACATACATACATACATACATACATACATACATACACATAGACACACACCTATACACATACACACATATGAACATACACGCACATAGACACACACACATACACATACACATACACACACACATAGACACACACACACACATACACATATACACACACATACATATAGTCACAAGCATACATACACACACATGCATACACAAGTATATGCATACATACATATATATATACACATACACACACATATACATACACATACATACACATATACACACACATAAATTCACATACACACATGCGTATACACATGCATACACACACATACACGTACACACACATATACATGCACACACATACACACACACATACACACACACATACACATACATACAAATATACATACACACACATAGACACACATATACATACACTCACATGCATACATACACACATGCATGTGCATATATACATACAAACATGCATACACACACATCCACATACACACACATCCACATACACACACATATGCATACATGCATATATGCATACACACACACATACATACACACAAATACATACACACACACATACACACATGCACACACATACACACACATACACACATACAAAGACATATACATACACACACATAGACACACACATATGCACATATACACACATACGCATGCACATACACATGCACACACATATACATACACACGTATACACACATATACACTCACATGCATACAAAATGCATGTATACACATGCATATGCATACATACATACACACATGCATACACACATATACACATACAGACACATATGCATAGACACACATATAGTCACAAACACACATATGCATACACATACATACACATGCATACACACATATACACATACACCCACATACACACACATAGACACCCACAAATACACATACACACACATGTACATACACATATACACACCACATACATATGGTCACATGCATACATACACATACATGCATATACAAGTATATGCGTGCATACATACACACATGCATACACACATATACACATATACACATATATACACATATACACATATAACTTGAGTCAAAAAAGGCAAATGATGATTTCTCTACTTGTGTAAAATTGTATCTTAAGTAGTAACTTATCTACTAAGAAATTGATTATAATCTAGGATTGTGGAAAGATAGGACATGTAGATTTGGAGGTTTATTTTGGTGACAAGACTTTCATATATAAACATGCATATGTATCCTGTATCGAAGGCATAATTGTTGAAATCCTATCTCCTGCTATTGCATGTTTCTACATCCTTAGTCCATCTCACAGCACTTGTATCGGAGTTTAAACGACTGTTCTCCGTCATCAAAAATGGTTGTACCTTGTATCGGGGTTTAATTTTTCCTCGTCAAAAAAAAAAAAAAAAGCTACATGTTACCAAGAAGTTTACACTTTCTTCCACCCCAAAAAAGTGATCGTAACCATAAAGTTGCCGAATCATCATCATCATCAAAAAAAAAAAAAAAAAAGAGGCAAGCCAAAGGAGGATAAAGAGGCATAGTAGAATAAATCACGGGCTATATAGGCAGATTTATGCACTAGTGGAGTTTAGTTAGATTTCCTTGCATGTTATTAGAGAAAGAGCATATTCATATTTATGTAGGAAAGGAGTTGATCTAAAATAAGCTAAAGATGAAAGATGTCTCTTGAAAATCCTAAATCCTTGTTTATAATTATATTTAAGGTAGATTGCTTTATGAAAAAGGTACAAAATTTTCTTCAAGATGAGAGGAACTGATGCTTAAAACGACTCAATACATCCACTTCCACTTCATATTGATGCTTGTTTTTTTTTCTTTATTGTTGCCAATGTTGCTTGTTCATTTGCATATATGTTGCCTATTTGTTCATGCATATTCATGCTGCCTGTTTCAATTATTTCTTTCATGCAAATTTTGCTTCATGTCACGTTACCTACTTATTCATGCATATAATCAATTTTCCTTCCATCTTTCTTATGTTGCCTATAAAAGAATTTGATGCCTGGAACATTTTGTTTTTCACAGATGCTAGAGTGGCGCTTCCGGAGGAATCGCAGGTTTAGTGGGGGCGAATGTCGTCGAGATTTTCTCTCCTCTCTCACTTGTGAAGGCCTACAAAAAAATATTTGGCGAAGGTAGCCAGAATTCCCCAAGAAGTCCAGGATGCATCAAGGATGTCAAAGGAAGGTCACATACAAAGTTTCAAAGAAATCAAGAAAGTCCATGGTAGCGGTCAAAGCTGGTCAAAGCTGGTCAAAGTTGGGAAATTAGGGCAAAAATTTCATTGTCACCAAATTAGATGAAAATCCATATACTTGTAAAGATTGTCAAAGGCAGTCTATAGCCCAAATTTCAGCAGAAAATGGATTTTGTAGCACATTGATATGCTATGTTCATTTTGTAAAAATGTAATTTTTCTAGTTTGACCCTACAAATTCTTGTATAGAAAATTATGTTAGCCATATGGTTTGGCATGTATAAAGATCATATGTGGCTACATATTTGTACAAATTTTCAAGGCTATCAGAGCTTCCTAGACACCTTAATGCCACCTTGCAAGCTTCCAAATGTAGTCAAACTTGTACAAGGGAGATTCAGATGGGAGTTTTTCCTGCATATTCCTGAAGGAGATCTTTGGAAACATAGTCCTACAAAGTTTCATCTTCATCAAAGTCTTTTTGGAGGGTCAAAGAGCACAAAGTCCAGTTTTCAAGATCACCGCAGTTTTCTAGAATAAGAAAATTGAAGGCTTGAAGGGCTGCCACATGTCAAAATATGATTGAACCATGGTGTACGGTCAAGATGAGCTCCTATTCAAGGGTGGAGATGCACTAAAGCATAAAGGAAGGAGGATCCACGAATTTTTTCCATAAAAGAAGACTTTGTTGACAGTTAAAGATCAATAATGCAAAGTTTCTCCAAAAATAGTGGCTTATCTTATCTGAATTGATGTCAGCACTGATCCGACGGTCCAGATCATCCCCAGATCCAATGGTGGAGAATGAGGGCGCCTAAATTTCACTCCTTTACACTAGATTTGATAGAAAGAACAATTCCAAGCCATTGATTTGATTAATCAAATGGTTGTAATCGAAAGTAGTGATCCTAGAGTTGAGAGTTGATTTCTCTAGATCCAAGGGCCCAAATTCATTCAAAAAACTATATAAACCCCCCTCCAAACTCCTAGAGCATCATTGTTAGGCATCCATAGGGGTCATGTTAGCTTACGATTTCCTTGAGACGATCACCCTCGGTTGAGCGAGTGAGGATCCAAGGTGAGCTAGTATGAGTATAGAACCTAGTTTCAAATTTAAGTTAGAACTCCTATCTAGGATAGGCTCTTGAAACCAGCATCTCTATCTTGACTCACCCTCGGTGGAGCGTGTGAGTGAGTTAGAGCTGATTTTAATGAGTCTTAGACTTCTTTAGTTAGACGTTACGAGCCTAAACAGACATAGGGTCACTGGAGTGGAACTCACCTTCTTACGTGTGACATTCGGTTGAACTGTCATGGTTTGAGGGTCGGAACCACCTTTGATCAGTAGACTGCTTAGCATGACGTACCACGACGATATTTTACATGTAACTTAATTCAAATCCTTTTAATTCATGTCACTTGTCACTTGTCTCTTGTCTCCTCTCTCAGTCTCTTAAGTATTTTTACATGTCTTCTATTTCTTCTATGTGTGAGAAGGCTCCGCAGTATTGCGTTGAGCCAGTGAGGATATTTCTTTGAGCTTGTGAGTAAACTCTATCATCATAATTCACTTGCATGCATATAATCCATACATACCCATACATATTGATTAGTTTCTGAAAGTGTATAAGAAGCTCCAATATTGGACCATTCTTCCTTTCGAAACTGGTTTATGTGTAAGGGTTCCATCTATTCTCATCATGCATACATATCATCCAAAGAAGACTATGAATATGGATTGGAATTAGGAAGTGTTTAAGAAGCTCCTTCAATGGACCATTCTTCCTTCCAAATTTCATTCGTATGTATGGTTCTCTTTCATTCTTATCATTCATGTTCATAAATCTAACTTGCACTCCTACATTCCTATTCCCATAATCATTTCAACATCTCTCTCTTCTCCATACTCAACATTAATTTCACTTTCATGTCCTTAAACCTTCCAACATTCATTAGCTTCATACACCATGTGTGTGCCACGACCGGACCCGATCCACCCGGATTGCGATCACCTCCACAACGTTATCACTTATATAATGGTTAATTATTAGAGTTGATTTTATTGAGGCTTTAATGTATTTTGTGCTTTGATTTAGCAGGTGAAGACTAGTGAGGCCAAGGATGTGTTTGGACAAGAAAAGAGAGATTAAATTTTCCATTTATTATATAGAGACAAGACTCATACAGAGAGTTGATTCTATAAAGATTTAGAAATATTGGTTGAAATAAGGATTGCTATATAAGCTTTGTAGTATTTCGTCATTTAGGTTCAAAAATTGATTCTAGTTGTGCATTTTATCTTAAAACTGATGAGAAGAGTGAAGCCAAAAATAGCATTATTCTTGATTTATTGTTTTGTTATTCACTAGATCATACAAATGATCGGGAGGAGAAAATACTACTATTTCAATTTGCTTACAATAACACAACATACTACTACTAGTCCAACACCTTTCGAAATTATTTATGGTAAAAAGCTTCACATTTTCATATCACTCATTCAAACTCATAAATTGATATTCTTATGGATGGTTCTATTGCCCAAGTTCACATATTAAGAAGATTCAAGAACGTTACTGTCAGACATTGGGTCTATAGAGACCATTCCGTGTGTGTGTGAGACGAGGGCTAGTTAGCCAAGGTCCTAAGCTCGGGGGTATATCCTAAGGTATTTGATGGTTAGTGGGGATGAGTGTTGCATACTGGCCACATGGCGATGCTAGAACATTCTAGATCACAACTATTTTAGATACAAGAGGATATAAATGGATGGGAGGAGAGTGGCACACACATGATTCGCATGTGTTCTTTGAGGAAAGCCTCACACTTGGTATTAGAGCTTGGTCTTGTTGAGCTATTTTTAGAAAAAAAATCTCACGTGGAGGGAAGAGCTTGCGCATGCATTTTGGGGGCCATTCGTTCTTTTTGGGGATTGTAGCTCTCGCCGTCGGGGACCTGTAGCAAAAGAATGGGAGCAGATCAGAGCAGCGCAGGCGTCGTTTCTGGCCACCCATAAAGAGAGATACAGATAGAGGATGGCGAGCGCCGTTTCGGTCGCCCACGAGAAGACACGAAGAGAGAGACTCTCTTCCTCCTTCATTCAGAGAACACATCCTTCATTCAGAGAACTCAAAAAGAAGCTGTCTTATATAAAGGAAGCTTCGAGTCTCTGTGCAGCGCATGTGGGATTAAACGCAGCTGAGCGCGTTCACAGGGAACAAGAAGGCGAAAATTGCTGAGGAAGGCCATAACCAAAGTTTCCTTTATTCTAGTTTTTGAGTATTAAATTTCACTAAATTGGCCATAACTTGGTCAAGTTTTATCCAAATTTGGAGTTCTTGGGCTTCTTAGAAAGCTCTCTCAGAGATCTTTCCAAGGAGTGGCTATAAGCCGTAGTTTGGGTCCAGAAATTGCCTGCAACAGAAGTTGGAAGTGGATTATTCTTTATCGAGTGCCTTCAACGAAACACTTATTGAAGATGTATGCAATCCACAAACCAAAGGGAGTTGATAATCTACCCATAGCTCTTCAATTGGATGCTTCAAGAATATCAAAGAAAATCTGAGATAAGTATTTATTCAATATTTGGTTGATTATTCCATTGATTGTGCATATTAGAAGAATTCTTGCATTACGCATAGGATGACGAAAGTAGAGATGTATGTTCGATGCTTGAGCTTTTCTTACAGGTGGTAAGTATCGATAGGTATCGACAAGAGAATATTTTGATTGAGGGCCTGTAGAGCCCAACAGCATATTTGGAAAAGTTTTCCATTGGAGGTGTTCGTTAAGAAGAAAAAAAAGAATAGATCATGCCTGTCGGCACATGATTTGATTTTTGTTGCATGTTTGATGCTTTTTTCGAAATTATTTCGGATTTCAAAGTGACGCCGTTAGGCTGCCAAAATTTCAAAAAAATTAGCATGCATGTGCATTGGAGTTTAGGAATCATATTAAAAGTTTCCTTCTTTTGATTTTTTTTGTTAAGCAAAAGCTTTGACTGGTTCTTTTTCCGCTTGCCAGTAGTATTTACGTTTGTTTAGTCTTAAAAAAAAAAAAAAGAAAACCAAAAGAAAAAGTTTCTTGCCTAGCATGGAACCCAAATCTACATCACTTGTTAGGACAGAATCCATTATGCATGAACCTCCAGTTGATCCAATTCAAGCTATGAACAATAGAATTTCATCCTTAGAAAGTTCTCTTCATGATATCTTGGAACACGTGCGTGGTTCTAAGAAAGATGAAGAGCCGCTTGATTTTGATTTGCCAGAGATGGAGGTAGATGCTCCAGATGAGCATTAAACTTCAAAAGTCCTTAAAGATAGCGTCTTAGTTAGAGAAGCCAGATGGCAGCTTAAGAATCTTAAGCCACAAAGATATCATGGCTCAACTAGCGCTAGGACTGCTGACGCAGTTGAGCAGTGGCTCAGCAAGTGGGAACAGTGTTTCCGCCTATGTCATATCACTAATGATAGACACAAGATTGAGCATGCCACTTATAATCTTATGGACGTCGCACATAGGTGGTGGCGAAAGATAGAGCAGCATAAGAAGGAGCCCACTATATGGGATCAATTCAAAATCCTCTTTTATAATAATTTTGTACCACCTAATGAGAGGTCTAGAGCACTAGACACCTGGTTCTTCATCAATCAGAAGAATCAATCAGTTCAAAAATATGCAGATAGGTATAGAGAGGTACTCCTTAAAGTACCTGATACCATTATAGAGTTTCTTCAAGTCCATAAGTTTGTTTTGGGACTCAGAGAAACTATTCGACCTTTAGTGAGAAAGGAGCGGTGTCAGTCTTTGGCACAGGCCACAGAGATGGCCTTGGTTTATGAGGATGGCCATAGGAGCACAGGTTCCTAGGGCCAGAGAATGGAATAGTGAAGCGGAAAGGAAAGGTTTGTGTGCCAGATTCCCGGAATTTGAGAAAGAAATTCATGCATGATAACCATGATGTTCCCTGTGCAGGACATCCTAGTGTTGACAAGACAATACAGCTTGTTAGAAGAACATTTTGGTGGCCTGGATTAGCCAGAGATATCCATACTTATGTTCAACAATGCTTTATGTGTCAAGTCAACAAAGCAGAAAGGGTAAAGACACCAGGTCTTTTACATCCTTTACAAGATCGAGATCATAATTGGGATAGTATATTCATGGACTTCATAGTGGGGTTACTGCGGACCCAAAGGAAGCGGGATACAATCCTAGTTGTGGTAGATAGACTAAGCAAGATGGATCATTTCATACCTACGCAGGAGACGATAGAAGCTCCACAGGTAGCGGAGTTGTTTATCCAGCATGTCTTCAGATTGCATGGGTTACCTACATCCATAGTCTTAGATAGGGATGTCAGATTTATAGGACATTTTTGGAAGTTGTATTTGACAAACTGAAAGTGTCACTAAAAATGAGTAGTGGTGATCATCCACAAACAGATGGTCAGACCGAGAGGGTCAACCAAATTCTAGAGGATATGTTGCGGGCATATGTGTCTAAGAGACAGACATATTGGGATAGTTATTTGCCATTAGTAGAGTTTGCTTATAACAATAGACCTCACAAGGTGATTAGAATGTCTCCTTTCGAGATGAACTATGGCATGAATCCCACTGCTCCCAGTACCATAGGAATGCCTAAGAAATGTCCTAGTGCTTCCGATTTCTTATCGAATCTCCAAGCAAACCTTGAAATAGCTAAAGCCAAGATGCAGCAAGCGGCTGATAGAGTCAAAGAGTATGCTAATAGGAAAAGATCTCCTAGATCCTTTGAGGAGGGAGACCGAGTCTTCCTTCAGGTACTGGCTAGATCTACTTCATTGTCCACAGGGAAGTGTAGTAAGCTATCACCCAGGTATTGTGGACCTTGGAAGATAGTAAAGAAGTTGAGTGATGTTGCATACCGATTAGAGCTTCCTCCAGATTGCAAAGTCCATCCAGTGTTTCATGTTAGTAAATTACAAAAGTATATATCTAGGGAGGATAATCTAATAGAGGGTATTGTTTCTTTGCAGGAAACCGATAGAGAAGATCATTCTCCAGACAGAATACTAGATAGGAGACAAAAACGGTTAAGGAATCATGTCATCCAAGAGTATCTAGTAGCCTGGAGAGGATTACCACTTACTGACTCTACTTGGGAATCAACAGCTCTGGTTCGCAAGTACTTTCCCCTCATTGATCATTGAGGACAATGATCTTTAGAAGGGGGAGAGAGTGTCAGACATTGGTCTATAGAGACCATTCCGTGTGTGTGTGGGACGAGGGCTAGTTAGCCAAGGTCCTAAGCTCGGGGGTATATCCTAAGGTATTTGATGGTTAGTGGGGATGAGTGTTGCATGCTGGCCACATGGCGATGCTAGAACATGCCAGATCACTGCTATTTTAGATACAAGAGGATATAAATGGATGGGAGGAGAGTGGCACACACGTGATTCGCATGTCTTCTTTGAGGAAAGCCTCACAGTTACACTCAAAATATTTATAAGTAAAGAGTGACTAAGCAATTTAGTGAAAGTTATGATTGCACATCAATAAAAAATAATTGAAAAAATTACCACAATATCCTAAAGCTAAACTTGCACCATCATATTATGGATCATGTTGCATAATTCAAAAGATCCATGAAAAACTTTTTTATATTAGATAAAAAATTTGATTGGAATATATATAACATATTACTCTAAAACCATTGAAAGGCAACCTACCGCTCACTCCATTTCTTGATGATCCTCCTTCCTTGAAGAAGGTTCTTAAATTTCCATCCCTGAGAAAATAATCAATCATGATGTAACTATTACCCACATTAGTACTAAATATAAATGATATTTGGTAAAATATAAACATCATTCTACTATCTAATCTCCACAGATGCATTAGACTTGATTGACTCCACATTATTATAATTTAGTTCAAGCATATCATTCATAATCAGATTATATGAATTTATGCTTGAATCTTCCATATCAATGCACGTATATTTGCATGAAACATGTTTATTATTGTTCATTGATGGGACATGTGACATGCCATCAATGTCTAGTTTATTTGTTATCAACTGTCATCAGTTTCTTTTCCAACTGGTGGCATGTTAGAGTGTTGAATTGTTAGAGTTTATTTTATTGAGGCTTTAATGTGATTTGTGCTTTGATTTAGAAAGAGAAGGTTCATGAGGTAATGGATGTATTTGGGCATAAATAGAGAGATTATATTATCCATTTATTTTGTAAATAAAAGACCCATATAGAGGGTTGATTTTATAAAGTTTTTAAAATAATTGTTGAAGATAATGAGTACTATAGAAGGTGACCTTTGTAAAGAAAAGACCCACATAAGAATCACTATAAAACACAACTTTTGTAAATAAGCCCCCATTATAACGTCTATCTTTGGATGTGTAATGAGAATCCACAAACACACATGCCCTGAAGGCTCGTCTGATAGAGTGTGTGGGGGAAGATTGCACCCAATACATGATTTGAAAGTCTAATCACTTATCTTAAAAACCTTGGGTTTCAATGTTCAAATCAGACACATCGCATCCCAGGTTCTCTTGTCTTGTCCTTGGACCAGAAAGAGGACATAACTTTGAGCTTAGGACTACTTATCTTCTTTGAACTTCCTCACCGATAAGTAATTCAAAAAGCTATAGGTAGCATGATAATCTATGATAGTTAGCATGATTTGGCCCTTTGCAATCCATGTGAGCTAGCTAAATTCATGGGTTAGGAATAGCTCTAATATCTATATTATCGTCAATAGAGTGGAAATGTTGTGCACTACACATTCAATGAATGTCATGATTTCTATACAACTCTTTGTTTTTATGCAAAGGCAAGGTTCGTATTATATGAATATTATGGCAATTAGCTTTGCGTTTGTGCTCAAATTCCTGCTCCATCGCTTACAAGAGTTGGGAAGGAGAAATGGCATCCGAGAGTTTTTGGAGAGTCCAAGTTGAGAAGGAGAATTCATGGGGTTGTGTCATCTTTGCAGTGCACATCCAAATGTTGAAAAGGAACATGAGTCATGAAATGCACAAAAATTGTGTGTGCGGCTTCAGCTCACAATGAATTTGCTTGAGAGGGACTTCATCCCATAAAGGAGACTTGGTTCATCGCATAAAAAATAGATCAAAAGGAAAGAACCCCCCTCACATCTTCAGGAATCGGAGAGAGGGATTGGGAGAGCTATGTGTAGAACCTTAGTGCTTAAATTTGAAGTTCCGCGGGGCATCAAGATGGGTTTTAGGTGTGAAAAGAAACCATAGATTTTGATCCACGCTTCATCATGAAGCTCGAGAATTTTGGTGAAGCTTCAAGTGACACCCTTATGTTGAACCTGGGTGTCAATTATACCCCCCCTTCCTCAAGTATAGAGGTTATCCAAATATACCCCCAAGTATAGGGATCATCCCATTATCTTCATTGACTATCGAAATTCAAATGTCAATGCAAAATGAATATTAGCCCATGTGAATTTTGGATTTTCTTTCATTCATTCAAGTTTATGTCTGATGTAATGGGAAAGTGAGAAATTCTTGTAATGGCAGTCGTATACATTTGATATCTTGTTCTAGAGCTTGTGTGCTAATTAAGAAAGCTTTCAGAATCTGCACAAGAACAGAAGCAAACCTAGACATATGTACAATCATATGGCCATTCTGTCCAACAACTTGGAAATGTTAGAGCTCTTGAAAATTTCAGAACGTTTGAAAGTTTTGGCCTCTTGAATCATAGTGTTTCTTAAGCCTTACATTGTAACTCTAATTGTGGGATCCAAATTGTTCAAAGAATAGTCCATATAGTTGGATTTTGATGTGTCAAAATTCCCCATGCCTCAGGGCAGTAATCTGTTCTTAGCTTGAGTCTCAGAGGTGAGTCTTTGACTTGTTGACTTATTGTTGAGCAAAGCCTTGAAAAATGTGCCATAGATCACTTTTTCAATAAAATATTCCCAATAGTTTAATTGGTTGGTTTATCAGGCATCTATCTATGCATGTTTTAATGTATGTAAATATATGGATCAATTCATGTTTTTATGTACCTATGCATGTATGCATGAATGTAATCTTCATGTACATATGTGTATATGTATATGTATCTATGCATGTTTTTATATACTTATGCATGTTTTTATGTATGTATCCATGCATGCATGTATGTATGTATGAATGCATAAAAACATGCATAAGTATCTATGCACGTTTTCTTTTATGTATATATTCATTAGTGCATATATGGATGTATGTATATGTGTATATATCTATTCATGCATGCATGTTTTTACGCAAGTGCATGTGCGTGTGCAATGTGCAAGCATCTATGTATCTATGCATCCATATAAAACTATGTGTGTGCACCCTTTACAAAATAAAAACACCTCCTTGACTCAAAAGTATATAAATGTGGGAAATTTTCTCAAAGTATTTCATATTATAATTATAAATATTTTCACATTTTTTGTTGAGAACTTCCATTTGAAGTATAAAAAAATTGGCAAACTTGGATTATAAATTCCATTCAAAATGTTAAAATTTAGGTGAATTTCTATGATGACCTCCCTTAAAACTATAGAAATGTTTGAGTATTTGATATCCTTCACTATGCTATATCACCTCTTTTGCTATCTTTCCTTTGTAATCATCTTCAATTTTTCTACCATCTTCTTCCATTGCTTGGTCAAGCTTTTCTTCATCTTCACTAACCATAGGAACAGAAACACATGCACAATGCACACATCATGCATACACTTACATGCCCACGTACACATGCATAGTTGCAAACATATACACATACATACACTTGAACATATGCATAGCTACAACCACGTACACACACACATACACAATGCACATACTCATGCACACATACACATAGACACATTCACACATTCTTTCATGCACATTCCACATACACATGTATGCATTCAGGTTGTAGCACATTCAAGCACAATGAGAAACACACAAAATTATGAAGACTAAGCACCACCTCATGCTCCTTCAAGATACCTGGGTCTTGCACACATATACTTGCACTAATTTAGATCTTAAAATCCTAATATTCTATGTATAGATCCATATAAACCTGAAAACCTAATCTTTACGTATATATGTACTAACTTGAATCCAAAAACCTAATTCTATATCTACCTATGAGTGTAGTCATAAAAAACCTAATCCTAATTATTTATGTGTATATATATATATATATATATATATATATATATATATATAAACTTGAAACACTAATTTTCTATGCATTTTTTTATAAAGGAAGTTTGGCCTTGGCCTATTCTCGTGAACTTTAATTGAAGAAAAAAGAACAAGTTACAAGTGAATGGGACTAGTGCCCTTGGGACCCCCCGAATCCCACAGAGTGGGGCACAACTTGTAGGTCTAGAGAGTGTTACAAAAGACGTTAACAACCCTGTCGTCCCCCTCATGTAGGGCCCACTTGGGTTTAAGCTTGATGTTCTCAATGAGAAACACTTTATGATGTTGTTGCAGAGAAAAGAGACAGAGAAAAGGAGCCCCCAAAACATTTCAATTAAGGGCATCAACTTTCTTCTTCAAGTGTCTATGAAAACCTCATGAAGCCATGTAAATACACTAGAGGAGTCCTCTAGATGCATAAATCCCAAACATTGTATCATAATCCTTGTAAAATAGTAGGAATTTAGGCTTTCTATAACAAAGTGCAAGTCTCGTGTTAAAAGACCATTTTTAGGGAACATGTATATAAGTCATTTTGTGACACTTTGTAAAGACTTTCGGCCATTGTGAGTGAGAGAGAACTCAGATTTTCTGTATGTCCTTGCTTGTGAGCTTGCATGTGTGATTGTAGCTTGGATTGAGTGCATGGAAGTGTTCTTTACCCATTTCATTGCTTTTTTTAAGTGTGTAATGTGTGTGTGAAGCTTGAGGAGGTGTGTGGTGAAAGTAGGTGAGTTGTGAAGCTCAGTTTTTTGCCCATAACTTAAAGCAACTTTTTCAGAATTGAACATTAGAATTTGATGCGTCTCGTCGAGAGCTTCGAAATGAACGCACTATTGACCATATTCCGAGTTTGGAACTGAGAGAAAAGTCCGTTTTTGTGCTTACTACTATTTCATGTATCACGACACCATTTCCACCTATGTGAGTGATGAATGTGAGAGATAGCACTCATCTACATGCAATGGTAGCTATTTCACTTCATTGACCATTGCGTAAGTGCAAGTCTTCATACACTGGGTTAGGTTCAAGATACTTTCTAGATTGATAATTTAAATGTGTGAGAATCCCCACTAGATGTACTTGCCAGTGATAAAGGAATAGTCTCTTTCGTCATAAGTCCCTAAGTTGTCACTTAGGCACACATGTTTTTTGGCGCTGTTGTTGGGGTGGTACTAGTCCAACCGAGGTACTTGCATGATGGTAAGAGCTTCTAGGAGAAGGTATGAGTTGTGAAGAGGTGAGTACTCTGCTTTGGTAAGTCATTTCTCATTGCGCTTATTACTTCGCACTTCCAAAGTGTGTGTAGTATGTTGTTAGACCTAGGGAAGTGGAAGTGAGTGAGTAGGAGTAGAGTGTAGAGAGGAAGGAGTAGGAGGAGAGTAGGTAGGTAGATCCCCCAAAAATCTCAAAAAAATTTCATTTTAGTACCTCTCAGCCTTGGGTTACCCAAGGGCATAAAAACCAAAAAATTTCATTTAGCAGGTCACTTGAAAGTGCAAGTATCATGGAGCTTTGAAGACCAATATCACGGGTGTGGTATCATGAGCTTTTATAGCCCTCTAGAGCAAGCAATCAGTGGAAAAGCTTAGAGAGATCATCAAGGAGGTGAGATTAAGTGGATTTTCAAGTAAAAATCAAATTAAACCTGCTTAAAACATGACTAGGGCTGTGATTGGTGTCGTGGGAGAGGTGGGAGAGTTATCATGGGATAGAGGGAGAATTTGATTGCCACAAGCACTTAGGGGTGGAGAGCAGTGCACAAAGAGCACATTCATGCAAAATTCTCCAATTATTATTTTTCATTTGTGTGAGATAAGTCCAAGTATTGTGACTAGTTGAGTTCAAGTATCGCGATACTTGAATTCCCATGTTTCACGATACTTGGCAGGTATCGTGTATCACCAATACCTATACTCCCCGTGTATCATGATACCTAGGTATCGTGTATCATTGGGTCAAGTATCATGATACATGAGTATCGTGTATCGTGACACTCAAGTATTGTGTATCATTTGTACTCTTGTGTATCATGTATCGTGGAGATCAAGTATCGTGTATCGTTTGGATCTGAGTATCCTGTATCGTTTGTGCTTCACGTATTGTGTATCCTGACCTTGCCTAGTATCGTGTATCGCAACCTTGCCTGGTATCGTGTATCGTGGCCTTGCCTAGTATCGTGTATCGTGTATCATCACGATAATTGAGTATCGTTTATCGTGTATCATCCCAATCCCAAGTATCGTGTATCGTCCCAATCCCAGGTATCATGTATCGTGAATCCCTTGTGTATCGTGTATCGTGTATCATGACCTTGTCCAGGTATCGTGTATCGCCAAAGACTTGTGTATCGTGTATAATCTCAAGCGGAGTATCATGTATCGTGAAAGGTCAAGTATCGTGTATTGTGTAAAACTATAAACAACTTGGAAATCTAGGAAAAGAAAATTCAATTAGGGCCAAATAAACTCCTAGAATAAACACAAATCAAGGAGACCCACAAACCTGACTTAGGTGTTTAGTGAATGAACCTGCGCTCAGTAAGTGTCCTAGGAAGCCGACATAGTTTCATATCATCAATAGGAAGTGTAAATCTACCTAGTGCCAATTCCCATTATTTTGATACCTCTAGTGAGTCAAATGAAGAAGCTAGAATGGCTTCTGAAGACATGCATAGCTCTATGCCTTTGGCAGGATTCATGTCCGTCATTGACGGAGAATATAGGACCTCTCTAGAGTATGTGAACACCAATCAACACGATTTGCCAATATACATAGATGGGTTATATAGATCAGTGGCACGAATGAAGAAAGTGAGCGAATTTGAGATAGTTCCTTGACCTGTGGTAAAATATGAAGGAGGATTCTACATGGACAAAAGGGGAGTAATTTATGCACTGATAGACTGTCCTGAAACCATAAGTGAACAACGGGAAATTGAGAACATGGATTAGGGTAGAATAACGAAGATAGGATTTCTACACCCGAGGTAAGTCTAAAGTGAACAGAGTTTGGAGAAGTGACAAGATCTCTCAGGATGACACATTGACTGACATGTATATGGTAGTTGGGGTGGAGAAAGTACTACAAGCCCCTTCATCTTTGTGGAGAGAAAGTAGCAGTCCTATCACCATTTATGAGCTACAAGATCCAGAGGATGTCTCTCAAATTACCTATCTTGACATAAATATGAGAAATTACTGGCTTGTGATGAATTTAGAGAGATCGTGATCAAGATATCAAGGCATTCCCGTGTTTCCCCTAGAGACCAAGTAATCACCTCCCAGAACCCTCAAGGAGCTTATCAAAGTTATGCCTATCAGAACTTTGGGTAGGCTCAACAACAGAGCACTCCTGTGAGGACTAATGTTCAGTTTTTAATGCCAGGGACCAATCCCTACTATCAACCCCCATCCAGTGGAGAGCCAAGAAACAAAAATCTTGTTTCAGAGAGACCACCCATAGGCAAGGGAATTGGCGTTCAAGTGAGCCTATTATGTTGAGACCACCAGAACCTGGTAGAAGATTGCGACCAGTTCAAGTGGACAAATGTATTAGGAGCCACTATGATGGGTCTAGCAAACCTTATAATCACATAGCCGAATTCAAGCAAGTGATTCATGTTGAACAAGTGGAAGACTTCCTAATTCAATATGAGCCATTTGGTTTGAGTCTCACAGATACTGCCTTAGCCTAGTTCCAACCACTTGAACCCAATAGTTTCCTAAATATGGAACAAGTATTTCAAGAAATGATTGAAGAGTTCATGAAGACTCGCATTAAGAATAACTCTTCATCTTTGATTCACAGCTTCAAACAGTCTCTGAGTCAGTTCATCTTGGAGCTAGGAGGTACAAACAATATGTGGATAGATGCCCCATATAAGAAATGCCAACACAGTAGAAAATGACCTCATTATTTTTGGAAGGAATAGTCAATGGATCTCTAAGAGCACTAGTCTACGTAAAGAGATTGCAAACATTGAGTGAATGCTTGAAGAAGTGTATAAACTTGGAAGACAACTTGTTAGAAGATTTGAAGATTCCCCAAACCAAGAATAAGAGTGAGGATAATTCTAGCAGCATCTCTAGTTCAAACAACAATGTGGAGGAGATTGCAGACTTAGTGGCCAAGAAATTAGGCGTGCAAGGACAAAAGAATTAGCCCAACCCCCTGTTAAGGATGCCAATGTTTAAGAGATGTGTACACTATGGAGGGGATCATCCTTCTCATGTGTGCAATAGAGGAATTCTCCCACCACCCCCATATGTTTACAACTGACCACTAGCACAGAATCAAACTCAGTACTGCAATATTGAACAAAAATACAAGAATCACAATACTGAAAATTTTCCTTACAATATACAACCTAGATCTGTCCAACCACCACAATTCAAGCCATATGGATACATATCTAGAGACCAAGGAAGGGAATTTCTTGATATCCTTAGTCCCAAAACCCACCTCTAATTCAACGTCCATACGAATAACCAGGATACAATCCACCGTAGCCAGTGTTAGGACAACAACCACCTCACCCACAGAATGTTGTTCTAGTGAAGTTTGCCCAAGCAGAAGAGAACACTAAGAGATCCCTAGTACTGACCACTTCATTAACTGGCCCTAATAGCCATAATCAATTCTATGATCAAAACTAGGGAGAATATTATACATACAAAGCTGACTCGATGAACTATGAGCTGACCTATGAGCAACACCCTTATGGACAAGAGGCCTATGAAAACTCATACAGATACAGAGCTGAATATGCTACATTAATGTACACGAATCCAAGAGCCCAAGCACCTTCTAGACCCTTGATTAGATCTCTAATCCCTAGAGGACCCTGTAATCGCTGTGGAGGACAACATTTCATCAAGGAATGCATTTCGCCTTGCTAACCACCACATAAGGTTTGGGAAGGGTATTGTAGCAATTGTGGAAAGGAGCATTTGTTTAGGGATTGTCCTAAAAACCCTAACAAGATGAACCAAACAACCCAGGTAAACGTAGTAGAAGTGGTAGAGTCTTCTAGAAGTGACAAGGAATATACAGTACCATTAAACCTGATTACGAGAGCAAGGGCCAAAGAAAGTCTAGAAAGGTTGGATTCAAGTATGCAGGAAACCAACAAACCAAAAACACCAATGCCTCAAATAGTGGAAGATTCGGAAGAATTTGAAGAAAATTCCAAGGTAAAACAAACTCAAAGATGGAAAGCTCGACGAGAGAAATTGAGAAACAAGTGGACTCAAAAGAAGGAGAAGAGCAAAGAAGATCCAAATCAATCTAAGAGTCCTACAACCATTAAGGATTCTATTAAAGAGGAGAAAGAGCAACAAAAACAAGATGGGTCGATTCTAGCTGATCCAATGCCCAAAGACCTAGCTATGTGGATAAAAGAATATCAATCCAAGATCAAAGCAGCACCAAGTTTGGAGCAACACAAATTAAGTTACCCTAGAGGAGATCTGGAAAAAGAGACCCTTCGGAAGACAGAAGGATTGTAGAGAAAGCTGAAGGCGTAACCATTGAAAACCATGAAAGAAGTTTTGTGATCTCGAAAGTTGAAGCTAATTGGCCTGAGGATCTATGGGCTAGAGTCCAAGAAGAAAGATGGAGGAAAAATGAGGGCATTGATCCATCTTTTGAAGAAATAGATACGTCCAAGAACCTAGGAATGATGAACCAAGAGATAAATCATGAGGAATGTTCAGAATTGGATAAAGAGGAGTTGGAAAGCATAAACACTCTAGCTAACTACATGGGAGAGTACGAGCGGAATTCCGAGCTTCTCTACCTAACTACATGGGAGAGTAGGAGCGGAATTCTGAGCTTTATCATGCCTCAACAATAAGAACAAGAGGAAGAGAAATCTCAAGCAAAATGTCAGATATAGCACGAAAGTTGAAGGAGACAAAAGTGAAGTGCTCCATAACTTTGGAAGAATTACTGAAAATCCAACCACAAGTCTGGATTAAATTGGCCAAGCAAATGGGGCAAAAGGAAGTAAAGGTGATCAACAAGGAGGCCAATGAAGATGCACATACAGTCCGAATCCCGATAGACAAAGTAGGAGATTTCAACAAAGGAGATGAAGGTAACACATGTCTACCCATTACTTTCCAAGATTACACCACGAAAGCAATCCTAGACAGAGGAGCTAGAGTAGGAATAGCTACAAAAGAAATATGGGAGAAGTGGGAAAAACCATCGTTACGTCCCACAAGAATGAAATTACAATTAGCTGATGGTCACACCAAAAAACCTCTATGATTGTTAGAGAATGTTGTACTTACATTATGTGGAGTAGACTTCGAGCACACATTAGCCATTTGTTAATTTGAGAGAGTGAGTAACTATGAAATGATCTTAGGAAGACCTTTTATGAGACAACTAAGGGTAGTGCAAGATTGGGAAAGAGATGCAGTATACCTTCAACATAGGGGCACAACCACGAGGATAAATCTCCATACATACGCCTATCAAGATGTTCCACCTCTACAATGGAACTCAATACATAAAGAAAAGGATGACCTGTCAATCCATAGTGCAGGATCCAAAGACCAATCATGGATGCATGAGGACACCCAAATATGGATGTGTAAGGCAACCAAGAGAGAAGAAGAAAGGAGACAAATGTGGCAACAAGGTTATGGAATCTCTAGACTAGTAGATGATCTAGCATATATGCCACGTGTTCCCAGATGAGAACTTTGAGCCCCACAAATGGATGGAGATATTGGCCACATTAGATGTGTGTGTCAATAAGGAAGTCCTAACCCTGAACGAGTGCATATAAAAGGATGGATATGATGTAAGTCTATACATGGTTGTACTACAAGAGATAGAGGAAGGAGAATTGATGGAGAAAGAATGGAAAGAAGATTATGAAAGTATAGAAATAGAACCTAAGACCCAAGAAGAAGGACATCACTTAGAGGGAGAACATAAAGAAACTGATATTGGAAGCACTTCCATGCTCGAACAAAAAGGAAGACAAGAGAACATCAATTCAGGAGAAACTAGTA
Organism: Ceratopteris richardii; assembly: GCA_020310875.1. NCBI lineage: Eukaryota > Viridiplantae > Streptophyta > Polypodiopsida > Polypodiales > Pteridaceae > Ceratopteris > Ceratopteris richardii. The sequence goes on from CM035409.1 coordinate 50,216,906, forward strand.
GGGAAGAGAATACACCACAAGAACAGTTTGAAGTTCCCAAACATTTTAAAAATTATGAAAGAAAATTTTTCATCCAAATGCCTAAACCACAAGCACAAGAAGGAATAGCATACGACAATAAGGAACAAACCAAGAAAGTCACTGTGAGCATAGAAGGGGAAGAGGAGAGATGCACCTATAGAGGGAAGGATGTGCCAGAAAGCGAAGAACAAGAACTAATAGAGTTGATTCAAAATTATAGGGTTGTATTTGCTTGGACATACAAGGACTTAAAAGAAGTGGATTGCTCTATTTGTTCCCACTGTATTCCCATGACCCCCTGAAGCTAAACCTTCTAAACAACAACCATACACTTACAATGACATATACTATGCCAAAATCAAGGAAGAAATAGATAAATTACTGGTCACATGGTTCATATATGAAGTTGAACACACAGAGTAGGTGTCACCCTTAGTAGTTATACCCAAGAAAAATGGTAAATCAAGGGTGTGCATTAACCTCAAAAATGTTCATGCAACCACTATTCGAGATAGCTAACCATTACCCATTACTGATGACCTCTTAGAGAGAGTGTCAGGCAAAGAAGTCTATAGCTTCCTCGATGGATTCTCTGGTTACAACCAAGTTGCAATTGCTCTTGAGGATCAACACAAAATTGCATTTGCCATAGAATGGGGAGTATATGCTTTTAGGGTTATGCCATTTAGCCTAATCAATGTGCTAGCCACCTTTCAGAGATTAATGTGTCATGTTTTAAAGGAATTCCTTAGGAAAAGCATGGAAGTATATGTGGATGATTTGTGCGCTTATTTCTCTCAAAGAGTGGATCACATACCCGAGTTGAGGAGAATTTTTGAAAAGTGTAGACAATACAGAGTCTGTCTAAACCCAGCAAAATGTGTCTTCATGGTACAAGAAGGAAAAATTTTAGGACATATAGTGTCTAAGAACAGAATATCCATAGATGAAGACGAGATCAAAGTTATTTTAGAACTACCCCGATTGAAAAATACAAAAGAAGTACAAGCATTTATGGGACATTGCGGATACTATTGTAGATTTGTCCACATGTACACCATAATTGCCCGACCTCTATATGGCTTACTGACTCAGTTCAATTGGACTGAAGATTGTGATAGAGCATTCAATGAGTTGAAAAGCAGATTGATTTCAAAACCCATTCTAAGAGTATCGAATTGGAACAAGCCATTCCATATCCATGTGGATGCTTCAAAATTTGCCATAGGATGCATCTTAGCATAACATGCAGATGAAGGAAAACTCGATCACCCCATAGTCTATGCTAGCAGGCAGCTCAACCAAGCCGAATGTAATTACACCACCACTAAACGAGAGGGACTGTCAATGGTTTATGTTGTAAAGAATTCAGACACTACTTACTGGCAAACAAATTCAAATTCTTTATTGATCACCAGGATCTATTGTACCTAGTCAATAAACCTTGTGGTTAAGAAATGAAACAGGCACATTAGAGCCGATCATCTGTCTCGAATGACTCATGGTGAACCCCCAATTGGAGTTGCGGATGATCTGCCTGACACCTATCTTTTTAACTTGGAACTTTGTCCATAGTGGGTAGAAAAATTGATACCTATACTCACACATGGACCTGGTCATAGGATTAATTCAGATAAAAACCAACAATTATGGAAGACTAGGAACCTTCACATTGTAGCAAGAAGCCTATATAATCAAGATTCTGGTGGACTTTTGCTGAGGTGTGTAGACGAGGATGAACAAGAGACTTGGTTGAGACAGGCTCACATAAATCCATGGAAGAAACATAGAAGTATCAGTGGTACATTACAAGAACTAAAAAGGTTAGGAGTGTATTTGCCAGAGATGCACAAAGATGTTCATTTGCACATAATGAATTGTCCCACATGTCAAGAGGAAAGACTAGAGGAAAACTCTATGCTATGCTATTCCATAATAACACGTAGATGGAGTTTACCTTCAGTGAACTTTTTAAAGACACATGAATACTTGGAAGCGGCAAACTTAGCAAGAAAACGGGCTTTAGAGGAGCAAAGTAAAGATTATACCCGTATAGGAAGAGACCTGTTTAAATGTGGACATGAAAATCAACTACGATTATGCATACATGAAAATGAGTATATCCATGTTTTGGAGATGGCCCATACTAGAGCAGTAGGAGGTCATTTTTCAGCTAATAAAACTGCAAAAATGATTATTTTTGCCGGATTATGGTGGGAAACGTTGTATCAGGATAGTACAACGTATGTTCGGAGGTGTGATGTGTGTCGAAGAACAAAATACCCCATTTGAATAGACAAAATTCCACTGAGGCCTATGACTAGTGCTAAAGCCTTCACTAAGTGGGGTATATATTTCATTGGACCGACTAGCCCACCTGCTAAAGGTTCTCATGTTGAGTACATAATAGTAGCCACGGACTATTTGACTGAATCGGTGGAAGCAAAGGCCACAAAGAAGAATGATGCAAGAACTACTGCCAAGTTTCTCTTTGAAAACACATTTACAAGGTTCAGGTTACCCATTGAAATTGTGAGTAATCGAGGCACACACTTCATTAACGAAGTAATTGAAACTTTGATGAATGAATTCCTAGTAATTCATAAGAAATTGGCCCCTTATCACCCACAAGCCAATGGACAGGCAAAAAGTTCCAATAAGGTGCTATGTACCATTTTAACTAAGATTGTGAATAATAGATGATCAGATTGGGATAAACAATTACATCATGCCATTTGGGCTTTTTGAGTTGCATACAAGACCGCTATTGGCACAACACCATTCAATCTAGTGTATGGGCAGAATGCAATCTTACAAATTGATTTCTTGATTCCTACTCTTCGAGTAGCTGCGAAATATGAGTGGATTGGACACAAGTTGCCCCAACAATTAGATCAAATTGAAAGATTGCATGAGACTAGATTAAAGGTAGTCGCAGGTATTTATGCAGCCAAGAGGCGACAGAAAGCATATTATGATGCCCATATTAAAGATAAGGGGCTCAAGGAAGGTGATCTAGTCCTCGTATACACCTTCAAGCAACAGAAAAAAAAATTGCAAAAGTGAGGACATGGACCTTTGGTAATCAACTGTATTTCTACCAGTTGACTAGTGAACCTAGCCATCCTAGATGGAGAAATTCTACCTAATTATATAAGTGGCTGTCACATGAAGAAATATTTAGAACCCTTAACAGATGAGATGATGAGTAGACTTCTAAAGGCAAAGAACCGAAGGGAAGAGGATGAGAGAATTAGAGAAGAAGCGAGACTTGAAGCATTAGAATGCATATGAGACTGTAGGATGACAAGTCAGGAAATCCTACTTAAATCTAGGAGCCAGAGCGGAGGAGTACCACTTAGTGGATGCATTGATTGATACCGGGGCAACATTAAGTTGCATATGCTTTTCATTATCATGACACTTAAATGCAACACTTAACCCAAGACATATATGATGGGCATAGGAGGAAACACCATTGAATGTTTAGGAAAAGTCATCCTATCCTTGCATTTGGGTAATAATTCAATGCATCAAAAGCTTCTGGTCTATAAAGATGATGACCTATTAGAGGAATTAGTGCTAGGTCAAGACTGGATATACGAATTGGAGGTGTCAATCGAGTTAGCCTTAGGCTACATATCTACTAAGATTGGACAAAGAGAAGTCTTTCGCCTACTAGATGAGAACCTCTAAAGAGGGTGAGCTTGAAGTGTAAGGATAGCGAATGTATGCATGCATGTGAATCTATACCATTGTCTAGCCCTAATCAACTAGCTTCTGATTCTGACCTAAACCTAGAAACCCCCAATCTTCTTACACACGATACTCAAATAAGCCCTCCATATCAATCTAGCCAACCTGAGGGGCAAAGTAAGGTCTTATTACTAGTGAGAGACCGAGAGTCCCACAACCAAAAACAAAATTGCCACCAATTTATCCACCGACGAGAAAACGAGTGCAAAAAATATGGATTCACAAGGATCAGTTAGACAACTACAAAAATCAAGGGAAAGAGAACCAAAGGGAATTCAGTCAAAGGCGACAAGGACCTAACCAACCGATCAAAGATGGGTCCACACAAATGGTGCAAGTATGGATACCAAAGAAATTAAGGGCAGCTCAACCTTCGAGGAACCAAATATGGATACCCAAAATAGCAATCAAGATCATCAAGAAGCAGCCACCAACTCTACTTAAAGATCAAAGTCAATACAAGAAACCTTCTAGGAGACAAAGAACTCCCATGAAGAAAATAACACCAAGCAAGCAAATAGGAGTTCCTGCCAAGCGACGATACCAGTGGAGAGTGAAAGTACAGAGAAATCAAATACTTCCAAAAAAACACAAGGAGATTCCAGAAGGACATTCAAAGCACCAAAACTAGGAAAATCTGGATTCCAAAGTCAAGAATGGCACTACCATTGATGAAGGCAGAAATTTCCTCTTGCACTCATGTTGAATCCAATGCACCTCGAGTAAGCATAAAAGGGCCACATTGTAAGGCAATGCATTTGACATGGCAGCATCTCTGTATTACTAAGAGTGCACATTTCCCTCTGTGGGAATAGCAAACACCTTGTACTATAAAATAATAATAATGAAAATAAAATTGCCTTGGCTATGTCGCTAATATTTTCTGTTTTCATTTCATTCTAAAAAAATAATTAAAAAAAAAGATCAGGTACTACGTTCCTTGTACACTCTATGAGTGGAGATGTGCCACATGGAGTGATGATTGCAATACCAAAACAAATCACTTCCAAGCTTGACACTAATCATTTGAATCATTCAAATGTAGATGGCTTTCTCTAACTCCGAGCTACGCAGGAGGCATCCTTTGACTCTAAAGCCACTCACGATGTTGAAGTATAGGAGTTTCCTCTAGAATCGGCCAATAAGGCTTGCTGATACTGGTTCCAGGATGATAACCCAGCGAGCGAACATCTGTTCCTCATCACTATTAAAATTATGGATAGAGAGCATCAATTTTCAGTAATGTCTCAAGACTTTAGAATCCTGCATGATATGCCAAGGATAGTGGGTGTATGGACACAAGCCGGAATAGAAGCATATTTGAGGCTTTTTATCTACAAACCAGACTTCCAAAGATGCACTCAAGTAACGAATACTCTGCATCTACCGCTAGAAGCTATGGTATTAGATAGAAATGGAGAGTCACAGACTATTCGATTCACTCATGAGCTGATCAAGACAGCATTTGGATGGACCACGGATGGTCTCACTGATCTGAAGGATGAATGCCATGAGGCTAAGAAAAGTTCCTTCTTAGACATTAATAGAGTGTGCATTGAAGAAGAAGTACGACTTGTGCATCAACATTTCTACTTTCCAAATATGCATTGATACACAACCCCACAGAAAGTGGTAGTACAATTACTGTCCCATGCAGTCAAACAAATTGGAAACCAAATCAATTTGATCCCATACATCCAAGAGCGGATATTCAAAGCCAAAAAGCAGTGGGGACATAAGAAGTTTTTAAATGGCAGCTCTGCATTAACTTTGCTTATCTATCATGCATTAGACATGAAAGAATGCTTGCGACCTATGATTTCAACAATTGAAATGTAAAAATATGTAAAGACCACCACTGTATCCAAGAAAAGGAAAGGTTTTGCCATAGTGGAAGAAGTGGGCACTAGTCAAGAACCACCATGAAAGGCGTAAAACGATCTCAAGCCCCAGAGGCATCTGAAACCCCACAATCAAAGAGAACGCATGAACTCCCAAAGGTACCATTAATAGTAGCACCAGTTATTACAAGAAGGGATCTCTCCACAGCATTAGAAGAAACACATGTTTATATGAGAGGTTGGGTAAACCTTACAATACAAGGCCACCAATACTACCAATCAAGTAAGCAACAAAGGCCCTCACAAGTAGGCAAGAATGTACAACAACAAGGTATAAAGAACTAGGTTTAAACGATTCAAGCTCAGATGATGAATCATCCCAAGACCATGATATGCTCAATGCTAATATACACATGGATGAGCATGTGGGAGAGGAATGGGATGAGTTGAATCAAGTACAACATCAGGTGGAAAAGGAAAGTGGGCACAGGGAACAAGCCCAACCTATGACTAAAGAACAACAGGAAAGAATGCACACCATCCAATTGAATGAGAAAACATGGATAATGTTCAAGGAAATGTCACCTCCCAACTCTAGAACAATCATACATCCCAAGCAAGCATAGGACATCGATGAAGTACAAGAAGAACAAGAACCTACCATACCAATCGGAGTAGTTGCTGAACCATCACCCTTGGATGTGGTAGTTGATTCTCAAAAAGCAAAATCTCAAGAATTCCAAGCACTAGATACTACAAACACAATAGAAAGGGTTGAGCCAAGAGTGCAACTACATATCAGGCAGCCAAATCAAGAAACACTACATGTTGCACAAGGTAAAGATGTGAGAACTGATGAAGAACTAATTATATCCTAGACATGGCTTAATGTGGATGTGCATTAGCTAAAGCCAATCGTCAGAAATATGATTGACACAACCATGACTACCCAAAACATATTAATGGATGAAGATAAAGCAAAAGCCAAACTATTTGAAGCCAAAACTCGATTCCAGACCATGAGCGAAGAGCTCTCAGCCAAGAATATCACACATAAAACAGTTCAATTGGTGACAAAAAATAAAGAATGCAATCATCTACAAGAAGAGAACTTGTTGCTCAAAGTAAAACTAAAAGAGGTAGCTATATCTATTTCAGAACTTCAAAGTGAAGTAAAGAAATTAAAAACGCAACAGGAAATGTATGAAGCGGAAAAAGTATGAATGACAAACCAAAGCAAGATATTCGAAAATCAAATTAATGTGTATATGGACGAAGTGGACAATCTACATAACAGGAACAAAGAGTTAATGAACTCTATTCTATTAAATCAACCCTTCAAAGACACTATCACAGAAGGAGAAGGAATAGAGGAACTAAAGGTAAAGTTGTTAGAAATCGAAGATCAACTAAAACAAGAGCAAAGGAAACAGGTTGAGTTAGAAGCAAAATTTACAACAAAAAACAAAACAGTAGAACTTAAGTGGCAATAGGCAGTGCAAAAATACAATGAGCAATGCAATCAAGATGTTGATCAAATGAGGAGTATTTGCGAAGCTAAGGTGACAACAGAAGATGAGCTCAAGGCTAGTAAAGTACAACATGAAGAGAAAGATCAAATCATAGTAGAGCTGAGAGCACAGTTAGAACAAGCAAAGAACTTGGGGATACCACTAGTGCATCCATGCAAGATGGCTACTAACGAGACTCAGGTATGCCCTCTTTCTCCCCCAATAATTCATTCACCAATAAGGGAGCCGGCTATAGACGAATGTGATAACCATCCAATGCCATATACTACAAAACTGGGTCAGAAAGAAAGGGCACTATTGGTGTCTCATCTCACTTGAAAATGAGGTAGTGAAAGTCATGAAAGAGGCTCATATCAAAAGCAAAGATTTAGATGCAATAATGAAGCCCTTCAACCTCCCTTATGGAATCATGAAAAAGTAGACCCGGAGATACATTAAGAAGACAACAGGGAAGGATCTGGATGTGCAGCTCAACTTTAAAGCAAACACTTTTAATTATACTCAAACGGAGTTCGAAGCCGCCGATCCTATTTGGAGAAGAAAATTTTTGGAAAATAATCCAACCTTGTGGGTGCACTGGCAAGAGCCACCATATGTACTCCAAGTCAATCAAGCTTTTTGTCCTGTGCCACATTGTTGCTACTGGCCAGAATTTTGGGACTTGCAAAGTTAAGGTAAAATAAATAAAAAGTGGCTCAATTCTCCTTTACTTCCAAGCCCACCACATAACTACCTCCCCACTGAAGAGTACATGGTGAGAGAAATTGAATTTTGGTTATCTTGTTATGCCAAGGTCCCCGATCTCACTATTAAATTAATGAATAAAATACTTAGCATGATCCTAACAGGACTCAAAGTCTTCAAGCACACAAAATACACATTTTTGAATTTTATTGGTATAAATCAAGGCATGTAGATACTAGTATTCGACCTTTTTGTCATGCCAAGCCAACTCACTATCATGGCCTACTATTCAAGACTAATGTTTTTTCCCAGCACTTACATGCATACTTTTGAAGAAGCATTCTTCACAAGCTTCTTTGAGATAGATTCAAAAATATTCCTAAAGATGTCTGCCAACCTAAACGCACGGCTGGTAGCATATGATTTAAGTTTTTTAACCGACCATATACAAGCATCCCACAATGGAGTTAAGTCAAAACAATGGAAGAAGTTAATGATACGTGAAGCAAATTTGCGAAATGATACAAAGCAAAAGATATACAAGACGTACTCTCGTCGACTTTGAAAGCCTATCAAGGACAACAGAGTTCAAGAGGGGGACATGTGGAAGGAGAGACAAGAGAATCAAGTAAAAGAAGAAGAAGAAAAAATCAAAACGAGAAACTGCCCAATAGAAAGAACCACCCTCTGCCCAAAGCTCGGTAGGGGCACACATTAGGCCACTACGCAAAAGAAGGAGGTCCGTAAGAGTGGAATCAAAGAAATACAACAGGGCCTTTCAAGCACTAATCTCACCAAAAGAGATGCAACACTTACCATTGAGGCGTGCGTGGTAACACAACACAATACAACAGGACCAAATGTGTGAGAAAAAAGATTTATTGGAAGACCAAAACTTAGAAAGAGGGAGGCTAAGTAATTGAAGAGGGTGACTAAGAATATCACATTCTTAGCCACTAGGTGCTTATGGTGGAAAGAAATGAACAGGCTAAAGAAATGCATCAGGTCCCAAAGGGGGTAAAAGAAGATTTAAAGACATGATCTTTGAAGCATCAACCAAAAGACAAAAGTAGATGCAATGCTTACCAAATGATGCAAGCGGTGGAAAAGAGCTTCACAAGTATCAACGATAATACAACAACCTAGATATATGAATGTAAGGAATACCAAGGGGATACGAGACGCATAGGAATGAGGCTCGAACAAAGTAATGAATTCTGTGAGAGTCTAAGCCGCTTCCTTGACTGCTAGATGTGTGTATTAAAAGAGCAATAAATAAGCCTCGGACAAGAAGCAAAGCCTATCAAGGGATGAAAAAGAGGGGGAGAGTGTTGCAGAGAAAAGAGAGACAAAAATAGGAGCCCCCAAAAAAATTCAATTAAGGGCATCAATTTTCTTCTTCAAGTGTCTATGAAAACCTCATGAAGCCATGTAAATGCACTAGAGGAGTCCTCTAGATGCATAAATCCCAAACAATGTATCATAATCCTTGTAAAATAGTAGGAATTTAGACTTTCTTTAACAAAGTGCCCCTCTCTTGTGTGAAAGGATCATTTTTAGGGCACATTTATATAAGTCATTTTGTGACACTTTGTAAAAACTTTTGGCCATTGTGAATGAGAGAGAACTGAGATTTTCAAATTTGCCTCTTCTTCCTCTTGTATCTCCTTGCTTGTGAGTGTGTGATTGTAGCTTGGATTGAGTGCAAGGAAGTGTTGTCTACCCATTTCATTGCTTTTCTAAAGTGTGTAATGTATGTGTGAAACTTGAGGAGGTGTGTGGTGAAACTAGGTGAGTTGCACAACTCAGTTTTGTTCCCATAACTTGAAGCAGGTTTGTTGAAATTGGACAGAATCCTACCCCCTCAGATATTTCACCAATTTCCTCGACTATTTGGAATTTTTCTCTAGATTTTTCACCCTTATGTGTGATTATTTCATGCATCTCATGTTTGTCTCCCTTTTGTTTTTCAACCTTATGCCCTTTTCTTCTCTCTTTTGATTTTTTCTTTTCCATATTGAAAAAACTCAATAGGATTTGATGCGTCTTTGAAATGAACCCGCTATTGACCATATTCTGAGCTCAAAGCTGAGAGGAAAGTCCTTTTTTGTGCTTACTAATGTTTCATGTATCGCGACACCATTTGCACGTGTGTGAGTGATGAATGTGAGAGATAGCACTCATCTGCATGCAATGGTAGCTATTTCACTTCATTGATCATTGTGTAAGTGCAAGTCTTCATACACTTAGTTAGGTTCAAGATACTTTCAGGATTGATAATTTAAATGTATGAGAATCCCCACTATATGTACTTGTTGGTGATAGAGGAATAGTCTCTTTCATCACAAGTCCCTAAGTTATCACTTAGGTACACATATTCCTAAAAGGTGGGAACCTCTTACAGTTGGAGATTCTTTTACTTCTCAATCCAC